>LR990669.1:9665621-10277572 GCA_905147715.2 Xestia xanthographa | reverse complement strand
TGAAAACCACATGCAAAAAGTTGGCCTTCAAAGTTGTTCTTTTCCAAACTGTTCAAGAGCCAACTTCCAATCATTGTCAATTAAATATTCACCATTATGAAACTCCCTGAAATACAAAATTCCGTATATTTACTACTCTTCGTTAAACAGCACGCTTCGCTAGCACCGAACGGGCAGACCATATGAATGACTGAGTCGGAAAAATGGAGGCACGCTTTTTATTTCACTGAAATGATTTTTACAATCAGCCTTTTTTTCACAACGCCGAACTTACTGGAATTCTAAAAATATGTGAGCAGTTTTTTTTTATTTGAAGACGAAAATCGTTTGTGTATTTAGTTTTATAAGCTTTTATTATGCCTACATTAGTTTATTTGAACTTTAAAATTCAGGTTATTGCCACGAATTACTTTCACTGGCGCTCTAGCGTCTAAGTCTATATTTATACTTTTGATTGAATAAATATTACCTAATGCTCTTCTAAACATGGACTATGGAAACACAAACATTTCAGGCATTTCTAGACGGATATAGCTGCACCATTTCCTCCTACACTGGTATTCCTTGCATGTCATCACTTTCGTCTAGAATTCTCCTCGCTATTTCGCCTGTTTACCCCCAAAACAGGAGCGCCACCTACATCGAATAGCGTGTTGTCAACTTGATTTATTACGTCACGTTTCCCTTCTCGTGACATGTAGGGAACACATCGATCTCATGCCTGTGACGTCATCTTGTAAATTTGACCGATTCTGCAATTTCTCCACCAAGTTGTGACATACAAAACGTGATTTGTATGCAACTGCCACCAAACAATTTGATTACAGTTCAATTTTCGATTTTATGTCAATGAGGGTAGGTGTGAATTTTATTGGCGGATTCGGCGGTAGTTTTGCAAAGGAGCTGTCAAATGGAGAGGAATTATGTACGACTTACGCAAAACAATGAGAACAGGTTACTGGGTAAGTTAACAAAGGATTTCTATTCTGAGGCTCTGGTTTTGCTCTTGTACTGTAATTAGCTCCTATTTACTAAACAATTAATAGGCGTTTGACGTCATACGAGCTCAGTTAATTACGGTTCAATTTCTGGTGAACTCTGGTTTGTATGAAAATATTACAATACCGAAACTGTAAAGTTTATAATACAAAGGTAATTTCTTGGAAAATGGGAAAAAATATTTCCAACGAGTAAAATTGCACGCTCATTACAAAATTGAACGCAACAGTTCACGAAAAATGTTTATTTCATCAGACAATATTTCTTATTTTATGCAAACCATGATCTTTACATTCCTAAATAGAAGTTAACTGCGCAATAAATCATTTTCTTACAAAAAACAATTATTTTTAAGCGGAATTGTGGCACCTTCAGGGAAACAGAACCAATCTTTCAGTACAATGTTTAGTTACTAATTAGTGCCGGTAAAAAACTGCCAAAGAGTACAAAAAGTAGCTTTTGGCATAGCGTAAGTAAATATTGGCATACGTCAGGTCAATGTTTACCGTGGCGTCCGAATGTGTAGTTTTATCCGAGTTGAAAAAACTCTAGGTATATTTTACTTTGATTCACACCTTCATTGTTTTTTGGTTAAATATGTGTTTGGTTTAATGTCAACCTACTTTCGACTTTCACCTTAGTATATTATGCACATTATAATCATCGTAAAAAGGTTTAATATCAGCCTCTTTAGTCACCATGTCATCGAATCGTGACAACTGTTTCAGTTCTATGCCAACTTTGGCACCAGACTCTTTGTCTAATGTCTCTATTAGTCATTACAAAGAAGAAAGAAACGTTTCCACCATCATTCCCTACGCATGGACTATCATATATTACCACAAAGCCGTTTGTATCTGTTATATTAATACGCACAATCATAACTTTATGACTAAACTATAGGTCGGTCATATAACCTGTCTTCTTATTATGATACACCGATGACAATCACTGGAGCCCTGCCAATGACGCTGTGGCGCTTCGTGGAAGACAAGCATTGGCCTCCGTCCCCCCATTTAGTGCTGTCAAAATAATTTTTCTATGGACTACATCATTATTGTGAAGTATTACTCGGTTCATTGACGTAGATTTGTCTGTTCAGAGCAATTTTTTAGACCATTACTAATTTTTGCAACAACGGTTTGGCATCGGCTGCTGTCTGTGTTTCTTCCGATGCTGTCAGGCCCCATCATAATTTTTTAGTGCGGGGAAGTGCCAATCAATCTTAATGATAGATGCTATAAATCAGTCAGTTGTTTTTCGAGAGTTCCGAGAAATGCATACGTTGAGACTGGAGCATAACAAAATGCTTGCACCATATCGCTGACCTAAAAAAATAAAATATTCTCCAAAGAGTGGAGCTACATGATTACCTACTGACAAATGCGTGCACTGACTAGAAAAATCCACTGTGTGGTTTTTTCCTGAAAAGACCATCCAGGAAAGACCATACAGGGTGTAAAAGACCTCATCACGAAGCCGTCAACCAAGCATTCTGTACATCAAACTAAGTAAGTTTACGCAAAAATTATTGCTGGGAAACAACTTTTTTTTGGGTTGAAAAATCATGTTTTGTGCTAAAACTCAATGTAACACACTCAAAAACTTGTGCTGATTGATGGATTGAATAGTACGGGGGTCATGGAGGTGTTTAAAGTAAAAAAAATCATTAAAAACTTGTATTAAAAATTAAAATTAAATTTTTATTTTGTCAAAAAGTTGGAACTTTGACCCCCAATATCTAGTCCGTAACTAGAAGGGAACCTGCTTGGTATGGTGTAGAACAAAAAAAAAAAAAGAGACTGTAACCTCTAAGTTGATTTCGATGTTTCTTCTCAGAGCAATCCAATACCAACATCAGCTAGATTATTTTTGTCGTTTTTTTTTTAAACAATTTAATGAACAAAATACCATTTATCAATGAATCGGTCTTCAAATTGCAAAAAACTACGATTAACATTCCGGGGTGTTAAAGATCCACAGACAGACAGACACCGATACAAATTGATTTTCAATCATTCTCATTCTCGGTCATGCCTTCTAAGCGAAGCCTTGAATTCAATTCCAAGAGCTCGGTTATGGGGTTATGATAAAATCGTAAGAACGTAATCAGTAGACAATGGACCATTGAAGCGCGTTGATCGGAACTTGCGCGTGCGTCAAACGCTGACATGGTGTTGCCATTTGTAGTAAGCAATTCGTAGGAATAAAATAAATTGTTTGAATTTGAAACATGTCAAAAAATGTTTATTCAAATGTCTTTTGAGCTTTTAATTTTAAAAGCTTCCTTTTTATTTCTAGGATTTTGTGAGGAACGAGGAAAATGGAGGAGAAAGTTTTGAGCATGAATGGCATGGCTATAGAAGTATTAAGAGTAGGCAACAGACTAAATAAACAATGGACGGACTGTTTGAAAGATGGCAAGGCTAGAAAAGGTGTGACAAAAGAAGAAAACGTTCTGCGACGACCTCAAACAAATTGGGATAAGATCACGACAATGATGATGATGGCTTTTAAGAACACTTGACGAATATTTCTAGTTGTAATGCTAATATCCAGTGCAAATTTTCTAAAAGTTTTCTCACCCACCACACTTGATCTAGGTCTTGTCGCTAGGTAGTCGCCATATTAGTAGAAACATCAAACGATTGATAGGTATGGCAACACTGTCATACCCTTGCGTGCGCACACGCGTGCCGCATTCGATTCAATCGCCATCCGATACCCAAGTGTTTTTATCGATCTATTGATCCAGAAATCTATTACATATAACATGAGTCGTTTCTTTAAGTGTTAATAAATTGATTGTTTACAACTAGTTACCATTTTTTCTCGAGTTGACGTTTGAAATATTGCCGCTTTGTCTTCTAAGTAGTTATTTTGATCCTGTATGTTCTAGAAACATTGTGATGAATTATGTGCATTGTATTGTATGTAAGGCAGTGCACGTTATTTGGATCTATAAATCCAATGGGTTATTGTTCTATTTGACTTCAAGATGAAAACGCATTGTATAAACATTGCGCATTAAGTTCCAAGGATGCATTATGGATGTGTCAACAGTTCTGAAATGCATAAGTACATGAGTATTTTATAAAGCCTGTATATTCTGGTGTAGTCTAATCAGCTTATAATACTCCCATTGATGGTACACAAGCCTCTTTTTCTTTCCGAGAGGAATGAGACCGTGTCCGTAAACTGGATTGGTCGATGTCATATGTTTTCGAATCTAAGTTTCTGGGACATGTCGCCGTCCTTTACAGTTTGTCGTTTTAAAGCTAAAGAAGCCTCAACAAATAGGAAAGATTTCCTGCGTTTGACATGAAAGCTGTATGCATGTAGCTGTATGTCAAAGGTTTATGATTGTCGTTAGAAGGTCGAGAAAAATCGATCCGGCTCGAAGGACCATAAAGATGTATGCGCTGCTGAATGGGTCACACACACCTTGATGACACCTAATGCTTTATGAATAATGCGTGAATAAGTACAGCTGACTATGAACGCTGATTGTGTACTGTCGCTTTACACTATAATTTGTGCAAGGTGCTGATCTATGCAATGCGCGCGTGCCATGTACGATACATGACTCGTACAGATAGTCAGAATTTTCTATATATAAGCTCCTCAGTTATTGAATAGTACTTAAATCATAAATAATATGCAATCAAAATGTTGAGAACAAGATATGTTTTGAAGCCGACTAGCAAAATACATAATCGATTTGACGTAAACATTTCCGGACTATGTTCAAAATATAAACAAGTAGAATTTAGGTCGTGTTAGAGGGGTGCGTATGTCAATAAAGGCACTCTAAAATAATTTGACTTGTAAACAAAGTCGAAATACAGCATCGAGAAGTTATGACGAATATAGGTTGTAACTAGGTTGAAAATGTGGTTTAATAAACACTCGGGTTGTGTAAGTGTTACATGTAATTTTATGTTATAATATTGATTAGGAAGAATAGTACATTTTGATACAAGTGGAGAAAGTTTGTTATTGCATTCGAGGCGGAATTATTACACCCGAGCCGTAGGCGAGGGTGTTTTTGAGCCGAGAACTGCAATAACAAATGTCCACGTGTATCAAACGACGTTTTTCAATACACTTTTGAAGAAATAAAATAAAATATTACGAAAAATATTTTTGTCACGAACTAAGGCACTATGATTTTAATTTCCTTTTTTTCTCGCGCTCTGCTTTTGCCAGGTTGAAGGAGAGGCAAAGGTATGAAGCCGTTATACAGCCTAATATAAAAAATAGATTTATTTTATATTTTTGAATTCAGAACACAAATAAATGTTAATTTGTGTATAAAAAAACTATTAGTTTTTAATAATCATGTTTATCTATGATATTCTATTTATAAACACAATTTTAATATTCAAAAAATATTTATGCCGTAAAGACGCGTAGTGCTTTGCCGAAATTAAAAAAAAAAAACATTCACCTCAGACTATAGGCATTGAACTGTGGCAATTTTCATTCCCGCACACGTGCGGGAAAATGAAAAAAAAACGCACGCGTGTGAAATACATTGCAAGTTGTACCTAATCGTAGTGCGTTATGGACCAGTTTTCGAGGAAGTGTATTGAAAAAATAGTTCTTAATAGGCTTCGTTTTCTGGGTTCATTTAGTCAGACGAAATGCTTCTGTGGCTGTGACGAGCGTTCAAAGGACTTTTTTTAGAAAACCTCATCATCATTTTACGCTTGCCCTTATCTCAATTGATTTGGAATCTGCACAGCATGTATTATTTTTCTTTTAGATATCTCTTTTTCTGTGTGTAGGATGATATGGGTAGAAAGGAGGTGTCTGATGAGATGACGAGTAATAGAGAAGTGTGGAAGAAGACATACTGCGCCGCGCCGACCACAAATTGAATTGGGATTTTTGAAGAGCAAGAGAATGATAATATAGGGAACGTGCACAACGACGGTGCTGCCGACTGGCGTCACCAATCCGAATCTTGTGCTCTATTAATCCTTGACATTGACATGTAAAACAAGTAAACAGAATTAATTTTATTATTGAAAATGATTATTCTAGCTAATCATAATGCATTGTTGCATTTCTGGATGTACCAATACATCCACAAAAATGAAAATTAATCAAATAGCGTAAATTTAATAAAATTCTATTACTTTTCAAAGAATAGAATAGAATAGAATATACTTTATTGTACACCAAAATCTTAAAAATACTGCTTACAATATTGCTTAATCTATGGTTACAACGGCGGTCTTACAACAAAATAAATAAATAATAATATAATAAAGAATAGTACTCTCTTAGCATGTTTAAGTGAAAAACGCAAAAAATGGATAAATGCAGTAAGAAAAATATTTGAACACAATTTGTTTTTGTTACACTCTGCATTGAAAAAGTTCAATAGCCTTCAAAATCAACCGTCCAAGCAAACATTAAATGGTACTGGCGTACCATTTAAACTTCAGCGAACACACATATTAGACTGCACTGAAGTTCACACCGAATATTCCTCAAAAGTTAAACAAAGAGTCCACATGTACTCAGATTATAAACATGGTTATACAATAAAGTTTTTAGTTGGCTGCACTCCGTGGTTTCATAAGTTTTGTATCTAAATGCTACGGAGGGCGTTCTAGTGATTGCTTATACAAATGATTATGGATTAGACTGCACTGAAGTTCACACCGAATATTCCTCAACCTTCCTCAACAGTTGAACAAAGAGTCCACATGTGCTCATATTATAAACATTGGTATACAATAAAGTTTATAGTTGGCCGCACTCCTTGTGGTTTCATAAGTTTTGTATCTAAATGCTACGGAGGGCGTTCCAGACTGCACTGAAGTTCACACCGAATATTCCTCAACAGTCTCCACATGAACTCAGATTATAAACATGGTTATACAATAAAGTTTTTAATTGGCTGCACTTCTTGTGGTTTCCTAAGTTTTGTATCTAAATGCTACGGAGGGCGTTATAGTGATTGCTTATAACAAATGATTGTGGATTGATTTGTTATAGCCTGGAGATACTGTTCTCGCTGATGAAGGATTCCCTTCCATTAAAACATGTGTTGAAAATAAGAAAGTTGTTTATGCCACCGTTTCTTCATGCACCACAATTTTCATCAGAGAAAGTAAACGAAACATACAAAATTCATATTGTTCAACATTCATGTTACGCTGACGAACATTATTGATAGACCATGTTTGATACCTTTTATCATAATCAAAAATAATACTTTTGAAGAGATTTGCGTGACAGCATAAGTTTCCTTTACTGTCCGCATAGTGTCTCTTTTGTCGTTTAGTGCTGCCACCTATAGTTACTGCACGTTACCTATAGCCGTTAAAGTAGGACCTATGAAAGAAGTTCATCATCATCATCATCAGCCTATAATTCTGGTGTCTGTGATACAATGATTTTAATCATTAGTACAGGCACCATCGATTCACTTTTGTCGGAAATGCTCATTTTATTTTTTTATACTGTTCTTGTGAAATTTTTTAAATTTGATTTTCTGATAATAAATTATTATATATTATTATATAGTAGAGTCCGTTAGAGCCATCGTACCTACTACGAAGTCTAGCTGGAAAGATTATAGTTGTGAGCAATTCTTCAATCTAATTTTTGCAGTGAAAATAAATTAAAAAAAAAAAAATATATAATGTTCCCACTGCTGGGACACTGCCTCCTTTCAATGAGAGGGAATGGGCTATAATCGACCACGCGGGCCCAGTGCGGATTGGTAGATGTCACATGTCTTCGAATTTTTGGTTCTAGGACATACCGGTTTCCTCACGATGTTTTCCTTCGCCGTTTTGAGAGCAGTGGCGATGAAATAAATTACACAAAGTACTGTTCATAAGTCGGGGCCGCCACCGCTGGGCCACCGCTGCTCTCAGAGACTGCGAGAATTTATTGAAATGTTTTTTTATGGAATCGGAATGGAATGTGTATGTATGGCCTATGTTTAATATCTCCCTATAACTTCACCATTGATTATAATATCAATCAATTGTAACCGCCTGCAATTCCCATACATAAGGAAGCAAAATCGCAGAACATGAAAAATTATGTTTTTCTTAACTGTAATATAAATGTTATCAAGGAAAATTTGTTGCGGCGCAGAAAAACAAGCAGACGTTTGGGGCCTGTTAGCAGATCATTAATATGATACGTTTTATCGAATTTTATTCTGCATTCAACTTTGTTTTTATACAAGGTCTTACTATTGTTATTTTGGGAGAAAAACATCGCGTGTTCGATGCAAGGATTATTGTAGAAATTGTTGTGCCTATGTTTACTTGAATACAAAAGTGGCTTATCTATACTTTATTATGTAGTGGTCCTACAAACGACTGCTAACGTGTGGAATATAGATTTACAATGCAAAGATCTTCTCTCCTTTGTATTTTTAGCCTTTGTCAAAATTTAAAGTCATTTACTCAAATTAGGGGTGAGAATCATGAGAATAGATTTTTAGAACGGCAAAGTTATATAAGTCAATCCCCAAAAAACTCTTTTAGCTGGGGAGAAGTGGTGGAATAACCTCCCCAACACACATCTGCCATTCAAATTCGATAGTACTTACAAGTCTCATCCCAAACCATGGCCCTTTTTTTTTCGAATGGGAAATCATCAAATGACTCCTCCCGCTCTGGGCGGAGCAGGAGGGAGTGTCAGACTTTTACTGACTAAAACCCATCCATGTTCCTTCATCGCCCTTTGTGTTCCGGGGCCACGGTATCTCTTTCGAACAGTCCCGCAACCCCGGCAGGCTCCCGCAACCCCGGCAGGCATGGCCCAACTCCTGACCTGCTCTATATGCATCACCAACCAGCACCACCCAGCACTTTAAGGGACCTTTTAGAAGCCAATTCCAACGCCGTCGATGTGGCTGAGTTTTGTTCGAATCAAATTTAATTTAAAAACTATGGGAATCATCGACACGAAGAAGAAGATACTTACCTTAGCCAATAATCTATGTATTACACATTTCTAGTTAGTATTCCTATTTACACTTCAAGTGGGTCAACTCATTCGATAAACATAGGCAAAACTTACAACTCAATCGGGCTGCCAATGCGACCTAGTCGCAACTCTATTAAAATACGGAAAACTGGGGTGCGATTTTCTTCAACTACGAATACATTAAAAAATAAACAAGTTATTACTTCTGAATGGGAACGCCACCGTTTGATGTTATTCCAGCTTTTCAAATAACGTGTAATTGCCGTGTTATTTACCATCTGAAGAGAAAATATTTAACGAATGTACCGTAATATCGTTTTCTACGAACGAAGTTATAAACTTACTTATGTTGGAGAGTTAATAAATTCTGCCATTTTGCGTGAAAGATTTGTACAGTCAGCAACTTTTACAAGTGATTTACTTCTATGGTACTGATTGTAATGTTATTATTATTATTGGAACTTTGGAACCTAGATTATAAGGGTAACCAACGGGACCCTATTACTAAGCCTCCTCTGTCCGTCCGTCTGTTTGTCAGCGGACTGTATCTTATGATCCGTAATAGGTAGACAGGTGAAAATTTGAGGGGTTTTCTTTAGAGCGCACCTATTTTTAAACGCAACCAACTGAGCGCAACAAAATTATTCCTCGAAGCGCAACCATAAGTTGCGCTCACAAATTTAAATTAAAAATATTATCAGATTGTGTATTTCTGTTGCCGCTATAACCACCATTTAAAAATTAAGGGGCTCCCCTACTGCGATGATACGGAACCTATTTATTCTACGAGAAAATCGCTTTCGAATTTTGCTCTGTACGGTGTATTCCGAGCTTTATTAGTAAATGTTATTAAGATGACAATGTCGTGAATCGAGGCGTTGAATGTCAAGGGTCGGGGTTCAATCTCGATGGTGAACTCGGCGCAGGTGTATTTAGGTTAGGTTAATGTATGTCATCGTGTTGAGAGTTCCGTATGTTACTTATAAGGATTATTGCTTCTATAAAAAGTTAATATAGCTACTAGCATCATCAAAATGTGATTACGTACCATCTGCCAAGAGTAGTGGTTAATTTATTTACGTTCTATAAATATGTGTTCGGTTTTTTGATTTATTGAAATACTAGCTGATGCCCGCGGCTTCGCCCGCTTGTCAAATTGTACTAAAACCTTTCTCTTAAATCACTCTATCAATTAAGAAAACCCGCATCAAAATCCGTTGCGTAGTTTTAAAGATCTAAGCATACATAGGGACAGGAAGACGCGACGGGAGACTTTGTTTTATAATATGTACCTAGTGATAGGGATTGAGGCTTTTTCTTCTTCTTAGTGCACTCTTGACAGAGCTATCGAGGTCGTTATTACGTATCTTGGTGTATGACCAGCTTAGTTATGCGGCGCCATTCCTTTCTTCTCTCACTGAGTACCTACACTTTGCGACCATCAAATTCGGGTTGCTGTGATATTCGTTATTATCACAGTAGCTTAGAAATATTATTGAGGCGTGTCTCGTATATTGGTATAAGTGTGGTACTGGCCGTCCATTGGTTATCAGCCCAGCCCAGACTAAAAATGTATTTCTTCTTACATCGAAACTGCCTCGTTGGGCTACTAGTCGAATGAGGATGAGGTCCTGGGTTCGATTCTTAGGTCAGGCAGTGTTATTGGGTTTTTCATTCAGGTATATCTCAGTAGCAGCCACAGATTTGTACCCGGTTGAGGCTTGCCCCCTATTAAGGCTCTTCTAACCCTAAAATTAGCAACTCTATTTGAGGTGGGTCAAACTTAATTTGCAATACTGTTAGAATAAAGTTGTAATCAGCTTGCACTACAAAGCGGTTTTTACGTCAGTCACTGCGGCCGAATAGTGCGAAATGAGTGGTTTTTTGCGATTTACAAAAAATCTATTGATTGGATTAAAAAAATAAAACACATAAGACCTGCTTTATAGTTAGTTCAGTTAGTATGCAAAGTTTCATGATCTAATTTGAAGTACTTTTTGAATACCAGCCGTTATTGTTCGATTTGGAGGAACTAATTAACTTTGGATTTTTTTTCTATCGAGAAAAGTTTATGGAATCGTGTTTTCGTCACACATAGGACTTAGCATTAATCCTCAACTTTACCATATTATTTCAAAATTAATGATGCAGTATTTCAGGCGTAATGAAAGATCATGCTAAGCCATTTGAGGGATATATAGCCCTTAAATAGGACTTAAACATACACCTCTCTCCCAGAAATATTTTTGTCGCGTGTCTCCTATTGGTATAACTATGCACTGGGCTCCATTGGCTACCAGCCCAGACCGATATATTTCTTCTAAAACCAAAGCTAACGACATTCTTCTTTTGTTTCTAGGTGATAGACTTCGGCAGTTCGTGTTACGAGCACCAGCGGGTGTACACGTACATCCAGTCGAGGTTCTACCGCGCGCCGGAGGTGATGATGGGCGCCAGGTATGGCATGCCCATCGACATGTGGTCCTTAGGGTGCATACTGGCGGAGCTACTTACAGGTGAGATACTTTATTATGTAATACTAGCTTGTTCTTCCGTGTCGGAGAAATGTATCCTTTATAGCACTGGGTTTTTCCTTTTAAATTATTGAAAGATTTTTAATATTAAATGACTTCACATCCAAACTTACAAACATTACCTCTTTGTAATATCAGTGTAGTATCCACACTAATATTATACAGGGTAGAAGATAACAATTAGTATTTATTTTTAGACGCTGTTAAAGAGTCATTCTTTTCTCAAAATGCCCAGAAAATGTATGACTCAATGTTTTGTTTGTCTTTAATACGCTGGATAATTATTACTAGACCGTATCGTTTCACTGGTGGGTAAAAGCATCCCTTACCCCTTCCACATCCCTCTGTTGTGAGGTACCAAGGACTAATCTTTGTTAAAAGAGTCCAGATCATTCCACTATCTCCTCTCACTCACATCCAGGCTGTCCCTTTGCTGCCCTCCCCAGCGACACCCTAAGACGAGGCTCGTACGGCGTACTCTTCACGTTATTTGCCCTGGCTGGAGGCCTTACACTCAAGGCACCCACAGGAAAGTCCGGTTAAGCAGAAGCCGAAGTAATCGAAGTAATTGCGAGATGCTATTTATAAAGCCTGTGTGTCATCAACCGGGACGGTACCCAGTTTGCCCCGAAACTACTACAAAGCACATTCATGCCCGCTCAAAAAAGCACAATCGAATTCCCGTTCACTTTAACGTAACGAACCCCATAAACGAACCTTTTCTTCGCCTTTTCACGTCAACTAAACGTTTTAACGTTTCCATTCCCCATCGCATCGACTTTAAAACCCTTTGCTTGGCCGTTTAACTTTGCAGACACAAAAAAACGCAAGTAATAGGCATGACGACAGTATAAAAAAATTGCAAATCTATTTAGTCCGTCAGTTAGAGTAAGTATTGGAAATTAATGGATGTTTTTGTAAATCAATAAATATTGACAAAGATAAAACGCATCAAAACTTGGGCTCGTGACGTCAGAACTAGCTAAAAATTATACCTAGGCGTGACGTATTGAGAATTTTAAAAGCGTCATATCTTCGTCAATTTTGGTTTACGTAACAAAAGAAAATACACGAGTCAAATATTTTTTGATAATCTAACTGACGGACTAATTAGATTTTTTTGTCGTCTCGCCTTTTGGTTTGACATAACTTTTTAAATAGCTCTATGACTAAAGTAGAAAACCTTTTTGGAATTAGTTCAAAAATTCTTGAAATTCTATACGTTATGAAAATGTTGGGTTACATGAAAAATAAACATTGGAATAATGTGTTATTATTGTTCGTAACCTACACTACATGTTTTATTGTTGTTAAAATACCTCCTGGCTTAAGATTACATGTAAGCAATCTTTTGCGCCTCAATTACATGTTGTAAACAATAAAATTCGCGGACGGGACAATGACATGTAATTGGAGTTCATTATTGAGGTTATTGATATCGACGATTTTATGATAGGGACGTGATTTGATAACACGCACTTAGCTATAATTCGATTTCATGAATGTATTATATCTTGTGAAATGTTTGTTCATAAAAATTCAACGCTGCTGATTGTGTTTGGGCTTGTAATTGGTCATGATGTGCTTAGGCTTAGAGGCGGCTGAAGCCTTCGAGATTCAAAAACATGAAAGCTAAAAAGGTCTTTGAATATTTTCTTCTCTCAAATTGCAAAAGAATATGGACACTCACACACAATGTGGTACAAAAGATGGTAAAAATAATATGTAGTGCGACATGATGACATTTCGCCATAAAATTGGCATGCAAACATTAAAGAATATATGCCAATTTTTAAAATATAATAACTGAATGTGAAACAAACATTAAATAAGGTAACTAATCGTGTTTCAAAGTTACTCAATACAAAACAAAATTTTGCTGTTAAACACTAAAACCAAACAAAGAAATTGTTAACAGAAGGAAATGAATAAGAAAATAAAATATTTTTTTATATATTTTTTTTGGATATTATCCATATATGTATCCTACTAAATTTCTTTTAGGATGTTTGAATTTTAATTCCCTTAAAGTCAGGCGTGCTGTTGGCCAACTTACAATTGCGTATAAAATTATACATGGTTATACCAACGCCTCGGAATTACATGCTGAGCTGTGTCAATTATTTGTTCCAAATAATTATATTCGCTCTAGGAAACATAAATTGTTTAATGTTCCATTTAGTCGCACTGTAGCTCGATCCACTTCGCCTGTACCACGTATGCTTACGAACCTCAACGCTCTCGTGGAGACCAACCCTGGATTGGACTTGTTTGCTGATGAATGGAAGACGATATTGTTGGAATGTTTGTGGTTCTGCGAGAAGACCGAGTAAAAGGATTAGGTATTTAATTTAGTGTTAATGGTTTTAAATACTCATCATCTGCCTAGCCTTTTCCTAACTATGTTGGGGTCGGCTTCCAGTCTAACCGGATACAGCTGAATACCAGTATTTTACATGGAGCGACTGCCTATCTGACCTCCACAACCCAGTTAGTACTGGGTAATACGATACCCCTTGGTAAGACTGGTTGTCAGACTTTTTGGGCCACTGACTACCTGTAACGACTGTCAAAGATCTACAAATGACAGCCGGGACCAACTGCTTAACGTGCTTTCCGAGGCACGGAGGAAACTTGGTATCATGTAAGGGTGGTCACCCATCCACAGACCAACCTAGGCAAGCACGGCTTAACCTAAAGATCGGCCCGAGCGGCTGTTATTATTTAGCCACGAGCTCCTCCTAATGGTTTTAAATACTGTACTAAATAAATAAAAAAATAAATAAATGTTAATATACAAACACAACAACATAATTATTATTATAATTTAGGAAATTCTCTATAATACATTCCGGTAATGGTATGATTGACAATTAGATTTTTTAAGAAATTCAGTTATGAAGTAAAAGCTATGTGAAATGAGCCATTTTTTTAAGAATTTTGCAGAATATTCTGTACGGAAGATCAGTAATAAAATTAGGTAGAGTTAAAGATGAGTGGAGCCATATACATACACACAATTACGTCTAAATAATTCAATTCAATAATTTCATACCACTCAATATTATTTTATTTGGAAAACCAGCAGCTAATAACAAATAATGGTTACTTACAGTTAATAGTAGAAATAAGGCCAATTACAAGATTCCACTTTAAATACAAATAAGTAATAATATTTTAGACAGTAGGCCTTTACCTATAGGAGTAGACATCAAAGCTTTTCATCACTACAAAATCCCGTCCCTCTATTCCAGGGTTCCCGTTACTCCCGGGCGAGGATGAAGCGGACCAGATGGCATGTATCATCGAGCTGCTCGGCATGCCACCACAGAAGCTCATCGAGCAGGGCAAGCGCTCCAAGAACTTCATCAGCAGCAAAGGTCTTCCACGGTACTGCACAGCCACTACACTGGCTGATGGTACTACTGTTCTTAGTGGAGGTGAGTCCATTCAGGATGTTGAAGTAAAAGAGAGACACTGATAAGCACTCACTGAGTTCTGTATGGTGTCGGACGTAAAGAATAGCACCATCCCATATCTTCCCGTGGGTGTCGTAAGAGGCGACTAAGGAACTTACCAGAGAATGGGCAGCAGCGTTCTCTGTGCTTTGGTAACAACCGCACTGCGATCGCCAACCTGCCTGCCAAGCGTGGCGATTATGGCAAAAACCCCCCTTTGGGGGAGGGAGGCCCATGTCCAGCAGTGGACGTCTTTCGACTAAAATAATAATGATGAGCACTGAAAAGTTATTGAGACCACGAATTCGATATCGGTAATAGTAGTAATACTAATCATACATCAAATAACTTTGTTAGTGCTAATATGACTGAAGTTAGCGACGCATTTCAATTTTTAGTTCACGGGCCGGTTCACCCTCGCACGTTCACGAACAGCGAGGTTCGCGTGTACTTGCATCTAGGAACATAGTATCTTTAGATATGTTTGCGAGCAGTTCTCGTGCAATTTATAATGTCTTCTTGCGGTTACGAACAGTGCGGTTCCCGTATATAACATAGTATGGACCGCTTTTGCGAGATGCGCGCGCTTCAAATGTGACGTGACCATAACCACTCCAGGCGCGTAGCGTGCACGGTTCGCGTGCGTGTGCTGCACGTGCGTAAGTGTAGACCCGCATTTAATCAACAATAGAAGGAAACCATTGTATTTATCGATGAAAATCTGTGTTTAGTATTTTTAGCATACTTTAATCTAAGCCGGAATTTACAAAAAAAAACAAGAACAGAGATGCTTAGCTCGCCAAATAAAAGCATACTGGGACATTTTGTTTTAGGAAGTTCTATGCCTTGTCAGCATGAATTTATTTGTACTCAATCCGAAAACTCTATAGCAGAAATAAAACTAAAGATTAAGGTTATCAAGTCTGGTGTTAACTTATCATAACCTGACCTCCTTTTCACCATACACGACCTTATTTCAAACGGAAATCATATCTCACCACTATCTATGGATAACGATAGGCACTAAAGAAAATGTGTAACAAATCGTGAAACCAACAAACAAATACGACATTTCTTAAAATAAATACCATCATCACTTACTGAAATTCCTGAACCACGCAATACTTTCACCCAACGTCATGAAACTGCAATGTGAAATATTCTGAATCATCGCGCTACGGGATGCTTCAGAGATGGCTAATGTTGATTTTCTCCTTCCATTATTATGATCTAAGTCTGACTCATCGGACGACATGTGAACGTAATGTAGCATGTGTCTGGTGCCTGTCTGACCTATAAATATTAGTCATTTTGTGGTTAACTTTTTTATCTTGATTATCATTACTAACTGTTGTTTTTTTTGGCGTAGAGTTTAATAGGACATATAAAGTTACCCAGTGAGTTTGGGGGTACGACTTTGTGGTCTATTTCCGGTCACGGTTTTTTGTTAAAATTACAAAGTTACAACAACAATATCATCACGCCTATAATCCTTTAAGGGTTAGGCAGAAGTTTACTCAATAGTGACACCCAGTTTTTTTGTTACCTATTTATATTTCCAATTTATATTAACTGCTTGTAGAGAAAACATACATTATACTACAGGCAAAGTCGCGGATGTAATCAATGTGTTTTGAGGAAACAGTCTGGTAGTTTTGGTTGATAGCCAAATTCAACTGACATAATCGTTGTCATAAAATTTGTCATTAAATTACATTTACTAAATATTTGCTGCTACTACAAAATGCAATGTATGTGCGTGCTTCTTTTTTTGTTTTAATTTTCCTCAAAGCACTGTTAAAGTTGAGGACTAAATAAGGTACCAACGACCAGGTAACCAGGTGGTAACTGTTGTGAACTTACCAATTAAAATCCCCCAAATTAGTATGCAGAAACAGGGAAAACACAAATCATGCTAGCTTCTGAGAAGTCTTCCTTTTCGGAGAAACTAAATAGACCTGCAGTTTTTATATGTTTTAATTTTAATTACTCATTCAAAACTTAACCTCACTTATGGCAGTGGAGTGACCATTCTTATCAAAGCGCCGCCGAAGAGTTTTGTTTAATATAAGTAATAAGAGCGAAAAACACGTCACTCACATCGTTTTGGTTCGGACGACGCAACTCGACACCATGTCGGACTATTCGGTTTTTTTGTTTAACTTTGTTTCATGAAAACATTTTTTGTTTTACAGGAATGTCAAGAAGAGGCAAACCTAGAGGTCCTCCGGGATCAAAAAGTTTTGTCACGGCCCTCAAAGGCTGTCAAGACAAGTTTTTCATTGATTTTATTAGAAGGTAAGCTTTTAGTATTTCTACAAATAAAACTTATTCCCTTATTTCGCTTACACTAGGCGAATCCTTAATAAAATCGTGATGTTAGAGTTTCAACGCTCCAAAGTAGAAGATCCAACAGCAATTAGGCCCCACTTGGAGCGTTCGCCTGTAATGTTACATTTCAGATTCGATTTTGAGCATTACATTACAGTAAGTACTGCCTCCCTGTCCCTGACTTGACGAGCATTCATCTGCAATGTAACATTTCAGATTCGATTTCGAACATTTAGTTGATTCCACAATGTCAGACGAAGCGGTCGTTGTGCTGAGCGCGGCAATATGAATTTTAGACATCGTATTGTATTGTATTTATTGTAAGCTGCGCACTACTCGGTTCTCTTCCGTCACCAATGTAATGCTCGAATCTGTAACGTTACATTACAGGCGAATGCTCTAAGTGAGGGAGCACCTTAAGAGTTAGAAACAGTTAAAAATAGACAGAGACCAGGAAATCGTTCGAGTCTTTTCTGGCGTCTCATTCCTTGAATATTTTTTTTCAAACACAACATGTGTTAACTTTTGGTAAAGAAAGATTAGGCTTTACCAACAAGACACTGAACAATGGGTGATTATTAAAGCAACTTCCTTCTATTGGTCAGTTCTTTGAACTAACCTGTTTTAGCCATGCATTAGTCAAGATTCTTTTCTGTACAAACCAGACCGTGGGTGCCAAAATTGGCAAGGAACACCTACCTACTTGTAACTTTTCGGAAATCAAATTGGAAACTTTTCAATGCCTCGTTGAACGGGTAAAATGTAGGAAAAGCTTTCGCTTTTTTTAATTTTCCTTGTGGTTTGGCTTCGACGAATAAAATTGGGAGTGCAAAAATAATAGGGGAAAATTACTTTATTAGTTGGAAATGTAATTCGGCCTTTAGATGTCTGTTTTCCCAGTACAGAGCATTGATTCGCCATTAAAATTTATTTTCATTGATAATAATAATAATAATAATTTATTGAAAAGAAAAAACTCAGTTTACAAAAACTATGTGTTCGCTAACAACTGCATTAGTATAAAACTGTGTCGCAGTCATTAACGCCCACCTCCAAATAGTCGAGACGAAACATGAGCAAAAAGCAAAAGTTAAAACTATAAATAAATAAAAAATAACATAAAAAATTAACATAAAAATTAACAATTAGCAATATTACAATTAGCAACAAAGTGAATTGTTATTTTTCTGTGAGATTATGTGTTTGTATGGAAGGGTTTTTGTGCGTGGAGTGTGTGTGTTAGTGTGTGTGTGTGTGTGTGTGTGTATGTGTTGGAGATGAGTGTACGTTTGTGTGGGGGTGTGCGTTTGCGCATGTCTTATTTATAAAAGGGCAATTAGAAAAGGAGTTTAACTTTTCACATAGATTTCTAATTCTTCGTACGTGAGAGTATGAAGCCATTTGTCTGTGATTCTTCGACATTCTCGCAAAGTCAGTGGATATATATTGAGCTGTTTATTTACTCGATTATACAAAGTGGAGCTGAGAAAGCGATATTGCCGCCGTACGATTAGATAGATAGATACTTTGATATTAAAAGGATGTGTAAAATATACAAAGACTTGCATTTGAAGTTGTTGTCTTCTCACTGTGGAAAAACCCGTGATTTTTATAATTTATTTACTAAAGTACAAATAAGGATTTCCGTAGCATGTATTTTTCTTGTATTTCTTGCTTTAAACTTGATAAAACCTTACTCAATATACGTATAGTGTTTTTACCTAGGTATTTATTCGGATTCCGGTTAGTGCTAATTAAAACAGGCATACATCAACAGCTTTATGGGTGTCTTCAGACTGCTGCGATCACCTCAAGAATGCCAATTTGTTGAAATCTTTATTGCAATCGAAGCGAGAAACAGCATATAAATTAGCACTTGCCATTACTCCGTGGGAATACAATTGCATTAGACTTTTAAATATTACGTATCTTTAATAAATATTCAGTGTGTACCTGCATCGGGGTTCTTAGTCTGGACTTTACGAATATTTTCCTATTTGTTACTATATTACGCAAACCACTGCACATTAGAGGTCCGTCTTGCTATATTTTAGAGATTTTATTCTGGACTGCTAAAAATATATAAAAGTAAAAATATAGCAGTTAGTACTAATTTCAGGGCATGAAAAAGCGATCCAAAACACATTCAACCTTACAGATCTATCAAAATGAGTCTTAATCAATCAACTTAGCCTTTCGCAGTTCATTACTAGACATAGGCCACTGCTGGAAATTTGAAAAGTGTTTTATCAAAACCCTGTCATCCGCTTTCTGTCATCTTCAGCCTTCAGCAGTCCACTACTGGCCATAGACCTCTTCAATCGCCACTTAACAAGATTCTCGGCAACTCTCATCCAGTTGGTCATCCATCATCCGCTTTTTGTATCCAGACTGACCAAGCTACCATTTTAACGTCAAACTCTGCTAACTGTATACTTTTACCATTCCAGGTGTCTAGAATGGGACCCAGAGAAGCGCCTGACGCCCGCGCAGGCGCTTCGCCACGCGTGGCTGCGCCGGCGCCTGCCGCGGCCGCCGCACGACGACGAGCCGGCGCAGGCGCTGCCGCTGCCGCTGCCGCACTCGTTGCCTGCCAACCACGTTAGTATAGCGCACCATGCCAAGCGGCTCGCGCACCCTAAGTGCACTGACAAATAGGTTTGTTTTATTTTGCTTCTTGAATTTCTTTTTGGTTAATTTGATTGTGGGAATTTGAGACTAATATGGTGAGGTGTGGTGTCGGAATCACGGTTCAGGCTGCTCTCGAAACGATAAAACAAAACAATGTTCAATGATGACCAATCCAATCCGCACTAGGCACGCGAGGTGGATTACGAATAAGAGGATTACGAATGAGGGGCCGTTGTCCCAGCAGTGGGAACGACCCAGATAAGAACACCTGGGTTCTTCAGAACACAAATGCAAAAATAACAACATATACTCTGTCTACTGTTTTGATTGCTGACATACAAAAAGTGTTGATTATCAGCCTAATTTGAATTTCTGTTTGGATGTCCTGGACACTCCCGCCTGATCACCACTAAGGTAATTTTTGCTTGCACTTACAACATAGAAACGCTCTCTAGCCCCGCCCCGTTGACTTTGTATTGAAATAATGAATGAAAAGATACCAATCGGCCGAGCGCACTGACGGCTCACGCCAAACGAGAGTTATTGTTATTTTGCGCGCCAAAGTTGACGCTTCCCTAATAAGCCTAAACTTTAAGGGGGCGTGGCTCGGTGCCATGATTTAAGCAAAAAAAATTAACTTATCAGGCGGAAAAGACCACGACTGTACATATAACCCTGGCTTTCTCGCTGCGTGAGGGAATCGATCATAATCCATCGCGGGCCTAGTGCGGATGGGAATCTGGGCCGATCTAAATATTCAGAATAAGTCCCTGTTCCCACTATGTCGTGACGATTAATTTGGCGTTGGTTTTTAGTTAGCAATAGTCGTGGACCATAGTAACCACTAATCTGTGGCGCGCTCAGATCTAAAATACGCGCAAGATTGTGGGCCCGACCGATTCGGCGCTCCTGATTAAAACGACGATGTGTCCAAAATTACGTTAGTTAGCTCGCTACCAGTTCTATCATTGAAATCGTTATTAAATTAGCTAATAGTTTATGTATGGTTTAGTATAGTTTTGCCTTGAAATGTATTAGTAATTGTAGCGTGTGTTCTGTGAGGGACAAATACCGTCGTCCTATATGTGAACACCTCCATTTCAATACACAAACCACGACACTTAAAACTACACGATTATCTGTTGTCACGACACAGTGGAAACGGGGCCTTAGACTTAATTTTTCTTTATATTGCGTGCAAATGTGCAATGCAACAACATTGTAACAACGAGAGTAGTCCTAATGTTGCGTGATTCTGATCTGCAAACTTATCTTTGGAAGTAATTGTGTGAGAGTACCGCTTGTAAATTAATTTAGAGTGCTGTTTTTGCTCACCGCTGCGCAAAAACAACACTCTAAATTAATTTATTCGTTTCTTCTCTTGAAAGTTGTCTTATTACCACAAGCAGTTAATTATAAGTTTATTTATATTATTTTAGTTGCAAATTATTTTTTTGTTTTAATTTATGTAGATGTACATGTAAATTATTTTTTTGTTTTAATTTATGTAGATGTACATGTAAGTACGTATTTATTATGTGCATGGATTGATGAATAAGTGTAGGCTGTCACGAGCAATATTGATTTTATTTTGAGCTGACTTTTGCCAGGTTTCGCCAGCGGCTTTGCTTGCGTAGAGGGCAGAAAAATCTTAAATATAAAAGACTAGCGGACGTCACGCGGTTTCATCCGCGTAGTTCCCGTTCCCGTGGGATTACGAGGATAAAATATAGCGTATGTTACTCAGTAAAGACGTGGCTTTCTAATGGTGATAGAATTTTTGAAATCGGCGCAGCAGTTTTTGAGTTTATTCATTACAAACATACATACAAAAATACAAATCTTTGTCCTCATCCACATCAAAGTCATGGTATATCAGTACGCAAAATATAGTCAGAATCCGGTCAGACTTAGATGTGAACTTTTCCCATGAGGATAGGCACAAACCACATTACGGCACCTGGTACGATCCTCACATACTTCCTTTTGCTTCGTCCACGTTGACGTAGACAAGTCAAAAATCATCCAGATGTGAACACAAATGAAAAAAAAACATTCTCATTAATAATTTTAGTTAGGTTGTCGGTTTCTTTTATCCGCTGCCAGTCAGTTTTCCGGCAACATTGAAGCGTCAGCGAAGTACCCGGAACGGTTGTGTCATCGTAACAAACTGAGCCATACTACCAGTTTTATGAACTGACACGTGTTGCGGGGCGCCAAGGATGACCCAATGTCGTCGCGACGCCGGCGCACGTGTGTCATAGCCCTAAAAGTTTAATTCCCACCTAGGGTTACCATCCGTCCGGATAAGTCCGGACATGTCCGGACTTTTAGATTCTTGTCCGGTCTTTGTCCGGCCCTTTAATTTGTGAAAAATGAGTAATAAAACTACATAATAAGTAAGCTAATATCAAATCAGTCTTTAATCAACAAACAATCAACTTAATAATAAATCATCTATTGCGAAATTTGCTAACAATCGTCTAGTTCAAAGATAATATTTTCTTCAATCAAAACAAAAATAAATACAACAATATCAATACCATGCCTACCATACCACTGTAACTAAGTGGGTAATGTTTCCATTTTGTGACCTAAAAGTCCGGACTTTTATCTAAATGTCCGGGTTTTTATCAAATTCCTAAATGGTAACCGTATTCCCACCCCAACAATGTGTTAGTCATTGTTTACTTTGAAATTTTGGGCTCAATTACTTAGGAGATGCAGCAAATCTTTGTAAATGATCTTGGAATAAAAAACTGGTGGGCCATTTTCTATTTGCTTGAACACTGAGAGGCCATCATATATTAGAGTACAAATTTCCGTGCATTCAAGCGTTTTTGCCATACCTATTATTGGAATCAAATATAACTGCTCACAACTTAGGACCCATTAATGTTAATATTTTATCCGTGGTGCTAGGCAACTGGGCCTATCCCAGTTGTAAACGTCCCTTTGCGCCTATTGGCCTTGTTTCTTTGTGTCTCCTGCTGATATGGAGGGAAGTGGAAATTACGGATTTTCCTACTCCTCCGCTATACTTTTCTGATTAATTTCGTTGCGGGATCCCTCTGGGACTTCGTCGAGCTTCATTGTCTCGGCGCTTTTCTGGTGGTCGCCACTGTTGATTCTGGCTTTCAGGAGTTACAGTGGTTTGGGAACAGTGTGGCGGGCTTGTCCCAAAAAAATTAAATAAATTAGAGTTGGTTTGTCATCGGTTTTCTGTTACTTAGTGACTTTAAATTGGATCAGAAGACCATTAAATTCTCTAGTCCAGTGTGGTTCTTAACCTTAGTCATGGGGGACCATTTGACAAAATTTCTGTCTTGCAATGGACCACCCAGTTGGTTTATTGGTTTGGATACAGTACAATAAAGGGTTTTTCTATCTATCTATATCTAATAAAACACGCATACAATTATTTAAAGCCCTCAGATTTTTTACGATAAATTCAGATTACAGTTCAGATTATTATGAGAGCGCGAGGGTCGCGTTGTGACCTATCTTATTTATTAGGATAGCTCCGTGGACCGTTTTTTTTGTACTGAAATACAATTATACAGTACATACTGTAATTTTATAATCTACATGGATTGCACGTCTGCCAATGTATGTTTAATGAGATCATACACAGCAACTGCGTTTATTTAATCTTTATTTTTAGTAAAAAGGCTTTAATCGTTAAAATATTAAAACGTTTGTTCAAGCGATTTACATAATCAGAACGATGTTTTAAATATGTGTAACGCTAAAACACCTTGATTGATTTTTTGCATGGGGGCCTTGAGACAGTTTTAGATTGTCAAATCAATCAGAAAAATTTCATCCCTCATTTTTCAAGTTCAATACAAATCAGAGCCATGACATATGCAGTCATCCAACAGTTCTAAGTTTAGCTACCCTTCACCTATGAATGAGCACTGCCCACTTCAATGATCGCTCATGGATTTTTCCAGCGAACTGTGACAGTCTGACTGTCCGATATATTTAGATTATTATACATTACGTCACTTAGTAATACTAGGTTTTGCCCGCGAGTTTGTCCGCGTGGAGATTGGAAATTGACCTACGGAAAACATAGAATAGGATATTCATACATATTATATTGTTGTTGCCATTGGAACGAATAATGGTGGTAATAAATGAACAGGTAAAAGAAAGAAAAAAAAAACATATTTATTAGCCACATTTGTTTTTACTATGGACACTTTTAACGTGCACATCTTGCTACATTGTTCTCACATAATATACCATCTCAACATGAATGATGTAACCAAGATTTTGTAACAACATTTTGATTTAAAAGAGTGTCCATGGAGTTTCTTGCCCGTTCTTCTCCATAGAGATCTACACTAGGGCATGGGCAACTGCAGTACTTTCACAGTTTTTATGTCTTGTGACTGGGACTGTATTCATCTTTGTTTCGACAGTTCAAAAGTGCCTGTAACTGGCCTACTTGAAATAAATGCTTTGATTTTGATTTTGACATGCCTCAAATGATGCCAAAAAAAACTTAAATTTAAACAGAAAAGAGAGAGGTCATATTGTGTGTTGCCAGTTCAGCAAACTGCCGAGCACCTAGTAGCTCGACGCTGATTTTCAACTGTACCTGAGATGGTGATGTGACGAACGTAAAACAGTTTTCAAGTACACACTACCGGTATAATGATTTTCCTATGTCCCAAGGCGGGCTATGGGGTTGTCAGTGCGCCAAACATCGAAATCTGTTTAACCGCTGAGGCGTTAAAAGGTGACAGACAGATATATTATGTGAGATAGTTATTTTTATACATAATTATTAGTTAAGATGGACAGATGTCTGATGTAGCAGGGACGTTTGGGATTACGTGGAAGTTATAGGTTTTTATCTGTGATTCAGATGGTTAGGTTATGTCCTATCTTTAGAAGGGTGATTAGAATTTTGGTTATTTTGATTTTACTATGTGTGAGATGAGTTCAGTTAGGTAAATATAGAAAAATGATTTAGAATTGAAGATTGAAGTCATAGGTTAGTGACTAACTATTGCGTATTTTTTTGTGAAGGCGTTGATTTATGATCAAGATGAATACAGAGAGTCCCTTGAATTAGTCATAAAGATCCTCCCCCTCATCTGATCCTCTGAATTGTCGTATTTATGTGCGTATTGTGTAATTATCACTTGCTTCGGTGAAGGAAATCATCGTGGCATCTATGGGCTAGCTCGCCGTCCGTCCGTCTCATGACGACAGGCCGTGTCGACGGCGCAGGAGTGTTCCACGCGCGCCTCAAAGAAAGTCAGCAAAAGGAAGGGGTCCGCAAGGACCGATGCCTGCCGGGGCTGCGGGACTGTTCGAAAGAGATACCGTGGCCCCGGAACACAAAGGGCGATGAAGGAACATGGATGGGTTTTAGTCAGTAAAAGTCTAACACTCCCTCCTGCTCCGCTCAGAGCGGGAGAAGTCATGTGAAGATAAACAAAAACAAAATGGAAACCAGCATGCCTCGGAGATATTTCTCGACGGCATGTAAAGCCAAGTCCAAGGGCGGCTGAAAAACTTTGATACCGGGTTAGTCACTAACCACACGATAAAGTAAGAAGCAGTATAACAGAATTCGTTATTCCAACACCTTTTGGCAAAGGATCAGTCTTAAATAAAGGGTGTAAAACACCTCTTAACGAAGCCGAAAGGCTCTTGTTCTCATCATTGCGATAATCTTTTTGTTCTACACCATACCTGGGAACCTTCTAGTTACTGAGATATTGGGGGTCAAAGTTCCAACTTTTTGACAAGTTTTTTTTTTTAATACAAGTTTTTAATGTATTTTTTTTACTTCAAACACCTCTACGACCCTCGTACTATTCAATCCATCCATCAGCACAATGTTTTGAGTGCGTTACATTGAGTTCTACCTCAAAACATGATTATTCACCCCAAAAAAAAAGTCGTTTCCCAGCAATAATTTTTGCGTAAAGTTACTTAGTTTGATGTACAGAATGCTTGGTTGACGGCTTCGTGATGAGGTTGTTTACACCCTGTATATTATTCCTTTGAACGAGAAAAAAAACTATTATTACAGCAAAGGGCTTGAAAATTTGCGAGATATTCTAAATTAATAAATAGTGCCCAGTCACCGTTTAGTCCTCTCACAGCTAGTTTGTCAACATGCCACAATAACGTCGATTATTACTCAGTTTGCATAATTATGTTCTGACGCATAATATTACAATTTAGGGAAACACGCGATATGCAACATGCACTATAGTTACACGTATTCTACATTCACAAACAGTCAAACACATATACAAATAAGTGGTATTGGTAAATAAAACTTTAAACCCACACATAATGATCGTTTCCATCAAACCTTAAACCTATTTTTGACTCCTCTAATAACACTTGTTATTCAAAAATCAACTTAATTCCACACTAGCATAAAGTTGATATTCCTTTATGTGGAAATAACATCAATTTTAAACAAGGATTGGAATAGATTATATTATAGATCATTATCTGTTGCCCTAGTTAGTGAAGCGTTTAGTTTATCGTTGCGTTTGTGACAATCGATGTTTTTATTGGCTTGCTGTAAAATATGGGGCACTGGTTTTGGGGGCATTTAAAATTATGCTTTCGTGTTTGCAGTAGTTTTGTTTGTATTTCAAACTGTTTAACTTGTACAGATCTGGACGGCCTCGTTGGTCTAGTTGTCGAAATTGCGACTGTTGACCATGAGGTACTGGGTCCAATTCCAACCAGGGTCGGGCAATTTTTAGGGTTCCGTACCTCAAAAGGTAAAAAAAAACCCTTATAAGATCTCTTGTCCGTCTTTCCGTCCGTCCGTCTGTCACCACCGTTTTCTCAGTAACGAGTGGACCCAGCAAGTTGAAATTTATACCAGATACTGAGGAAGTCCCATAGTATTAGGTGTATAATTATGTAGATCCTGAGTCAACACGGTAAAAAGATATGGCCAAATTTAGATATTCGCGAAAACTTGTAAGTAGCAAAATTCATCTTAATTTTCAACTTTTTTTATGTTTCGGAATTTTCCCTTTACTTGTGCTGTAAGACCTTGCTTTTAATTTATTGGGCTTTTCTATCAGGAATTTCTCAGTAGCAGTTATTGAGTCTGGTTGTGTGCCCGGTTGATGGCAATAGGCTCGGCCCCTATTAAATAGGAATTTATCATAACTGACGAAATGTGGTTGTATTACTATGTTCGCCTCTGCCTAACACTTCGAGGATTACAGGCGTGATGTTATTTTGGCAGATGGACTGAGTAAGGATATAAATTTCACCAATGAAACTCAGCATGGTTAGATGTGCTATTTAAACTGCGTTCAACAGGTATCATTGTATCGGAACAGCAGATTTTTTTTTCGCGATTCCGGGTCTGGTCCTATAGTAAAAATTGTCCACAATTGAGGGCATTACTTAAAGATTTGTCATGATGATTCTAACGATTCTATTTTGTTGGCCCGCCAAGGTTTGCAAAGGCCGTGAAATAGCCTGTCTCGTATTAGTGAAGTCCTCACCGTGTCTTTATTGCTGTTGGAATATTCCACTGATAGTTCTAGAACGTGTAGTGATCATATTTCATTCGTGTATTTTTTCGGTACGCTTATAGACCTTTAAAATCTAGATTTTATGCGATTGCACAAAACATGCTCAGCCTAAAGGTGGATTGGTTACTATGCAGCTTATCGCATGTGTTTAATATGTATGCATTTAAATTCTGAATTCTTTTGAATATTACTAAATAATTAGAGAGTGACGACACGCATCGACACGGAGTTAGTATGAGCCGGTAATCGGTCAAACAAAAAAAAAAACCATCCGTCTCGTTTCGGATGACGCGACGTAATCGACTCAAGCTTATTCCACGTCGATAAGTGCCGTAACTCCCTTAAGCGATACCATCACATAGAAGCCGCAATAAGAGCTCTCTATAAATGTGGGAAATCAAACACTTTAAAAATCACTTGAACTATTTTAATTTAATTTATTTAGTCTTTACAAAAATCTTAACGTCTTTACGTCTTCCGTCAGAATCTACACTCCCCCATCCTCTTTCTCTCTCACACATCTTCGCTCTCACTCAATCTGTCATCCCCACATTCGGCCGTCCTGCAATTAGTCTGACCCTAGACTAATACAAATAAGAAATCTTTAAAACACCTAATAAGCTGTAAACAAAAAATAAAATCGAAAACAATAAACATCTTACATTATTACTTACAACACTTAACACAACACAACATTAAATCATAAATAACTGTAACATAAACAAAAACAAATCCTAACATTCAAGGAATTAAAAAACATAGTGTTTTACCGTCTGAACTGAAAATAAAATAAAATTGACTCCTAAATCTATCATCAATCATCTGCAGCATCGTTTTCCTGCACACTAGGCCATGGCTTCATGGAATCCGCCGCACTGTTCGTCTTATTTGGCCCTTCGGTTTCTGAATCCAATTTTGCTACATCGTATCTATCGGCACCCTTCACTTTGGTGATCCGATAAGGACCTAGGTACTTTAGTCTGAGCTTCATGCATACTCCAAATTGCGTACGTCGTATAGCCACAACATCTCCAACTTTATAGACTCGGCTTTTCTTCCTTGCTTTATTAAAAACACGTCTATTCTCGTTTTGCAGTTTTAAAATCTGTTCTTTCGCCTTCTTAGGCAGTTCTTCTCGATAATTCATAAAAATGTGTTGATTCTCTTGTTGAATTAAATCTAAAATCTCAGGATCTGCTTGCCGTCTCATCTTTGTGCCAATGAGTAACTCATAAGGAGCAGCATTGACACTTCTCTGATAAGTGCTGTTCAGCGCTTGTTGCAAACGACTAACATGTTTGTAAAAATTACCTGGTTGTTCAATACACAATTTTGTTAGTAATCTTTGTGTGTAATCTTCAACTCTTTTGTATATACTCTTAATGTAATAATCTTTTTGTAGTAGATCGGTCAACGGCTTCTCAATCAGTGAAAAATTTTGTATATACTTACGAAAATATGACGTCAGACCAATGAAACTTTGCAGTTGCTTAGTGTTCTTACGTTCTAGGAACCTACTTTTAACAGCATCAGTCTTCTCAGGTGAAGGTTTTACTTGACCATCCTCTATAATGTGGTCTAAATACTCCACTCGTCTTACCACAAGTTGTGATTTCCTCCAGTTGATATCCAACCCGTATTGTGACGCAACGTCTAACACCTCTTTCAATCTTTCTACAGCTTCTAGCTCATTCTGAGCTGTGATTAGTAAATCGTCTATAAAAATCAATACAATACGTCTACAAATCAATTCATGGAAAATAGTCGTTATAAATCTTGTAAATACTTTAGGGCAGACCGTCAAACCAAATGGTGCCTTTAAAAACTCATATTGTCCATTATGCGTGACAAAAGCAGTGTATTTAATCGAGTCTTCATGTACTGGCAAATGAAAATACGCATTTTTTAAATCAATCGTACAGAAAATCTTAGCTTCTGCAAGTCTATCAATGTGGTCGTCAATAATCGGTAAAGGATATTCATCCTTTAACATCTTCTTGTTGATTAATCGGTAGTCCACACAAATCCGGATAGCTCCATCCTTCTTCCGAACCAAAACTAACGGACTAGCATACTCTGACCAACTCACCCTCACTATTCCTTCTTTTAGCCACTGTTCAACCTGTCTTTCAACCTCTTCTTGTTCACTGATAGCTAAACGGCGTGGCCGCTGAACTACCGGGATGTCGTCTTTCAAGATAATATGCAACCTTACCGGGGCGTCTTTCGTCTTCATCGGCTGATATCCCTCGACAAGATGCTTTACCTGCTGCTGAACATGTTTACTAACTTCACCTCCGATAACGTACGGAACGTCTTTTTCATTCGCAGTTGACAACTCAGTGCTGCCACCCGCGGATGTAAAATTAACGTTGTCGGCCTCCTTGTTGAACATCGTACTTTTCGTGTCGCTCAACACACTCACGCCACCTGGTGGTTTTTCACCAACAACTTGCCGGGTCGGGTGCTGCTGACGTCTTGTAAAAGTCGCACCTGCTTGGTCGCCGCCGCTTCGGAAATTGCTCGGTGCCTGTTCGTGTACTTCCGTCTTTTTGCAGTTTGGCGCAATATGGCCGAAACTATTGCATTTAAAACATTTTAGCCCGAGATGTTTGTTTGGGCATTCTTTGGACTGATGACTTCTTTCCCCGCAACTAAAGCACCTGAACACGTTTTTTTGTACCACATCGCTATATTTCGTCTGACTTCGTCGCATCTTCGACTCTTTCATTTTTTCATTCAGAGTTTCGTAAATTTTCATTTTTTCTTTCAAATCGGGATACGTGGTAACTCCATACAACATTATTTTATGAATTTCTTCGTCTTGGATTCCTTCTACGATGTATTTTATAGCGACATAATCTGGCATCTTTCCCCTTTTGCCTAGCTCACGCATTACTAACAAGTAGTCCATACAGCTTTCATCATTCTGTTTCTTTCTGCTGGACATTACTTCGTGGGCTGTCTTCTGGTCTAATACATCAGGAAACTCCTTGGCGATCGCTACCTTCAGCTCATCCCATGATCTAAACGGGCGCTCAGACTGGAGCCATAAAGCTGCTGTTCCCACCAGGGATCTACGAGCTATAATGAGCTGCTGTAACGGCGTCCACATAAAAATCTCCGAGTTGTCATCTATTTCTTGGATCCATTTCGATACCGTGTATGTTTTATCCTGGCCGCTGAATTTTTTCACCATATCATCAGCAAAATACCCTTGCATGGTAGGGTTTTCGCTTGTCCCAGCCTTCGCCATTTCGTCTTCTGGGTGACTATAATTCAAACCCGTTGCGTCTGATGACCAAAAATGGCCGCCTTCAAAACTGAAAATTTTTTACGTCGTCGTCGACACGTCGTCAATTTTTTTTCCAGTTTTCAACTTGTTAGCCCGTCTTTTAATGATTTCCCAGTATTCCACTTTTGTGGGCGTGAAAATGTGGGAAATCAAACACTTTAAAAATCACTTGAACTATTTTAATTTAATTTATTTAGTCTTTACAAAAATCTTAACGTCTTTACGTCTTCCGTCAGAATCTACACTCCCCCATCCTCTTTCTCTCTCACACATCTTCGCTCTCACTCAATCTGTCATCCCCACATTAATATGGTTTAGGCTAGACGCAAACGGGCCACCGACCACAGCCATCGGTAGCCACCGACAAGCAGTTCACACGCTTTTTCATACAATTTGTTGAAACTCGCCACACACGTGTGGCCGGTGGCGGCCACTCGCTACAGCAGTCGACAAACAAACCAAAGTCATCGGTGGCTGTGGTTGGTGGCCCGTTTACGCCGAGCCTTATAAAGGTATTTCTCTTCTAGTTAGTTCATAGGCTTATAGTGTACTTTCGTTGTTCGCAGACGAGCGGCGGGTGCGCGGGCGGGGCGGGGGCGGGCGGGAGCGGCGCGCGGGGGGGCTCGCTGCGCACGCCGCTTGCGCGCACACCCGTCACCTTCAATGCCTCGCAAGTCGCTAGTGAGTATACTGCCTTTTTAAAGACTCTTCTAGCCAATACCTTAGAAGTTCAGTCAAACCGGTCTGGACATATTGCGGACCGGCTGCGAACACCATACCTTTGACAGTAACTTTAGCACGATATCTATCAAAGTCTGGTGTTCGGAGTTCGATCCACAATCTGGATCACCTACTGGTTGGACCGAACCTTAGCTTACTGCGGGATCAAAACTCTTGAAGACATTCTAGAGAAAATGTGATGTCTGACAGAAGCCTTTTCCGAAGCCATTAAACACCTGCATGCTACTTGGAACCGACGCACGAAGATAAAACCATCTAGTCTGATGCTTCTGAGGTATACCGCTTTTTCAAGTCTGGATATTCATACTTTTTACAGGGCACGTGGATTTTAATCAGGATTATCGGAGAAAAACTGATTCAGTCGCCGCCTCTTTGCAAGGTAGGACATGTCCATACTGCACGCAAACAGATGACGATATTAATATAATGTCTTCTCCCCAGAAGCGAAACTGCAGGCGGCGCTATCGGAGGAGAGCGGGGGCGGCAGCACGACGAGCGGCGTGAGCGGAGTGAGCGCAGTGAGCGCGGTGAGCGGAGCGAGCGGAGCCTGCGCGCGCTACTGGGCCGCCGCCAAGCTGCCGCACCTGCCCGCACCCTCCTAGCGCCCGCCCGACGCCCGTCGCCTCGCCAAGGTACGCGCCAACACATTCAGTTAAATCCATTCATTTAGCTTTGTTAAACCTGGAGCTCCTATAATTCATTAAAGCCACTAATGTGTTTGTCATTAATATAAACTAAGAATAAAAACGGACCCAGAATTGAGCCTTGAAGTACACCTAGCTGAACAAGTAGCCAGGAAGATTTCGCGCCATTAACATCTACACATTGAAATCTATTATGTAAATACGAATCTATTACAATCAGGGCTTTAGTTTGAACTCCGTAATGACATAGTTTCCGCAAAGCGTGTGAAGGTGTACGCAATCAAAAGCTTAAGAGAGATCGCAGAAAACAATATTAGCGAGGCAGAATGACAGAGCCGTCCCTAGGAAGTTACTGGTCGGACATAGAGTATAGTCAATTGACACAAAAAGAAAGAAGAAGATAAAGCTTGTAGGAGTTTGAAAGCATGTTATTTAATAGATAGTTTTTGTTGTTAGGTGTCGTCCCTAGAGGCGGGGCGGCGTGGCGGCGCGCGCATGGAGCTGGAGCGGCGCTCGCTGGACCTGGAGCGCGAGCTGCGACCTGACCGCGACTCCGACGTGTCGCTCGACGAGCGCGACCATCGCGTCTGACTGTACCCGTGCTGTCGCGTCTGTTCCTAGCCAGGCCCTATTGATCTCAATATACTCTATGACTAAGTTATACGAGCGTGTAGTGGAATTGTGAACGTTCGGGTGTGTCGGTGTTAGTGCCTGTGAGTCTCGTTTAGCGTTAGGGAACCCTCGACCACCGTTCGGGGAACGATCCCCGATCGTTTTACCGAAAACGACTCGTTAGCTTTCGAGGGCCGAATTTTTCGCGGCTCGTACGATCTTGTGCGACGAGCGAGCTATTCGCACAAAAATTCCCCCTCGAAACTGTAGATTAAGCGAACTTGTGTGACTAAAATAATTTAACATTTTTCTACAGAATCAAATGTCATTCGTTAATTTTTTTATTTTAAAATAATTCGATTTAAGTTACATTTTGTGTAATTAGTTAATTTGTTCTCAAGTGATATAATGAAGCTGTATTCGTAACGAAATGGTGACCTTATAATCGGAATTCTTAAAGGATATAAGGGTAGAGTTACAAGGCCTTTGAAACTAGGATAAGGAGCTAAGCTACGCGATTTGTTTTGTCGATTAGCGTAGTCGATGTTGTGATTCATTGATATGATTTTACATAATGATTTGTAAAGCGCTTAGTACTCGTACCAGTAGTAAGATATAATATTGTATCTTGGGCCATACACATGGAAAGTTACATTTATTATACTGCGCAGTTAAGTACAGTTTACAGCATTTTTATTTTATTTTACTACTTATATACAGATTTATGTCATATATTTTTTGTTGTCGAAAGTCAAACATATCAAGTCCTGCCAGTGGTCAGTTGAGGTAACCAGTCGGGCACCGAACCTAGTCCAGACTATGTGTAAAGTTTAGGTGTACGTTAGCTTGTAAGAATTGATTCAATATACGTGTGGAGCGATTCTTGCGATGTGACGATTGCTTACCTCGACGAAGCCGAACAAACTTGTGTAACTTTTCTGTTCGCATTGTGCCAGTGATTTAGTCGTGTGGAGTTAGTAGCTAGACGTGTATGAACAAATCAATTCTACTTTAGTCGAGTTTTTTTTTGCCATCGACTAAATGACGAGCATAGTGTGAATAAGCTTTAGTGGTCGCTTAAACAGGCTGCGGTCTGCGTGGTCGCAGCCTGTCTGAGCGCTCTCTAACAACGTCCATGTATTTGATACAGAGCTTCGACACTCCTTGTAATTAGTGCAATATGTTTGACATAAAGTTTAATTTCGTCTTCCTCATATATTATATTTGTAACATTTTACAAAGGGCCTATAATGTTTATTCAATTAACATGCATTTTATTATTTTTTTTCGATTTAGTTTGTAGAATTTCTTGGATACATTTGTATCTAGGATACTTGTTGGCTTACAAATGAAATGTATTATTTCGAATTTGTGGGAGTGTAGTTCGAGCAAGCACTTATGCAACTTTATTTCTATGATAATAAATAATAATATTAATATGTATGTAAGTATACAAATTGTAATGTTCAGTTTAATAATATAATTACGATAATTGGAATGTTTGATACTTTATTTGTCACTTGTAATAATGTAATGTACAAAGATTTTGGAAATATTTTAATGTTTGATACCCTATTTAAAACAGGATAATTCCTGTGCATTTTATATATAGATAACGACCAATTGAACAAAGTAAGGGTTCTATATTTACGCTACGGAGCCCTAAACTTAAAGTTCCGTACGTGCTTGCTTCCCCCGATTGTATTTTATCAGTTGACCTATCTCACTATACTCAATATAGCATTTTTATTTCGATAATTGTGTTTAAGTTGACTGCCGTTTTCTTATAATTATGCTCAATGATAGTTTAATGTCTTAGTACTCTGGATTGTCTGATGTAGACATTAATCAAATTGTGCGACGACCTTAGTTTATTATTTGTGACGTGGAGATACATTGGTTGTTGGAATGACTTGCTACAAAATAGCTGAACTTGGGAGTCGTATAGCTTGTCCCCCTCGGTTCGAGTTAGCTTGACTCAGCTTCACCTGTGACGTTGTTTTGTTTCTTCACAATTTGTGTATCCTCACGCTTCCATAGCGTTTTAAGGTATTTAGTCAATTATTGTATAGGTTTTTTTTTAACTTTGGGAACTGTCGGCTGGGACGAGTCAATCAGTCTGCCCTCCAAACCGTGATACTGTATGTTGTTCATGTTGAATGTTCTGACCACTACGCGGCGTCGGCATCGGCCATGACTCCTTTCGGCTACGCTTGGCATCGAACAGTATTAATCATTGTTTCATCTCTCGACTCGCAATATAAACTGCCAAGTACATATAGTTAAATTAAGTATCGTTTGCTATAACAGACTATAGCAGAAACTTCTAGTTACTACAAACATTATTAGCTTTCGTTGGAACGCATTTCTCTTATACCTAGTTATTTTTTGTGAAATATTTTTTGTTCTCATTTTATATGTAAAAGCTGGTGTTTCACCTCTTGAAACTCGTAACTACAATGTGAATATAAAATAAATGAGTTATACAAATAAATCGTTTTGTCATTTGAATCCTTTCTGTTGAAGCAGCATCTATAATGCCACATAACGAACTACATTATCAAAATTCTACATCGAGCAAGTAGATTTGGCTACAACAATCAAACCAGTCTTATAGTTCGGTTCAAGCTTAATAGCGGCTCGGAAGTTAGCTGCAAGTGACTATACCAAAGGGTATCGTATTACCCAGTATTAACTTGGTTGTGGAGGTCAGATAGGTCGTCGCTCCATGTAAAATACTGGTATTCAGCTGTATCCGGTTAGACTGGAAGCCGACCGGCAGATGATGATTTGGCCACAACAATCGTTTGGTCACCAGATACAACACTGGAATGAAAGTAGGATGGCTCTCTTTAGGAAAGGTAGAAGAGAGAGGATGATAAGGATCTTTCCACCCTATTTCTCACAACTCCAAATTGTACATTGTGTCCAGCTTGACAGGACACAGGAGACAACCGAGGAACTAGTTTATCAACTGTTCTTGAATAGCCGCTCTAGGCCCAGCGCTGGAGGCGCGGCGGAGCGCAAATGAAGATAACAATTTAATATAAACTTTAACTACCTTTACATACGGTCAATATAAGAATAAATTCGCACGCGGTGCTCGGAGCGCCCTCAAGCTATGCGTGCGACTCCAGTCGATGACTGGCGAAAACGAGTTCGGCTTCGGAAGAGGTTATCAACACATGTAGTAAAATCGTCATCTCTAGAGGATCTGCCAACTTTTTATGTAACATTTCGTTATCTTGCAGGAAGTTTACAATCTCTGCTTCCATCGCGTAATATTTACCAGTTTTCTTTCTCAGCCCGCTACTGTCCTTCCGATCAGTCGGTTAGTTAACCATGACCTCATCAGCCATAAGTACTTATCCTTTGTTATCGACCATCACGCGATAAAAACTAAGTAAGACGATTCATAAAGAAGCGAAATCCTCTAATAAACCTCTTCAAACATAGTAAATTCAGATAACTTCTATGAAAATGGTGAGCCTCTCCAAATACTGATAAAACACGTACTTATTATGATTCATTTGACGCATCAAGAACTCCGCGTTTTATACTATTGAGAACAATGTCGAATTGATAAGAGTTAACAATTTGATATTAACATGTATGGTAGAGACTACTAAAGTCACCATCATTGTAGCATAACATTTTCAAACTACTAAAGCCTTTAAATTGTTAAAGGTACCTGTATACTCTCGCCGCGACATTCCGAGACAGAGCAAATGCGAGAGTGGCTTTTTTTTATGGGATCTCCTGATTAACCGGACTATTCCTGTGTACGGCAAGGCCACCAGCCAGGGACAGAAACTTATAAACTAAGCGATAGCGCGCTAATGGCTTTGTGGGGTGCTCTTGGGGAGGGCAGCAAAGGGATTATATGCCGGATCTGAATGAAATCATTATTTAGGGGCTGATTTAAAACTACTGGCTCAGCATCGCGGGCTGGCTCGAGCAAGGGTCTTCGGGGGCGTGGACGGGGACGCCGCGACGGACCTCGACGGCGAGGTCGGAATGACGGCAGTATGTATGATCTGTGTTTTTTGATTGTGTGAACTTGTTTTGCTACTGTTTTCTTGGAGGGTCGTCGGGGAACACCGAAGCTAGATGAGCGCTCCTATGATACACTCGAGCACACGCCTTGCCTCCGCAGTGTCTCGACGAGAGTGTACAACCATCATGCATGATTAGAATAAACGTGTGGATCAAATGTGTTACTCAAACCAACCGATGTTTATGACAATATCTTCTTATCTTTCTGCAATTGCTGTTGACAAAATAATAAAAAGATACAATCCTCAGTGAAACGTCACTTCATTGCGTTTCTCTCTAGTCGAGGTCGCGAATTGGAATGGAAATCTAGGCGACCTAGATGTCTGGTCTTCTTTGCGTCTCGATGGACTCAAATAATGCCCGACCAGTCTAAAGCCACCTGCATAGCTCTGTCGTTGGCTTCGTTTAAATCCTGGAATGTGAAGGTAGCTGTGCAGTGCAGGATGGGCAAGAAAGGAATTGGGGCATATCCTGCAAAGGAGCTCGTCACTGGCATTGTATTAGGGACGGGTCGATGATACCCCATTCGGCCAGGTTATTTCTACAGCGCCCACTTGGGCCCGGGTCAAACAAGTCAGTCATTCTTCCATACAAACGTAGTCTGGTGATTACTCGTTTGTTTGACGGTGTAGGTTCAAAATTAAAAATTGTATCAACTGGTCTTGTCATTATCTAGCCCTGTATGGAAGCAGAATTGGAAAAAAAAAATTGGTTTGGAAGTTATGAGCGTCGAAACTTTCATATTTCAACACTAATTTTAACTCATCTTTGGGCGTAAATAAATGACTTAAGTAGTATGAAAATGGAAAAACTGAAACCATACAAGAGTAGATAATTTATTCAAATATTGAAATAATTTTATTTTGAACAGATACATCCAATAGATTTTTCATGATATCCGTACTCCCAAAGGTCTGCATAAAAAATATCGCGCAGCCGTTTTTGTTGTAAATCATATTGCATTTCGCTACAAGTTACCACCCCGGTCAGTGGGGAAGAGGGGCTGCGCGCAGCGCGTCTGTGTGCGCAGTGTGTGTGGGTGCACACATGCTCATTTGGTTAGCTGCCGCCCGGGCGCATGCTATTGTACGAGTAATACTACCTATTTAAAGCTCGTTATTTTTTAACATTGAACTCTGGATTGAATTTTGAATTCCGATATTTCTTTATTGATAGTTTGTGTTTATTATTTTGAATTTGTGTCAAATTTTACTGGCCCTGGCATTGAACTTTGGATTCGATTTGATAGTGATTTACGTTTGAATTTGTTTTTTTTTTTTTGATTATGTATGTTAGCCGATTTCTCCCCATTTGTGGACCGATTCTCAAAATTCTTTCTTTATTTTTTTTTTGTCCCATTTAATTTGGTCAAGATCTGATGCAGATCTTCGGAAATATACAATGGAACTCTTCAATAATAGACGGAAATCTGTAGTCATTGTTGCAATAGCTTGGATGTTTATTGTTTATGACGTAACATCAAGCCTGTATGCTTTGAGGGGGTACGCAGATGTGTACAATACACCTAGATTTCGAAAGTTAGGTACCTATGTTTGCGGATGGATGGACAGAGATTTTGTTGGCATGTCAGAAGTATTGTGAGAGGAATTTATGAATGTGTAAATGTTGATGCAGACGTTGTGATGCGGCAATGGAATGGCGTGTCAGGCGTGATCAACCAAAATAAACACTGCGTTATTATATCCAGCCTTTTATTTAACAAAATACAAGTCGATATAACATGTCCGTTGTAATCCATATACGATGAATTCAGATAATAGGTGAATATTGGGAACGACACAAAAAATGTTTCTATGCGCTATGCGCTGAGAGCAGGAAGCAGGAAGAGAGGTTTTTTTTTATTAAAATCAATAATTGACAGGTGACAGACGTGACGGTTACAAATGTCACATAAATCAATATGACTGCATTTCAGCTGCGTTCATGCAGAGCTTACATAAGTCCTAATACTCCTCCTTAAGCGCTACATGAGAGCAAAAAACAACTGCTGTGACTCTACACAATATAAAGACTACATTTAGTTAACTCTACATTCAAGAGTTACATACTCCACCTACTATAGAGTGACTCTACATATTTATACATACCATAATTCATCACAATATAATAATATTAATCATTAATAAAATAAGTACACAACAAAACATTTAACCATTTGCTCCACAAACTCTCACATTTAAACAATTTATAAAGTTACAATGTTTCTGCGCACATAGTGGCTTTGTCAATACATCTGCTAGCATGTCATTAGTAGGTAAGTATCTTACAGATATGTTTCCTTTTTGTACTAAGTCCTTTATGAAATGGTAACGCAAATCAATGTGCTTCGTTTTCTTATGCGAATATTCTTTTACAAGTAATAATCTTTGAGCACTTTGATTATCGTTGTATACAATTACATCAAAAGTTTTGTTAATAATTTCGGACAAGAAATTCTTCACAAAACAAATGTCCTTGCAAACGTCGCTTATTGCTAAGTACTCTGCCTCTGTACTTGATAAAGCTATACTACGCTGTTTTCGAGCTTCCCAATTGATCAAACAGTTACCTAATTTTATAACAAATCCAGTGTAGGACTTTCTGTCTGATGAGTCATTAGCCCAGTCAGCATCTGCATAAGCACTGATATTAAAATTAGTACCTTTTGTAAAATGAAGACCATAGTTGATCGTCCCTGCTAAATAACGAAGTACTCGCTTTGCTGCGCGCCAATGACTCACGTCGAAACATACACTGTATTGACTAAGTTGACTACAAGCATATGAAATGTCCGGGCGTGAGCACACACTCAAATACATTAAACATCCCAACAGTTGTCTGTATTTGTATATCTCATCATCAAGACATTTCCCATCAGACTTTTCTAACTTACAATTTACAGGTAACGGTGTAAGTACTGGCTTGCAGTCACTCATATTAAATTTTGCTAGCAAACATCTTATATAATTAGACTGATCTAGCACAATCATATTATTATATCTAGTGACATTCATGCCTAAACAATTTTTTAATTGGCCTAGATGGCGTATTTCAAAGTTTTCATTCAATAATGATAAAACATTCTTAATACATCCATTATGAAATATATAACAGTCATCGACATAAAGAGCAATTATTATATAATCTTTATCATTCTTCTTTATATATACACACGGTTCGCATTTACTTTGAGTATACCCATTATTAATTAAAACATTATTTATTTTTAAGTTCCACATACGGCTAGCCTGTTTGAGACCATATATACTTTTATTCAGCTTACAAACTTTACTTTTATCTGAACAAAAACCTTCTGGCTGCTCCATATATATAATCTCATCCAGATCACTATTTAGGAAAGCTGTGGTAACATCAATGTGGTCCATCTGCAAATTCATTTCTGTTGCAATGGAAAATAAAATTCTCAATGTGGAATGTCTGACAACAGGTGAAAAAGTGTCATTGTAGTCTATACCTTCTTGTTGACTAAACCCACGGGCAACCAATCTAGCTTTATACTTATCTAGTTTACCTGTGGCATCGTGTTTCCTTTTGTAGACCCACTTACACTTTACAATGTTTTCACCTTCTGGTAGATTGACTAATGTCCAAACATTGTTCTTAATTAATGAATCATACTCACATTTCATGGCGTGAAGCCACTGCTCACAGTCAGTAGACTTCATAGCTTGCACGTATGTATTAGGCTCATTTTCTAAACTCTGCTCAATCAGCATAGCCGATAAGTCATAATCATTATATTTAAGCGGAATTTTACCTCTATTAGTACGTACAGGACGTGAGCCAGAAGCAACACTTTGCACATGGTCAACCTCTCCTCCTCGAAGTGTGGCGTCAGGCAGAGAAGACACAGCGTCCTTACAGACATCATCCTCATCACCTTCATCACCAGTACAGTAGTCCAACAAGGGAGACCACACCGGAGGTGTTAGGTCACTCTCAGATCCTGAAATAGGTGATTCCGTAGTAGACTTATGACAAATTTTATCACAGACATTATTAATAATTTTATCATTCATTTCATTTGCATTATTATTATCAATGTCAACATTTAAAATTTCATTATCAATATTTGTATAATTTTTATTATTTATAATGCATTCGTATGAGATAAAATCATTATTCTTGCTTTGTGTTTTAAAGTGAAGTCCTCCAATAAATTCATCTTCTAAAAATGTAACATTTCGCGAATGCACAACCTTTTTAGGATTACATGGATCAAGGAGACGGTAGCCCTTATAAGTCTCGCCATAGCCAACAAAGATATATGGTTTAGCTTTAGCGTCAAGTTTACGACGTTTTACATCAGGAATGTGAGAAAATGCTACACAGCCAAATACACGCAAATGACTGAGATCGACTGGCTGTCCAGTCCACTTATTCTCCGGGATGTCACCTGACAACGCGCTGGTAGGAGACCTGTTCTTCAGATATATAGCAGTCATTGCTGCTTCTCCCCAGAAACGTTCAGACAGACCCGCATCATGTAGCATGGCCCTAGCTTTCTCAAAAATCGTCCTATTGACGCGCTCAGCAACTCCATTCTGTTGTGGACAGTAAGGTACCGATGTTTGATGTATTATCCCTTCCCTTTTAAGAAAATCAGTCAACGTTTTGTTACAGTATTCAGTACCGTTATCGGTTCTTAAAATTTTAAGCTGCAAACCTGTTTGTTTTTCAACCATATTTTTAAAGTTAACAATATGTGAACTCACCTCGGATTTTGTTTTCATTAAATAACCGAAGGTTTTTCTAGTGCAATCATCCGTCAGAGTCAAAAGATAACGGGCACCGCCCCAACTGCTGACTTGAATGGGTCCACAGACATCGGAATGCACAAGCTGGAGTGGCACGGTAGATTGGCTTCCCACAAGCTTCGGATAAGGCTTTGTATGCATCTTTCCAGTTAAGCAGGGAACACACTTGTTTGGCGAGTCGTCATCCTGAAAAACGACACCACAACATAAACCACCACCACGTAGGCTATTCATACCTTTCTGGCCGATATGGCCTAAACGCTTATGCCAGACTGACGCAGACACCAATGCAGTATCGACACTCTCTGGCTGCTGCCTAGGATGCACCAGCATGGAATGCCCCAACACATTCGGCTTGCACTGTTGTATCTTATACAAACCATTCACATTTGTAGCAGCTAAAATTTGGTTGCCAGTTAAAGAATTTATCTCATTAAAAACATGACACCCATTTTTATCAAAAACTACTGTAAAACCATTGTCACACATTTTACTTACAGACAATAAGTTCGTTGACAGATTGGGAACAACTAAAACATTTTCTAAAGTGATATTATTTTTGTCAGTAGACAAAACTAAATTGCCAATGCCAGACATTTCTAATTGACCACCATTTGCTATAGAAATTGAGTTATTATTACAACTTTTAAAATTTCTTACTAACCTAGCATCATTGATCATGTGAGCTGAGGCCCCGCTGTCGATGATGACATCATTATGGTGAGCAATGTAAGCCGATGCATAAAGGGTATGCTGTTCTTCTTTCTTCTTCTCATCCCTCTTTTTCTTAAAGCATCGCTTCGATGTATGTCCTGGTTTTCGGCAGTAATCACACTTGAAAAGTTTGTTCTTCTTTACATGAAAAGCTGTAGCATCATTATCACATTTACCGTTTCTTCTGTGTTCCTCTTGAAGCAATCTCGTTCTCACTAGTTCAGAAGTCAGCGAGCTAGTTAAATTGGCAGTTTCAAGACCGGAGACTAGTGTGTCAAATTCCTGCGGTAAACCGCTAAGTAGAATTTCAGCCACCTCACCGTCGTCTATAACTTTTCCTATGTCAGAGAGTTGCTGAACTAATCCAGTGACATTTTCTATGTATTCAGTCATGCTGCTAAACTTACTGTAGTCAACACGATGTAACTGTCTAAGTAGCAGAACACGGCGATATAGACCTTTGTCCTCGAATGTATGAGCTAGCTTCTCCCATGCTTCTTTAGCTTTTGATGCTGATCGAACTATTTGGTACAAGTTGGGTTGTAGTGCCAGGCAAATACGCGCCAAGGCGCGGCTATCACGCACGGCGTCAGTATCGGTGCCGATCACGCAATCCCACAAACCTTCTAAAGTGAGTAACATCTTCAATGAAAACTTCCAGTTTGGATAAGATGAGATACCACACAGCTTCTCCACTTGATTATTGATGTGTATCGCTGGTTGCGTTGCCATCTTTCTTCTTTGACAATAAATCTGGTCGACAGTGAATTTTGGTGAAACTTAAAACGTTGCACGCCTTTCTTCTCTTGGTACAGAAACTTTAAAAGCCTTTCCTTATTTTCACTGGGCTCATAACCTGTTGATGCAGACGTTGTGATGCGGCAATGGAATGGCGTGTCAGGCGTGATCAACCAAAATAAACACTGCGTTATTATATCCAGCCTTTTATTTAACAAAATACAAGTCGATATAACATGTCCGTTGTAATCCATATACGATGAATTCAGATAATAGGTGAATATTGGGAACGACACAAAAAATGTTTCTATGCGCTATGCGCTGAGAGCAGGAAGCAGGAAGAAAGGTTTTTTTTTATTAAAATCAATAATTGACAGGTGACAGACGTGACGGTTACAAATGTCACATAAATCAATATGACTGCATTTCAGCTGCGTTCATGCAGAGCTTACATAAGTCCTAATAGTAAACCTTTACTTTATTTTGTATATTTTAATTTTATGTTATCTCTCACTCTTTTAGTTCTAGTTTTAGTTACAGTAATTGGTTTAAATACAACCGTTGTAATTAAATAAATAAATGTTAAGTTTCATTTATTGGGGATAAGCCTATTACCATGACATGTATTGTTAATGATAAGAGCAGCGGTGGCCCAGTGGTGGCGGCCTCGACTTACGAACAGTAAGTCGTGGATTCGAACCCAGACAAGCGCATTACTTTGTGTAATTTATTTCATCACCACTGCTCCCAAAACGGTGAAGGAAAACATCGTGAGGAAACCTTGAAACTGTCCTAGAACCAAAACATTCAAAGACATGTGACATCTACCAATCCGCACTGGGCCTGCGTGGTGGATTATAGCCCATTCCTCTCATTGAGAGGAGGCCGTGTCCCAGCAGTAGGAACATTATAGGATGATGATGATGATGATGTATCGTTAATAATGTATAATAAATTTAAGGCGACTTGTTCGGGAACGACTAAAAATGGAAAAAGAAATAAACAGCTTTTTGCAAAAAAATAAACCGACTTAAAAAAACACAAACATAAAAAAACACTTTGATTGATTTGGTGTTTTTTTCACCGGCTTCTGAAGCTAAAGTTATTTTCACTTTTTTATGTTTTTCTTTTTTTTTTAATTCTGTGATAACTTCTAAACTATTCATTCAAATGTTAAGCTGTTTATGACAATTTTAATCTAAATTCAATTGTCAAGATAATGAACATACTTATTTGGATAAGGATTACTTATACTTACTGCAAATAAGGTAGGTACCTACCTACGTCATATTTTTAAATACATTTTCAAAGATAAAAATGTTACCTACCTACTGTAAGTTTACTTTTTGTCTGGATAGAAGGTCTACCTATTCATAAATGAAATATTTTCAGAGAATCATCCAACGGCTATAACGAAGCCATAGCAACGAAATATTTTTTTACTGAGTCATCATCTGCCTAGCCTTTTCCCAACTATGTTGGGGTTGGCTTCCAGTTTTACCGGATGCAGCTGAATACCAGTATTTTACATGGAGCGACTGCCTATCTGACCTCCACAACCCAGTTAGTACCGGGTAATACGATACCCCTTGGTAAGACTGGTTGTCAGACTTTTTGGGCCTCTGACTACCTAACGACTGTCAAAGAACTACAAATGACAGCCGGGACCAACGGCTTAACGTACTTTCCGAGGCACGGAGGAAACTCGGTATGTAATGGGTGGTCACCCATCCACAGACCAACCTAGGCAAGCACGGCTTCACCTAACGATCGACCCGAGCGGCTGTTATTATTTAGCCACGAGCTCCACCTCCACATTTTTTTACTGAGTACCTAGGTAAATTTAAAAATCTTAACTTGACCCACAAAATAAACACTGGCTCCATATTTTTACAACATCCATTACGCTAGTTTACTACGTGCGTCGTATTTACCTACTGTCGGTCAGGAGCGGCACAATGCCTATTGTTGATAACTGTATAAGACAATATTACAGAGCACTATTGTAAACTAGCTGACTCGCGAAACTTCGTCTGCGTCACATAATATAGCTTAGAATTAGAACATGTCATTTTGTGCATTCAATTACGAACAAAAACCTTTTAAAATCAATTTTGCTTACCTCCCATAACGGCGTGATAATATGTAGCCTAAAGCCAGCTAGTAGTAGTTTAGCTAAGCTATCCAGTAGTTTTGGCGTGAAGCCGTAGCATACACACAGACAAACAGACAAAATTCTAAAGTCACTTTTTGTCATCAGTTACGTTTTTCTAACAAAAGCCACTTATTTTTTCTCGAAAATTCTCAATGTACAGTTTTTATTTCGTTACTGTTTTATTATATGTATAGATAAACAGCCAATAAACATTTTACAAAACAACATATTTTTTATTTGATGAACTAACAACAAGCCTCACAGACTCACAGTCACATCTGCACGCTGTCGAAAAAGCAATTATCCTGATTCTGGCTGTACTAATGAGGAGTCGCCTGTGTGTTAACTAGCTAGGGTAAGTAAATACCTATTTATCATAAAATAGTCATCATCATCATCAGCCTATTAAATGTTCCCACTGCTGGGACACAGGCCTCTTCTCTATGAGAGGGAATGGGCTATAATCCACCACGCGGGCCCAGTGCGAATTGGTAGATGTCACATGTCTTCGAATTTTTTGGTTCTAGGACATGCCGGTTTCCTCACGATGTTTTCCTTCACCGTTTTGAGAGCAGTGGTGATGAAATAAATTACACAAAGTAATACGCCTGTCTGGGTTCGAACCCACGACTTACTGTTCATAAGTCGGGGCCGCCACCACTGGGCCACCACTGCTCCCAAAGCAAATACCTATTTATCATAAATAGTAACAAAATAGTATAGGTATATACATAAATATAATATTAATAGTACATACTACACCTAAAATTGCACAACTTACAAAAACAAAGGTAGGTAAGCATAGAAAAAAAAAGTCAAATCAATGAAATTATTTGTTCATTGTAATAACAATATCTACCTACATTACACCTATTTGTTTGAGTTTATGTTGTCCTTCAAACATGAATCCGCCGGGCGGCGCGGCTCCGCCACGCCGCTGTCGTTCACTATTCAATGAAATCGCGCATATGTATGCATCACTCAGCGTTAGGAGTGTGTATGTGTACGCGCAGTAGCTTCTTACTGCTCTTCACAGCGTCTATCCCTTTCGCTCGTGATGTCGGATGAAATAGCATGCATTTTAACCCCGCCCACCAACTAGTTCGTGCCGCTAACTCGTTTACTCTTAAGATGTCTGTTGTAACTAGCCTCACCAAATGTGGTGGATAGTGCAGACAATTTCTGTTTGTGATTGAGACATCCACAGGCGTTGTTGGGTGAATCTGAATGTGGATGAAAGCTGACTACTGGGTACGTATATTGTGGGCAGTAAACCCAGCTGTGAACTGCGCTGAACGAGTTGATTAACTGAAACCTTTACCTATCGGACTGTGGGACAGGAACATGTGAAGTTTCTTTTTACCCTGAATTTATAGCTTGAATTCCTTGCTTCTGGTTAAAAGTCTGTGGTTGATGTACCAAAGTCTACCAACTGGAAATGGAGTTTCTTCACTTCTAGATTGAAGACAACTAAATCTATTGTACACGTAGTTTTATCTCGGGTACTTATTTATTGTATTGTTATCTAAGACATGAATGAGATTCTAGCTTGGCTGAATTTATGATGCTATTAATAGATGTTCTCGGTTGGTTACACGTTAGGTTTTTCCCTGACGTTTAATCCTCTTTCAAGGTAGGTACGTACATGTCTGTTTTGAAGTAGTATCCTTGGATGTAAACTTCAGGGTAAGTACTAGCATTTACATCATTCATTTCAGCCGGAAGACGTCCACTGCTGGACATAGGCCTCCCCCAAGTGTCGCCACATTGACCGGTCCCGTGCGACTCGCATCCAGCGGATTCCTGCAACCTTCACCAGGTCATCGGTCCACCTAGTGGGAGGTCTTCCATCGCAACGTCTTCCGGTTCGCGGTCGCCACTCCAGAACTTTTCGGCCCCATTGGCCATCCGTTCTGCAAGCAATGTGCCCTGCCCACTGCCACTTAAGTTTGGCAATTCTTCGGGCTACGTCGGTAACCTTGGTTCTCTTGCGGATGTCTTCATTTCTGATTCAATCGCGCAAGGAAACTCCGAGCATAGCCCTCTCCATTGCCCTTTGGGTGTCTTTTTACTAGCATTTACAAAATGTTATAATACAATATTAATACTTTCTACTAGCCCGTGCCTTTATCAAGACACATTCAGATGTGCTAGATATAACGTTACCGCACACCAGGAATTTCTCCTGTATCTTGGGTGTGTTTACAAAATATTTTGAACTTACATATACAAACAGCCAGACCCGGCCACAAATACCTGCAGGAAATAGAAATACTTATTCCGTGTTCCGCGACACGCAGCGCAGCAGCCGACCGCTCAGCCACTGCGCCAACCGTGCGCTTTTTTGGTGCTCTTGCTTGCCTAAAACTGACAGCCGCACGAAGATGAGTGACGGTGCATTACAAATAGAGACCCCTCCGTACCTCGGAATGCTAGTCTGGCTTTGATCATCATAGGTACCTCTTGCCAAGATGAGTTTAATGACCCTGCAGTAGTGTTGGGCAATGATAATAATCCGGTTAATATCATTTGGCTAATAATCGATTAAAAGCCAGTTATTAGCCATTAATAGCAATTATGGATGATAACCCCGCTGTTAATGTTATTTTATTGATTAAAAATTTCCCTTCATAGTTTTCAGGCTTAGGATTGTCAGATTAGACTTAATTTTCATTATTTTTCTTTGTAGTAAATAAATGTGCAATTTAAAACTAATCTCTGGCCCATTTAAAAATTTTCAATCAGCTATTTACATTGATTTTTGAAAATTAGATTTTTTGTGTATTTAGTTTTTTTTTTTTAATTCTTAATCAGTCATCTATTGACGCGATTGAGCGGAATACAGGCTCCAAGGTATTTGCAAGAGATCTGGCTATTGGGCAGAGCCAGCTCACGAAACTGAAGACCGACGATGGTAGGATCTTATCCGCCAAACCGGAGCTTCTGAGGGAGATCGAGAGCTTCTTACAGTTGTACACGTCAACTAGTAAACCCGTCGCAGATCTAGCAAACGACCCAAGAGCTAGACTGACCCGACACTATACCGAAGACATCCCGGACGTCAGCCAGTACGAGATTAGGATGGCTCTGAAGTAGCTCAAAAACAACAAGGCACCGGGTGATGACGGAATTACGGCCGAACTCCTGAAGGCGGGTGGAAAACCGGTACTTAAGGCCCTTCAGAAGCTGTTTGATTCCGTCATACTTGAGGGAAAAACGCCACAGGCATAGTGCAGGGGTGTGGTGGTACTCTTCTTTAAAAAGGGTGACAATGCCCGGTTGAAGAATTATAGTCCCATCTCACTTCTAAGCCATGTCTACAAGTTGTTTTCTAGAGTGTAACGTTACATTTTCCTGGATAGGATCCACAAAACTGTAAGGTCACTGAGCACTCACCTACCTAACTTTCAGTCTGGAGGGGAGCACTGTTAAAAGAAATAAAGGGGACGAGTTATAGGAATTTATTAACAAAGATAATCTAAAGGCTGGAGCTACTTAATTACTAATGCCAGTGAAGCTGGCGGAAAGTACTGAAGATGAAACGCAGAATGGAATAAATAACTGAAGAACGTCCGTCTTCAGACTGTGGAGGAGGACCGAGGAACCATCAACTCTCAGGCCGTAGAGAAGGTAAAGAAACATGTAAAAGACATACACATTACAAGAGTCATCACGAATCGTCTCGCGCGCAGGTCTGACGATTTCCAGCCACCCGAACAAGCCGGTTTCCGCAAAGGCTTTAGCACCGTGGACCACATACATACGCTGCGGCAAGTTATACAGAAGACCGAAGAGTATAACCTGCCTCTCTGTTTAGCGTTTGTGGACTACGAGAAAGCCTTCCATTCGATCGAGACCTGGGCTGTACTGCAGTCTCTCCAACGGTGCCAAATCGACTATCGGTACATTGAGGTGTTGAAGTGTTTGTACAAAAACGCCATGTCAGTCCGACTTCAGGACCAAGCCTCGGAACCTATCCTCCTGCAGCAAGGTGTGAGACAGGAAGACGTCATATCTCTGAAACTGTTCACCACTGCACTGGAGGATGTCTTCAAGGTTCTGGACTGGAGAGGGCTAGGCATCAACGTCAATGGCAAGTACATCACTCACCTTCGGTTTGCCGATGATATAGTGGTCATGGCTGAAACCATGGAGGACCTCAGTACAATGCTCGATGATCTCAGTAGAGCTTCCGGAAGAGTGGGTCTAAAAATGAACATGGACAAAACTAAGGTCATGTTGAATGCCCATATCACACCCACTCATAACAAGATCGGAGACTCTACACTCGAAGTTGTAGACGATTATGTGTATCTGGGACAAACGGTCCAGTTATATAGGTAGGTCTAACTTCGAGAAAGAGGTCAATCGTCGAATCCGACTCGGCTGCGGGAAATTGCGCGGTATCTTCTCGTCCAACCTACCGCAGTGTCACAAGAGGAAAGTCTATGACCAGTGTGTGTTGCCAGTGATTACATACGGGACCGAAACGTGGTCGCTCACAATGGGCCTCATCAGAAGGCTTAAAGTCACCCAAAGGGCAATGGAGAGGGCTATGCTCGGAGTTTCCTTGCGCGATCGAATCAGAAATGAAGACTTCCGCAAGAGAAGGTATACATACACCTACATATTTAGCTCGCTTTGCTAAGTCAAATAATTAAATAAGTGGATGGTTAAATCACAAAGTGATGTGTCAATAGTAATTATGGTTTATAAAGTATTGGATCTAATAACAAAACTGAATTTACCGAAAAATGTGTATTTATTTTATTATTAACACTTTTTCACATACTAAAAGTGAAAATAAATAAAAAGAATAACAATACATTGAATCACACTGCCTACACGCACCCAATTTATGTTCACACCCACAGACTTTACAATAAAACAAAAAAAAGATTTTTTTTTTTAACAATACATTAATAGCAGGGTTATCATCCATTGGATGGCTATTAATGGCTATTAATGGATTATAATCGATAATAACTCAAAGCATCCGGCTATTAACCCAACACTACCCTGCAGTACCTAGAGATATACCCGTAGCTTTGTTTTCCCCTTAAGTCACTAGAATGTATGTAGATAAAATTTACTGATAAAAATATGATATCCAAAGTTAAACGATTCATAACTGCGGCAAGAGCCACAAGAGACAAAGTAGTTTCAATTTCAATCCGTTTGAGTGGAGTGTCAATGGATACTGATTAGATATGCCACGTATCTTTGTTTTAGATCTTTTAGATAATAAACTCTTAGGAAATACTTCAAAGAAGATATCTACGGTTTCTGAGCTGACGAATATTTTAAACAGATCTATTTAGTTAGTTATAAATACATAGCATGGCAGCAAAGATTGTTGAAGGACTGATGGGCGATGGAACAAATCCTGGAGGACGCATATCGCCAAGCATGGTGTGGGATGCCATCCAGCTAAATGTGTAGAAGTCCTTAAAAATGTGACTGGATACGGAAAGCTGAGGGGCATTGTAGCGCAGATTTGGGGAAGCCTATGGCCAGCAGTAATCCGTGAAAAGCTGATTTAATACAAGTTTGAAGTTCTAAATTTCTAGGTGGGATCAAGACTCGTGATTTTGATTTTTGATTTGGGTTCAAGAATCATGTAAAGGTGCAACCCGTACTCTATTAGTCCCGATTCTCGGTTTCTGCATACATGAGAAGCAGGGGATAAATGTATGAGGATTCCCACACGAAAGTAGGCACAGGAAAAAAAGTTTGTAGTCAGGGTTAGGACTATTCACCTCTTCAAATGCGTGATGATGTGTGCCAAAAAGAGATAGAGGTTTTATTTATGTTCAATCTTGTTTTATGGCTGTTCTGGAAAAATCCTCATGTACTTACTGTACTATTTATTCGGATTTAAGTCTTCCTTATAAATATTTGACATCGTAAAGTGTTTTATCAGAGATACATATTTTAAAACCAACAATGAATGCATCAACGATAATAATATAGCCACTTCTACAAAATATTATTGATCCTTTAACAATATTAAATAATACATTTTGGGTTTTTTATTACTTTTGCTAATTTAAAAATAAATCGAACTTTGCAGATGCATTTACAAGTAGTTTGCCAGATTATGTGTAGAACAGCAAAAAATAAACAAAAGATGATAGGTACTTAACAGATTTACATGAATCATGAAATCATGAAAAACAAAAAAACATTCAAAGAATACCTAGGTACTTAAACATTATTTTTCTAAAAACTCACTCCGATTTAGTTTATCAGTCTCCGAATTGCTAAACTCTCAGCCGGCGCTGAGTACGCATCAGGTGGGTGCGAATTGCTTCCTGCTTGCTGTTATTGATGCAAATGCTCAAGAGAAACATTTATCTACTAAACGATGCAACAACTCCACTCGCTTCGACCTTCTCGAGCCACCACGTTAGTCGGCGACAGTGCCTCACCGTCCGCCATTGCTGTCACTTCGCGCGCAATTTCGGTTGTCGAACGTCGCGCGTTGGCGGGAAAATAATTTAACTTTTTTTCGGGCAAAGGAAATATTTTTGGTTTTGTGTCTGTGGTTGTGTGAATGGTGAAATTGTTTTGTTTGGTGCATGTGACCATTATTATTTGGTAAGTGGATTATTTTTTATGTAGGTCCATTTATATTTTTGGAAAGGTAACCATAAAATAAAAACTTAGTTACAAAATAAACGTGAATTAGAAACGTTTTATGTAGTTACCAAAAGCTTTGAAAATAATTTTAATTTAATTTATAATTATAATTTTGTACAAATGTATTTTTTTTTGTTTTACAAAACCCACACAAAGACATTATAAATACTTACCTATTAAATACCAACACAAAAAAAAAACAGCTGAATATTTAAAATAAAATTTTAAAGATTCAGCTTTACGATACTTAACACTAAGCCACTATGGTCTACGTTTTATCTAAGAATTTGTTTCAAAATGGTTCATCGTATTTTCCAAGCGTACTATTAAATTAAAAACAAAACGTTTTAAGTTCTTTTGCTTGGTGTGTAATGGGAGCAATTTATGTAATTGTGTAAATTACAAAACCATTGATACGTTTTAAAATTATTTTCTGTATTAATGAGCGCATACATTAAAAAGTAATTAAGAACTGTGGTACAGCCGTTATTGGACTAATCGGTGTTACTGTTATCTTGCAAGCTAAGACCAAATAAAAAGGAACTCTGCGAACAGAAAAGCTGTCAATCTCGCCGAGTACACTCAGACCAAAAAAAAAAGTTGATACGGAACTCTGCGAACAGAGAAGTGAGGCGGGTTTGCATTTATTGAGGCGTACTTTAATAGTAGTTTGATTTAAATGTGTGCGTGTGCGCGTGTATGAACAGAGCGAGACGTAATTTGACGGGCCTCACTTTATTGTTGGCAGCGCTGTCTTGGTTTTTTTACTTGGTTTGAGTTTGCAAGTCGATTTAAATGATTCGAAATAAACTAAATTACTAACGAAATAATTAACTATGAAGAATCTTGGGGATCCCGAGATAAATTTCTTTATTTTATGAAAATAAATAATTATGATCAGTAAATAATCATATCATATCCGTTTTCACTAACACAAAGCGATTGCTGAAATATTACTTATTGCTAGTGTCCGACTGACGTTTCGGCTTCGGCCACCTTCGGTCAAAAAATCCACCTTGGGCCAATCGTTGGCTTCGGCTAAAATGGTCTGAAATTTAGGTTGAAGCCGAAGATTGCACCGGTAGCCCGCGAAATTCAAATTCGTTTTTTGCAATTTGCATGTCAGTGTTATGTTATATTTTAGTTAAAATATGATTCGCGGCTGTAAGACAATTTAGTTACAGAATTAGGTATATAATCATCAAAATCATCAATACAACCCTCTAAGTTCATGTAACTGTATTGAATGACTTTTTCATGAAATAGTCATCTCGTTGGTTTACTGAACGATCTATGTAGGTAAGTACCAACTGAATCACGAGGATAATAGTCAAATGTTCTAGGAAAACCCTTATTAGGCCAAAACTGATGCGATCATCTGTAGGCATTAATTACAATATAATTTACTTCCTTATTATTTTAAATACTAGAGGTGCATCTTCAAAACTGCAAAAATTTCAATTTCCGATGAGCAAAAACATTGAAAATTAAATTATTGACAATCAATTCGTGGAAGTACGACTAACATCAGGTTTTAAGTAAACAAAATAAGTCATGTAAGGTCTATGTAAACTGAAGTTATTTACTGAAAACATTTTCTGTGTTTACGGAATCCGGTATCAACCAATTTGTAATGAGGTGTCATTTTCACGTTTTCTCATGTTGATTTTTCCATCAACTTAAATCTGTAGTTACAAGTATATCTAAATGTCATTATGGCTGTCAAAAGAGCATTGGCCTTATCTTCGATTACAAAAAAATGCATCGATAGTCAAACTTGGTACATTTATTTTAGTTCTGTGCTTTTTCGCCTGCACCAGCACAAATAAGTTGTCTGCAAAAAAAAACGACTAGGTTCTCAGATTGTATCTGCTTGATTTTCAAGCACAGTAATGTATTGCTTGATAGATACTAAAGCAAAGTGCAAACCACGGGTCTTTACAATAAAGAGTTATAGTCATTTCTTCATCATTTAATTTGAAATATTTGAATAGGTCACAACTTCCTATAAATTATTTGCTGAAGTATTTTACAGTTACGTTATTATCTTCGAAATTTCACGCGACCGGCCATTGTTTTCACATAACAAGAGATGGTTTGTGTCAACCGGGCATTACAATAACATGATTTAAACCAATATACGGTTATGTAAACTTTGCCTGAAAGTCAAAGGCTATAATTATCCTCACTGCGTCTTATTACTGAAATATAAACAGATATGGACTTTAGGTATGACTAATAAAAAATACCGCATAGACCAGCTTACTTTGCTCAACGCGCTCGTGGAGACGAATCCTGGATTGTGGCCTTGTTTGCTGACGAATGGAAGACGATAATGTTAGAATATTTGTGATTTTATGAGAACCGCGTAAAGGATTAGTTAATTTAGTATTAAAGGCTTAATTATGCTGACAGGGGAGAATGGAACAAAAAACGGGTCACGTGGCCGTGTAGACTCGTCAGTAATTATTATTTATTTATTTATTTATTTATTAAAACTTTATGCACATAAAGTACAAAGGCGGACTTAATGCCTTGGGCATTTTCTACCAGTCTACCTTAGGGTGATGCAGAGACAAAACAGTAGGTGCAATAGTACTAACCGAACATTTCAGAATAAAATATAATAATAAATACTTAAATACATACATACAACAAAATATACAAAGTGAAGAAAGATAAAAAATACAAAACAACAGATAGAGAAAAACAACAAATCAATTGTGGGACGAATCTGCCAACTTCTTGAGTAGGTGTTCACGAGCTTTGACCTTAAATGTGAACCGACTGGTGGCCGTCCTTGTATTCAAAGGGAGCGCATTCCAAAGGAAAACTGCCTGGATAGGAAAAGAGGATTTAAGAAAACCAGAGCGGTGAGAAGGACCGAAGGTAATTATTACCTGTCGTTTACTAAATTAATTGTTTAGATCTACTTTTAGTCCAACGAACAATTTCCTCACGACAAGTCATTTGGCATTCAATTACCTAAATAAGACACAACATTTAGTTTCTTAATGAGTGAAGATTTTGAAATTGACAACTTGTCGTTCTCAACATCATCATCATTATTTCAGGCCGGAATTACCCACGGTGGGATATAAAGGGTGTAAAAATACATTTAAGGCTAGGGTATCTGCTAACGAGAGGTTTTCTCCATGTAACTACTCTTTGATGAGTAAATATAAATGTGCAAAAAAAATATATGTTGCTTATTAGACTCTAAACTTTAATTGAAACTTTATTGAAAACTTTATTATTACTATATGAAAAAATATTCAAAGTAAAGCATTCTTTCTCTTTCTTAGAAATATCGTAACCATCACTCCTAACGGCATGAATTAATTTTTGTGTTTTTTTTCACACAAATATTTGTCACTTTTTTCTTCACAAAGTGTACAATTGGCATTTTGATCTAATGATTTAGCTACAATTAAATAAAAACCACAAATTTCGCAATATTCGGCCCGCAGCGACTGACGTTACAACCACTTTGTAGTGCAAGCTGATTAGAACTTTATTCTAACAGTATTTCAAACGAAGTTTGAACCACCACAAATAAAGTTGCTAATTTTTTAAAGTAATTTTTTTTTCAGCCCTAACGAAGCCGAAAGGCACTTGTTCTCCCCGTCACATTTTTTTGGTTCTAGTGTCTAGAGTTCTAGACCATACCTTCTTGTAGTTCTAATTACGGAGTCAAAGTCGGACGAGTTACGGACGGTCAGTTCCACCAACTATTTCACAAGTTTTTTATTATTTTTCAATACATTTTTTAATGTGATATATTTACTTTAAAAATACCTCCACGACGCCATACTAATGAATGCACCCATCAGACCAATGTTTTGAATTCGTTACATTGAGTCCTACCGGAAAACGTGACTTTTCACCCCAAAAAAGTCGTTTCCGGGCAATAATTTTTGCGTAGAGTTACTTAGTTTGATGTACAGAGAGCTTTTTTTTAAATTTATTTATTCAAAATCTGTATAACCGTAACATATAAAAGTCTGCAAAACTGCAAAACAGTTTGTCGGCAGTTGTTCTCTTTTCACAATATCATTATAACAAATTTCGATTTTTATTATAAAGAAACATAACATAATATATGTATATAACATAATATACATAATAATTTATTTTTCTTCGGTCTGTCCGTCCGTCCTCGCTTAATCTCTGTGACCGTTAGCACTAGAAAGCTGAAATTTGGTACCAATATGTATATCAATCACGCCGACAAAGTGGTAAAATAAAAATTGGAAAAAAATGTTTTATTAGGGTAGCCCCCCTATATGTAAAGTGGGAAGTGATTTTTTTTTAATTTCAACCCTAACGTGTGATATATTGTTGGAAAGGTATTTAAAAATGAATAGGGGTTTTCTAAAATCATTTTTTGATAATGTCAATAATTTCAGAAATAATCGCTCCAAAAGTAAAAAACAATGTGTCCTCTAACTTTTGAACCATACGTTTAGAAAATATGAAAAAAATCTGAAAAGTAGAACTTTATAAGGACTTTCTAGAAAAATTATTTTGAACTTGATGGAAACAACAGTTTTTGTACAAAAAAGACAAAAAGTTGTACAAAATAATTTCTGGACTAAGTTTGTAGTATATTCGTATATGCAAGCATTTTTACATACTCATATGTGGGAACACTTATTGTGACGGACGGGAAACTACGGAACCCTACACTGAGCGTGGTCCGACACGCTCTTGGCCGGTTTTTTATATTATGTTATGTTTCATCATCTGCCTAGCCTTTTCCCAAGTTTTATTGGGGTCGGCTTCCAGTCTAACCGGATGCAGCTGAATACCAGTATTTTACATGGAGCGACTGCCTATCTGACCTCCACAACCCAGTTAGTACCGGGTAATACGATACCCCTTGGTAAGACTGGTTGTCAGACTTTTCGGGCCTCTGACTACCTAACGACTGTCAAAGATCTACAAATGACAGCCGGGACCAACCGCTTAACGTGCTTTCCGAGGCACGGAGGAAACTCGGTATGTAATGGGCGGTCACCCATCCACAGACCAACCTAGGCAAGCACGGCTTAACCTAACGATCGACCCGAGCGGCTGTTATTATTTAGCCACGAGCTCCTCCGTTCCTACGTTCCTCCTTGTGATATTCATTATTAAATTGTTCAGTCAAGCTTCATTGACGGCTTCGTGAAGGCTCCGTATTATACACCCTGTATCTAGACTTCCTCTTTCTTCTACAACACTTATCTAGGCAACACTTTTCCGTTCCATGCGTTTCCCTCATCCAGGTGTTCCCCGCGACTTTCCGACCTTTTCTGACAACGTAATGAGCTTTTGGACGGCTCTGGTTTCTTCTTCCTACCATTCATTCTCAATTCAGCAACCTTAGTTTATTTATTTATTTATTTAACAATTTATGTACACACTAAATATAAAGAAAAGTAGAAAGGAACAGAAAATAGTACAAAGGTGATGCTTATTTCTAAAGAAATCTCTTCCAGCATACCTGCGAAAGGAGATACTAAAAAACCGGCCAAGAGCGTGTCGGGCCACGCTCAGTGTAGGGTTCCGTAGTTTCCCGTCCGTCACAATAAGTGTTCCCACTTATGAGTTTAAAGGTGGGTATCCATTATGTAAAAATGCTTGCATAATTATACGAATATACTACAAACTTAGTCCAGAAATTATTTTGTACAACTCTTGTCTTTTTTGTACAAAAACTGCTGTTTCCATCAAGTTCAAAATGATTTTCCTAGAAAGTCCTTATAAAGTTCTACTTTTCAGATTTTTTTCATATTTTCTAAACTTATGGTTCAAAAGTTAGAGGGGGGGTGACACATTGTTTTTTACTTTTGGAGCGATTATTTCCGAAATTATTGACATTATCAAAAAATGATTTTAGAAAACCCCTATTCATTTTGAAATACCTTTCCAACAATATATCACACGTTAGGGTTGAAATTAAAAAAAAATCACTTCCCACTTTACATATAGGGGGGCTACCCTAATAAAACATTTTTTTCCAATTTTTATTTTACCACTTTGTCGGCGTGATTGATATACATATTGGTACCAAATTTCAGCTTTCTAGTGCTAACGGTCACAGAGATTAAGCGAGGACGGACAGACGGGCGGACAGACATGGCGAAACTATAAGGGTTCCTAGTTGACTACGGAACCCTAAAAAGAGATGTAGATATAGTGTGTTAATAAAAAGAAAAGAAAATGGAATACATAAAACAGATAAATATTTTAAATATAATATACAATACATACATACCTACTCATAAATACAAAGAAAAACATAAAACAATACTATAAATACAATACAAAAACTAATAATAAATACTTATGCAATTATGACGAAATGGATTTATTTAAGTTATAACTAAATAATTACACAGTTTTAACCCGCCAATCTTTGCCATAATTATATATCTGGCATGTATGATCTAAATTACAGGTTGTAATTTGTTGTTGTTGTCTTCATTGTAAGCAGGTTAGACTTCGATATATATTTTAGTCAAAAGTCAATAGCTATTCTTCGTTCCACTTAGGTACCTGCTGCTGAGGATTGACCTCCTTTCATGCCATTGATGTCGAGTAAAAAATGGATAGCTCTTGAATGAATAATTAAACCTATCCAACTAATACTCTGGCAGTACAGTAAGTTTTTTCACTGACTCCTGACCTCCGCAATCCAGTAATTACTGTGTTATACCGGTATCCAAAGGCCAAATAAACCTGTGTCATACTTTCTCTATAGAGAACTGGTTTAAATTCACTAGACCAATTCATGAATACAATCTAACTAGCTATATTTAAGATAGCATTAGGTTGTTATTTTTTTTTGGTATAATGGTAACATCTAAATACTTCCTCCATACAGGGTATTAATTATCACTTATCAGACTCTTCACGAAGCCGTTAACCAAGCATTCTGTACATCAAACTAAGTAACCCTAATCGCAAAAATTATTGCTGGAAAATAATGACTTTTTTTGAGGTGAAAAATTACGTTTCACGGTAAAACTCAATGTAACGCACTCAAAACTTGTGCTGGTGGATGGATTGAATAATGTGGGGGTCGTGGAGATGTTTAAAGTAATAATTCTTAAATTAAAAACATGTAAGTATTTTTTTAAAAACTTGTGAAAAAGTTGGAACTATGACCCCCAATATCTCCGTAGCTAGAACTAGAAGGTTTCCAGGTATGGTCTAGATTTAGAACAAAAAACATTACACTTCTTTTTTAGGGCAGTCGAATATTTTTTTTTATCAATTTCGACTTCGTTATGAGTCTTTTTACACCCTTTATATTACAGCCTTAAAATAGTTTAATTTAATTTAGATTAGGTCAAAGACTTAGTATTGCGTGTATTGTCCTCTGCTCCTATCTTATTTTCTTAGTTACCTATGTTTTTTTTTTAATTTTAAGAACATTACCTTCCTCGTATTACTTGCTCTACGTTTACATTACGTCGAATGACGCTCAAAAAGGTAAGTACCTATCCGTAATAAGCAATCCCCGGCTGGGACTTAACCATAGTGATCACAGGTGTCGGATGTTAGTCAGCTCCCGCGTCATACGGTGAACGAAAATGGTCAGCCTGGCTTGGAGGACGGCCATTTTGACGCATAAAAGAGGGAGTTTTTGACTGACTGTCGCTGGTTATTCATAATGAGTGTGCTGAAAAAACCTTTGTTTACTTACCCATTGGTTTGCTCACGTGGTTGTCGGAAAATATTCAGTTTTAATATTCGCATCGAAGAGCGAAACACGCAGGGTATTTTTCGATCTTTTGGCAGACATTTTGCCAGCTTATTTCTTCTTAATTTTTTAAAGTTGCTCCAGTCACAGAAAATTTGAAAAGGATTGAATCAACTGTCTTGGTATGGACATTATTGTGAAGAGCAGGGACGAATAGTACACACACATCAAAAAAAGTTTGTGATCACTTTGAAAATTCGAAATCTTTTTGTTACGTTTTTATAAAAAAAAAAACTAGCTGACGTCACGCGGTTTCACCCGCGTAATTCCCATTTTCGTGGTAGTACGGGGATAAAATATAGCCTATGTTACTCAGAGTGAATGTAGCTTTCTAATGATGAAAGAATTTCAATTGGCGCAGCAGTTTTCGAGTTTATTCATTACAAACATACTTACACACAAACATACAAATCTTTCCTCTATATATTATTAGTGTAGAAGTGGTAGATAAAAAATAGTTTTATTTTTTAATTTCAAACAGGGTATTTCTATTTAAAGAAAACACAACAAAGATTTTTTCTTGATAAAGTTCAATTTAAATAATTATGCTAGTGATCACAAACTTTTTTTGATGTGTGTATTCTGTGTATGTTCGTTATTATTTTTTGTCGAATAAAATTTGTTGTATTATGTTTTCAAAACACAATCGTATCCTGAAGAATATCATTTATATTTCTGGTTTTATTTGTTGCAGTGAATCATATGCTTTTTTCCACTATTAAACTCGCGTTTAGCTCCTGTAGTCGCCTTAATTTTTGGATATAGTAGTATCGTGCGAGCAGATGAATCTATTCGCTGGTATCCATATGCCAGTGTCTCAGCCAAACCAGCGACTTGTTGTCCTAATCTTTTACTGTTTCGTCTCCAAAATACTTGCTCGTAGGTAGGTACTATTGAACCAACTGCCGACCGCCAATAAGCACGGGATTTTATCATCCACTGCACCAATGAAAAAGCCATCATCCAAATAATCATAGCTGATAATTAACACTTTTTAACTCACGTGTAGGGACCCCATTGTATGTTTTTAACACCATAATCAACGCGGCAGTAAAAGCTATAAATTATGGGATCATTATGTGTAAGTATTTCCGGCCCAGAGTTAAATGTTATGACTCAGTTTTGTAAACAACCATTTTTAATGCTGTTCAGGAACTTGATATAAAACGTTTTGAAAACACAAGGTTTTCAGGTTCCGTACCCAAAGGGTATTACCAACAGGAAGGGGTCCGCAAGGGCCGATGCCTGCAGGGGCTGCGGAACTGTTCGAAAGAGATACCGTGGCCCCGGAACACAAAGGGCGATGAAGGAACATGGATAGGTTTTAGTCAGTAAAAGTCTGACACTCCCTCCTGCTCCGCCCAGAGCGGGAGGAGTCATTTGATGATTTCCCATCCGAAAAAAAAAGGGTATAACCAACGGGACCCTATAACTAAGCCTCTGCTGTCCGTCCGTCCGTCTGTCTGTCAACGGGCTATATCTCATGATCCGTAATAGGTAGACAGTTGAAATTTTCACAGAATATGTATTTCTGTTGCCGCTCTATCAACAAATTAAAAAATAAAGGGGGCTGATCCTCTACGCTACTGGAGAGCAGTGGTGGCCCAGTGGTGGCGGCCCCGACTTACGAACAGTAAGTCGTGGTTTCGAACCCAGACAGGCGCATTACTTTGTGTAATTTATTTCATCACCACTGCTCTCAAAACGGTGAAGGAAAACATCGAGAGGAAACCGGCATGTCCTAGAACCAAAAATTCGAAGACATGTGACATCTACCAATCCGCACTGGGCCCGCGTGGTAGATTATAGCCCATTCTCTCTCATAGAGAGGAGGCCTGTGTCCCAGCAGTGGGAACATTAATAGGCTGATGATGATGATGATGATGATCAGTGGCGTAGCGTGCCTTAGCGGGGCCCCGTATAAAAATTTGTTTAGGGGCCCCTAGGGAAATAATTGTGATTTCTCTCAAAAAAAAAACTGTTTGCATAAATGGGGAAGGCTGGTCAAAGCTGATTGTAGATGGCGTGTCCATAGCTTAGTCCCAATCTGTCAAATGATAACAAACAAGCTATTTTGAAATATAAAATGACATTGACAGATTTTTAACCAATGACGACAGTTGGTACAAGCTATGCTAGCGCCATTAGTTCCATAGTTGCCATCCCCATTGAAAGAAATATTTATTAATCATAATTATCTATGTCACTTTTTCCAAATTTTTTACAAACAATTAAAATTAAATATACACTCTCCTTGCCTTTTTCGGCAAACAGATTTATTTCTGAAAAAAAAAAAGAAATTGGGTAGTTTTTAACTTTTGCATACTCGCGTTGGGGGCCGTTGATACGGCATATACGGCGGTAGCTACGCCCCTGATGATGATCCTCTACTACGATGGTACGGAACCCTTCCCTACATCTTCATTGTTTTACGCCAGATTTACACAGCAAGGTTTGCGGAAACGAAACTCTGAAACCACATTAATTTACTTAGTGACGTTTACCAAACCACTTCACTTTTTTCAAGGTTTTCGTGAAAGCGGCATAGCAATTTTGCTAAGACATCTTATAGTCCTGGATTGACTTGACTTCCATTTTCAAATGAGCTAGAACATCATAATTCCTAAAGATTTGTTATGTGAATTTCTTACTTGTGGAAATAGTTCGGAATTTTCAGCCGAGATAGGAACCTGAAAGATTCATGCGGTTGCATTGGAAACCGACCCTGATGTAATTAAGAAAAGGCAGTCAGATGATGAAGTGAATTTTCTCCCAATATAAAGCCTGAAGCTAGCCTGATAAGATTAATGTTTCACCTCGCACGCAAGCTGTAATTGTTTGAGAATTCAACGGATTTCATTGTTATGTAAACATTATCGATAATATACTTTTATTTCGGTCAATTGTTGATGCATTCCTTGCACACACTATTATTAACTGTAACTGTATAATGTTAGTCTTTTCATGTTAAATACTAATATTATAAAGAGGTACCTAACATTTGTTTGTAAGTTTGTATGTAGGGGGTAATCTCCGGAAGTAATAAACCGATTTCAAAAATTCTTTCACCATTAGAAAGCTACATTCACCCTGAGTAACATAGGCTACTCCCACGGGAACGGGAACTACGCGGGTGAAACCGCGGGACGTCTGCTAGTGTTAAATACTGGTAATCAGCAGAGGTGCATTCTGTTAGACTAGAAGCCGATCCCAACATAGTTGGGAAAAGGGAAAAGGCAGAATATAATTTGAATGAAAATTGAAAACCCGCATAAAAACAACAGTCACCTCTTATCGCTAAAGCATGACAAAATGATTTTCCTTTCATTATGTTTTGTAATTTGTTTCACATTTATTTTACACTAGCTGACGTCCCGCGGTTTCACCCGCGTAGTTCCCGTTCCCGTGGGAGTACGCGGATAAAATATAGCCTATGTTACTCAGGGTGAATGTAGCTTTCTAATGGTGAAAGAATTTTTGAAATCGGTTCATTACTTCCGGAGATTACCCCCTACAAACAAACTTACAAACATACAAACAAATGTTACCTCTTTATAATATTAGTATAGACTAGCTGACGTCCCGCGGTTTCACCCGCGTAGTTCCCGTTCCCGTGGGAGTAGGCGGATAAAATACAGCCTATGTTACTCAGGGGAATGTAGCTTTCTAATGGTGAAAGAATTTTTGAAATCGGTTCATTACTTCCGGAGATTACCCCCTACAAACATACTTACAAACAAATGTTACCTCTTTATAATATTAGTATAGATTATATATTATATAAGTAATTCACCCGCGTAGTTCCCGTTCCCGTGGGAGTACGGGAATAAAATATACCCTATAGCACTCACGACTAATGTAGCTTTCTACCAGTGAAACAATTTTTAAAATTGGTTCATTACTTTCGGAGATTACCCTCTACATACAAACTTACAAACAAATGTTACCTCTTTATAATATTAGTATAGATAAGTATATAGATATAAGTACGAACGTAGTAGCACTAGGAGAGTTACAAAACAACAATTAGCTATAACTTTTTTAACCCGGAAGAGGATTAAAGATAACATTACGCCTTTAATCCCCAAGGGTTAGGCAGAGGTGACTCACATTTCGCCAGTTATATTTAAATTTATGAAGTCCTATGTAATAGGGGGCCAACCTATTCACATCAACCGGGCATAATTCCAGACTCCCTGACTGCTACTGAGAAGTGCCTGATGGATAGATAGATTCCTAGACCAACGAGGCAGTCAAGAATAAAGAAAATTCAGATGAGGATATATTTAATTGTATTTCATGGTGACAAGTTACCACACAATCCTTTGGGATGGCAATCGGTCACGACTCGACCGGAGAGAGATAATTCGGGGGAGAATCATTGCTTCCAAGCCAAGGTATGGGCGTATCATGCGGGGGTTGCGGGACTGTTCGAAAGAGATACCGCGGCCCCGGAACACAAAGGGCGATGAAGGAACATGGATGGGTTTTAGTCAGTAAAAGTCTGACACTCCCTCCTGCTCCGCCCAGAGCAGGAGGAGTTATTTGATGATTTCCCATCCGAAAAAAAAAAGGTATGGGCGTATCATACCGAAATCTTCTAAACTCCAGGCTGCTAATACCACTGCCTGAACTAGAAATTGAATCCAGGACCCTACGCCCTCCTGTGCACTTGCAGTCCAATAGGTTCGGCACACTCACGACACGACAGAGAAAAATAATGTGTTCACTTTTTATTTGCATAAATGCCTAAATTATGCAAACAACAATATGTTTCAGGTGAAAATTGTACAAAATTGATTATTTCGGTGGTTTTACAATACCGTAAGTGCCCAGAATTATTTGGGTAATTTACCTATTGTTGCATGCCACAACCGTGAAGTGATAAAAATATGTTGTACTTTTATAATGAAAGTAAAGTATAATCAACGGCTTTTCATCGTAAAATTGTAAATGTGTCATCGAATTGTTCAAAATCATTTATAGCGGACTATAGATTCGAAATTCGAATGAGGGAATTATTAGAATGCGTATTTTAACATTTTATTTTTATTTTAGAAGGCTTTACATGCTGTCGAGAAATATCTCTCAGGCACCGAAGCAAGTGATAATTATACAATACGCATCTGAATCCGAAAAATTAGAGGTGCGTATCTTGGGTTCGAACTTGCGACCTATGACTTGGCACTACGATGGTCACACTGCTTTCCCTTCTTCCGCTTCGTGGATCCGCGCAATCATGTTAATATTGCCGGAACTTGCATCCACGACAAAATGAACTCTAGCGTTTTTCGTAGCACTCAGCCGATCCGCTACGGCGTAGCACTACATAGGCGTGCGCGGGGCAACCCGTAGCAGTGCTACGACTGCGGGTCTGAGGGGGGAGGTGTAGGGGGGGGGGGGGGGAGGGGAAACAAGAAAATAAACACACAAATTAAAAAAAATTGCACACAGCTCGACGATACATTTCACAAGTTACTCAGTTTTCACTTCTATCGGCAGTCTCCAAAGACACCGCGTGTTTTTTTTTTTTCAGAGTACGTAGATCTGCGAACTACCAGCTATGTAGTTCCGGCCATACCAAAGGTTTACAAACATGTTGTTTATTTGAAACGAAGAGAAAGAATGTTAATACAAATAAAGTCATAAAGTTATGATTTTATGATGACTGTGTCATTGTGTGTTTGCGTCATCATCCTCATCATCCATTGAGCTATATACAAACACTGAGTGAAATACTACTTGTTTAGCGTCGTTTCAGTTTTTTTCAGGATTAGTTAATTTTACACTACGACAGTGATTTTCCTTATCGATAGAGCACCGGGTTTAAAAAAAAAACTTGCAAAAGTTCAGATTGACTGATAAAGATTTTTTTTTTTAATTTAGCAATTTTGAAGTCAAAAATCAAGTCGACCTTTTTCTTTTTACAGTGGTGTATAGCTGTTATTTTCAAACTCTAACTCAAAGCACATCTCAAAGCATGATGCAACCTACAGCCAAGCCACAGTAGGTAATAACTTTGCCCCTTCCAAAGCGTAGTTCTCATGGAGAAGAATGGGCAATAAACTCCATAAACACTCTTTTTGGCTCCTGAATGATTTGACAGAGGGCGCTGTTAGTAGGCTTTGTGAAATTGTCTATGGACATTGAATTGAAAAGACAAGATGGCGCATGGCGGTAGCACCATAAAAACAGGCAGCACTACAACAATGGTTGTGTTTGTCATATGATTAGGCGCAAAACTTTGATGAATTGGCGTAGTCTATAATATTTTAAATGAATAGAGCTCAGTAATTTATGACTCACTAAAATATGCTATTGTGTTCTACACAATGAAAACAATACACATTTCTCAGGTTCTCCAGGTGGTTATCCAGTTTATAAACTATCTATGTTGCTTAAAAGAGTGTCCATGGAGTTTCTTGCCCGTTCTTCTCCATAGAGATCTACGCTAGGGAACGGGCAACTACAGTACTTTCACAGTTTTTATGTCTTGTGACTGGGACTGTAGCTACATTTAATTTTCATCTTTGTTTCGACAATTCAAAAGTGCCTGCAACTGGCCTACTTGAAATAAATGATTTGATTTTGATTTTGATTTTTTGCTAAATTTCATCCAAATCCGTTAAGCTGTTTGAGCGTGGAGGAGTAACAAACATACAGACATAAAAACTTTCGCCTTTATTATATTAGTGTGATTAGTAGATATGTTATAGTAAGAAGTAAGATTCGGTTTATTCATAAGGAAACAACTCTGTTTTGGCAAAAATAGGTGTTCTACGTTACTCTTATTTTAGGCATCCTTGTCAGTAACCATAATTATAAAAAACAAGAGCGTGTCAGGCCACGCTCAGTGTAGGGTTCCGTAGTTTCCCGTCCGTCACAATAAGTGTTCCCACTTATGAGTTTAAAGGTGGGTATCTATTATGTAAAAATGCTTGCATATACGAATATACTACAAACTTAGTCCAGAAATTATTTTGTACAACTTTTTGTCTTTTTTGTACAAAAACTTGTGTTTCCATCAAGTTCAAAATAATTTTCCTAGAAAGTCCTTATAAAGTTCTACTTTTCAATTTTTTTTCATATTTTCTAAACTTATGGTTCAAAAGTTAGAGGGGGGGGGGCACATTGTTTTTTACTTTTGGAGCGATTATTTCCGAAATTATTGACATTGTCAAAAAATGATTCTAGGAAACCCCTATTCATTTTTAAATACCTTTCCAACAATATATCACACGTTAGGGTTGAAATTAAAAAAAAAAACACTTCCCACTTTACATATAGGCGGGCTACCCTAATAAAACATTTTTTTCCAATTTTTATTTTACCACTTTGTCGGCGTGATTGATATACATATTGGTACCGAATTTCAGCTTTCTAGTGCTAACGGTCACAGAGATTAAGCGAGGACGGACGGACAGACATGGCGAAACTATAAGGGTTCCTAGTTGACTACGGAACCCTAAAAACTGGAATTATACTTAGGCAGGTATTAATTGTATCTATGTGACTTACTCGTATATCTACATGTGTTTTATAAATTGTGTAATGATATGAAGGACAATTGAATGTGTATTGAGTAACTCATTAGATAATACTACAATATGAATCAAGCAATTAATTTCTGTATTTAATAAATAAATGAAATAGTTGTCAAGATTACTACGTTTATGGGAAACAGAGAATACTTTATGAACTTATTAAGCATTAAATAAGTAGTAGAGAACGGTTATTGTAAAATTAAAGTAGATCCTTAATATTGTTGTTTATAAAAGTAGAGGAGACCAAAGAAACGATGGATGGACTGTGTGAAGATGACTGATGACGACTGACGTGTAATAGAGAAGTATGGAAGAAGAAGACATGCTGCGCAGACTTCAAGTAGATTGGGATAAGGGCAGTAGAATGATAATGATGACTTACTCCAAGTAGATTGGGATAAGGGCAGTAGAATGATAATGATGACTTACTCCAAGTAGATTGGGATAAGGGCAGTAGAATGATAATGATGACTTACTCCAAGTAGATTGGGATAAGGGCAGTAGAATGATAATGATGACTTACTCCAAGTAGATTGGGATAAGGGCAGTAGAATGATAATGATGACTTACTCCAAGTAGATTGGGATAAGGGCAGTAGAATGATAATGATGACTTACTCCAAGTAGATTGGGATAAGGGCAGTAGAATGATAATGATGAGTTACTCCAAGTAGATTGGGATAAGGGCAGTAGAATGATAATGATGACTTACTCCAAGTAGATTGGGATAAGGGCAGTAGAATGATAATGATGACTTACTCCAAGTAGATTGGGATAAGGGCAGTAGAATGATAATGATGACTTACTCCAAGTAGATTGGGATAAGGGCAGTAGAATGATAATGATGACTTACTCCAAGTAGATTGGGATAAGGGCAGTAGAATGATAATGATGACTTACTCCAAGTAGATTGGGATAAGGGCAGTAGAATGATAATGATGACTTACTCCAAGTAGATTGGGATAAGGGCAGTAGAATGATAATGATGACTTACTCCAAGTAGATTGGGATAAGGGCAGTAGAATGATAATGATGACTTACTCCAAGTAGATTGGGATAAGGGCAGTAGAATGATAATAATGACTTAGGTACTCCAAGTAGATTGGGATAAGGGCAGTAGAATGATAATGATGACTTACTCCAAGTAGATTGGGATAAGGGCAGTAGAATGATAATGATGACTTACTCCAAGTAGATTGGGATAAGGGCAGTAGAATGATAATGATGACTTACTCCAAGTAGATTGGGATAAGGGCAGTAGAATGATAATGATGACTTACTCCAAGTAGATTGGGATAAGGGCAGTAGAATGATAATGATGACTTACTCCAAGTAGATTGGGATAAGGGCAGTAGAATGATAATGATGACTTACTCCAAGTAGATTGGGATAAGGGCAGTAGAATGATAATGATGACTTACTCCAAGTAGATTGGGATAAGGGCAGTAGAATGATAATGATGACTTACTCCAAGTAGATTGGGATAAGGGCAGTAGAATGATAATGATGACTTACTCCAAGTAGATTGGGATAAGGGCAGTAGAATGATAATGATGACTTACTCCAAGTAGATTGGGATAAGGGCAGTAGAATGATAATGATGACTTACTCCAAGTAGATTGGGATAAGGGCAGTAGAATGATAATGATGACTTACTCCAAGTAGATTGGGATAAGGGCAGTAGAATGATAATAATGACTTAGGTACTCCAAGTAGATTGGGATAAGGGCAGTAGAATGATAATGATGACTTACTCCAAGTAGATTGGGATAAGGGCAGTAGAATGATAATGATGACTTACTCCAAGTAGATTGGGATAAGGGCAGTAGAATGATAATGATGACTTACTCCAAGTAGATTGGGATAAGGGCAGTAGAATGATAATGATGACTTACTCCAAGTAGATTGGGATAAGGGCAGTAGAATGATAATGATGACTTACTCCAAGTAGATTGGGATAAGGGCAGTAGAATGATAATGATGAGTTACTCCAAGTAGATTGGGATAAGGGCAGTAGAATGATAATGATGACTTACTCCAAGTAGATTGGGATAAGGGCAGTAGAATGATAATGATGACTTACTCCAAGTAGATTGGGATAAGGGCAGTAGAATGATAATGATGACTTACTCCAAGTAGATTGGGATAAGGGCAGTAGAATGATAATGATGACTTACTCCAAGTAGATTGGGATAAGGGCAGTAGAATGATAATGATGACTTACTCCAAGTAGATTGGGATAAGGGCAGTAGAATGATAATGATGACTTACTCCAAGTAGATTGGGATAAGGGCAGTAGAATGATAATGATGACTTACTCCAAGTAGATTGGGATAAGGGCAGTAGAATGATAATGATGACTTACTCCAAGTAGATTGGGATAAGGGCAGTAGAATGATAATAATGACTTAGGTACTCCAAGTAGATTGGGATAAGGGCAGTAGAATGATAATGATGACTTACAATTATTGTTCTAGATAGCCTAATTAAAAAAAAACCGGCCAAGTGCGAGTCGGACTCGCCCATGAAGAGTTCCGTAGCAGCAAGTAACATAATGTAAAACTTCTTGTAGTTCGTTGTAACTTTGATCGATGTTTAAGACGTATACGATAAAAAAAAATACTTACTACTTAGATCTCGTTCAAACCAATTTTCAGTGGAAGTTTACATGGTAATGTACTTACATCAGATATTTTTTTTAGTTTTATCATTCTCTTATTTTAGATAACACACATTTTACTACTTTGGAAGTGTCTCTCGCGTAAACTATTCAGTTTAGAAAAAAATGATATCAGAAATCTCAATATCATTTTTGAAGATCTATCCATAGATACCCCACACGTAAGGGTCTGACAAAAAAAAAATGAGTTTCAGTTCAAAGTATGGGGAACCCCCAAAATTTAAACCCCCCAACAGCATAGTTCTTATAGTTTCGGAAAAAAGTGGCTGTGACATACGGACTTACAGACGGACAGACATGACGAATCCATAAGGGTTCCGGTTTTTGTCATTTGGCTACGGAACCCTAAAAAACACTAATTTCATTAGCTACCGCCTGGTTTTCAGTGTGCCACATACTAATTTGATTTTAATATAGACTACCGTTCTAAAAGACTTACAAATTACCAAAACACCGGATTATGAACGGTTAAATCTTTCCTTGTTGCTCTCAAGGCTTATCTACTGAATTTAATTAACGATCTAATAAAGGTTTAGCAAACTTGAAGTTCAAGTGACCTATGATGATAGGTCAGTTGAACCTCAAGTTTTTCTAAAAATAAATGTTCTTATTAATTTTAAAAATAGTTTCGAGGTTGTAGAGATTTACATATTTAAAGGTACTAAGAATATCTTTGCCAGACGCATAAAACAGTGATGAGAGTAAAAGATGACAAAGTATGTTTAAAGAAAAGAAAACTTAGTCTGGTAAATGAGTGCTCAAAAGGGGTATGTGGTTGGAAAAGTCGAAAGCAGAAAATCTGACTTATGAACTTCGTTTGGACTAGTTAGAAGACAAACATATTAAAAGTCCAGACCCCTCCGAGGTGAGCCCGAGGAGGGGGGGGGCAAAGAAGGTCCCGTTTTTTTGGTTTTTTGCTTATATCTCGAAAACGATGCGTCGTATAAAATTTTGTTGTACTACATAATAAAACCTCATAAAATTCTCTACAACTTTGTTTGTCACACTTTTTATCTCGGGATCACCTCGGAGGGGTCAGGACTTTTAATATGTTTATGTTCTAACTAATCCAAACAAAGTTCATAAGTCACATTTTCTGCTTTCTACTTTTCCAACCACAATCATTCATTTACCAGACTAACTAGAATTAAACACTACCTCACAATCTGTAAGATAAACACGTAATACTTACTCTATGTACACCTTATCTATCATAGAGTCGTAATCGCAACGGACAAAATCTTACCACCGCCACCGATACGGCTCTTTTTGTTTGCAGCACCCGGTCGCTATTGAAGCGCATATGTACGCTCATCAACCAATAGCATCGCAGCATCTGATCCCTTGTCTTTGTTAATGAAAAAAAGGGTCGCAAGAAAGAAATACAATACAATACCTACGGGTGGTAAACAGATGTGGGCATCCTGTCCACGGAATTTTGTTTAAAACATGGTAAGATTTCGTCCGAGCTGATGGTACATGCTTTTTATGATAGTAACTTACCTACGACTGACTGTTACAAATTACGAACATATATGTCATGATGGCACTGATTTTACTATACTAGTAGGTATCTAATGCAAGTAAATAAATAATAAATAAATAAATTCGGATTCATGTGCATATTGTGTCACGTTATCACTTGCTACGGTGAAGGAATTTATCGTGAGGAAACCAGCATGCCTGAGAGATATTTCTCGACGGCATGTAAAGCTAAATCAGAGGTCCATGGGCGGCATTAACACTCTGACACAGGTTAGGCACTAACCACACTTTAAAGAAGAAGAATACGTCATTGTAAAGTACACTACAACATCGTCATAAACAGTCTTTGGGGACTGCCGATAGAAGTGAAAACAAAAAGTACACAGGCCCCGCCCCAGTCCTAGCACTGGTAATGCCCCGCGCATGCCTATGTGGTGCTACGCCGTAGCGGATGCTACGAGTTCTACGAACGGCTACGAAGCATGACAGCACGTTACGTTACGTGACGATGAGCTCAATGTTTTTCCTTCACCCGAAAAGTGCTCAACGCGCCTAAAGAAGTTTTCACTTCAAAAATACTTTTTTTATAAAGCTGTATCAAGCTAGTGCAAAAGGATTTAATATTATTTTATTTAACTGCACTGCAGGCCTAGCCAAGTTACAAACGTTTCGTATCGATTCTCTTTCTACAATCGTAAACGCCTCGGCGTAAGCGATTGGAGAAAGCGCTAAATTGGCAGCCAAGTTGACATGACTGAGTCGATCGCTCGTTCTCTAATGTTTGTAGAAAAAACCTACACTTTAGTCAAGGTGAGCGTTCCTACCAAAGAGTATAGCGATTAACATTGTAGAAACGATAACATTCTATTCTATAATTTTGAACGATGTAAACTTGTCTACGAATTTTCTATTCGTTTGAGTTGATCATTTGTGATTTAACGTTTTCTACTAGCGTTAACGATTGTAGATTGTCAACTTGCCTAAGCCTGCTGGTATGATACAGTCGTTTCTTTTTCCGTACCTAGGTAAGTCATCTCCATTCCATTTGCTTGTCTTTTTCTTCTCTACATCTATCTATAAGATCAGCTGTTTTCTCTATATCATATGTATGTGATCTAATGTATAACTTTGTACTGATTCTTGATACCAAATAAAAAGTTTCACACTTCATCTAAGCCTAGCCTAGCATCTGCCTATCTTGTTTTAGTCGGCTGCCCACAATCAAGGTCGTCAAACTCTCTGATCATATTGCACTATTTACCAAGTTTTTTTGCGACTTTTGATTAGATCAAGTCACATGTGAAGAAAGAATGGATATTACACATATACATTGCTAATCACACAATATTCTCAATTCAATATAAATGACTTTGTTTAATACACCCGAGTTTAATGGTGTGGTAGGTGTTACAAATGAAAAATGCAGTTTCTTCTCGTCACGATTGCTGAGTTCCTACAAACTAATCAGTGTATTTATTTATAGCCTGGCTGTGGAGACGCATTTGCTAAGGTAAAGTGGTGAAGATTGAGGAAGAATGCGGAATCTAATAATATCTACTGATGATGATGGGAAGTTTTACGCTTGAAGAGTTTTATGTTTTTGTGCACCAAACGACAAAAGATTTTCCCAAGCGTTCATTTTGTTCAGGTTTTTTTAACCTCCGTCCGGAGTTCCCGAAATTTCCGGCCTTGTCACTTTTCCGGGCATTTCAAGTTATGGAAGGAATCAAAATGTTAATTAAGACTTCCAAAAAAAATAAAGATTAGGGGAAAGGAAAAGGGATTAAGTTTGCCAGACTACTGTCGAAGTGTCGACCCTTTTTTTTTTCGGTTGGGAAATCATCAAATAACTCCTCCCGCTCTGGGCGGAGCAGGAGGGAGTGTTAGACTTTTACTGACTAAAACCCATCCATGTTCCTTCATCGCCCTTTGTGTTCCGGGGCCACGGTATCTCTTTCGAACAGTCCCGCAACCCCGGCAAAGTGTCGACCCTTACATGAAAACATGAATGTTAGCGTCCTGTTGGATTTTCAACTTTAAAGAGCTAAACCGAGTGACAAGGCCGAGGTTTCGTAAAAATATCCTGATTTGAGTGTCCATGGAGATTCTTGCCCGTTCTTCTCCATAGGGATCTACGCTAAGGAATGGGCAACTACGTATATACTTAGTACTTTAAGTTTTGATGCTTTGTGATTGGGACTGTAGCTACATTTAATTTCCATCTTTGTTTCGACAATTCAAAAGTGCCTGTAACTGGTCTACTTGAAATAAATGCTTAGATATTTATTTTGATTTTGTCGAAAATCTATGATAGTGAAAATGGGCATTTGATGATTGAGTGAGATACGTCACTGAAATATCATATATTCGTCTACTACGTCTAAACAAGAAGAAATGAAAGAAACGCTATACGAAATGAATGACACCCACGCCAATTTTGCACATCTTCCGAAATATCCAGATTTAGTAACAAATATGACACATAGGCGTTAAAAATACTCGGCAGTGAGTTTCCTCACGCCGGATAAAATCATTTGAGCCAATAACGGACAGCTGAGATCTAGAGACAGGGTGAGTCTAGCGAACGGTGCCAAGTTCAATGCCAGTCGGTAAAAAATAAATAGTTCATTGTCTTATAACATGAGTAACATAATGCTGGACTATATTGGATGTAAAAGTGCCTTTAACGAAGCCGAAAGGCATTTGTTTTCCATGACATTGTCATTTTTTTTTGTTCTAGATCCTACCAGCATTTATTACGTATCTCTGTTGACAGCTCGAAATGATAGTAACTGGGCTCAGTGTCCATCAAATAACTATCAAAAAGTTAGTTTCGTATTATGTATGACCAATCGCGATCAAATATGACGTCATCGGTGCCCATCGTGGCTGATAGACACCGTAACTCATTTTGACAGACGTTTTCGTATGATTCTTCTAATATTGCGATTATGATAGTCACTGGAGATCAAAAAGATACGTAATAGCCCTACTGGGAACCTTCTATTACGGAGGTATTGGGGGTCAAAGATTCAACTTTCCCACAAGTTATTTTTTTAAGTAAAGTTTTTTATGCTATAGGTATAGCTTTATCCCCTGACGACCGACCCCCGTACTATTTCATTCACAATTGTTTTAAATGCGTAACATTGAGTCCTACAGTAAAAAGTGATATTTCACAGCAAAAAAAAGTCGCTTTCCAGCAATAATTTTTGCATAGAGTTGCTTCGTTTGATGACGCTTGGTTGAGGGCTTCGTGAAGGTCGGTTCTTACACCCTGTATTCTACGGAAGGATGGGTAGTAGAAACAGTAGACATGAAGCACTTTTACATAACCTACTACTACTACTACATCAGCCCATAACGTCCACTGCTGGACATAAGCCTCTCCCATGATGGGAGGAATTTGCCGTAATCTCCACGCTTGGCAAGCGGATTGGAGATCGCAGTGATTAAAGACTAACAGAAAACGCTGCTGCCCATTCTCAGGTCTACGGAGGCGTCAGGTGTTCTGCCTCAGACATTAGTCGCCTTATACGACACCCTACGCCAGTTGTATAATTCCAAACATTGCATGAAACAGGGGGCGACCATGTTGGAATTAACCGTGCACAAATTTAGACATACCTATGGAAAAAACCCAAACCTACTTTGTTACAGGCTGGGGAGCGTCAGGACCCTGACCTCCCATCCACTGCCACGTGTGGGATTTGCAAGAGGGTTTCCACATTTGAAACGCGGTTCATTTGTTTTTTAGCCACGTGTTCGCGTATGCTCTGGACGTTGTTAGCGTTGTTGTTAGAGTTTAGCAGTAGACTGTTGTGGTGTTATGTCTATCACTAGAAAAAACAAAGCAGATCAAAAGTTTTCTAAACACTGTTTAAGGCCTTCACGCCGTTGAGAGGGAGAGAACCTCTCAACGTCCCGGCCGCCGCGGGAGACGCCCCGGGCGTCGGGGGCCACCACCACGTGGCCCCCGGCCACCGTAGGCGCGGGCCTGTGGACGGTGAGCTATGGGCTAGCTCGCCGTCCGTCCGTCTCATGACGACAGGCCGTGTCGACGGCGCGTTCGTGTTCCACGCGCGCCTCAAAGAGAGTCAGCAAAAAGGGAGGGGTCCCTAAGGACCGATGCCTGCCGGGGTTGCGGGACTGTTCGAAAGAGATACCGTGGCCCCGGAACACAAAGGGCGATGAAGGAACATGGATGGGTTTTAGTCAGTAAAAGTCTGACACTCCCTCCTGCTCCGCCCAGAGCGGGAGGAGTTATTTGATGATTTCCCATCCGAAAAAAAAAAAAAAAAGGCCTTCACGTCGTTCACATCTAACCGCTCGTCTCGCCGTTTATATCTAAACTTACACTGTCACTGTTTTACGGGATATCTTCTGTGATTTCGTCCCGCGGTCATGGAGCTCGTAACAGAGCGTCGAAATATTGGGAGCTCAAAGATAATCACTTAAGATATCCCGTAAGTTTAAAAGTTTGCTATCCATCATTTTTGGAGTAACCAGGAACAAATCTAAGTCTATTAAAAGAAATGATGGATCAGCGAACTGTAAAACCATGTCATGTTAAACTAATGTTTAGTTGTCGGTATTCCCATTGCTGGCGAGCAAATGTAACGTAAGATTTGACAGCGGGACTGACTGATTTATTTCTTACTAGCTGACCCGCGCAACTTCGTCTGCGTCACATACTCGTAACATGTAATTTTGTGCATTCAATTACGAACAAAAACCTCTTAAAATGAATATTGCTTACCTCCCATAACATACGGCGTGATAATAATATGTAGCCTAAAGCCTTTCTTGGTTTACAAAGAACATTTTTGCTGAATTTCAATTCAATCTATCCAGTAGTTTTGGCGTGAAGCCATACCATACACACAGACAAATAGACAAAAATTCTAAAAAGTCACTTTTTGTTAACGTTTTTTAAGTTACGTTTTTCTAACAAAAGCCACTTATTTTTTCTCGAAAATTCTCAATGCAGTTTTTCTTTCGTTACTGTTCTATTAAAATTCGACGTTAACGTCGACAAAACCTCTGCATTCATATAAGTTAAATGGAACTTTGTGAAAGCAAAGGTTGTGTTGACTTGCAAAATGTCATTTAAAAACCTGTCGGTAGTTATTAATTGGAAGGTCAATCTAAACAATTAGGTAAGTATAGATAGGGAATTAGGTACTTCCTTTCACTATACCTACTTAGATGAATAGTTTATAAGTCCATGTTGTTTATAATCTATACTTAACCCTACAACTACAACATCCAAATTTAATTAAATGAACCACAACATGGGTCATGGGTGACCCCAAAATAAAAAAAATGATTACTTACAAAATATTAAACTTTAATAAATTTAAACAATTATTACAAGGTTTTTTGGATATTAATGGAATGCTTAAGGGAAAAAAAATTAGTACAAATCTGAAAATCTAGATACATTGGTGACAAATAGGTAACCTGTGTTGTGCACATATATTTTTGGAGCACTTAACACATTTCTCTCTGCCCTTCCTATCTTTGGCTCTAGTGCATAAATAGCAGCGGGAACTTGAAGTTGATCGAGCTTGGGCTACCTAGGTACCTTCTAACTCGGTTTTTGCGTCGCGTGCGATACCTTTAGGACCAGGTTGATTTATCACGATGTTTCTACTTGCAGTGCGTGTATTAGGAACAGTGAACGGAGTTCTTCGTCAAGTATAACTATTTTTGCCCATACAGAAATCAGACAGAAGAACATCATCATCATCTGATCCAGATTCAACATCAACAAATCATCTTCATCGGAGTGTTCGGATATATGTTCATTTTCTGCAGTTTCAGATCCATGGAGGTTTCACCTTCATATTCCTCCAAAAGTTGCTCAATTTCATTACTTTCAAGGGCTCGTGACGTTGAGGCCATATTGAAAGACTATTCGTGAAATAAACGTGAAATCACACAACAGTTAATCACAAAAAAATAGTTTCGATAACCACAACACGGGTCGCGGGCGACCCCAAACTGCAATATCTCCGAACCTAATGAGCATGCGCACCCCGCCATGCGTCACGGGCCACTGATTACCAATTACGGAAGGTACCTAGACGCACAGTGTTGTAGGTGCAAAACTCGATAAATAAAAATAAAAATACGTGTGCGTGGGGTCACCCATGACCCAATGTTGTGGTTCTAGGGTTAATATTATAAAGCTGAAGAGTTTGTTTGTATGTTTGAACGCGCTAATCTCAGGGACTACTGGTTGGAATTGGAAAATTATTTTAGTGTTGGATAGTCCATTTCTTGAGGAAGGCTATAGGCTATATAACATCACGCTACGACCAACAGGTGCTTAGCAGCGAGGGTGAAACCACGGGGAACAGCTATAAGCTATATTATGTGACGCAGACGAAGTTGCGTGGGTCAGCTAGTTGTACATAAACCTATTTAGTCAGACCGATTATTGCAGATTTTTTTTTTATATAGGATTTGTCTTTCATTCAGCGTTATCTACATTTATATATATCTTTGATAGAGCAATAATCAGGCAATAACAGTGCCTTAATCATAACAGTATTGTTTATTTGTATTGCCTGATTGTGTTTATAAACAATCAAGATAAAAACCACCTACGATTAATTTAATTTGTTGTACTTCAAATCAGATCAATCTAAAATCAAGTTACGGTTCTGAATGTAGTCAAACCAATCTTGGAGATTTTAGCTGGTTTTATTTATGTTTGAACATGTTACAGTAGATCAAAATGAGTCACAGACAACATAGGAAGTTAACTTAAGGCCCTTCTTACCCTAAAATTAGCAACTCTATTTGTGGTGGTTCAAACTTCGTTTGAAAAACTGTTAGAATAAAGTTCTAATCAGCTTGAACTACAAAGCGGTTGTTACGTCAGTCACTGCGGCGAATAGTGCGAAATGAGTGGTTTTTGCGATTTACAAAAAATCTTTTGATTGGACTAAAAAAATAAAACACATAAGACCTGCTTTATAACTTTGGGATTTTTTTCCATCGAGAAAATTTTATGAAACCGTGTTTTCGCCAAACATAAGACATAACATTAATCCTCAACTTTACCATATATTTATTTCAAAATTAATGCTGCAGTATTTTAGGCGTAACGGAGGATCATGCTAAGCCATTTGAGGGAGTATAGGCCCTTAAGTAAGCCTTCTGAGTTGTAGAGGGGGTTATGTAATCTTTTAAGTTAATGTTTCTTCAAATTGGTTGACAACTAACTTGAGAAGTTGAGACAAAACTTTCTATGAAATCTTTGTGTTCTGTTTTGTATGCATAAGTAATAGGTAATTGTTAGAAAGCCAGTTTTTGAGCCAGGGGGCAGAAGGGTGCGAGTAATCTCGGATTAGCTAGATTTTCATAAAATTGATAATTAACAAGTAGAAGTTATTAGTTTTTAAAAGTTATTTGAAAAGTCCAGGAACTAAAAGAAAAAGTTCTCCACTCCAAACAAGTTAGCTTTAATTTTATCCTTATAATGAGAAATAGATGTTACCTAATCGAGTGAGGGATCCTCTCGATTAATTTGATGATTAACTTGGTTACAAGCCTGGATTACCGCTTCCGAATGACGTCGCTTTAGTCATTGTTGTCCTGAAGTGGACGTGTTGTATTTAGAAACGTGGTGTCACTTTAGAAATGTAGAAGGCGAAACAAGTTCCGCAATAATCCTGCACTTATGATGACATCTGAATAGGATTCGAAAACAAGTTTTAAACAAGTATTTAGATCAGTCATTTACGAAACGTAACTTTCGCTTTAAATCTTTTATTATATTTCAACAAGTTTTTATATAAACGGTAGAACGATACGAAAGTTGACATGCTCAGCAGTCTACTTTAAAATGTTATTTCCAAAAAAAAAGACTAGACTTATCTACGACCAAAAATTAATAAAGAATCTTGTGTTTTCCTTAAAACCACTATCATGCGCAAACCACAGACACAGATCGACCATAATACCATTACAAGAGTGTACAAATGTCTAATAAGCACTTGAAGTCTCTGTTATTAGGATAGTGTAAGTACTGAAAGAAACGCTTCGTTTCAAACCGCAATTATCTGCTGGCACAAATAACCAGGTAACGGATCGTCACAAGGCTATATACCTACTTACTTACAGTCAGAACGTCAGTGACTTATAAGTAGGGTCATTAGTACCCACAGATATCTGTGGGTATAGGTACAGAAATTACTGAACGAGAACGAATGACCCTATATCTATATACATAAGTATACCTACCTATAAAGGGTGTAAAACACCTCTTAGCGAAGCCGAAAGGCACTTGTTCTCCTCGTCATTGCGATCATTTTTTTGTTCTACACCATACCTGGGAACCTTTTAGTTACGGAGATATTGGAGGTCAAAATACCAACTATTTGACAAGTTTTTTTTTTAAATACTAGTTTTTAATGTAAGATTTTTAAACTCCTCCATAACCCCCGTACTATTCAATCCATCCATCAGCACAATGTTTTGAGTGCGTTACATTGAGTTCTACCACAAAACATGATTTTTCACCCCAAAAAAAAAGTCGTTTCCCAGCAATAATTTTTGCGTAAAGTTACTTAGTTTGATGTACTTACAGAATGCTTGGTTGACGGTTTCGTGATGAGGTCTTTTACTCCCTGTTTATATATAGGTACCTATATAACGCAGCACCTACTTCGCGCCTGTCGCAGCAAAAACTTAACTGTAGACATAAACAACAAAAACAGTAGTCTATTTTGTTTGGTAAAAAGTGTTAACTTGTTTGTATAGTAACTGAATAGTGCTTATGACGTCACCGATCGTGATACTTGCGTTATCTAGGATATCTATATTATTTTGAGATTTCTGTGAGTCTACAAGGTATGAGCGTGTAGCTCCTGTTGCGACTGCGATCGCTTCTAAGGAGAGGCGACAAAATGAGCTAAACGCGAGTTTTATAATGCAAAAAAGCATATGATTCACTGCAATAAACAAAACTAGAAAAATATATGATATTCTTCAGGATATATATAGGTATGCTAGTACGATAGTGTTTTGAAAACATAATACAACTAACTTTATTCGATAAAAAAAATCACGAACTTATCTTTAAAAAATTATTTTATCGAGTAAAAACCAAAATACCATACATGCGATCATTCTAATTTTTTGGCAAATAATTCTACAAGCAACTATTGTATTTTAATTTTTTTAGTCCAATCAATAGATTTTTTGTAAATTGCAAAAAACCACTAATTTCGCACTATTCGGCCCGCAGTGACTGACGTAACAACCACTTTGTGGTGCAAGCTGATTAGAATCTTATACTAACAACATTTCAAACGAAGTTAGAACAACCACAAATATAGTTGCTAATTTAGATGCACTGCGGTATAAGGAAGCGCGCGACCGCAAGTTGCATCGTCCCAGGCTGCGAACAGGGTCTTTTAAGCAGTCACACTTGTTTGTAAGGGTCATTTAGACTAAGAGAGGCAAAATTTGCATATTTTATAGTTGTTTCTGTTGATGTCGCAAAAACTTGCAGTACTTAGTTGAATGGGCGACCCATGAATTGGTATAAATGTTTCAAGTTTTCAAACATGGATAAGAAGTAAAGGCAGTAGGTAAAGCAAAAAATTCACATTTTTATGCCTAAGAAAACGTTAAGAAACTAAACCATTGGGAACTCTATTATTGATAGAACATGTCATAAAATGGTAAGAAATATACGACCTCAACTAAAAGGCAAGAGAACATTCCTGTCCAATCCCAATGGTAGATTTCATAAAGATAAATCTTGGATTGACAACCTTCTGAATATCGCGGAGAAGAATATGATGAAAATCGCACAGATCTGGGATCAGATATGGCTCGAAAGAGAAGAGGGCTACACTCAACAATAAGTGGAACAACGCTATCATTGATGGTGATGATTTTGAATCTTGGTAACTATATTCACTATTGGTATACTATTCACTCGGAAAATACGCTTGCAGGCCCAATTAACCTGGTAAACTAAAATCTCAATTCGTTTTCAACAAACCGTGTTGACATATCAGTTGTTGTAATCAATACAGCATAATGATGTTACACCAAAAGATGGGATCTAATCTTGTACATCTATGGCTACTGATCTACTAACAATGGAGCATCGATAAAATCTACTTTTGTATTTGAGGTAGCAAATTATTATCTGATAAAAAAAATACAACAGGTCTACTTATCAGTTGGACTACAACGAGTACTTCTGGTTGAGCTCCTCCGTCAGGTAGGAGTATATTAAGAGCTTGTTCAGATCCTGAAAGATAAATTTCTGGAGAAACCAATATGTCTACGCCTTAAAGTCAGGGTATCCCAATAACTAAATACAATTCTACTGGAGACAGTTAATATGCATTCCATCTGGGGTAGGTTTGCATGCAGACTTGCAAACTAATTATCCCATTCTGAAGTATTTTGAAGAAACTTCCTGAAAACCTGCAATGGGCCTGGTGGAACAGCTGACTAGGTATCTCTCACAGCCAAAGAACCAGACCCATCTACGTCTAAGTGGCGACCAACAGATGGGTGAGGGACGCACTTATTCCCCCCTGCTCAACTGCTTAAAGTTGAGCAGTGGAGAATACCAACGGCTCAACTGGTAATTGCTCAACTATGAATAGTTGAGCAGTGGGTAATACCCGCTGATCAACTAAAACTGCACAACTATAGTTATATACTAGAAATAAGAACTCCAAATCTCTTAATTAATATACTTCACCAACTACTTACTAAGAAATCTTAAAATTAAAGAACTCTTCTCAAGAACTTATCTTGTATCAAGAAAGAAGAAATTAAAGAAATGTAATAATATTAACATATTTAAAAGTAAACTCAAAAAACATGTATGTACCCTTTGATATAACAAAGTATGTACCCTATAACGTCACCAAACGCCCCAGAGGCAAATATTATATTATTATTAAGATAACTCTGTATCTCATTATAAGTGAACTGTTATTTATAAGTTCTTAGGAGAATTAAATGTCTTTAAACCGAAGAAATAGATTTATACATTATCAAAGCCAATTACAAATAAGTGAATTAAATAGGTATTAACAATAGATTAGTGGCCATGTGCCTCAAGAGCAGGTGAGCAGTAAGTTTATATGTTTGATTTAATAACGAGATGACTACTGATAAACTAAGTTGAGCAAAAAATAGTTGAACTATAAAGCATAAAATGTTCGGTAATACAAACTGTGTACTGCAGCTCAACTGCTCAACTAGTTGAGCAATCTGGTTGAGCAGTGGGGAAGAACCGGAGGGACGCTCAGAAGCAAGAAGTATGACAGAAGAAATGGGAGGCCTAAACCCAACAGTGGGTTATTTCGGGCTGAAATGATGATGAAAAGAAAGAAAGAATAGAGATTATACAGCAAGAGAAAAACAACAAGACGGAACAAAAATGTTGGCAACTTGCTAGTCGTGACTGCAACAATCAGGTTACCACTCGGCGTGACGATGATTGATCTCTTACAGAAGAAACCAGTGTCCCAGCAATGGGAAAATTGTAGGGTATCTTTGCTCTGCTTATGCCACGAGATCTACGGAAAGAATATTAAGATTTGCACCTATTTGTGCTGATGCGCAAAATCGTGTTACAGACTTAGTCATTCATTTCTTAATCAATTTTAGGAATAACAATTGAAACCACTTAACTTAAAATAGCTCATAGTTTGTGTAGTGGAGTATGTCAATCGATAACTAGTAAGTAGGTGACTGGGTGGGAAACCTTTCATTTGTAAAACCTACATAGATAGTCTTTATCTAATGAAAAGTAAACTCGAGTGTCCGTGATTGGTTTCAAGTGTAGGTAATGTTTGTACTGTTTTGTGAGTCAACTAAGGCTTGTAATTAGCTATACCTAGTGATGATAAAGCGCTCCCTTTTTCTTACCGCGAAAATGCAAAAAACAGCTACATATTGTCATTAGAATACCATACGCTACAAATGATACAGCTTTTTCGGAAATATACGTTCGCCTAGGCGTTGTCTGGGAAGACTTAAAATACTAAAGCAGAAGCGGCAGAAGGTAAACGCGCTCAAGGCAGAGCACCGGCAATATGGTCAGACGCAGACGCGATCAAGAAGGCTGTTGGAGGCAGCCTGTACCGAGCGATTCACACTGTAGGAGGCCGCATGGCTTTGAAGACGTGTCATTTGTGGTCACGATACTCGCGATCGTCAGCAGTAAGGGAACGACGAAGAAGAAGACAAAACTGCTAAAGACAATGTCAAATTGTCGGCAGACATTTTTAATAAGACATCCATAAGCAGATACCAGTTTTGATGACCTATTAGTACTTTGAAGAATAAGAGTATTATGTTGTAAAGTTTGGAAGTTGGAGTTGTCCAGCAATCAATAAGAATTTTCTTTAGCGTGTCTTTGACAATTTAAATTGAGTCAGTACTAATTTGGCGACAAGTTTGGCACTTTAGCCGTGTGGTATCCGGCAGATGGAGGGTAATGTCTGAGGCAGAACACCTTGCGCCTCCGTAGACCTGAGAATGGGCAGCAGCGTTTTCTGTTAGTCTTTCATCACTGCGATCTCTAATCCGCCTGCCAAGCGTGGAGATTACGGCAAATTCCTCCCATCATGGGAGAGGCTTTATGTACAGCAGTGGACGTTATGGACTGTTGTTGTTTTTTTGTTTTTACACTTTCAATAGAGAGAGACCATCGTGATGAAACCCAAAGCGGGCTACACATCGCTGGTCTCACGCTTATAGCCGAGATCAATGCTCAAACGAGGATGGCATAAAAGTTATCACAGTCGAATAAGAATTGTTTTCATACCTAGTCATTGAAAATGATTATTGAAGATGTTCCAGAAATGGCGAAACGCACTCGTGGGAACTTCTGAAACAATGCATTAGGTACCTTTAATATGATTGCTAGACTTAAATCCAAACAGATTATGTTATATTTTTGTGCAATAACATTTCAAGTGCTGTCCTGAAACTAAAATGACCAAAATACCAGTTTTTTGTCGTTTTGTTGTTGGATCTTTGTTTTGTAGTTCATTACAAATTCAAGTGGTTTTTTTTTTTGGCCTAACTTAGTCATTTAGCATTAATGCGTCCTTGCAAAACCCGTACCTACTTATCTGTATTTTTGACACTATATAATAACAAGTTCTACTGAGTGCAAGATTTCAATATTCAGGTAATTACCTACCCGCTTAATTTCGAGGTATTCTTCTGCGTAACGTAGAGCTGAGCTGTAGTTAGGAATTTCCTTATTATTAACTTCTTTTTAGCATATACCTATTCCTCAGTATAAAAACTGTTATAATATTTTACCTATGCCATAAATTACGGATATTGCCGCAATCGAATATTATTTGTGCATAAGTGGCGGTGCTTTCATACAAACCTAAAAGCTTAGCTTGTCTTAATTATAATCTACTATTCTTTAGGATGTTAGGGTATCTGAACAGTCTGCTTTCCCTAGGGGCTTAACGTATTGTTAGCCCGTAGCCCCTAGGCACACCACTGTCCATGTATATAAGGTGGAAGGGTCACCGACCGAAAATAAATATTTCGTCAATTTAAAAAATACTTACGAAAAAAAATAACAAACGCACGAGTCGCACTACGAATTTCGAAGGTCCCCCTATATTTATCTGGGATTCCTTCTTCAGATCCTGGTTTCCTTATCATGGTACCACCCTTGGTATATCTCCTTTCCAACAAAAAATAATCATCAAAATCGATTCATAAACGACGAAGTTATCCGCGAACAAACATAAAAAAAAATATACGTACGGTTTAATTGAGAAACCTCCTTGTTTTTTGAAGTCGGTTAAAAAACCAGCTGTTTCCTACAAAACTACAATACTTACACAGTCAAAAACTCAAAATATATGTTGGGATAGCTTCTATTTCTTAAATTACCGATGAAAAATGTCTGTCAGGAAAGGTTCAGAATGATGTACGTCTACTGAATACGTAGGTAACTATTTTAGCGTCGGTGTACCACTTTGTGCTAAAAGGTCACAACTATTGAAAAATACAGTGTAATTATTATATAACTAGACAGTGGTGGCGATTCCCTTGTTCACAAACTAACTAAATTTAAGTTGAATGCATCTTTTTCTTAATAATTCATTATGAAAAGGACAGAAGATAAATATTAGTTTAATCCTGTCAAATTAGTCAGCACCTGACGTAATATGATGTAATTTTAGTAGTCAACTTTTTAATCACGTCTAAAACTTGTATGGCGCTGATTAATTTGACAGAACATAACTAAAATTAATCTTCTGTCCTTTTCTTAATGAAATAGAAAGAAAAAGATGCACTGAACTTAAATTTGGTTTAGTTTGTAAACAAGGGAATCGCCACCAGTATTTTACCCTACTCAGCTCAGCTATGTACTTTACTCTTTTTCCCATCTTAAACCTCACCGCTACACTTTTGCATCACGGAAACGCACCATCAAAAAATCTTCCGAACGCAGAGGTGAGATCTATCTATAGTCCTGCCCATGACCTACCTCATGGCAACAGCCAGTCAAATGGCAATATATTCGCAATATGTCACGGTGCGCTCTACCGCCAAATCCAAGGTAGAAGGGGACACAAGGTCCCCCTCCATTATGCCCGTCTGGTGCCACGGCTCCAAACTAGTTTAGTTTTGGGGGATAGACTAAAATTTGTTCACTCCATTTCGTTAATAATTTAAATAGCACTTTTACAGTTAGTGGACTCAAATAGTATTAAAAGTTATGGAAAGACACGGGATACGAAAACAATAACTTATGTTTTTCTTTTCTTGTGAACTTACGGATATGGATATAGTATAACCTGTTGGACTGAAACTGTATGACTTTAATGGAAGAAAAATCGATACAAGAAGGAGAAGACCAATAGTTGATGACCCATGGTGGACAGGGACACATTAGTCAATAGACAGGTTTGCCGATAAAAAAATAAGAATTGTTACCCAAAAACACATTTGTAACAATAACAATGACTGATGATCACAACGACAAGTTACAATCCTTTGTCTCTCTTAATTACCTACGTCATACTGTGTGATCAATTAAGAATATTGGATTATGTCAAAACAGTGACAACTATGATTATAAAAGGTGTAACAAGTCCCCTAAAGAAGCCGAAAGGCACTTGTCCTCCTCGTCATTACGATAATTTTTTTGTTCTACATCATACCTGGGAACCTTCTGGTTACGGAGATATTGGGGGTCAAAGTTCCAACGTTTTGACAAGTTTTTTTTTTAAATACAAGTTTTTAATCTAAGATTTTTACTGTAAACACCTCCACGACCCCCGTACTATTCAATCCATCCATCAGCACAATGTTTTGAGTGCGTTACATTGAGTTCTACCACAAAACATGATTTTTCACCCCCAAAAGAAAAGTCGTTTCCCAGCAATAATTTTTGCGTAAAGTTACTCAGTTTGATGTACAGAATGCTTGATTGACGGCTTCGTGATGAGGTCATTAACACCCTGTATTTCACACACCACAAGATGTCAATGTGTAGAGTAGGTAGATATCATTCAATTATTCCATTGTTATTTTTTAAATCAACATCCGATTTTCCCGGCCATTCTTTATTTATCATCCTTTCACATGACACAAAACCCAGGGTAAGGGACCTGTCCATTTCCATCTCCATAATTTGCCAACAATGTCCAACCTGCTGTGATACAGGTCTTTCAATAGCTCGTTCAAAAGCAGCTGCTTTGTGCAGTGATAGCTTGGTTAAAAGCCGTATTGATCGGCTCACGTTCCGGTCCTGATTCTGGCTAATCAACAGCATTGTCCTTCAACCTTCGGGCAGCAGCAACTGGGGCGTGACCAGATCAATGAGTGTTTTGCTAAGCACTCGACTGATCGTCGCCGTGTTTAGCGAGATCTACTTTGATACTGTTCTGGTTTTTTAACCGATAACGGCGAAGCTAAAAGGAAGGGTTTTATGATTTTGACAGTCAATGTACCTATGTATGTTTGTATTTACGTATGTTCCTCCGTAGCGCCTAAACTATTCATCCGATTTTGATGAATAAGGCGCAGGATATACAGAAAAGACGTAAGACGAGGGCGGGGCGACAGGGCGGGGGGACAGGGCGCAGACGGGGCGCCCATAAATAAAACACTATCATGCTAATAAGTTGCTTGTAGAATTATTTGCCAAAAAATCAGAATGATCGCATGTATTTTAGTATGGTTTTACTCGTTAAACTCGTTAATTTTCTTTTTTTTTAATGGAGTAAAATTAGTTGTACTAGGTTTTCAAAACACTATCATACTAGCATATATCCTGAAGAATATCAATTTTTATTTTGTTTATTGCAGTGAATCATATTATGCTTTTTTGCATTACCTATACAACTCGCGTTTAGCTCCGGTGTGATTTTAGTGACAATTTCTTTCGAAAGGTAGTTTTTTTCAGAAATAGAATATGTGCAAACGATATCAACTTTGAAGAAATGATTTTCAGTTACAATTCTTCATTCCCCATTTAATCATTTCATTTTTCTTGACTGCGTCGTTGGTGTAGTGGTCACAAGCGCGACTGCTGAGCGTGAGGTCCTGGGTTCGACTCCCGGGTCGGGCAAAGTTATTGGGTTTTTCCATCAGGGATTTCTCAGTAGCAGCCACGTTGATTTGTGCCCGGTTGATGGCAATATGCTCGCATTACATAACCCGGATATTATTTTAAACCGCGTATCAATTCCACCTCCCCCAGCCCGATCACTCTGTACGGTAAGCCTATCCCTTGGGAGAAGCAAGCCAGATATCTAAGAGTCATACTCGACGACCATCTGTCCTTCGGGCCGCATATCAGTGCAGCTCGTGACCGAGTCGCCTTAGCTATGGGTAGGCTCCATTTCCTGTTAGTAAGTTGTCTCTCAGGTGCATGTTGCGCCTCTATACCGCGGTGATCCGTCCCATCATGTCATACGCTGGTGTCGTGTTTGTACTGTATACCAAGGCTAGATATATCTATAGGATCCAGGGACCCCAGAAGCTCATATTACATGTTACATGGGACTTAATAAATAACTAGCGAAATGTGGGTACTTGATAGGTACACCACTGCCAAACCCTTCGGGGATTAAAAGGCATGATGTTATATTATTATTCATTCGTAGGCAAACAAGTGGTCGTACCCATCTAAATAGCAAAAACAAATAATTGACAGTTTTAACGTAAAAACAGTTGGAATATTCTACAAGGGTCATACCGAACACAAGCAGGTAGTAACATTGACCTTTGAAAAAACCTCTTCAGAAATCTATATCTAGTTTTTTTCTGCGATTAGCGATCCTACCAATCTTAAATATATAAATTACGTGTCACGTTGTTTGTCTGCGATGGATTCCTAAACTACTCAACCGATTGTAATCAAATTTGCACACCGTGTGCAGTTTGATCCAACTTGAAAGATAGGATAGCTTACATCTTAATTTATAGTCGCAATTGAAAAAAAACCAGCTATAATACTATAAAAACCGGCCAAGAGCGTGTCGGGCCACGCTCAGTGTAGGGTTCCGTAGTTTCCCGTCCGTCACAATAAGTGTTCCCACTTATGAGTTTAAAGGTGGGTATCCATTATGTAAAAATGCTTGCATATACGAATGTACTACAAACTTATTCCAGAAATTATTTTGTACAACTTTTTGTCTTTTTTGTACAAAAACTGTTGTTTCCATTAAGTTAAAAATGATTTTCCTAGAAAGTCCTTATAAAGTTCTACTTTTCAGATTTTTTTCATATTTTCTAAACTTATGGTTCAAAAGTTAGATGGGGGGGACACATTGTTTTATACTTTTGGAGCGATTATTTCCGAAATTACTTATTGATATTATCAAAAAATGATTTTAGGAAACCCCTATTCATTTTTAAATACCTTTCCAACAATATATCACACGTTAGGGTTGAAATTAAAAAAAAAATCACTTCCCACTTTACATATAGGGGGGCTACCCTAATAAAACATTTTTTTCCAATTTTTATTTTACCACTTTGTCGGCGTGATTGATATACATATTGGTACCAAATTTCAGCTTTCTAGTGCTAACGGTCACAGAGATTAAGCGAGGACGGACAGACGGACGGACGGACAGACATGGCGAAACTATAAGGGTTACAAGTTGACTACGGAACCCTAAAAAGGCATGGAGTAGAATAAAACCTAATTAAAAATTTTATATTTGTTATGGAGCAGTTTGGAAACTCTTTTTGGAGTACTTTGGGAATAACCCATCCTATGCGTAGTATAGTACTAAAACAAATAATGTTCTACACAGGAAAGAGTAAACACGAGATTTTATTCTTACATATAAAAATAAGTCAGATGACAGTCATTCAGTTCCATTAAGATCATGAGATAATTCGCCCCGACCCATAGTAGGGTCGGGGGGCTTTCGGGACCAGGACCGCGGTCCCGGATTCCCCTTAAATATTTTTGAATGGTATTTTGGGACCACAAGAAAACAAAAGTTAGAGTACAGTAAGCTGAAATAATATTGTGATAGATAGAAAGATTGATAGATTTATTTATTTGCCTGAAATATGGTATTTTACAGATTTTATAACAAATAAACAATAGTTCTTCATATTCCGCCAACTATGTGAATTCGGCATGCAAATTTTGTGACAATACAAATGATTCTAAATTAAAAAAAAAAAAACAATTAAATTCCAAAGACCAATTCCAATCAACAATAACATGATTTTTTTTTACTTGTATCAAAATTAACTATTTTTCATCAACTCGTCCCACAAGCCCACGGCCCATTTGGGACGAGTTCATGAAAATCAAAATAAATAATATTTTCGTTCTGCAACGTCCCACGTTTCTTTTTGCGTGGAACTTTAAACTTTATCAACGTTAGGTACAGTTTGGACGACAAGATTATAACAATATTTTTTTAAGAATTAATAATTCAAACAAATTGTTAAGTTACCTTAGAAAAAGTACTAGGCTAACATAAATTAAAGAAGGTAATTCCATCTACGATAATTTTTGGTTTTTCCATCATGGGTGTCGTTATCAGCGACACCAATCGCTGATAACGAAAATGAGGTCAAAATGAAAACTCAAGATGGAAACGACACCCATGATGAAGAATCAAAATGTCTTTTGAACAAGTGTCCTGATACAGAGCTCAAGGTGGAATGCAATAAAATAATACTTTCTTGAATTCATGCCCGCCTAGTACTTTTCGTCAGGTTACTAACTAGGCCCTTAACTAGCATCTAGACAATGTTGTGATGATTAAATATTTTATAGGCAATATTTTTTCCACACTAACACTTTTACTACTGATTATACTTTTTTCATACGTGGGACGAGTTGCAGAACGAAAAATTACTTATTTTGATTTTCATCAACTCGTCCCAAATGGGCCGTTGGCATGTGGGACCAGTTGATGCACGACTCAATACGAAATATGTTTGGTTGACCGTACTTTCCCAAGACATAAATTTGTTTTGTTTTCTTGTGGTCCCAAAATACCACTAAAAAATATTTAGGGGGAATCCGGGACCGTGGTCCTGGTCCCGAAAGCCCCCCGACCCATAGTAAGAGACATCAGACAAGTAGCAATAAAAAGGTCATAAAACACTTCTAAAGTACAAAAACAATAGGAAGATACACCACTTTGACATCAATATGGTATAACCATAATTATATGGTATATTTATTCTATCTACACTACCTAAATCTACACTATAATATTAAAAAGAGGAAAGATTTGTATTTGTGTGTGTGTGTTTGTAATGAATAAACTCAAAAACTACTGCGCCGATTTCAAAAAATTCTTTCACCATTAGAAAGCTACATTCACCCTGAGTAACATAGGCTATAATAATATTTTATCCCCGTACTCCCACGGGAACGGGAACTACGCGGGTGAAACCGCGTGACGTCGCTAGTCTAAATTATAACGTGTGTTAATTGTAACTCATAAGGTACACTTATCGAGTATCTAATGCGTAGATTGATAGTATTGCTGTACTAGAAATCATTACACAATAATACTATTGCGCGCGGTTTACAACAGCACACACTGTTGACGCACTGTTGTAAACCGCCTGTGGAGACCGATGTGGAGGTGTGTGGAGGGCTTGTTTACAACAGTCTGGCCTACGCTTATGATGTAAAACGACGCTGAAAATCAGTCACATGTCATGAAGAATTTTCACAATTCGTGCCAATGTGCCAATACTTGGCCGGGGGAGCGTGACGAAATGGTAACGCTGGTACCTACTACAGGACTTCGTCCAAAGGTAGTTGAAGAACACCCTGTGGATTAAGGCTGGGGTATCTGCTAAATTAGCAACTCTATTTGTGGTGGTTCAAACTTCGTTTGAAATACTGTTAGAATAAAGTTCTAATCAGCTTGCACTACAAAGCGGTTGTTACGTCAGTCACTGCGGCCGAATAGTGCGAAATGAGTGGTTTTTAGGGTTCCGTACCCAAAGGGTAAAAATGGAACCCTATTACTAAGACTTCGCTGTCTGTCCGTCTGTCTGTCACCAGGCTGTATCTCATGAACCGTGACAGCTAGACAGTTGATATTTTCACAGATGATGTATTTCTGTTGCCGCTATAACAACAAATACTAAATATAGTCAATGGTACGGAAACCTTCGTGTGCGAGTCCGACTCGCACTTGGCCGGTTTTTATTTAATTGTAGCCTACCATATATTATTATATCAAAACGCCAATTGTACACTCTGTGAAGAAAAAAGTGTCAAATATTTGTGTGAAAAACGTTACGAAATTTCAAAGAAAAATACTTCACTTTGAATCTTTTTTTTTCATATAGTAATATAATAAAGTTAGAATTATTTCAGAGGAGTTACATGGAAAAAACCTCGCGTTAGCAGATACCACCCCCTTATGTCACTATAAGAGACCGACAGATCCCTTTGCCCGCCCTAGGGTGGAGAACATCTAAACGTATTTTCGCTACACGCTGAAAAAAATATTGGATAGCCCAGAAAAAAATGGAACGTGGTAAACGAAAAGAAATCCGGGTTGTGTAGGTTACCTAGGCAAAAAGGTAGGCTACCTAGGCAAAAAGGCTAGGCTTAGGTATTCTAAAATACTGGTATTCAGCGACATCCCGTACCCAGCCCCTTGGAGTCTATTCCCAACAGACTTTACACAACTCAGTTAGTTATGAACAATGATATTCTAATAAACAGATATGTTATACACCTACAAAACCACCGAAAAAAGTGTTCCGCGGGGTCCCGGGCCAGCTCACGTACACGCAGTGACGCAGAATAAAGGAAAAACAGGCCAATTGGCTCGTTTTCGAGTCTTCACGATTGCGCGCTCATAACTGGATTATGAAAGATAAAGCAAATAATGGTGTCGATTCTGTTGTGCACAAACTAAACTTAATTTAGGCTATTGCTATCTTTTACTAAAAGGCAGTGTGAGAAAAGGATGGCTATAGCTATGAACTAAGTTAGAGATGTCAAACTAGTATATGCCTTGCGCTTCACCGTGTTTTTAGTCGACATATTTTTACGTGCGTCATATGTCATTTGTATGAAAATATTGGATCCAACTAAATTTGACAGCTCTAAATTACGTCCGTCTCTTTCTCGTTTTATTAGAGAGAAAAAGATAGCAATAGCCTAAATTAAGTTTAGTTTGTGCACAACAGAATCGACAGCAATTATGTCCTTTTTAATCGGTAATCGTTAGCATTGGAACCAGACCAAATGCAAGTAGGTATTGGTTTCATATCGTCTAGTCTAGCTCGTTTCGCTGTAAACTAATTAAAATCAGTTAGATCATCATTAATTATGAACATCGAGGGTAACTTAAAACGAGCGTTGATTTGTAATGGCTTTGAAATTTGCATTTTTGATTGTTGTTTGTTTGTGGGATGCAAAGATAAAGTTAAAAAAAAAAACACAAAAAAAATCAACACTGTTAATAAAATAGTTCTGTTCAAACTTATCCAGCACTACAGCAGTCCCACAACTGGGACACAGGCCTCGGTCCTCTCTGTGTGAAGGACGTTTCCCAATATTAAATGATGAAGATGATGATGATGACAATCTTGATGATTATAGTTAGCAACATGGAACATACCTGACTCACGCGATGGTCAAGTGAAGAGCCGGCAGTATACGTACTTAATGCATGTAGGTAACAGGTACCAATTCTGTAAGGCCTTCGATAATGACACAGGAAATAATAATTTGAAAACACAGATCATTATGTAACTACTTTTATTGCTGCGTAATTACTTTAGTTACTGCCTATCCACTTATTTGTTGTGGGTAATCATGGCTGATAGCGGTCAGGTGGTAGGTAGACGAAGGTATTGGATGGTATTGAGCATAAGACAGACCAAGGTTCATTGAATAAATAAATTGGTTGCATAAGTGCTTTTACTTGGTAGCTATTGATGTTTATTGTGAAATGATTCATGATGATGATGATTCGATGGCTTTATAAGGTGGTTGTCGAGCGAGAGCTTTAGTGTGTTGCTGTTTTATGATGTGCTCGTCTCAAGTGGCTAGAGTATCCAACTTTGGCCGAAAAACTCCGAACACAAAGCGGACACCATTGAAGGAATTGTAGTAGGGTACAGCTGTAGTGGTCTGTCACGTTTGAGAGTGCCTACCCATGATGAAATACCCCGTCGGTATTTTAATAGGAATAAGGAAATACACTGCCGTAAATGTTGTAAATTCAATTTCTCATTCACCTATACCTATACAGTACTGCAACCTGCAAAGATCGCGATCGCAAGATCTGGTGTCTGGCAAACGAATTGAAGACGAGAATAAACTGGTCCCGATTTGGTAGTAGGTACTCGACGTAGCAAAGATCAAGATTCGAGAGTCGGATCTTATTCATGAAAACGGTATTGTCCTCATTATCTTCACCATTTTACATAAACAGCATGTAGATAAGACAACTAAAACTGCCTAGCCTTCTCCCAACTATATTGGGGTCGGCTTCCAGTTTTACCGGATGCAGCTGAATACCAGTATTTTACATGGAGCGACTGCCTATCTGACCTCCACAACCCAGTTATTACCGGGTAATACGATACCCCTTGGTAAGACTAAGATAAGACAACTAAGGCAAAGATTACTGATTTCCGTTTCTTGTCTTCTGTTTTGTAACAAGTCGTGGCTAACCATTCATTTACAAATCAATGTCGTGTGTGTGAAACAAAAACAATAGCTTTATAATTATGTAAACGAGTGCCTTGTGACTCTGTGAAGATCAACTTGTATGGGGGCTCGGAGGTTCACGTAATGACCGTCTTTGTTATTTGACGGGTTGTGACAAAGATATATGTGTGTGAAGACAACCATTGGATGATAGTAGTTTAAGTGCGTGATTTTGTTACATGTTTCTTTGGAACACGGTTGCAACACAACAATATAACACGGTTGCACGGTTTAGAGCTTCCCAACTTCCCACACCATAATCGATCGATCGTAGATTGGATTAGTCGAAAGAGAGAAACTGGTGTCTCATTCTGTTGTGCACAAACTAAACTTAATTTAGGCCATTGCTATCTTATTCTCTCTAATAAAAAAATTGGTTGCCTGTAAAGTCGGTATACGGGCGAAAGTTTTACGTGACAACGACTTTGAGTGGTAAAATAAACTTTTTATGTCTGTCTCTCTCGCTCTTAGGCGGGCTAACCATGCCCGAGTGGAAGGGACGCGTGCCTCTCACTCGCTCTCATTGTGAGCGCATAACGTGAGCGGAGCGTAACGCAGTTTCTTGAAGTGTCACCCGGCAAACCAATTTATAAGACGTTGTCACGTCAAAACGAGAAAGAGACGGATGTAATTTAGAGCTGTCAAATTTAATTGGAACTAATATTTCCATACAAATGAAGGGTGCACGTAAAAACATATCGACTAAAAACACGGTGAAGCGCAAGGCATAAACTAGTTTGACATAATTATCTAACTTAGTTAATAGCTATATAGCCGTGATTTTCTCGCACTGCCTTTTAATAAAATATAGTAATAGCCTAAATTAAGTTTAGTTTGTGCACAACAGAATCGACACCACTATCGATCGACGTCAACTAATCCATTCTACCATCGATCGATTGATTGGTGTGGTAACACCTGTAGGATTCTTGTTAAAAAGCCTTAGTAAGCCGCATAACTGTTAAATATACAGGTTTACTGTTACCTCGATATACAGGTTTACTGTTACCTCGACGTATTCCTTGCAGGACGTCATAGTAGGGTTAAAAACTTAAAAAGCAACACCTAGCTGTGCCACATTCTTTAAATGAAAAGACAATCTTAACATCGCTAAGTCCGGTTAAGCAGAAGCCAGCCTCATAGGTTGATCTGCGAGATGCCATAGCATAGCATAGCATAATATTAGCCTGTATTTTTCCCACAGGTGGGAAACAGTCAAACAGGCCTCCTCTCTATAAGAGGGCATGGGCTATAATCCACCACGCGATTGACAGATGTCACATGTCTTTGGATGAGGTAACGTGCACCATATCGAAAAAAAATAACATCTTTAAAAACTCAGAGCAGCTAGGTATTAATCTGTAGGTACCAGTGGCGAAGCTTCCATACAACCGATTCCTACCGGATTCCCTTTGAAAAATGGCACAGTCAGTATTCTCTAGAAGTCTAGTCAAATAATAAAATCACAGATATGTGGTACTTCGGCTTACCTCTTACAAAACTTGACCCTTCGCTATTGGTAGTGGTAGGTAGGTACTTATTTTTTTACACCCAAAGTAAATGCCCCCAATAACAAACATTGGTGACTCCTGTACAGCATGCCCAAATACGAATAAGATACACACAATGCCAAATCGGAAACATCGTAAAGATTGAACAAGCGTCGCAGGCGCATACATAATTATGTTGCAATTTAAGTGTTACGAGGACATCAGACTCGGAGATATTACAAACCAGTTGAATATCCTTAAAAATAACAAATGTGGAGGCAGACGATTTCCGTATTTTATATTCCTTTTAAAACACGTTATGGGTGACCTAGATAAAGGCTTTGATTTTCAGATCTGGGCATCTGAGAACATGTCAAACATTCTCCGTCATGAATCCAAACTTGACACCAAAAACCACAAATTAATAGGTAGGGAGGTTTATTTCTGGGGTCAATAAAATAGAATAGAAAGTTTTTATATACTTACATACTTTCCAGTACTTTTATGATAACTTGCATAATAATATGTCGGTCTGGTACATTCTCTGGAACAATCTGTGTGATCTATACTTGGTAATTGCCTAAGAAGACCTACTTAGAGGCCCCTATTGATGTCTTTTCTAATCTAATACGGCATTCCTGTCTACTACCATCTTTCTAAACTAGAAATTAATGTTTGGAGTGTGAGCTGGGAAGTACTGCAGGTCAATCTAAAAGTGATCAACGTACGGTCGAACAAGCTGTTTGGTTTACATTTTACAATGTAATTTGTGGGTTAAACTGTAAACCAAATAGCTTGTTCGACCGTACTTCTTCATCTTCTTGCTCGGCAGACCGCAGTTTAACCGTTACGCTCTAGCGTACCGATCGACAGCGCGCTATTACTTAGATAGTAAACCAATAATTAGATGCTTGCATAATAAAGTTAAAGGTTCCCAGTACGGGTCGGTACGGGTAGTCACAAACTTTCTGCATGCGCTCGTCTATACCAAATAGCGGCAGGAAAACATAAAACAGTAAAAAATGCAAGCACCCCGATTAAAGATCAACCTTCCCTGCCCCTTGCTGAAGCCCAGCCCGCGATGCTGAGTCTCTAGTTTTAAATCAGCAGCCCCTAAATAATGATATCATTCAGAGCCAACCTAACCTCCCCCAGCCACGCCCTGAGCCGAGGCTTGTAGTTGCACCCCACTGGGGTTACCCTTAGCCCCTTATCGTGTAGTCGCTTGTTTGTAAGTTTTTTGCCCTGGGCCGGCAGTCTCGACAGAGATAACGACAACATCGCTAACTTTCGATCGCTAATTACTAACGAATAAATTCGGTTGCAATAATGATCATGCTTGCGAGAAACGCATCTTGGATGTAGAGACTTGCTTTACTCGCAAGCATCATTATTGCAACCGAATTTATTCGTTAGTAATCGGCGATCGAAATTTAGCGAATTTGACGCTATATGTATGTTGGTTGTCACGTAGCCGTGTGGTATCCGGCAGAGTAGAATAGAACCAACCCATTACTCTTACGGGTGTCGTATAAGGCGACTAATGTCTGAGGCAGAACACCTTGCGCCTCCGTAGACCAGAGAATGGGCAGCAGCGTTTTCTTTTAGTCTTTCATCACTGCGATCTCCAATCCGCAGGCGCCAAGCGTGGAGATTACGGCAAATTCCTCCCATCGTGGGAGAGGCTTATGTCCAGCAGTGGACGTTATGGGCTGTTGTGGTGGATGTATGTGGTCGAGACTGCCTTCCCTGGAAGCTCTACCCACAGTATAGACAACCTCTTAGGCCCTTAGGGTGACCTGCGAGACGCAAAAAAAAGTAAATAAATATGTGTGTAAAAAGTGTTTCGGTGTGCTATATTCCATTGTGTTGCAATAGACTAAGATAGAGTAACATACAACATAGTGGTGACGTGTTTCCTATGCCCGATTTAGAAAGGGTCAACCCACTGTGACGTACAGCGCATATTAATGGTTATCCTTGCTTTGATCTGAATGGATATCTACGTTTGATGGTCTGTTGAGTAACGTCACAGGATTTACATGCTTTTGTTTCATCATCATCATTTCAGCCGAAAGATGTCCACTGCTGGACATAGGCCTCCCCCAAATGGGGTTTTTGTTTACATTGTGGAAATTCACGGTTTACGAACGTAAAAGGTTTCATGGAGGTATTTATTGTTATAAAATTAAGATTTTTGTCTAAAAAAAACGTGAAAAAGGTGGTACTTTGACCTCATTTCCATAACTAGAAGGTTCCTAGCACCTGGTTTGTCCAGAACAAAAACAAAAACGATCGCAATGACGGTGAAATCAAGTGCCTTAGGCTTGGGTCTTTTTATTTACACCATCATACAGATTACCTAAGTATTCATTATTTCTGTCTACTCTTGTGCCATATAATACTACTGTCTACTCTTTTCTAGTCTACACCGGAGATCACGATCCCTACGAATAGGACAGATATAAGTTGAATGCCGTATGATCTATTATTTATAATAATTTCATTCGACATGTCACTTATCAGATAACAGACTTATATCTCACATCTATTGGAGTGTTTTTTCTCTCAGAAGATATTACAATGCGTAGGTACACGCGAACTTAAAAACTAAAATGTGAAGTTTCTGAAATAACTATCGTTCAACTCAAGTGGGTATGAACTATTCTGTTGTCAGATATTAAAGATAACTTGTCTGATATTATGTAAGTTTATATTATTTACGCACTAACTCCCAACACTTGATGTGTGTACGTTTTTCATTAAAATTTTGTTTGTCAATCAATTGACGTTGTTGGTAATAAAATAGTATCTCACAATGTTTCACTGGGATTCCCACAAATTATGATTACTAACAATTATTTTCCAACATAGTACACATTAGGTACTTGTGTATCAGTGTTCGTAAGTGTGCGATTGCTAAGCTCTTTGGTTCGATTCCCGGCTCGATCAAGTAGGTACCTACTTGGTTGTTTTCCAATATGGGATAGTCCAGCATTAGAAAGTGTACGTAGTGGCAAAGTGTATAATTTTTTATGTGGTTCACATCCACAGCAGATTATACACTAATTATACGTTCCACTCCTAACACTCCAGGAGCCACTTTTCTGCTGCGGTAACTTGTGTGGCTGACTCTGGCAGAGCCACCATCAGGGATTTTAATTTTGATAACACAAAGATTTAGTCGCGAATAAGTCGAAATTAGTCGCCAAATATCAGAACTGGTCGGTCACTGGTTCAAAAGATATAAGGGTTTATAGGTGGCCCTGCCGGAGAGAGCTTACCCCAGCAGGGCCACATTTATATCTCAAAAACTAGGGCACCTAGCGAAGGTCTGTTTTCTCCCATATTTACTCGCTAATTAGTCGAAATTAGTCGCCAAGTTACAGATTTAATCGGGTCCTAGTTCAGAAGATATAATGAGTTCAATTATTAAGGTATAGTCCAAGAGCTAGATCGAAGAGTTCACGATAAATTGCCAAGAAAAAATATTTCTATTAATATGTGTAATATACTTCTAGTTTTATCGGTCTAAAGTCCTTAGAAATGACCGAGAGAGATAAATTCTCTATTAAATACATGTTTAATGTTTTTAATTATTAAGTTAGAGTGGCTTAAACTTCTTTGAAACCATTAAACCTTGCTCTTGGTCTATTTAGTGTCAAGATGTACAGTCGCATGCAACTGTTTTACTAATTTACAATGTTGAGCTCTAATTTACGTTAGAATAATAAATACGTTAAAATTATCGTACACCTATCTTTAGTAAAATGTAATACTTAAACGTTGAAAATGTATTGTAAGTATGTAGGTAAGTATCAACCCATTGCTTGAAATACATTACAAAAAAATACATACTTATATCAAAGATGTAAATACTTACTATACCTACCTAATATGAGCATTAACGGCTCTAATTAAGGTTTACTAAGTAAGTTTATTTATTGTTCCTTAGAAATACAACAAATTGAACTGTATTTAAATGCCGGAAATAATATATAAATCTAAATCAAATTATTTTATAAAAATGAATTTCCAAAAAGTTGGTTTGATGTGTGTATTTTGAGGTGATTGTCAGTGTTGCGTTGTGGGTGTGTGTGTATTGTGGTGTGGTGCGTGGTAGGTAGAGTTTCAAATTATGTTATAAAAATGAATTTCCAAAAAAATTGTAGCCAAATAATATGGATATCGACGGACTACATTGGTAGGTAGCGCATCAGTATTGGTATCTTAGGACACACACACAAACACGCTAATGACGTGAAAAATCAAGGTAACTAACATAATAATATTAATCTGCACTCATAAGGCGTCCTCTTTTCAAAACACTCTCAAATTGTCCACCACCATGTGACATGTAGGTGACACAGCTCACAGGCTCGAACTCATTGGTGGGCGTGACCAAAAAGCACACGCTGTCGCACCTGGCATCGTGCCCGACAGAGATAGTATCAGTGATGAGCAGTTAGACGCTAGTCTTCACGCACGTCTAGTTCGTATTCGTACGTACACACACAGCGTTCCGAACCGTTCCGAACAAAAACGAAGTTACACGATGCACACAATTGATATGAAAAAACAGTAGCGTTTGTCTTTCTTGAGTACATGTACTGCTCTGCTAGAGTATGCTCTCCAGCAGAGCCACAATCAATGTCTATTTTATTATTACATATTGCACGTAGGTACACACGCACGTACGTTAGCCATGGGGTATCCGGCAGAGTAGAATTACACTCACGGGTGTCGTATAAGGCGACTAATGTCTGAGGCAGAACACCTTGTGCCTCCGTAGACCTGAGAATGGGCAGCAGCGTTTTCTGTTAGTCTTACATCACTGCGATCTCCAATCCGCCTGCCAAGCGTGGAGATTACGGCAAATTCCTCCCATCATGGGAGAGGCTTATGTCCAGCAGTGGACGTTGTGGGCTGTTGTTGTTTCACGTACAGCGATAACGATATATACGTTGATACGTTGGTATCAACGTGGTTGGTTGGTCATTTTAAGATATAATTGATCGATTTCTAAGATAGTGGCTCCGTGGCACAGCATGACACCATTCGACGCCAGCTCGAATCGCCGAGAAATCAGCAAGTAGGTATCTACCAACTCGTACTAAAGTAGTAGGCGCTGCGTCATCGTTTTGTACCTGTATGGCTCTCTAAGAACCTAATATAGATTGCTTATTATGTTTAGTTTTCCCCGGGTGGTCATGCATGCAGCGATCGCTCAAGAGTTCACGACGCTGCCGCCGCGACGACACATGCTTACTTGAAAGTTCATCGTAGTTTATGTCCGATTGCAGCAGCATAACCAGCCTATAATGCTCCCACTGCTGGGACACAGAGCTCCTCTCTGTGAGAGGGAATGCGGGCCCAGTGCGGGTTGGTCTTATGTCAGAGTGGATACCTAATAATTGTAATTAGTTTTGCCTACATAAATTGTTTTACAAAAATACTTACCTGTCTTTTTACTTTTTTAGTTTTATAATTATGCTCAATATCACTAAATGTAAACACATGTTTTCATCAAGACAAATGACAAATCAAGATTTTTTTCTTAGTATTTACATTTTAGAGTCCATGACAAAAATAATAGTCAATTTCGTCAGATGGACAGACAGACAGATGGACGGACTGACAGACGAACAGACAGGTGGATAGACAGACGAACCGACAGACGGACAGACAGATGGACAGCGGAGCCTTAGTAATAGGGTGCCGTTTTTACCCTTTGCAGTTTGTCTATGTCACATGAAGGAAATTAAAAAAGCTATTGGCATACTTTTAGAGCATGAAAAGTGAAAACTACTTAAATATGTATAGAAAACGATTATAGAATAATTTAATGCCCAAAAAGTATACATATTTTCATTAGTCAATTTAGTCAGACGGCCAGACAGACAGATGGACAGCCAGACGGACAGACAGACAGACAGACGGACAGATATACAGATGGACAGACAGATGGACAGCGGAGTCTTAGTGATAGGGTGGGTCCCTTTTTACCCTTTGGAGTTTGTCTTTGTCACATGAAGGAAATTAAAAAAAAAACTAATTACTTTCACTCCTTAGAGACTAAAAGGGTCACTTTAGTCCCACTTCGTAGGGCTATAATGGCGTACTTTTAGAGCGTGAGAAGTGAAATCTACAATGTATAGAAATCGAATAAAGAATAATTGAATGCCCAAAAAGTATACATATTTTTGTTACTAAAAATATATATTTTTTTAGTTAGCCTATTCTGTCCCACTGCTGGACAAAGGCCTCCCACATTCCTTTCCAACTCTCCCGGTGTTTTGCCTCCTCCGGCCAATCAGTCAGGAACGAGTCCGTAAAAAAAATATTATTATACATAAATATTTAAAATGTAATAAATTTACATTTTTAATTTTTTGTTAACAAAATTATAAATAAAATTAAAAGCATATAAAATAGGTAGCCCGCCAGCATCGGGAACAGGGTCCAAGCTGCTGGTGGTTAGGGCTCTTGAGAGAGGATCCTCCTAACAACACGCGCCGTGTCCAGAAGAACTGCTTTCTGAATCAAGCGCTTGATCCAGCTGCCTAGCGAGGGTCACCTCAGATGTTAGTTGAGGCTCTTGTCCAATTAAATTATTATTATTATGGAATTACATAATAACACAATTACTGACATTGTTTCTTTTTACGTCTGCGGTGTGTAATTACCGCCACTATAGCTCAAAATAAATGATTCCTAATAAACAGAAAAATAGTAAGGTATTTATGGTACTAGCCGTGCCGTGCCGTGCCGTGTGGTATCCGGCAGAGTAGAATAGAACCAACCCATTACACTCATGGGTGTCGTATAAGGCGACTAATGTCTGAGGCAGAACACCTTGCGCCTCCGTAGACCAGAGAATGGGCAGCAGCGTTTTCTGTTAGTCTTTCATCACTGCGATCTCCAATCCGCCTGCCAAGCGTGGAGATAACGGCAAATTCCTCCCATAATGGGAGAGGCTTATGTCCAGCAGTGGACGTTATGGGCTGTTGTTGTTGTTGTATGGTACTAGTGTGGAAAGTTGGTTTTTACAAACGAGTAGACGAATGTAACCGTAATTTACGCACGTGTACATTGTAATACAAGGGGCTAAAATTACCCATTATACACGAGGTAGTGAATAGGAACCGAGTTATAATGGGATTTTAGAACGAGTTATAATGGGATATTAGTGTGTCACACTGTAATTTTTACTTTGAGTGGGAGAAAAATAGTCAATTTAGTCAGACGGATAGACGGACGGACAGACAGGCGGACAGACAGACTTACAGACAGACGAACAGACAGACGGACGGACAGACAGACTGACAGACTGACATACAGACAGACGGACAGACAGATGGACAGCGGAGTCTTTGTAATAGGGTTCCGTTTTGAAAGCTATAGCTCTTATAATGGGATTTTAGTGTTACACTGTACTTTTCACTTTGAGAGCGAGAAAAATAGTCAATTTAGTCAGACGGACAGACAGATGGATGGACAGAGCGATGGACAGACAGACGGACATACAGACAGACAGATGGACAGCGGAGTCTTAGTAAATAGGGTAACGTTTTTAATGCTATAGCTCTTATAATAATTTTCTAAAGCACATACATATTTTCCTTATTTGTCTTAGTTTATTTGAATAATTTCGCAGTACTGCATTCTATTTTTCTTACATATGTGAACATTAGGACCATACACCATTGCGTCTCTTAGAGCGTTTATTACACTGCTATCTCCATCACTAATTACCTTAGTATACATGAGCCCGTGTGAAGTTTTTTTTTAAATACAATGTTTTAATGTAAGATTACACCTCCACAACCCCCGTACTATTCAATCCATACATCAGCACAATGTTTTGAATGCGTTACATTGAGTTGTTACACAAAACATGATTTTTCACCCCAAAAAAGTCGTTTGATGTACAGAATGCTTGGTTGACTGACGGCTTCGTGAGGAGGTCTTTTGCACCCTGTATTCATGACGTGTCATCAATTCATCCTGCGTGGTCCTATAAACGCATAACTCAATTAGAATATGCAAAAACTAACAAAATAGTGCATTGTAAACATAGTCAATTTAGTCTGAAGGACAGACAGTTGGACAGACAGACGGACATACAGACGGCTAGACAGACAGATGGACAGACAGACAGATAGACACACAGATGGGCAGACAGACGGACAAACAAACAGACGGACATACAGACGGATAGACAACAGATGGACAGACAGACAGAGGGATAGAAAGATAGTTGGCCTGACAGACAGACAGACGGACAGACAGACATGGGCAGACAGACAGAATGGCGGATAGAAAGAAAGATGATAGACAGACAGACGGATAGACAGACGCACAGACAGACGGATAGACAGACATGGACAGACAGCCGGATAGGCAGCGGAGTCTTAGTAATCATAGGGTACTGTTTTTACCCTTTGGAGTTTGTCTATGTCACATGAAAGAAATTAAAAAAAAAAACTTTTACTTTCTAGAGACTAAAAAGGTTACTTTAGTCCCTGATGGACTAAAGATGACTAGCGATAGCATAAATTATTATTCACAGAAAACACGTTTTAGTTTTCAGACATTTTATTGAGAACTGTTGTCATGCCTACAAAGTCACTATGTGACAGATTATATACCATGAAGGTATCAACCTCCAACAGTCCCGCTTCGTAGGGCTATATTGGCGTACTTTTAGAGCATGAGAAGTGAAATAATAGATTGTACATCAAGTGCATAAAATGCACCATTTCACGAGACTTTTTTTTTTTGTTAAATGGAGTGTAAGGTTTGGTCAGTACATGAGGAATATCGGAACTAATCTATTCACATTGTGCAGACATTGCTTCATGTGCTTCTGCTGCACAGGTATCTTGCCCGAAATCTTGTGTTGATCTAAAAAAAAAATGGATTACACAGGGTCAAATTAAATGAGTTAGCGAAACTCCGCACATAAAAATCAAAAGCTATTTTTTTTCGGGTCAACGCGATACACACAGCACAGCGGGTCTAAAATAGCCGCTATAGCAGAATCTACGCAGAATCTTAGCATGAATCACGTTAAAAAATTTAAATTCTTAAAATGGACTTTATGTCCATAACTATAAAGTCCATTTTAAGAATTTAAAATTTTTAACGTGATTTACAAAACGATTCTGCTAAAGCGGCATTTTAGACCCCCGGTACAGATTTCATAAGTTTTTACCGTGCCGGAAGTGCCAGAGGTTGGTTTTATATATGTATAGGCACCAAGAGCAGCGAGCGGTGGCCCAGTGGTGGCGGCCCCGACTTACGAACAGTAAGTCATGGGTTCGAACCCAGACAGGCGCTTTACTTTGTATAATTTATTTCAACACCACTGCTCTCAAAGCGGTGAAGGAAAACATCGTGAGGAAACCGGAATGTCCTACAACCAAAAATTCGAAGACATGTGACATCTACTAACCCGCACTGGCCCGCGTGGTGGATTATAGCCCATTACCTCCTTTGCCTCTTAGAGAGGAGGCCTGTGTCCCAGCAGTGGGAACATTAATAGGCTGATGATGAGGCACCTACTATTTGCGCAACCATTTCCATTTACATACTGATACCGATACTGTTAGCCTGCGTCATCCCACTGTTGGGCAAAGGCCTCTCCCCATTTACATAAGCATACAAAATAAAAGTCACTAGCGCATTGGACCGCGTTTAGATCGACTGTCTTGCTTACATAGGGGGGCACCCTACTGCCTATACACAAAGCCGCGCCGCCGGCCACCATGGGTAAAGTAAGCCTGCGACGCTACGTGTAGAGAATAGCTACTATACTAATGGTTGAAGTCACCATCGACACGTGCCTCTGATGTCGATGCCGCGTGTCGCTCGTGTGTAAGAACACTAAATAGATTAGGTGCAACAAATTATATGACTTACCCATTGTTAATTTGTAGTTATTCACACCTGTTCTTCAATGAACCAACACAATATCACTAGCAGAGCGTCCACTCAAACCAAAAATTATTTTTTTTATCAAAAATCTGGAGTCCAAACAGTTATACGTCAAACGTCACACGAATGACATAGGCTTTAGAAGCAGATTCGAAATTTCGAATATAACTGGAATAGGGTGGAGTCTCCTAGTATTAGCCTCCTCCTAAAATCGGCCTTTTCTAGAAAAAGTAACATAACTATAAAATTTGCCCTAAAATCATAATACTTTTCATGCAAAAACGACTCTATATCCATACACATAACCTCCCATACCATAAATACATTTCATTTTAAAATCTTCATGATGAGAAACATTTGAAATTTATTTATTCTTTTATACTATCTGTCATTTCGAATTACATTCAAACGTTGAATACATTTTTGTAATCATCTTTTAAAACCCTTCATTTTGATACCCCACTCGATGGTATTAGAAGAAAAAAAAAATCGAAGTCTACAGTAGGGCACCCCAAATCCACGATTTTTTTTTTTGCAAGAAATCAAAAGCACTTAAAAATTACAAGTAGTCAAAGTTCAAAAAAAGTTGACACGGTCGATAATTGGTACCACCACCCTACGCGCGTATGACATATTGTTAATGTGTGCGTGAACGTCGTCGTCGTCCTCCCGCACCGCGCACCGCAGCGGGGGAAACATTGTTCAGTGAGATGCACGATAAGTCTATAGTTGGTGCCAGTTAACATCGGAATAGAGGTCATTAACACCTTCCTACCAAGTTTTTGATCACAAAGCGATAACGACACTTACTAGTTACCTAAATCGACCAATAAGCGATACTTTGCTACATCGCTAGAGTATCATAATACCAGTCGGCTAGACATACAGGGGTTGAGAATCTTGTGTTGTTCCAATTCGAATTTGTTATTATTTTTTGCTAGAAAACTAATTTTATGCTTATAAATTTACGTGTGACGTAAACGCCCCCGCACCGTGACCATAATGTGCTGCACACCTGACGCGATGACCTCGTAAAACGAAAACGGCATAAGATCAGAATTATAATTTTTTGTGATGAGATAGTTTTTGTGATGTCATAATTATATTTAGATACTTATGGTTTTTCCGTCATGGGTGTCGTTTTCGGGGTCGTTGATTATGAAAATGAGCTCAAAATGAAAATCCAAGATGGCGTCCAAGATTTTTTGGTTTTTCCGTCATGGATGTCGTTTTCATGGTTTTCGGGGTCGTTGATTACGAAAATGAGCTCAAAATGAAAATCCAAGATGGCGTCCAAGATTTTTTTGGTTTTTCCGTCATGGGTGTCGTTTTCATGGTTTTCGGGATCGTTGATTACGAAAATGAGCTCAAAATGAAAATCCAAGATGGCGTCCAAGATTTTTTTGGTTTTTTTGTCATGGATGTCGTTTTCATGGTTTTTGGGGTCGTTGATTACGAAAATGAGCTCAAAATGAAAATCCAAGATGGCGTCCAAGATTTTTTTGGTTTTTCCGTCATGGGTGTCGTTTTCATGGTTTTCGGGATCGTTGATTACGAAAATGAGCTCAAAATGAAAATCCAAGATGGCGTCCAAGATTTTTTTGGCTTTTTTGTCATGGATGTCGTTTTCATGGTTTTTGGGGTCGTTGATTACGAAAATGAGCTCAAAATGAAAATCCAAGATGGCGTCCAAGATTTTTTTGGTTTTTCCGTCATGGATGTCGTTTTCATAGTTTTCGGGGTCGTTGATTACGAAAATGAGCTCAAAATGAAAATCCAAGATGGCATCCAAGATTTTTTGGTTTTTTCGTCATGGATGTCGTTTTCATGGTTTTCGGGGTCGTTGATTACGAAAATTAGTTCAAAATGAAAATCCAAGATGGCGTCCAGGATTTTTTTTGGTATTTCCATCATGGGTGTCGTTTTCATGGTTTTAGGGGTCCCTGAATATGAAAATGAGGTCCAAACGAAAATCCTAGATGACGCCGAGGAAAATTTTTGGTTTTTTAAACATGGGTGTCGTTTTCATGATTTTCGGGGTCATTGATAACGAAATGATGTTAAAATGAAAAACCAAGATGGCACCGAGAAAAAATTTCGGTTTTTCCGTTATAGCCGTCGTTTTCATGGTTAAAGGATAAAGAAAATGAGGTCAATAATTATTTCTTTAAATTAGGTCATTCAAAGGCACTTTTGAATGACGAATAGTGAAATGTATTCAATGATTTACCTTGCTTTTGGTTAAATCTGATTTCAACAAATCATTTTCATTATCAGCGACCCCGAAAACCATGAAAATGACACTTATGACGGAAAAACAAAAAAAAAACACCTTCAAGTAATAATAGGCGTGATGTTATGTTTACTCTACAGAGTAAACCTCAGTGGCCATTAAGTCGCGCAAGAGTCCAATCGTGCAAGTGTCCATTCGCGCAAGATACCTTTCGCGCATAAGTCCATTCGCGCAAAAGTTCGTTAGCGCAAGTCTATGCGCGCATATGTCTTTCGCGCAAAAGTCTCAGATCCTAATTTTAAGATGTATAATAATATATTTACTTTATTAAAATTGTCTCAGTAAGTTAAAATAGTGTTAAAAACGAAAATAAAGTATTTAAATCAATTAATTTCGTAGGGTACGTTTGCTCGATTTCTTATTTTTTTGGGTTGTGCACTGTGTTATGCATGTGGAACACTGTGGATGTATTATGAGACTCAAGCGATATCAGTTTTGCGACAGGTTTGTACGGATGGAGCGACAGTATCGCTAATATTTGGATATCGGGATGTAAGTCGGAGCAATGACCTCTATTCCGATGTTAACTGGCACCAACTATAGTAAAAGGCGCGCGTAAAAAAATACGAAAAGGCCTTTGGAAAATCGGGTTTTATGAAAAAACCACTGCATAAATCAATTACAAGTAAAATTTATTGAATTCTTCGATAATTGTGCTGTGTCGGTACCGACTTTGTTTTGGAAATTTGACACTTCTTTTATTACTAATTTACGCCCAAAGTTACGTTAAAATTGGCAATAAAAATGAATCTTTGGTAGCTCGTAACTTTTGAATGGCTTTTTATTTTACTATTCTGTTTCCGTACAGACACAATTAATAATGAGACAAAACGATACCATGTTTAACTTTAGTTGTACAGTTCGATTCAAACTTAATGGCGGCTCGGAAGTTAGCTGCCAGTGCAGGTTCGCGCATGTACAGTCAAGTCGAAAATCATCTAAGCTCGTTTAATTATTTTTATAACTGAAACTTGTGTGAATGTTTTAGTGCTGTATAATACGTATTTATTAAAAATAATAGATTAGTACGATCGAACAAGCTATTTGGTTTACAGTTTAACCAACAAATTACATTGTAAAATGTAAATCTGTTAACATTTTGTATCTGTGGCAACACTGCACAACACTATAAAATCTGTACATCACTACACTGAACAAGATGGCTAATAAGAAATGCATGTGCTTGCGGTGCACATTAAAAATCCAGTGGTATCTCTAAATACAATATCATTTAAAAACCAATCACTGTGTTTAATATAAAAATCCTGGACCATCCTACATGGTAGCAGAAAGTGGTTCGTGCAGTTGATTATAAAATAAACTTAAAAACGTGTGCCGCAAATCGTGCTTAAAATAAAATTGCTAGAAAACGCAAATAAAATAAAAATAACAACCAGTGCTATTCAATATGACTCACCACGAAGAACAACATATAGAAAAGCTAATAGATGCTGAATCTTTTCATCTATGGAAGTTCGAAATAACAATACACCTAAAATCACATGGGCTTGGTGAAATAACAAATGGCCAGCAAGCCGAAGCTAAAGCCGAAGGAAAATTAGATGAACAAAAGGACGCCAAAGGGCAAAAGATTATACTACAAACGATTGACAAGAAATTAAAATCTCATATCATAAATTGCAAATCTGCTAAAGATATGTTTAAAACTCTTTGTGATTTGTTTGAAGGAAGCGAATCAAGAAATAAATCTAAATTGCTACAAGAGTTCTTCAACTACAAATATAATAAACAAACAGTAAATGAGTTAATAACTGGCATTGAAAATTTAGCTGTGAGACTAAACAACCTCGGACACAAAATTGATGAAGACCTGATCATGTCAAAAATACTTACTTGTTTACCAGAGAGATTTAAATACTTTGCCACAGCGTGGGAGTCCACACCTAACGAAGAAAAGACCCTAATAAATCTCACAAATAGATTATTGCTAGAGGAGAACCGCAATTCTAACTGTGAAGAAGAAATTGCATTCAAAGCTGTAAATAATAAAAAATGTTTCAAGTGCAACAAAACAGGACATTTTCAGTCACAGTGTAAAGTGTGTAACATTTGCAAAAGGTCAAACCATCAAGAAAAAGACTGCAGATTTAAAAATAAAAACAAACAATGCTCAATTTGCAAGAAATCAAATCATTTAGAACAAAACTGTTTCTTCAGAACTAAAACCAATAAAAAAGAAAACAAAGATACAGCACTACTAACAAATGAGACAGCAAATAAGAATAATAAATTGAAATGTATAGTGGATTCAGGAAGCACTTCACACATGACAAATAACATCAACATTTTAAGTAAATATGAGGAACAACAGTCCCAAATATCTGTTGCTAACAATGACACCATACAATCTCAAGGAGCTGGAACTGTACAAGGTATGAACTGTCAACTATCAAAAACTTTATATGTTCCTGATCTGGCACAAAACTTATTGTCAGTTAACTCAGTTACAAACAACAATGGAACTGTGTTGTTTACACAAAATAATGTTCAAATATATAAAAAAGGTCAGCTGATACTTAAAGGAGAGAAAGAAAATGGATTGTACTACATAAACATAAACCAAGACAATCATGAAAATACTCTGTTCTTAGCCAAAGAGAAAGGAACTGCCTTAGAATGGCACAGAAGACTTGGACATCCCGGAAAAGACATATTAGAGATATTACCAAACATGGCTGATGGAATATTGTTAGAAGGAAATAAAAGAATAGAGCAGTGCGAGATATGTATTAAAGCAAAACAAACAAGATTACCATTTACTTCAGAAAGGAAACGAGCAGAACGCCCATTGCAAATCATTCATACTGACGTATGTGGTCCATTTGATAAGCTTACTCATGATGGAAATCGATATTTCATAACAATCTTGGACGATTACAGCCATATCACGAAAACATATTTAATGAAATATAAAAATGAAGCTTTTACTCTAATAAAGGAGTATATAGAAGAAAAAGAGAGAGAAAAGAATGAAAAAGTTTCGTGCATAAGATGTGACAATGGAGGAGAATATAGAAGCAACGAACTGAAAACATGGTGTTCAAACAAAGGGATAAAACTAGACTATACTATACCATACACACCACAGTTGAACGGAAAGGCAGAACGGTTAAACCGCACTATACTTGAAAAAGTCAGAGCTATGCTATTTGACTCAAACATGAAAGATGAGATGTGGGGAGAAGCTGTTTACTGTGCTACCTACCTACTCAATAGGCTACCCAGTAAAACACTTAATAACAAAACTCCATATGAGATGTGGTATAAGACAAAACCAGATATTTCAAATATACAAGTATTTGGGTGTACGGTGTATGCTAAACAATTAGGACCAGTAAGAAAGTTAGATCCAAGAAGCAAAAGACTAACAATGATTGGATATGCAAACAATGGATACCGGCTATGGAACAATGAAAAGAGAAGAGTAGAAATACACAGAGACGTAATAATATTCAATGAGAATAAAGAAGATAAAATAAAATCAAATGAGGAAAATAAAATAATACAGAGTAAAATAAATACAGAAGAAAATGTAATAAATATGGAAGAAGACATAATAAATACAGAAGAAAATGTAATAAATATGGAAGAAGACATAATAAATACAGAAGAAAATGTAATAAATATGGAAGAAGATATAATAAATACAGAAGAAGATATAATAAATACAGAAGAAGATATAATAAATACAGAAGAAGAAAACTTGAACATAAGAAGACCAGTACAACAGATAGAAGAGCAAAACATAGATATACCTAACACGGTACTAGGTACAAGAAGAAGTGAAAGAACAAGAAAAATACCAGAGAAACTTAAGGATTATGTATTACTTACCTACAAAGAGGCTACCACAGGAATAGAAAAGGATAATTGGGAGAAGGCAATAGATTCAGAAAAGGAATCATTAAAGAAAAATAAAACATGGAGTCTAATAGACATATCAGAGGCAGACAGTAAGAAGATTCTCACCAATAAATGGGTATTTCGAGTGAAAGACGACGGTACCTATAAAGCAAGACTGGTGGTAAGAGGATTTGAGCAGAAAGGTATAGACTTTGATGAAATATACAGCCCAGTGGTAAGTCAGTCAGCTCTTAAATCTCTATTTGCTATTGCAGCGTCTAAAAATTCTGAAATTGTTACTTTTGATGTTAAAACTGCATTTTTGTATGGCGAGCTAGATGATGATATCTATATGTATATACCAGATGGTTATGATAAAGAACCTAACAAAATATGTAAATTGAATAAAGCTTTATATGGGCTTAAACAAGCACCAATTACATGGAATAAGACGTTTACCAAGACAATGTTAAAACTAGGATTGATTCCTACTAAAACTGATAGATGTGTGTTTACTAATAAAAGTAAAAATGTAATAATTGCTATATACGTAGACGATGGACTTGCTATTTCAACAAATAAAAGAGAATTAGAGAACATTCTGAATTGTCTAGAATTAGAATTTCAAATTAAAATATTCAAAAATCCTAAAAATTTTATTGGTCTCGAAATTTGTAAAGATGACACAGGTATTTCATTAAAACAGGAATCTTATATTCAAAATTTACTTAAAAACTTTAACATGACAAATGCTAAACCAACTAGTGTACCTTGTAACATTAATAAAGAAACTGACATACAGACAAACATGACATTACAGCAGATTAATTTTCCTTATAGGGAATGTGTTGGTGGATTGTTATATTTATCAACAAGAACCAGACCAGATATAGCAGAAGCAGTAAATAAAGCTAGTAGAAAAATAGAAAACCCTAGTCAGACAGATGTCATAGCAGTAAAAAAAGTCTTGAGATATTTAGCAGGAACCAGTGATAAAGGCATAAAATTCTTAAAAGAAGGAAACATTAATTCATTAAATGCTTATTGCGATTCTGATTATGCAAATGATGTCACAACTAGACGTAGCACCACAGGTTTTGTTATAATGTTATCTAATGGACCTATATCATGGTGTTCCAAACGACAACCAATAGTCTCTCTATCATCCACAGAAGCAGAATATATTGCTGCAGCTGATTGCTGTAAAGAAACATTGTATCTAAAATCATTACTTTGTGAATTACTTAATTGTAAAATTAATATAACTCTGAACATAGACAACCAGAGCTCTATACAATTAATTAAGACAGGATCATTCAATAAAAGATCAAAACACATAGATGTTAGATTTCACTTTATTCATGAACATTTTATAAAAGGAAATATTATTGTTAACTATTGTCCCACAGATCAGCAAGTAGCTGATATTTTTACCAAACCGCTTGGTAAAATTAAATTTGAAGCTCACTGTAACAGATTAATACAGTAAATAAATTTCAATAATATGTTATATTAAACTTAATACATAGTTTATAGAATAAGCTAAATAACTAAATAAAGCATTATTTAGTAATGTAAAACTTAGGATTAATTTTAAGAGAACTGCTTACATACATATTAGAAAGTTAGTATTGTTGACTTTATTCTGAAACATAAAATATAATACATACACATTTGACATTATATAAAGAATATATAGATAGGTACATACATTAGCACAATATTAAAAGATACTTACATATAAGAATGTTATATAAAAATAATGAAAAGGTTAAAAGTTTTTTTGTTTAAGTACGTAAATGTATGAATATTACTTATGTAAAATGATTTAATACTTAAAAAAAAAAAAAAATATATATATTACTGATTATGTACTTTAGTTAGTAATTTAAGTAAGTAAAATATAATAGTAATTGCAGAATATTTGTAATGTAAAATGTAGTGCAGAATCTTGCCATAAAATGCTAAAAGTATTATTATTTTTCAAAATTGTTAAATAATTACATTTTAAAAAATAGGAGAAGGTGTTAACATTTTGTATCTGTGGCAACACTGCACAACACTATAAAATCTGTACATCACTACACTGAACAAGATGGCTAATAAGAAATGCATGTGCTTGCGGTGCACATTAAAAATCCAGTGGTATCTCTAAATACAATATCATTTAAAAACCAATCACTGTGTTTAATATAAAAATCCTGGACATCCTACAAAATCAAATAGCTTGTTCGTCCGTACGTATTTATTTGTTAGTTTGTCAAGTACAGAGAGGGTTCAAAGAAAAATAGGTTTTATGAAAAATATAAGAAATGTATTTTAAATTTATTTTACAACGGCTGAACACCCTCCATAAAAACTTGTTTTCTTGTGGAAGGAACTTCCATGGAACTATCGCTTCCTTCGTTTTCACTTGAATCTGATTCCTTTTCAGATTCTGAGTTGAGAAAGAAAAAATAAAGAGTTAAGAAATTATCTTTATTTCGAGTAAATATTTACATAATTAATTAAAAACTAACAAACTAACTCGCCTTCTCATCTTCCAAGTTCGTCGTGCTGTGCTGGCGCTGCTGCTGCGGCTGCAGAGAACCTCAAACGGCGTAAATATAGAAACCTTTGTGGTAACTATATTTTCGAGCCGTTTGGGGTTGAAACTCTAGGGCCGTGGGGTCCGAGTGCCCATAGCCTGTTCAAAAAACTTTCAAAACGCCTAGTTGACGCTTCCCGTGACCCAAGAGCTGGCTTTTACCTTGGTCAGAGGCTAAGTGTTGCCATACAACGTGGCAACGCCGCCAGTCTCTTGGGCACATTACCAGCTGACAGCGTTGAGGAGGAGTTTTTCGATGCCCTTTTATAGTTTGTTGTTAGTTTATTTATTTTAGTTTATTTAATACTTAGTTGTTAAGAAATTGGATGACATTATAAACCATTTTTCTCGCTTGTCTGCGTAAAACGTATCGTCCGCGAGCCATTTTACATTTTACAAATAAATACCAAAGTATTTTCCGCACAACCAAAAACAGTCATAGAACTTTACGTAAATAACGAACAACGAACGGAATAATAACAAAAAAAACTAAACAAAACAATAACAAAAAAAATAACAAAACAGTTAACAAACAACAACAAATTATTATGAGCTCGACTGTACTTATGCAGAAAGTCGCGCGCGTGTGCAGAATACAGACGTAACTCACACACTAAAGCGACAACGCGTAGGGCGAGTGCGGGTGAGAGAGAGAGCGCGCGGGGATGTGCCCCGCCGGCACGTCCCTCTACGTCCCGCTGATACCTAAAAATTGCGATCTGCGCAGCGGCACGTACGATGTTCCGAGCCGCCATTAAGTTTGAATCGTACTTGTACCATGACAAACAGTGGAGTAATAGCCCCCCGAAATTTGTATGGAAAATATGTTGCGCAGATCAACCTTCGTAATTGTTCTTTTAATATTTTACACAAACAAACCTTCTCGCTGTACTCCCGGTGGATGACTAAAGAAAAAATTCTTTAGAGTTTAGAGAAAGTTTGTTAATTTAACTATTTTTTTTTATTACTTTGAGCGGTGCGAGCACCGCCGACGCGCCGGCGCTCGCTCTGTTCCCCGTTTTTGTATTTGCGGAATAGGTACCTAAAGATAACAACATTCGAGTTCCTAACTATTCTATAAGTTCCACTTTAAACTGGCCGACTTTAAGTTAGGTACGTCACGGGCAACTCGTTCTAAGTAGCTCGTCTGTACACGCGCATCTATCTCTTTCTTACTTACCTTGTAAATGTAACGGAGTTCAGCGATCTATATGCCAGCGACTAAATGCACACATTTTGTTCGATACATAACTATTTACATATATTTATTGTGAGTGAGCAGCGGTGGCCCAGTGGTGGCGGCCCCGACTTACGAACAGTAAGTCGTGGGTTCGAATCCAGTCAGGCGCATTACTTTGTGTAATTTATTTCATCACCACTGCTCTCAAAACGGTGAAGGAAAACATCGTGAGGAAACCGGCATGTCCTAGAACCAAAAAATTCGAAGACATGTGACATCTACCAATCCGCACTGGGCCCGCGTGGTGGATTATAGCCCATTCCCTCTCATAGAGAGGAGGCCTGTGTCCCAGCAGTGGGAACATTAATAGGCTGATGATGGATTTGTTGTAGATCTTGTTTTTAGGTAATGAATACTGCTTTCCTTTGGTGGGTTGAAGTTATAGAATTCCTCCAGACGTCGTATAGATACACGGGATACACCTGTCTAAAAACTACTTTAAGTATTTTGTACTTGGTTGTACCACTGTATGGGGAAATTGAATTCTTTAATATCTTTTTAATGACACACTGACTGAATCTGTAACTTGGCGACTAATTAGCGAGTAAATATGGGAGAAAACAGACCTTCGCTAGGTGCTCTAGTTTTTGAGATATAAATGTGGCCCTGCTGGGGTAAGCTCTCTCCAGCAGGGCCACCTATAAACCCTTATATCTTTTGAACCAGTGACCGACCAGTTCTGATATTTGGCGACTAATTAGCGAGTAAATATGGGAGAAAACAGACCTTCGCTAGGTGCCCTAGTTTTTGAGTTATTAATGTGCCTCTGCTGGGGTAGGCTCTCTCCAGCAGGGCCACCAATAAGCCCTTATATCTTTTGAACCAGTGACCGACCAAATCTGATATTTGGCGACTAATTCCGACTAATTAGCGACTAAAGTTTTGTGTTATCAAAATTAAAATCCCTGATGGTGGCTCTGCCAGAGTCAGCCACACCGGTAACTTACATCATTAGAAAGGATTGACATTATAGCTAGCAAAATGTTGTTGTTCTACCTACCCCTACGAAATAATGGAGTGATATTTTATTATGTGGTTTACACCTAGATAGGTATTATATACCTACGGAATTCGATGTGCTGACATCACTAAATCAGAATTGAAATTGCTTAGCATGACATTTAAATGTTAAGCTATTTTCACTCAATTGGTAGAAATCCAAAAGGTTGACTTATTATATTCAATGAGTTTTGCCTTGAAGCATGCTAGTAGTTAGTTGTTCTTTGAAAAATCCACATCATTAATTAAATACCTAAATAAAAATCTTGTAAAAACCGAATCGAAAATTCATTTCGTAGATACCTGTTTAGTTGATTACAAAAAAGAACTAAGTATTAAAAATATAACTAATAAAACTAACTTGGTCTGTTCTTAGAACTCGTTAAAGTCGTTGGTATAAGAAAAACCAACACTTTGCCTAAGTAATAATATTATTTTTATTTGTTGTAAAACTTATAAAGTTCGGTATCACAAATTAACAGCTTATGAACTAATTCTTCTTCATTATGGCGAAGAATATTTATTTCTCCAATGGTGCGTAGTTGAGAAGCTTCTCGATGAGGTCGACGTGCCCTAGCAGCATTCGTCTGCAGCAATATCTCTTCAAGCCGAGGGCATCGAGGGCGTCACTGAAAAAAAAACAAATGAAGATTGTATTGTGACGAATTAACTTTGTGACGAATGTACAATAACCCGTTTGAAGATAGTAAATATTATTATATTTCTGGGATGTCTAGAATAAAAAATAGCGCTATTTTGGTAAAAGGCTAAGGACTGCGGCCTTTTACTGCCCAAAAACATCGATATCTATACTAATAATACACACATCAAAAGTATCTAGGGATCAACATATATTTTTGCAATAACTTTTCTCCTGATTGATATTAATTAAAATTTTCTTTAAGGATTCATCAAATAAAGTGTTTTCGTTTGTCACAGTAACGATAAACCAAGTCACCTTTGCATTAATAAAGAAATTTGCCATTTTCCTAATAAAGGGATTTTTGACATTTGAACCACTAACATTAAAGTTCGAAAAAATGACTGAAAACACAGTTTTCTTTAAAATTTTATTGGGTAACTTAAACAATTAATAATCCGTGTTTCTACCGCGAACACTAACAACACAAGAACATCGGTTTGGCATACTCAAAATGAGTTCATCCAAATCACGCTGTGGAATGGCCGCCCATGTTCGTTGCAACAACAAAAAAAGGTCTTCTTGCGACTGGATACCCTCCATATTCGGCAGAGCTCTTCTCTGTAGCATATCCCATGCATGCTCAATCGGGTTCAAGTCTGGCGACTGAGCAGGCCAGGGCAGGACATTGATGTTAGCTGCGGCGAGAGTCTGTCTTACAACTCTTGCGGTGTGCGGTCGTGCATTATCATGCATTAACTGAAATAAGGGACCGATTTGCACTTGTAGAGGAACGATGACGTCTGATACAATCGTCTCAGCATAAATTTGAGCGTTGAGGTTGCCTCTGATCCAAATCAACTCAGTTCTTCCGCCGATCCAAATACCCGCCCATACCATGATGGTTCCACCACTATAAGGATGGACTTCCTGGCAGGATTTTAATCGCTGTTGGCGTCCAGGGGTTCTCCAGTGTCGTATACGTCTTGTATCCGGTCTCATACCAAAACGAGACTCATCAGAAAAGCACACGAAACGCCATTGTTCTTCTGCCCAATTTCTGTGTTCAAGAGCCCATTGATATCGAATCCTACGATTGTGCATTGCTATAGGTGGTACCCGTAGCGGTCTTCGGGAATGAAGGTTCACTTCATGCAAGCGGTTTCTGACTGTTTGGTCGCTAATTAAGTTCCCTGAAGAGTGATGAAGCCTCACGGCTAACATCATGGCGGTTATTGTTGGAGCTCTTCGAGTTAAGATTTGAATGTATCGGTCTTGTCTCCGTGTGGTGCAGCGATACCGTCCTCCATGGCGCTCAGCCACGGTACCAGTGCTTCGGTAACGTGTCCAAAGTCGACTGATAACACTCTGACTTGTATTCAGAGCTAAAGCTACAGTACGTTGCCGGGAACCAGCTTCTATCATTCCCACGGCTCTGAGCATTTCTTCCCTGCTTAAATGACGTCGCCGCTCCATAATAACGTTGGTTTTAATCAGTAGTAGGGAAACAGTAGCACTAATAATGTCTTCAATGCGTTGTATGTTTTTATAGGGAAAATATTGACAGCTTATTTTCATCTTTTACTCGAATTTGATTGAGAGTTCCTGATTCAAATTATGAAATGCACCAAAAAGGATCCATATAAATTTATAAAATCATAAATTTATTACAAAGCCACATCTCAATCTCAAGAAATCCGCATAAAAATGCTTGATCCCTAGACACTTTTGATGTGTGTATAATAATAATTATAAAGAGGAAAATTTTGTATGTTTGTAATGAATAAACTCAAAAACTACTACGCCGATTTCAAAGATTCTTTCACTATTAGAAAGCTACATTCACTCTGAGTAACATAGGCTATATTTTATCCCCGTACTCCCACGGGAACGTCAACTACGCGGGTGAAATCGCGTGACGTCCACTAGTTGTAAATAAAATTACACCTACCCCTGAAGGGTTTGTGCAGAAGTGTGCAAATAGCCGCATTTAGCCTGCTACTTTAAAGTCTCAATTATAGTGGAGCAAGTCCATTGTTATCATCTGTTAAAATCCAGACTCGGGGGTGCTAAATATCTAGTAAAACTTCGTTCGACTTGGGAATCGAAGTTGGGACTTCATCGTCAGTGGTAGGGCTTTGCACCAACGAGGCACAAGGTTTAAATAAAGTCGAAAATGAATTTACAACAACCACCTGCTTCCCGACCTTCTCCGCATTGCAGAAGCCAGCATTATGGTGCTTCATCATCATCCTCAGCCTATTAATGTTCCTACTGCTGGGAAACAGGCCTCTCTATGAGGGGGAATGGGCTATAATACACCACGCGGGCCCAGTGGGTTGGTAGATGTCACATGTTGACATGTCACGTGTATGGTGCTTAATTAAAATAAATTCAAGTCAGGTAACTGGTAATCCTGTTTTAGGTACACACACATAACATCACGCCTGTAATCCCCGAAGGGTTAGGCAGAGGTGTACTTATAGTACACCCACATTTCGCCAGTAATGCTTAAGTCACATGTAATAGGGGGCGAGCCTATTGCCAGCCACCGTGCGCAAATCCAGACTCCGTGGCTGCTACTGAGAAATTCCTGATGGAAAAACCCAATGACACTTTGCCCGACCTGGGAATCGAACCCAGGACCTTATGCTCAGCAGTCGTGCTTGCAACCACTAGACCAACGAGGCAGTCAGTTTAGGTACAACACCTGATGAATAGACAAGAGAGTCGTTACATTTTATAATATTTTAGGAAGAAGATCTTATTTTAAAGACACAACAAGTTGGCATGAAGTCATACAATAATTTAGCAAAACGAAATCATTACGAGCATGAAATGAGAGAACAAAAACACGTATTAGACGTGTTTTTGCTCTGGTTTCATGAATACAAACTTTTATTACTTTCAATAAATATTTATGATTTGCCTGAAAAGCAACTATGTACGTTAATTTATTCGTTTGCATGGAGTGTGCATTAGAAAACAATGTATGTTCTGTTAGTGATGTACATTTTCATGAAAAACATAACATTTTAACATGAAGCCTGTAATCCTTAGGCTTAGGCAGACGTGTAACCACATGTTCAACCACATTAAGAAAGTCCCATGTAATAGGGGGCGATCCTATTGCCGTCAACTGGGCACAAATCCAGACTCAGTGAATGTTACTGAGAAATCCCTAACGGAAAAACTCAGTACCACTGTCCAACCCGGGAATCGAACTCAGAACTCACGCTCAGCACTCACGACCCTAGGTTGCAAACGCGACTGCAAACCAGCGAGGCATTATCATGAAAAACTCGACACGACAGCGATCACTGACAGTAAAAATTAAAATACATACTGTCAGTGATCTCGATTCACACATCCCTCAAGGTTTACTCAAGAAGTAAAGTGTTAGTGTATTTTTTCATATGAATAGAATCTGGATTTATGTCTAGTTATTTACAATAATAACCTTGGCTCACATTATTACAAGAGAAATAATACTTCTATACCACCTGTTAGGTGATATTAGTTACCTAAGCACCAATTATTGTAAACGTGTAACCATATTTTTATAAAACTCGGTTTTAATTACATGGTGAATTAATGAACATTACTGATATGATTGGCCAAATGCAACTATAGTACACCTATAGAGTAGAATCTACACCAAACAATCATCTGTCTACCCCTATAGAGACATGCATGATTTTAAGGAAACAATGATCTGCCCTCATTGGTAATTATACAAAAAAGAAAATAAAAAAGGACCGTTCGAAATTCTACAAAAAAAACCTCACAAAATTGACCTTGCTTGTCCTCATTAATTTACAACCAACCTCAGAATAATTAAACTATTTTCTCAAAGCCATTTCCTCTAGATAACACGAGTTTTCCTTAATACCAAGCTTAACTTCAAACAACTCAAGATAAGGTAAATGACGTGTTTTATGAGAACAAGAGTAAGTGTTCGGTTAATGACTGTTAATGGCAGTGTAAATTGTCAGTCTTTAGTAATTTTTATTGTTTTTCTGTAAAATAGAACAATTTTATTGTTTTTTGCTTCAATTAACTTTGTACTTTGTATTATAGCTTCACATGTAACTTCTTAATAATATTCTTTACTTATTTATACTTTACTAGCGCCCCGTACCGGTTTGGCATGGGTGCAATGTAGACATAAACCTTCCTCTTGAATCCCTCTATCTATTATAAAAACCCGCATCAAAATCAGTTGCGTAGTTTTAAAGATCTAAGCATACATAGGGACAGACAGCAGGAAGCGACTTTGTTTTATAATATTTAGGGTAGTGATGTAGGAACAATAGTTGTATAGGTGGACTAAATCTGTAGTAGGTAGTACTGTGATGAGAACGGACGAATCGCATGTTACTAAAAGAGTGATGAATTTAAATTTTGAAAGATAGATTGTGTGAGGAATGGTATGAAAGAAAAAGAAATAAATGATAGCGTTGTGTGACGGTTGACAAAGTAGAATGGAAGAAAATAAAACGTGTTGCACCGACCCTAAGTAACATGGAACAAGGGAAGGAAGATGATGATGATCTCTAAACGTAACAACTCAAGTTTTAGCTTAGAAATGTTCCCATCTCTTATCTTTTATGTGTATTTTGATAGTAGTACAACAGTGATAGGAATAACGTTTAATCCAAGTATGTATGTCCGTGCTAAGTTACGCTTGACACTGACTCAACATCATCTGCCTAGCATTTTCTCAACTATGTTGAAGTCGGCTACCAGTCTGCAGCTGATTTTGGCTGGTTGTCAGACTTTCGGGCCACTCACTGTAACAAACAACTGTCCAAGATCTACAAATGTCAGCCGGGAGAGACAGTTCCAAACTTCTACGCAAGCAAATACACAGAGAAAGGCGGAGAAGTACAAGGACACGTTTTAACAAGTAACAACTATTTGAAAATATCCAATAATACCAACCCCTCAGTGTACTCTGCTTGCAAGAGTCCGAGGTAGGCCTCCCACTTGTTGCCAATTACCTTCCCACAGGTAAAACAACGCACCGGAATGATCATGTTTGCTGAAAATCCTGAAAACAAAGTGTGTTTTGTTATTGCAAAAATGTTATTTAACCGCCAACTATTGGTGAAGTAAGAAGCGTATAGCATATTATCATGAAGGAGACAGCTCAAACTGCAAAATATTTATTATGACGCCCTAAAAAGAGCATAAAATATATCAAAACAAACATTTCTAGGATTTTAAGGTTATGTGTAGGAATGATTCTAGTTTCTTCTCTCGTTACTTACAAATAACAAAATGTATATTATTATCCTGACTGATTACCTTTCTTTTTGCAGTAATAATTCTTCTTATTAGATTACTTCGTAATATTGAAATTATAACAAACAAAAACGCACAAAAAACAAATCACAATAATTCACAGTGAGTGATGTAAAATTGAACGAATGAAAACGCTAGGCGGAGCTGCTGCTAACAAGTAACGACGCTAACTTCACGCGAGTGAACCTAACACAGATCATAAAAGGTGCCACTCAGTGTGGCCCACTTAGAAAAACAAAATCAGTAGGTTTCCGTTAAACTTTGACTCATTTTATTTGTTGGTTTTAATAATTGATTGCTTGATTTGAATTGATTCTAAGGTTGTGTTGTGTGTTGGTTGTATTGAATTCTTTAGGGTAAAACTTGTTCTTTAATTACCCAAAAATACGAATACCACCTACGCTATTCCTCGTTTTTTTCTTTGATCTTTTAAATGTATTATTTACTTTTATGATTTTTAGGGTTCCGTACCCAAAGGGTAAAAACGGAACCATAATACTAAGACTTCGCTGTCTGTCCGTCTGTCCGTCTGTCTGTCACCAGGCTGTATCTCATGAACCGTGACAGCTAGACAGTTGAAATTTTCACAGATGATGTATTTCTGTTGCCGCTATAACAACAAATACTAAATATAGTCAATGGTACGGAACCCTTCGTGTGCGAGTCCGACTCGCACTTGGCCGGTTTTTTACTCAGATCTGAAGGTATCCCCAATATTTAACTTCTGTTTTTTTTTTGTTTCAGGTACACTAGACGGCAAAAAACTGCATCAAAATGACACTAAGCATGGAACAATATCTCAACACAGATGACAGTCAAGCGGTAAATAAAGTTCCTTTCATTTCTTGCCAAAAATATCATCTATCACATTTATTCTACACTGCTGAGGTCCATAACAACAAATAGCAATATCCCTAGTTGGCATGAATTCATTGTGTATACATGTAAATATACATGGGCACATAACCAAGGAAGGTTGCGGGAATCCGTTGGATGCGAGTCGCACGGAACCGGTCAATGTGGCGACACTTGGGGGAGGCCTATGTCCAGCAGTGGACGTCTTTCAGCTGAAATGATGATGATGACATAGCCAAATCACTAAGATTAAAATAATCGAATTTTTGATTCAGACCCATTTGTCAGACTGGCGATTTTAAGCGTTCTTATATTTGGCAACATTTGTAAGGCAGTTCATTCATTCGTGTCTGACTGATCTATGAATGGATCTATGCATGACATGACATGACACCCATGACACTCATGACAGTGACGAAACTCACGAACTGTCACTACTGTCAGTGAGTGATCAGATTAAAAAATTGCAGCAGAGCTGTTTTTTTGTGCGTTGTGTTTAGGGCTCGAAAATAAACAGTAATCAGTTTCAACAATACGTAAAATTAATGTGATAACTACGGCAACTATATACGGGTTACATTGAGACCGAAATTTAATTTTTAAATTATTAAAGACCAAGAATTATTGTAAAGTAAAATCTATTCATTCAAACGAAGACCTTTGTAAACTAATTTGCTATTCTAATAAATGGTGTGTTATAGATGTAATCTTTTATGCATTGTTTTTAAAATAATATAGTACACGTGTAATATCACATAACACAGGTTTTTACGAAACCGAATGGCATATCAAATAACATCACTGCGGAACAGAATGTTACAAATGCACGAAAATAATCATTTTGTAATATTAGTCATTTTACTATCACAATTATTTTAGAAATGTGATATCTACCTAGCTAAATTAGCACTCATGTCAATAATGTTTAGTTGAAATGGCAGCTGTCCTAGTGAAAATAAAAAGTGTTGAATGAAACAGCTGTGTAAATAAAGAAATATTGAACCCAAACAATGGATTCTGAAGATGACATTCAGCCTCTTATCCAGTATGAAGGAGGCAGGGATTTGTACTTGGAACTCAATGCACAACTTATAAATGCTGACCCTGAGTTTGAACAGGTACCTAATTGATTATTATTTTCTTTCAATGCCATCAATAGCCTAGTAATTCATAATCAGTCTATATTATTTCTACAGCTGGGACAGAGGCCTCTACTCTATGGGAGAGAGTGACCCATAATCCCAGTGTGGATTAGCCTCTGCAATAGCAGTTCATAAGTGACAAAACACTTGATAATTATAAAAAGAAGACAAAGAATATGATAATACTTATCATATTCTTATTACATGTGGAATTATGCTTACAAAACTATTTGATAGATATGGCCTAGGCTTCCTGCTGAACCACAAGCGTGTCTCTATAATATTGTACAATAATCTACATTTTATCATACTTTATATTGAGTTTCAAAAACCTATTGTTTTAATAGTATTATGTGAAATACAATAACAGTTTCTTAAGTTGATAATAGTTAATTATTCTTTTATGCAATATTGAATATATAATAAACATGTACAGCATATTATACAAAAGAGTCATTTGTGTTTGTAGTATGTACATAAATACATAATGTATTTGCTTACCATGTTTTTATACACATCTTGTAACACTCGCAGACAGACCATTTAAAAGAGTATGTATTACTTAAAATTATTGCTTGGTTTCTCAACATTATGTAAAATAATGTTATCTGGATAATTATGTCAAGTTGGAAGCCAAGTTCAACAAAATTGGCAACAGCCTATTAGAAACCTGTATCTTTTTTTTTTTAATTTATTTATTTATTTATTCAAAATCTGTAACAATAAAGTCTGCCAAACTGCAAAACAGTTTGTCGGCAGGTTGCAAAACAGTTTGGCAAGTCTGTATAGAAGCTTTCAGGATAATAATAAAGATTTACTTAATGTACTACAGCACTCACAATTTTTGCTGATATTGGCTTTTAACTAAAAAATATTGTAATGAAACTGACCAACTTGTTGCAGGATGCTGTATTTGCTAACAAATTCCTTACAGCTAATAAAACAGGATTTATAAAGACATGTGGTAAGCCTGATTATATTTGGTGGTAATGCAGTTTTGAGTAGATAGTTATTAATGAGTCCAAACAACACCAAAGTAGTAATTTTCTAGCTAGTTATAGCTAAAGTAATGTAGAAAATAATAGTAAGTACTAGTAAACCAGTGGTAAAGTATCACTGATATTTGTCAGTAGGGTGATGTGTAGTAATCAATAGTGTTAAGGGCCTACATCGATACCTCGCACCGGGCGACTGCTCTACTAAGCGAGCGAAAGTGATGCAATTACTTTTGAAACGCAAAAGAAGAGAGATGGCTATAATGTGCGTGCGCTCGGAGTAAAATGACGTATGTGCCAAAACGAATTTACTCTTTTTTTAACAAAATAAAGAAGTAAATTTAAAACTACTTTGAGTAAAGTTTGATACAATAATTATCTATGTTTTAAAGTAAATTTCATTGAATAATCCTTAAACGTTACGCCATGATGTCGATAAAGGAAAAAATTAGATATAACTTTGCAATTTTTTTGCATCGAGAAAAATTCATTTAATCGTGTATTCCTTTTACACGATACTGGATCAAAGAGTCAAAAAGCATATACCAAAATGTTAAATCCGTATTCCACATACTCAACAAGTTACACGAAATAGAAAAAACACATGTTTTTCGACATATCACCTTAAGGTTGACTGTACACCTCAATTTATTTTATGCTTGAGAAAAAAACAAAGAAGTTTGGAAATCCCCTGATTGTTGACACATTTTGTTGCTATTATAGTAAAATCCCGAGTTTTAGCATTATCTATTTGACCACTTCCTGTCAAACACAAATGATGAGTAAGCCGTTGCTGTTGCCCATTATTATACTTAGTAGTTTTCTGATAATCACACAATCATACTGGGAACAACCGCTTACAGTTACATACAGCTTAGTTATCATTTAATGATAATTTATAGCAGTAGGGGTGGCAATTACAGAATATGGTTTAGGCATACATTGTTAATTTTAGATCGTTCTGGAACCGAAAGCCATACAATCAATTATCAAACTCAAAACGATTGGGAACTATTTAAAAAAAATCATCATCTTCCTGCCCTTATCCCATGTTACTTGGGGTCGGCGCAACACGTTTTTTTCTTCCATTCTCCTCTGTCAACGGTCACACAATCATTTATAAAAAATAAAAACAATTGTACCAATTTTTTTTAAATAGTTTAAAAAAAAATAACAATAAAATAAAATTTGGTACAATTTTTTTTTTTACGAAAAATTTAAATTGTTACAAATGTAATTTTTCTTATTGTTATTTAAAAAAAAAAACAGTCCCAATCGTTCCGAGTTCGATGATCGAGTCTATGGCTTTCGGTTCCAGAATGACCTAAAAATAATGTTGTATAATATACAGAGTAGATGGGTTAGCGACGAACAAACGCTTACCGTTACCACATATTTCAGTTTTGTGCGGCAGTGTATTCCAGCCTGTATATTTTAAACAACAATTTAAATAATTCTGCATCTTCTTCTTCCCTTGGCCGCCAAATGCTGAGTGTAGGTCTCTTGTCTCTTTTGGCTGTTTTGTGTCATTTATTTTATGCATCTATCTATTGCCAAACTTTTTTTGGTCATTACATGGTGGCATTACACAATGATGACAGAAATAGCTCCAATTGTTACCATTATGATAATTTATTCAAACTTACAGTTGTTTTTACACGACTGCCCAAAAAAAGGAGTGTTATGTTTTATTATTTTTGTAAACTAGAACTTGAATGTTGAAGGTTCCATTCCACAGTGGAATGACGCCTTCAAGATTATTTTACGTAAAAATAATTAAAAACATACACATAAACACCTAAGTACACATAATCTTGTTTTGTTTTTTAAACAGCTCGCTAGTTGCTTGTCAACCCTATAGTTAGTTTATCTGAATGAAACCTATTGTATTCCATTATCACAGAGTATACTGTATGCATTTAATTTAATGTTATATTTTAATTAACAAATGATTGTACATATTGTTTATTTTATTTGTAATTAACTGCAGCAATTAGTTAATCAATTAGATAACAACTGTGTTGTATAATGGTTCAGGTAATTTATTGTAATAATACATTTGTTGTTGTCAATTGTTTAATAATAAGTGGATAACTTATCATGAACATTGTATAATATTGTATTTATACGTATGTATTTCTCCACGTTTCCCCTCAGTAATAGATAGGTAGGTACAAAACTTGAGAGAGTAATGCCTATTTTATTTTTCTCTAACAGTAGGAGGGGAGGGAGGCGCGCTGTAGGATTTAAGGGTTGAACCTGAAAGAAACAGAGTGGGGATGATATCGCACGCGGCAGCAGCGACGATGCGATCTGCAGCACGCTCTGTTTCTCGCTCTAGCAAATGGTGGCGTTTCTGAGCGACAGAAAAGGATAAGAGCATGGAAAAGTGCGATTCCGTGATGCTGGGAGGGAGAGGAGGGTAGCCTAAAACCTCACGACATATTACTAAAGGCGAGGGTCCGTTTTGAAAGTGGATTTCAAAATGCTGATTATTTTACGATGAATCAAAATCATTATTTTATGCAACTTTAATTTGCGATAAGTAAACGAAGTTTTGCTTCGTTGGCTTTGTCTTACCTGTTTCGCAATGAGCATTTAATAACAAGCATCTAGCTAGGATGATTCAGCCCATTGTCTGACTACGCTATCTATTTGCTATCCTAGAAGGCTATCCAATTGTAGATTTACAATTTGGCTTTATTCCATACATACTTATAGAAAACTAGGTCCAAATGAAACAGGTTTCATTAAAATCTTGGACCTTTGAAATAGGTAAATTATTCATCAGTTCCTCCTTGAGACCACTAAAGCGTTGAACATCAGGTTTTTGCCCGAGCTCTGAACAAGATATTCAACCTTGCAAGGAGTTCTTTATTGCTGCAGTTGAATGCCGGTTGGCGTCCTAATAATAGCGAATAGCATTAATTCATTGGTACTTACTGAATATTGCACTCCGTTAGCTAAATGTTATAAACGGTTGAATGCAAACAATCTTGGTTGCATAACTGAGAAATAAACTCCGGTTTCAATGCAATGCATAACAAACGTTTGTTTGTGAAACTAGAATTTCACGCCAAAGCATCGATTACTCTACTGTTTTGGCGCCTAAATAGGCATATTCTTATTTGTATTCACTATGTGTCTACCTACATTATAACTAGAATTTTTGGACAAAAAACATGTATTGGAAAATCTGCAAATAATCAAAGCGTAGAAATAAGTAAATTAAAAAACTTGAAGAGCAATTGGAAATGTCGTAACATTTTGTCCAGACGTTAGTTAGGAATTAGACCTTTGAAATCAGCTGACCTGGCCTCCCATCTGTAGATGGAGGCCAAGATGTTGGAGGGAGGGGGATGGATGATGGAGGTACATGCGTACTAAAACCAGGTCATCCCTGGTGCGCAGGGTGTGGGGCAGCACCAACAGTATCTTAAGCATGATTGCCAGTCGCCTGGACTGTGTTTATGTGGGTCGCTGCTGTGCAATTACTCATGGTTTTTCGCAGCAGTGATCCACCATTATTTGTTGTGTTGCGTGTTTGATCAGTGCTTAATAGTCGTAAGTTTTACTAACAGCTTTTGAGTCATGGATACTTGAATAAAGACACATTCATTTATTCATAGCAGGTTGATATAACCATTCTTCTCCATCCACAGGTAGTCTACGGCTACCGCAAGAGTCGCTGGCGGCAGCTGCTGACGTACACCATCTCCTGCCTGTTCGCCGGGCTGCCGTTCCTGGTGTTCCATTGGGTGCCCACCTGGTTGCTATACCTCACCTGTGAGCGCTGCTCCTTCCAGGTCGCCGACAGAGTGCTTGTTGTTGTAAGTTTATTAATATAAGATTACGCATTCCATTTCCTACTGCTCCGCTATACTTTTCTGATTTATTTCGTTGTGGGATCCATCATCTGCCTAGCCGTTTCCCAACTATGTTGGGGTCGGCTTCCAGTCTTACCGGTTGCAGCAGAATACCAGTATTTTACATGGACCGACTGCCTATCTGACCTCCACAACAGTTAGTACCGGGTTATACGATACCCCTTGGAAAGACTGGTTGTCAGACTTTTTGGGCCACTGACTACCTAACGACTGTCAAAGATCTACTAATGACAGCCGGGACTAACGGCTTAACGTGCTTTCTGAGGCACGGAGGAAACTCGGTATGAAACGGGCGGTCACCCATTCACAAACCAACCTTGGCAAGCATGGCTTAACCTGAAGATCGTCCCGAGCGGCTGTTATTATTTAGCCACGAACTCGTGCGGGGTCCAAGACAGTTAAATTCTTTCTCTGGGACTTCGTCGAGCTTCAAATTCAAATTATTTTTTTTTATTTCAGACCAATTGATCCATACATTGATAGTAAGAACTTGACCTATGTTAGTAAATAACAAATTACAAAAAATAACAATAACTTGAACATACACTAATCGGCTATATGCATATGTGCCCGCACATGTCTGCCAGCCCAGAGTCTCACAAAAGGTCCGTCAACCTTGTCATCCTTGGCTTCATTGTCTCGGCGCTTTTCTGGTGGTCGCCACTGTTGATTCTGACTTTCAGGAATTACAGTGGTGGTTTGAGATTAGTATGGCGGGCTTGTCCTTTTTTAAATAATAAAAATAACATTAAGCATGTAATCCCCGAAGGGTTAGGCAGAGGTGTGCTATAGTAAACCCACATTTCGCCAGTCCTATTGCCAACAATCGGACGCAAATCTTAATTAATCTCCGGGCTGCCTCTGAGAAATTCCTAATGGAAAGACATTTTGGGCGTACGTACAGTATACGTTTAAATAAATTAATAAATTAGTTATTTCTTTTTTTATCGTGTGGTTAGTGCCTAACCTGGTGTCAGAGTTTTTAAGCCGCCCATGGGCCTCTGACTTGGCTTAACATGCCGTCGAGAAATATCTCTCAGGCATGCTGGTTTCCTCACGATGTTTTCCTTCACCGAAGCAAGTGATAATTATACAATACGCACATGAAACCGAAAAATCAGAGGTGCGTGCCTTGGGTTCGAACTTGAGACCTATGACTTGTCAGTCCGACGGTCACACCACTAGGCTATCACTGCTTAGTTAATTGAGAATCCCTTTTAAAATATAAAACTATTCCTTCAGTTTACATTTAAATAATCTAAGTGTAACAAATATTTGCATGTCATTATTTTATGATTGAATATGTTAAGCTACTATACTATTGTAAGAACTTCTGTAACCATATTTATCGGCAAATAAATCTTTGACTTTCAAATCTGGACCTCATGGAGGTCATGCTCAGTAATAGCACTTGCAGCCACTAGACCGAAGAGCCAAAGAGTTTTAGATTAAATAAAACAATCAAATTAGTCGCTCTAACTGGCGATTGGCTAGATTGAAAATAGCTGCCGACAATTTACCCTTAAACCAATTCTATGTATCTTCTATTTCTTTCTTTCTCTTTGTATTATCAACTAAATTCTGGACTTCAAAAGAGACTATGACCTCTGAGTTTGTTTCGGCTGTTTCTTCTCAGAGTAGTCAGGTACGAAACACCGGCCCCATCTAGTTTAAAAAAAAATTACGTGTAAAAGTGTTTGTAAAAACCTACTTGCAAAATAAACATCATTTATCATTAAAAATAATATACTTTTTCTTTTTTCAGGAAACATATCAGAAGAAATGCCAGAGTTACTACATTCACCCAATATTACACAAAGATATAGCAGACACAAGGTAAACTTATAATTATGTACATTAGAATTACTGTAATCCTATGGTAATCATCAGCTTTTAGTAGTCTACGGAGGCATCTCCAATCGCATGCCAATCTACTTGATTCTTGCAAACTCCTATCATTCTCATCATCAGCATCTACCTTCTCTTTACCAAACACTGTTGGTGTGGGCTTCCAGACTATCAGGATCCAGTACAATATCAGTGTTGTTAATAGTTAATAGTTACCTTGAACTCTTTTAGTAGTCTACGGAGGCATCTCCAATCGCATGCCAATCTACTTGATTCTTGCAAACTCCTATCATTCTCATCATCAGCATCTACCTTCTCTTTACCAAACACTGTTGGTGTGGGCTTCCAGACTATCAGGATCCAGTACAATATCAGTGTTGTTAATAGTTAATAGTTACCTTGAACTCTTTTAGTAGTCTACGGAGGCATCTCCAATCGCACGCCAATCTACTTGATTCTTGGAAACTCCATTCATTCTCATCATCAGCATCTACCTTCTCTTTACCAAACACGGTTGGTGTGTTGGCTTCCAGACTATCAGGATGCAGTACAATACCAGTATTATACGCGGAACGACTGCCTATCTGACCTCCCGTAAATAGTAACCTTGACCTCTTTTAAAAATTGTCGAGAAGTTAATCTTTATCTTCTTGCTTTTTTCTTTTGGTGTTAGAGTTTTTATGTCGCCCATGGGACTTTAGCTTTGCATGCAGTCGAAAAATATCTCTCAGGCATGCTGGTTTCCTCACGATGTTTTTCCTTCACCGAAGCAAGTGATAAATAAACAATACGAAATTAATAGTATCGTTAAATTCCAGCGGACTACTAAACGAAGGATTCGACGATGACGGGAATAAGGAGAAGGAAGCGATGGAAAGTGCTGACACCATCCACACTCCCATACATTTGGACGATGGAACTACACTCAGTGAGTAAATCCAGTATCATTAAATCAGAATCAAATACTATGAAAATATTGTACAATGAAACAATGTAAAGAAGTTGGCACCCGAATAGCCGAAAGTCTACAATAGACATTTCTAGACTTTTTTTTCTGATAAAGGACCATGGCCAATTTTATAAAAATAAAATGAAAATAACTACATCCGGAAGTCGGCGAGTTTCTTTATAGTAACTGCCGTCTTTTTAAAATTCTCATAATATTAATTATTCTTCCTAACCAGAATACTTTTAATAGCACAATTGAAATTAAATTAAATGATGTTGCAAATAGATAGGAAAATGCCATCAATAAACCCGTTATTCAATAAACCACAAAGCAGGGATGCCCCTAACGCCAACTATTTCATGATAGCGGGATTTTACAAGTTCCTACGCACACGTGTGTCGGATGTGCCGCGTTAAGGGCCTATACTCCCTCAAATGGCTTAGTATGATCCTCCGTTACGCCTAAAAAACTGCAGCATTCATTTTGAAATAAATATATGGTAAAGTTGAGGATTAATGTTAGGTCCTATAAGTGACGAAAACACGATTCCATAAACGTTTCTCGATAGAAAAAAAATCCAAAGTTACCTTAAAATCGAACGATAAACCGTATTCAAAAAGTACTTCAAATTAGATCATGAAACTTTGCATACTAACTGAACTAACTATTCAGCAGGTCTTATCTAATCAATAGTTTTTTTGTAAATCGCAAAAACCACTCATTTCGCACTATTCGGCCGCAGTGACTGACGTAACAACCGCTTTGTAGTGCAAGCTGATAAGAACTTTATTCTAACAGGATTTCAAACGAAGTTTGAACCACCACAAATAGAGTTGCAAATTTTAGGGTTAGAAAGGCATTAAGCGCTTATTACACTTCACTGAATGTAGTCGTCTTAATTCAGTCGTTACAGAATTTAGTCAAGTATAACAGCATTCAGTAGCTTGCTGAATGCGATTATACTTGACTAAATTCAGTAACGAGTTAACGACTGAATTAAGAAGACTAAATTCAGTGAAGTGTAATAAGCGCATTATACCTAAACTTATCATAACAGACTATTCTCACTATTTGTATTGATTCACAGTTATCTGTTTTACATAAAACTGAGGTTGATTTGCTGTATTTTTAAGAACTTTCGCATATACTCAATCTGTCAAAACAATATCAAATTTTCCTAAATTTCTAGCAAGTTTTCGAATGGAGATGAGTCTACAGCTAAATTTTGTCTACAGCTGAATATACGGACGAAGAGTTAGGGAGCAAGGCCCCTGAGCCGGAAATAGTACCTGTAAGCCATACAAAAATTTGTCCAGGGCGGGAATCGAACTCGCGACACGCAGCGCAGCAGCCAATCGCTCAGCCTCTGTGCCAACCAAAACTATGTAAATCTAGGCTTGGATTTAATTTTTGGATTAAGGACAAGTTACATATTGCAACTTTATCCCCTTTTGACGTAAACGGTAAAACTGAGAAAGGTATCTAAAGGGTGTTAAACACCTCTTAACGAAGCCGAAAGGCACTTGTTCTCCCCGTCATTGCGATCATTTTTTGGTTCTACAGCATACTTTGACCCCCAATATCTCTATATATCTCCCAATATATCTATCTATATTGGGGGTCAAAGTTCCAACTTTTTGACAAGTTTTTTTTTTAAATATAAGTTTTTTATGTAAGATTTTTACTTTAAACACCTCAACACCCCCGTACTCCATCAGCACATTGTTTTGAGTGCGTTACATTGAGTTCTACCACAAAACATGATTTTGCACCCAAAAAAAAAAAGTCGTTTCCCAGCAATAATTTTTGCGTAAAGTTACTTAGTTTGATGTACAGAATGCTTGGTTGACGGCTTCGTGATGAGGTCTTTTACACACTGTATAATAGGGATGATGACTGACTAAAAAAAATATAATTCTGTTTAGTCCGTCAGTTAGGTTATAGAAAAATATTGGATACGACCGTGTTTGTTGTTTTTTCAAATTAATAAAACATTGGCGAAGATAAAACGTGTCAAAGATCATGAGCGGGGGCTTGTGACGTCACACAAGTTTTCGACGCACTGTATCGTCTTCATTTTTTGTTTACGTGAAAAAAGAAAAAAATTGTGCCTAATATTTTCTGGAAATCTATCTGACGGACTAATTCCATTTTTTTTTTGTCATCTACCCTCTAATAACTTAAATGTTTTTATTCCCAACAGACGTCCAGAACTACAGGTACTTCCGTCATAAGAAGCAGTCCCTCATTTGGGACGGCAGTCGAGCACAGTGGACCAGGCTGGCCGGTATCGAGACTGGCGCCTCCTGTGCACAGTTACAGGGCATGGGGGCCACTCCACCTTCTAGCGAACGGAGAGTCAGGATGTGAGTATTCATTTATATGACGTAACCCTTCCTTCCTTCCATGTGTAAAAGATGTTTATGTTGTGGGAGAATCACCAGTTCTTTCAGCGTCTGCAGGTCCAAGTCATTCAAAATTTCGCGCTTATATTTTGTTTTTCTCAAACATCCTTGGAAATTTGAGCATTATTTTGACAACCTTCTTCGAGATAAATCGAAATTTCTGTACCAAATAAATTACCTAATAAACTCATATCTGTCGTGTTATTTAAAAATGGAACGATCCTTTACTCTGAAACATGGCAACCAAGGAGGTAACTTATCAAAGGTTTTATTTAAATTTCGAATTGGCTTGTAAATAGAAAGCGGTTTATTGAAAAAAAAAAAAAACAAATGAACTCTTCAACGTGAGAAAAATTATTGTTTGTGTGTTGTACATTCGCCACAAAGTTAATTCGTCACATGCATCATTGATTTTGAAATAGTACATTTTGATACAAGTGGAGAAAGTTTGTTATTGCATTCGAGGCGGAATTATAACACACGAGCCGTAGGCGAGGGTGTTTTTGAGCCGAGAATTGCAATAACAAATGTCCACGTGTATCAAACGACGGTTTTCAATATACTTTTGAAGAAATAAAATAAAATAACGAAAAATATTTTTGTCACGAACTATGATTTTAATTTTCTTTTTTTTCGCGCTTTGGTTTCGCCAGGTTGAAGGAGAGGCAAAGGTATGAAGCCGTTAAACAGCCTAATATTGTAGTGTGTGTCTCATCATCTCATGACTATGTCTGTATGTGTTAGCCTAAGTCTAGTCTAAAAAATAGATTTATTTTATATTTTTGAATTCAGAACACAAATAAATGTTAATTTGTGTATAAAAGTGACTATTAGTTTTTAATAATCATGTTTATCTATGATATTCCATTTATAAACACAATTTTGAATATTCAAAAAATATTTATGCCGTAGAGACGCATAGTGATTTGCCGAAATTTAGAAAAAAAAACATTCACCTCAGACTATATACATTGAACCAATTTGGACTAAGTATAGGTATGTTATCTGTGGCAATTTTCATTCCCGCACACGTGCGGGAAAGTGGAAAAAATCACACGTGTGTGAAATACATTGCATGTTGTACCTAATCGTAGTGCGTTATGGATCAGTTTTCGAGGAAGTGTATTGAAAAGTATCATGCTGAGTGGTTACCTTTTTGTCGCAGTCACGACGTACAAGCTGTTAATTTCTTTTTAACACCCTTGCTCATAAAGCTGATGTAATTCCACCGGTTTTAAATATGTAAAGCGGGTCATAAAAAACGCGTGTGTTACCAAAGCAAATAGTTCAGTTATAGTCCATACAAATTCCTCGCATGTTATAACTATCTTAACGCACTAATATCGTAATGTACTATTTTGTTACGTCCTGTTTTATTTAAAAAATGCTTATGCGTTTTATGTATATTGTTTTTTTTTGTTATTATGAATGCACGTCATTTCGCTGCGACAAATAAATATGTTTTTCTTTCTTTTTAATAAGATTTAAGTGTTGTTTGTGGACCTTTATAAAACATCGAAGTTTTGTAAACGTTTTTTTTTTCTTTAATTAAGCATCTAAAAATAACACTAGTTTACACGGTTTTCATACCCCAGCTGAAAGTTCTTATTTTGTTATTCATTTAGGTAGAATTATCTAGAAAAAATAACAAAAAAATTCTGTCACGTCTGGTTTAAGAAATATTTATTAACTACATATTTTTGGTATTAACACTAGAAAAAAAATAAAAATGACTATTTTTTGCCTTCTTTTTATAGCTATTTGAATTAGTTTCTCTTATAATGGACCAACAATAATCCCCTAACATGTTTTCATCCCAAAATCCTTGATGTCTTTCTTCAAAAACTTTAAATCTTGGTGAAAACGTTCCCCTTGTGCACTCATACTTCCTAAGTTTTCAGGGAAAAAACTCCGATACAAGTGCAGAAAATGAATCTTTAATGACATGTTTTGAAAGTACTCCCATCTTTTGAACCCCACCCACTTTGTATCTTATTTGCAACAGGAAATCCAAAATAATGAAGATATGCACTTTTTAACGAATCTACAATGGGTCTTCTCTTTTTTGAAAATATAAACTGTCCACAAACATAACAAAAACGATCAGAACTTTGTTTACACTTTCTACTCGACATTTAAAATTAATCCGAAACAAGATAATTGTCGTTTGAAGCCTTCGAAGCGAACAAATAAACAATAAACTGTCGTCACCACGTTAGGTAGTTAAAAAAAAAAACTTTCTGCTAACACTTTTACGTTTAGGGAAGGTAGATTAACATATTTATATATATTTATTTATTTAGGGGTATAAAAAAAGTTCATCATCATCATATCAGCCGAAAGACGTCCACTGCATTGACCTAGACATAGACCTCCCCCAAGGGGGGGTTTTGCCATAATCGCCACGCTTGGCAGGCGGGTTGGCGATCGCGGTGCGGTTGTTACAAAAGCACAGAGAACGCTGCTGCCCATTCTCTGGTAAGTCCCTTAGTCGCCTCTTACGACACCCACGGGAAGATATGGGATGGTGCTATTCTTTACGTTCGACACCATACCGACGAAAAAAAGAAGTTAAATTTTGTAAACTAGTGTAATCAGAATTTACCTATAAATCTTTTCTCCCCAGGCTAAACATCTACGGCCTGAACGAGATCAACGTACCGGTCCAGTCCATCATGACGCTGATCCTGCTGGAGGTGTTCAACCCGTTCTACGTGTTCCAGCTGTTCACCATCGCCGTGTGGCTCGCGGAGCCCTACTACTACTACTGCATCGCCGTCGTGCTGATGTCCACGTTCGGTGTGGCTACGTCTGTTATACAGACGAAGAAGGTAGAGGGACTTTTTGTTTTTTACAAGATTTTACCCGAGATTTTTATTACGGGACTAGCGTACGTCACGCGGTTTCACCCGCGTAGTTCCCGTTCCCGTTCCCTTGGGAGTACGGAGATAAAAATATATAGCCTATGTTACTCAGGGTGAATGTAGCTTTCTAATGGTGAAAGAATTTTTGAAATCGGCGCATTAGTTTTTGAGTTTATTCATTACAAATAAGGTTGAAAGTTTGTGTGGGAAGTCGTCATGGGCACAGGGCTTGTTGCAGCAGAATAATTTTAAACTGTACTAGCAATAGAGTAGTTCGATAAAGGTTCGCCCAGTTTATTTTTTTTTGTCTCGTGATTCACATTATTCGCACGAGGAGAATGTATTATAAAGGAGAATGGCGAGATTGCATGTAATTCGGGACCCAGTGATATGGTTAGCGTATAATGTAGAAACTTATGAATAGTTAAAGAACGACTTAAGACTAACAAAAATGCAAATGGAATGTAGGTTATAGAAGTTAGGAGAAAAAAGATATGAAATGCAGAAGATTATAACACGGACTTATTGGTTACTTATTATTTAGTAGTAGAATGGCATAAAATAGCTTTTATCCGTATTCCACATAGCCGTTGAACAAAAACAAACAATAGAATGATCCACAGACTGTGTCCACAGATGAATTTGACACTGAGGTTCCATTTCTCAGTTGTAAGAAGGTAAATGTCAAACGTTGCGTTCGGAAACTGCACGATGACTCATTTTTATATAAATTAAAATAATTTGTAACTTTTAATTCCCATCATCTAGATGATCTATATAAAAACATTGAGTTACTAGTAACTCAATGTAAACTCTTTACTATAATTAATATAAACTAGACCGTGAACGGCGCTCCGTTGATTTTTAAATTACGTGGGTCCAGCCTCGCCATTCTCCTTTAGTCGTATTTTTTACCTGCCTTATTAAGTACTACATTAGGTCCTTTTCTTATTAATATCAAGAGTCAAACCATAATCTATTCCTCCAGAACCAGAGCAACCTCCGCGCCACAGTGGAGGCCCACGACACAGTGGAGCTGTGGGACGGGCGGCGGGTGGACAGTCGCTGTATATCTCCCGGGGACATCATAGTGCTGCCGGCTCGGGGCTGCACGCTACACTTCGACGCCGCGCTACTGTCGGGAGCCGCCGTGCTTAACGAGAGCATGCTTACTGGTGACTGCCAAATCTGCTTATTAACGCTTGAAGACTTAAACCGTCAAGATTCACCGTGACCCCTAGATTCTTAAACACTGTTTCTAAGATTTATTATCTCCACATACTTGGCGTCTCTAAGAGGCCAAGGTTAGGGAATTCAACCCCAATTCTTTGATGATTGATATTTGCATTTAGATTTTTACCCCTAGAGGCTTGCTACATCTAGGTAATCCAATGCGTTTTCCCCTTATGTAATTTGATTTCTTTCTGCCCTTGTCCCACTTTTAAGGTTCCGTAGCCAAATGGCAAAAAACGGAACCCTTATGAATTCGTCATGTCTGTCTGTCTGTCCGTCCGTATGTCACAGCCACTTTTTTCCGAAACTATAAGAACTATGCTGTTGAAACTTGGTAAGTAGATGTATTCTGTGAACCACATTAAGATTTTCACACAAAAATAGAAAAAAAAAAAACCGGCCAAGTGCGAGTCGGACTCGCACACGAAGGGTTCCGTACCATTGACTATATTTAGTATTTGTTGTTATAGCGGCAACAGAAATACATCATATGTGAAAATTTCAACTGTCTAGCTGTCACGGTTCATGAGATACAGCCTGGTGACAGACAGACGGACAGACAGCAAAGTCTTAGTAATAGGGTTCCGTTTTTACCCTTTGGGTACGGAACCCTAATAATAGGGTTCCGTTTTTACCCTTTGGGTACGGAACCCTAACAATACATTTTGGGGTTTCCCATACTTAGAACTGAAACTCAAAAATGTTTTTTCATCTATACCATACGTGTAAAAATTGAGTTTTAGTTCAATACCATTTTCAGAAACCCCAATATCATTTTTGAAGACCTTCAAAAATGAAATTGAGGTTTCTAATATTTTTTTCTTCTAAACTGAATAGTTTGCGCGAGAGACACTTCCAAAGTGGTAAAATGTGTGTCCCAATAACTTTCTAAAATAAGAGAAAGATAAAATAAATACTAAATAAAAAAATTAAAAAAATACTTCTAAAAAAAATATATTATATACATTACCATGTAAACTTCCACCGAAAATTGGTTTGAACGAGATCTATCCCTCTCCATCCAACAACATTTAAGTATATTTATCACTGTTTTAGTCACATCCTTCACATGTGTTCCACCTCTACTCATCACATGTCCATACCAACACAGACGACTCCCTTTCATCTTTTCTGTAACTGGTGCCACTTTCAAACATCCCCTTACATGCTCATTTCTTACTTTACCCATTTTAATCGCTCCACACATCCATCTCAACATTCTCATCTCTGCATAATTTGATTTCTGTGATCTGTAATTTATATCCATCTTTTATTATGATAACTATTATCCTAATAGTTCACTAGCCGTGTGGTATCCGGCAGAGTAGAATAGAACCAACCCATTACACTCACGGGTGTCGTATAAGGCGACTAATGTCTGAGGCAGAACATCTTGCGCCTCCGTAGACCACAGAATGGGCAGCACCGTTTTCTGTTAGTCTTTCATCACTGCGATCTCCAATCCGCCTGCCAAGCGTGGAGATTACGGCAAATTCCTCCCATCATAGGAGAGGCTTATGTCCAGCAGTGGACTTTATGGGCTGTTGTTGTTGTTGTAATAGTTCACTAATTCCACTTCCCCTCAGGTGAATCAGTACCGGTAACAAAGACAGCGCTGCACCGCGTGGACCGTCCGTTCGACCTGAAGGAGCATGCATCCAGCGTACTGTTCTGTGGGACCAGGGTCATACAGACGCGCTTCTACAACAACGAGCCCGTCAAGTGAGTAGATTGTGTTATTGACGTGCTCTGGGAGGCGCGCAGGTGTTAGATGTGTTATTATATTATTTATTTAAAATTCATGTCCAATAGTGAAACATAGGCGGACTAATGCCACAAGGCATTCTCTACCAGTCAACCTTTAGTTAAATAGGACAGCAATTAACAATAATCAATTATCTCTTTAAACTGATTGGGCAAAGTGCCTCAGCGATAAATTAATAAAAAATAACTTACAATCCCTTATGGTTTCCTTGTAAAATCGAGTTTTATTAAAAAGCCACCGCATAAATCAATTACAAATAAAATTTATTGAATTCTTCGGTAATAGGCTAGTTTCAACCATCAATAAATTTCAAATCCATTTAGTCCGTTAGTTAGAGTATTGGAAAATAATGGACACGTATTTTTTGTTTTTTTTTTAAATTAATGAATATTGACAAAGATAATCAAAACTCGAGAGCGGGTTTGGTTTGGTAGCTCGTAACTTTTGAATGGGTTTTAATTGTACTATTCTGTTTCGGCACAGACAAAACTAATAATGAGACAAAACAATATCATGTTTAACTTTGGATGTACTATCGAGGGCACTCCCGCCTGATCACCACTAAGCAAATTTTTGTTTGCACTCGCAACATAGAAACGCTCTCTAGCCCCGCCCCGTTGACTTTGTATAGAAATAATGAATGAAAAGATACCGATCGGCCGAGCGCACTGACGACGCACGCCAAACGAGAGTTATTGTTATTTTGCGCGCCAAAGTTGACGCTTTCCTAATAAGCCCAAACTTTAAGGGGGCGTGATTCGGCGCCTCCGCATGATTTACCTCCTATCCTCATGATTTTCTATAGAATAAATGTCGACTAGTGTCACCTTAGGGCTGGATCCACACTATACGGTCGATTGCGGTTCGTTCAGGCATTAATTTTGATAATTATAACTTATTTACAAAACATTCACGGGCCGCAAGTAAGACGCGCGTGTTGCCGAACGCTGATTTAGAGCTATAAAATTAATCACATCAGAACAAATAAAGGTCAAACCGCCATCTCGGTTTATGTCTCCTCTCCCAAATTAAAAATTTACATTTTCGTAGGGCTCTAGTGCTCCGCACAGGCTACAACACCAGCAAAGGCCAGCTAGTCCGGAGCATCCTGTACCCGGTGCCCGCCGACTTCAAGTTCGACCGCGACTCCTACAAGTTCATCATCATCCTGGCCTGCATCGCCGCCATGGGCCTGGCCTACACTGTGGCACTCAAGGTCAGTCCGATACGATGTTAGGACAAGCTTTTACCGTAGCTGAACTTTTACGTATTCTGTGGCTATTAATGTGAGTCCTACAATACAAAGGTCAGATAACGCAATTTTCATCCTCCACCACTGCCGAATACAACATGTATTCGGCAGTGGTGGAGGATGAAAATTCAGTCAGGGGAAGCCGAGGAAAAAAATGAGAATAGGTAGTTTTTTTTTATTTTTTTGTATGTTTATTTTGACCTCATTTTCACTATCAGCGACCCCAAAAACCACGAAAACGACACCCATGAAGAAAAAACTGAAAATTTCGTCAGCGCCATCTTGGATTTTCATTTTGATCTCATTTTACCTATCAGCGACCCAAAAAACCACGAAAACGACACTCATGAAGAAAAAACCGAAAAATCTTGTCAGCGCCATCTTGAATTTTCATTTTGATCTCATTTTCATTATCAGCGACCCCGAAAACCATGAAAACTACACCCATGAAAAAAAAATACGAAAATTATCGTCCGCGCCATCTTGAATTTTCATTTTGATATCATTTTAATTATCAGCGACCCCAAAAACCACGAAAACGATACCCATGAAGAAAAAACTGAAAATTTCGTCAGCGCCATCTTGGATTTTCATTTTAATCTCATTTTCACTATCAGCGACCCCAAAAACCACGAAAACGACACTCATGAAGAAAAAACCGAAAATTCTTGTCAGCGCCATCTTGAATTTTCATTTTGATCTCATTTTCATTATCAGCGACCCCGAAAACCACGAAAACTACACCCATGAAAAAAAAACGAAAATTATCGTCCGCGCCATCTTGAATTTTCATTTTGATCTCATTTTAATCATCAACGGCCCCAAAAACCATGAAAACGACACCCATTAAGAAAAAACTGAAAATTTTCGTCGGCGCCATCTTGGATTTTCATTTTGACCTCATTTTCATTATCAGCGACCCCAAAAACCACAAAAACGTTACCCATGAAGACAAAACTAAAAATTTTCGACGGCGCCATCATGGATTTTCATTTTTACCTCATTATCAGCGACCCCAAAAACCACGAAAACGTCACCTATGAAAAAAAAAACGAATAAAAAGTAGGTAGGAATAAAATGCAGAGGAAGTATCATAAAAAAATAAAAGTGATTTTATTCTATGTAAATAAGTCGACAAAATAAATACTATAATTTTAGTGTACCATTACTAATTCTATCTCGTTCTCCTATACATACTTTCTTTTTCTGCCCCTGTCGTAACTCGATAATCTTGGGCTTAATAAAACCTAGCTTCCTACAACGCGGTCACATTAACTTGACGCATCTCTGGAATGCGAGGCCCCGCCCGCTTCCCCCCACATTCCCTTAACTCGCTTAGTAATAATACGTAAATGTATTGCAAGATTGGCTAATAAAATCCATACCCCAAAATTAAACCGGTAGTTTAATTGTGTATGCTTTTTTGTCACACGGTACCTGAGCGCCAAAATTACGTCATCAACGCCAAGCGTCAAGTTAATGTGACCGCGTTGTATAAAGCAAAATAATATCATCAAGCATTGAACGATTTCCGATTTTATACGAAATTATTCAACGAGCGATAACGATATTTTCCCATCTCACTCACGCGCAAGCATTTACTATTACTTTCTCTATGAATAAGTCGGTTTGCGTCGGCTTACCAGAGTCCTAAGGTGGGCTGGCTACTGACGTCAAGACGTTTATTTTTGGATAATTTTAGGATTTGGGTTTTTAAATTAAACTAATCAGTTTTGATCTCTGCGTATATTGTGCCATATGTCACTAACCTGTCTCCTTATCTCCCCCAGGCATACCGCAACCTTAGCCCCGGTGACATCGCCATCAAGGCGCTGGACATAATCACGATAGTGATCCCGCCCGCGCTCCCGGCCGCCATGACAGTGGGCCGGCTGTACGCGGTGTCGCGCCTGAAGCGTGCACGGGTCGCCTGTCTCAACACACGCGCCGTCAACGTCAGCGGCTCGCTCGACTGTGTGTGCTTCGATAAGGTATGGTGGAGCTAGATAAGTAATACTAAGCCACAAAACCCTTGCTATAATTTTCCAAACAACCTATTCCTCTTTTACAGACGGGAACACTAACAGAAGATGGTCTAGACATGTGGGGTATTGTAGCAGTAAGTGGAGCCACCAGCCCCCCTCGCCTGGGCCGGCCACAGCGAGACCCACGGCTACTGAATGAGCTACACCCCCTGAAGTTAGCCATGGCGTCTTGTCATAGTTTGACGTTGTTGGATGATGAATTAGCGGGAGATCCTTTGGATTTGAAGGTAAGACAATATAGCCACAGTGTTTACTAGTAATATGTATGAAGAAGACATTGTATAGACTTAAAATAAATTCTAATTAAGAGTAGATGCATGATGACGATATCGATAAACTTCGACTAGTCATTGTACTCATCTTTTACTATGGGACCAAACCCTGAATCGCGAAAAAAAATCAGCTGTTCCATAATACTCATCATTATGAACAACTTTTACTATGAGACCAAACCCTGAATCAAAAAAAAATCTGCTGTTCAATATGACTATGACCACAGTAAGTTAGTTGGTCTCGTAGATCGAATAATCAATTACATCACCCATAACCAAATTTCGCGACTTGGATGTAAGTAAATTGCGTACACCAGCCCGATACACATTACCATTCAATATTTAGGGTATTTTTTTTTCAATTAGTAGTAAACCTTTTATCTGCAAATAACACCATCTTTAGGTAGAGATCTCACTTATCGACGCGAAAACGACGTCATTCGCGTCTTTCAAGCCGATTTCTCATCGATAGTCGTTTGGTGCATAAAAGCTCAACATCTTCACGCCACCAAATTGCTGACGGGGAAGTATTCTTACCACTTAATAATTGCTAAAATTCGTTCGTGTATGTGCAGATGTTCGAGTCCACGGGCTGGGTGCTAGAAGAGCCAGACATTCCAGAACATTCCAACTATGAGATCCTCACTCCCACCATCGTTAAGCCCAGGAAGACTGCCAACATCGACGTCGATGATATACATGTAAGAAATACTTCCTTCATAAAATAGATGGTCTTGCAAAAAGCTTCATCGATCATGACGGAATAAAGATGTCTTATTAGAATAATCAAAAAAACATTATCACACACACAAACAGTAATTGATATAAAGGGTGTAAAACACCTCTTAACGAAGCCGAAAGGCACTTGTTCTCCTCGTCATTGCGATCAGTGTTTTGTTCTACACCATACCTGGGAACATTCTAGTTACGGAGATATTGGGGGTCAAAGTTCAAACTTTTTGACAAGTTTTTATTTCTATTTTTTTTTAATACTAGTTTTAAATGTAAGATTTTTACTTTAAACACCTCCACGACCTCCGTACTATTCAATCCATCTATCAACACAATGTTTTGAGTGCGTTACATTGAGTTCTACCACAAAACATGATTTGTCACCCCAAAAAAAAAGTCGTTTCCCAGCAATAATTTTTGCGTAAAGTTACTTTAGTTGGATGTACAGCATGCTTGGTTGACGGCTTCATGATGAGGTATTTTACACCCTGTATAACCTCTTCCTTTTGGATGTTAATGAATTATTCTTATCGATAGAGCATCAAGCATCACAAAATATGATAATAAAAATTATTTACAATCATACTCAGTCTTTCCTGAAAATATAATTTTCTTTGTTGCGATTTCGTCCGTCTATCCGTCGCTCTGTCAGTCAATATAAGGTCCCGGTAAAATAGATAGACAAAGCATTCAGTACGTCTAACCAAAGACATTCAAGCAAAAAAAACACTGATTAAAGTGACTTTATTTTGCTCGTAATTACCTACTATCTTCCACTTATCCTAACAACACTATCCTACAAAGGTGATGTGTAGTCAACTGACTGGGTAACTACTTACGAGAACGCGCCCATAATGGGTGTGTTTATTCTAGAGTGCCGGCAATTTATTTTTTTAGGTCAAAATAAAATTACTTTAATCAGTGTTTTTTTTTTTGCTTGAATATCTTTGGTTAGACGTACTGAACGCTGTGTTAAAATTTGTCCACCTATTTTAATGGAGCCTTAAGTCGGTCACGTATCATGTTCTTCACCTATATTTAATATAATCATGTTTTAGCTTATATTTTTTACCTGATTATGTATTTTTTCTCCTCCAGCTGCCCCTAGAAGTTGGTATAGTGGAACAGCATCAGTTCGTGTCATCTCTCCAGCGCGCCTCCGTAGTGACGCGCGTGTTGGGAGAAGATGTGCTGCGGGTGTACACCAAGGGCGCACCCGAGATGTTGCGCACTCTCTGTGTCAACGATACTGGTACTTAATATTAGTGTGTTATAGTCTATAGTCCTATATCAACATCTCCGAGATGGTAAAGACGTACAGTACTCCCAAATTAATAATGCGCATAGAAATCTTCGTCGCTGTTCGGCTACGGTCGTATTCCCCGAGCGTCGGAAGACGATATGTTTATAAAGTGGTTAAGTGCATTTTTTCATGCATAATTTAGTAGAACTATGTGTTTTGTGCTAAAAGAGATAAATATTGATTTATCAGTACCGAAATTGATTCGATAATTCGATGTAAGTAAATAGCGAGGAAAACGACACGATTGCGAATATGCTACAATCTTTGTTGAATTGATTTACTTCTTCATACTGAAGCTGGTGTATTGATGGAAGAAAAGAAGGTTTAAATAACACAAGGTTTATATTAGAAGAAGAAAAAATGGTTGTCAAACACAGGTTTACATTAAAATCTAATCATTAAAATCTCAGTTCAAAAGTATTTACAGCACTGATCATTCCAGAATAATATTACAATTACAAAAAAAATAAATAAACTATTTCAGTTTGAGTAAGATAATTAAAGTTGAAATTAAATTCACCTTTGAAAACAAAACCAAGAAGGGTGTGTAATAGCAGCTTTATATAATTCCACACAGAGAGAAGACGTGCAGTCACCACCAATATATAAAGACGACTGACGGACCTTTGACTGACCGGCGACAGCCGCCGACCGCCCGAATTGTTTTCAATTGTTTCACATGATTTGACATATGACATTGACTCCTGTTTCTTTCGAACAAGGTGCAAAATGCAAGTGCATTGTTTAGGGCTCTCTTCGATTCAATGATTCGGGTGTTTCCGGGAATACGACAATTGGCGAAGATTTGCATGCGCATTATTAATTTGGGAGTACTGTACCTATAGTTCTTCTACATTGCACCAGTTTTTTTTAACAAGCTTTAATTAGCTCTACGTTTAACTATGTAAAAAATCTTAGAAGTTAAATTTGACCCACTTCCCGGTTTCCGATTGAGCTGAAATTTTGCAAACATGATTTGTTTGAATGACAATGCATGTTAACCTTAGTGACGTCATTTAAATCCAATATGACGGACTCCCAAAGATTGCGGACTAGTTATTTTTTATGCATTCCCATGATATGGGTATCAAATGAAAGGGGTTACTGAGAAGAATACGAGAAATAAAATGAGGTCAGTCTAAAGCGTGTTTTTATTTTATTTTTTTAACTGTAACATTATTTAGTCCCATTTTATGGTGGAATAGAATAGAATCTTTATTTGCTTAGAATGTGGTACTATAGGGGTCTTTTCCGCCTGACCATTTTAATTTTTTTTCGCTTAAGGTGAATGCTTCGACCAGCCCGCGAAATTCAAATTTTCTTACGTTTGCGTTTGCGTTAGCAATGACTTTGACCTTGAAAAAATCGTTTCTCGACCTTTATGAACTTGGAGGGTTGTATTGATGGTTTTGATGATAATCATTCTGTAACTACATACGTCTTACAATCGCGTCCAATATTTTAATCAACATACAACCTAGCACTGGCCTGCAAATAGCAAAAAACGTGAGAAAATTTGAATTTCGCGGGCTACCCTTGAGCATCAGCCTTAAAGCATGCGGAGGCGCCGAGCCGCGCCCCCTTAAAGTTTGGGCCTATTAGGAAAGCCTCAACTTTGGCGCGCAAAATAACAATAACTCTCGTTTGGCGTGCGTCGTCAGTGCGCTCGGCCGATTCGGTATCTTTTCATTCATTATTTCTATACAAAGTCAACGGGGCGGGGCTAGAGAGCGTTTCTATGTTGCGAGTGCAAGCAAAAATAAGCTTAGTGGTGGTCAGGCGGGAGTGTTGTCCGTTTCGACCGCGCGGCCACGGCGTTTTTTTTTTCTTAAAAAAAAACGCCGTGCCGTATGCCAAGATTTTGTAAAAGTTTGTAAAAGTTGATTCCCAAAACCATCAATTTGTCAAAGTTATGGTTAAAAAGTTATAAGGGTTTGAACGTGGCCGCGCCATCGAAACGCGGAGAACCGCGCGTCCAGGGAGATCTTTAAAACTAAGCGTTGCAGAGACCTGGAATTTAGGTAAATAACAGATTGAATTTGTAAAAAAATTGTAAAAATATACAAAAATATCCTAGTTTTATATTTTAGGAACTGCAAGACTAAAACCCCATGGCCGCGCCATCGAAACGGTGAATAACACGTTATCGCCGATATCTCGCTGAAAAAGCATCGCAGAGGTCTGAAGTTTTTTGTAAAACACAGATTTGAATTTGTCAAAACTGGTAAAAATACTTCAAAAAGTCCTAGGGTTATATTTTAGGAGCTGTAAAACTAAAACCCCATGGCCGCGCCATTGAAACGGTGAAAAATACGTTATCGCCGATATCTCGCTGAAGAAGCATCGCAGAGATCTGAAGTTTTTTGTAAAACCTAGATTTGAATTTGTCAAAACTCGTAAAAATACACAAAAAAATCCTAGGTTTATATTTCAAGAGCTGTAGTACGGTATCGCTTAGAAATAAGTCGTGATTATTTATCGAAGAAAATAAGTATTAGCTTGATTTTTTTTGTAAACAAAAGCTAATTAAGCAGAACTAACGATATCATCATTATCTTCCTGCCCTTATCCCATGTTACTTGGGGTCGGCGCAACACGTTTTCTTCTTCCATTCTCCTCTGTCAACCGTCACGCAATCATTTACACGATAGTAGGCAAAAAAGTTTTTTTTTTAATAATATAAACCCTGTACAGGTCTCCCAAAGTGATAATGCGCATAGAAATCTTCGTCACTGTTCGGCAACGATCGTATTCCCCGAGTGTCGGAAGACGATATGTATATAGAGTGGTTAAGTGCATTTTCTTCATGCATAATTTAGTAGAATTATGTGTTTTGTGCTAAAAGAGATAAATATTGATTTATCAGTAACGAAATTTGATTCGATAATTCCATGTACGTAAATAACGAGGAAAACCACACGATTGCGAATATGCTACAATCTTTGTTGGATACTTCGAAACTTTTATAGTACTTTTCAAGTATCTTACTGAAGCTGGTGTAATGATGGAAGAAAAGAAGGTTTAAATAACACAAGGTTTATATTAGAAGAAGAAAAAATGGTTTTCAAACACAGGTTTACATTAAAATCTTAGAAATCTAATCATTAAAATCTCAGTTCAAAAGTATTTACAGCACTGATCATTCCAGAATAATATTACAATTAATATTATTACAAAATAAACTTTTTAAATTTGAATAAGATAATTAAAGTTGAAATTAAATTCACCTTTGAAAACAATACCAAGAAGGGTGTGTAATAGCAACTCTATATAATTCCACACAGAGATAACACGTGCAGCCACCACCAATATGTAATGACTGACCGGCGACCGCCGCCGACCGCCCGAATTGTTTTCGATTGTGTACACATGATATTGACTCCTATTTCTTTCGAACAAGGTGCAAAATGCAAGTGCATTGTTTAGGGCTCTTACGATTCAATGATTCGGGTGTTTCCTGGAATACGACAATTAGCGAAGATCTGCATGTGCATTATTAATTTGGGAATACTGTAATAACGTTTTGAATGTTTCGATAGGGTGACCATGACTTATTGTTTACAGAAAACTTTCCACCTATTGTATTAGAAATTATTTCTCAAGGATCCTAAATTAGTATTTTAGGCGTAATGAGGATAATGCTAAGCCATTTGAGGGATATATAGCCGTTAAGAAATCCTGCACAGAATAAATAGCATTTATGTACAAGTCATTCTGTGAAACGTTTTTTAGTTTTTGTGGGTGGACGGTCCGATTGACATCAAAGAGCAAAACTACAGACCTAGGGCTGCTACTAAAAAAATCTGATAACTTAAACACCCAGTACCACTTTTCCCGACCCGACTTTGGATTTAAAATCAGGACCTTAGTACCTATGGCCAGTACCCAAGACCTAGAAGTAATTTTATCTATTTATAGAGTTTTAACTATCATGTATTTCTTCAGTGCCAGACAACTTGTTCGAGGTACTGAACTCTTACGCGGAGAAAGGGTACCGAGTGATCGCCGTGGCCACCAGAGTGTTGGAGGTCACCTTCAAACAGCTGCAGAAGATGACCAGGGAAGAGGTTCGTATGAAGTTTGACGAACTATTTGAAAATGTACACTTTTCCACAGATCAGAACCCAATTGAATTTATAACTTTAGATTTCATGATTTTCCTTTCATTTAATTTATCATGTTTGTTAGAGTTTTGATCCATATGATTGATCCTAACGGTCGTGGTCAAAAAGTACAAAATGATATTTTTTCAAATTTTAGTTGGTTCGATTCCTGAGTTTGGCTAACGAATTTTCCTGTGAATGCAGTTTTGTTTCTTTTTAAAAATAAAGGAATATTTCCTTTGAGTAACATTTGCTATCTCCAGTATTTAGAGTACTTTCCCTCCAGGTGTCATTGAAAAATTCCACCCTGTGTATTGACGCACGTAAGAAGTTCGCTCAATCAATCAATAAGCTCAGTCACAGATAATATAATACTTCGCTCAGTCTATCTTTTGTATAGAAAACACCAGTTTAGTATGAAGATGCGTAGGTACTCATCGCCAGCTTTCGGCGGTTCAGAAGCTAAGTTGAGCTCACAGATCATAGAAACAAAAGGTTGAGCTTGATTGATTAAGTGAAGTTTTATAAACTCTGCAGAGCCTTGTCGTAGTATTCTCACTACATTAATTATTTCACTGACATCGTTTTATTAATGTTGATTTTTAAATTTCATAATTTGAAGACTTTTTATTAGTTTATTTAAATTTAAAGTATTACTGTTCCCATGTTGTCTTATGATCATTAATCTATAACAGGTGGAACGAGATTTGGAGTTCCTAGGTCTAGTGATAATGGAGAATCGATTGAAGGCCGCAACCACAGGCATCATACGGGAACTGAAGGAAGCCAACATACATGTCGTCATGATTACCGGTAAGCATTCACTATTTTTAGTTTCTGTTTGGCTGATCAAGACTGTTCCCTTAATAAGGGTAAGCAGAGGTGTAACTAAATAAAGTATACACTAATAACACAGTGAGGAACACAGTTGACACAGTGTTACATTTTTTGTTTAGTTTTAAGGTTTTCTTTTTTATTTCTTAGTCTCGTTTTTGTTTTTGTTTGGTATAGTGTGCACTTGCTGGCATGTGCCAAATAAACGTATTTTCTTTATTTCTCCTTTCTTTGATATTGGAGTTTTCTTTAATTGGGGGCGAATCTATTACCATCAACCTAGTTCATAACAGCCGTGTGGTATCCCGCAGAGTAGAATAGAACCAACCCATTACCCATTTGACGACCCGATTGGCGCAGCGGTAGTGAGGCTGCCTTACGTTCTTAGGGTCCCGGGTTCGAATCCCGGTCGGTGCAAATGTTTGTGTGATGAGCATGGACATTTGTTTCCGAGTCATGGTTGTTTATATGTATATTAAGTATGTATTTACAAACAAAAAGTATCTATGTAGTATATCAACTATCTGGTGTCCACGACACAAGCCTCGTTGCTTAGTGTGGCACTAGATGGCGCTGTGTGTAATGTCCAGCAATATTTATTATTATTTATTTATTATTTATTACACTCACGGGTGTCGTATAAGGCGACTAATGTCTGAGGCAGAACACCTTGCGCCTCCGTAGACCAGAGAATGGGCAGCAGCGTTTTCTGTTAGTCTTTCATCACTGCGATCTCCAATCCGCCTGCCAAGCGTGGAGATTACGGCAAATTCCTCCCATCATGGGAGAGGCTTATGTCCAGCAGTGGACGTTATGGGCTGTTGTTGTAGTTCATAACACAGACTTCAAGCGGCTACTAAGATATTTCGAAATGATAACTTCAGTGTTATTTTCATGACGATATGAACTGATATTTTTGTATAGCTCGTTGACACGGCAGAAGAAGAAAAATCAAGCAATTTTAACCGACTTCTAAAGGAGGAGGTTATTAATTCGGCTTGTTTTATTTTGTGTGTTCAGCGTTAATTTGACCAATTGTGAACCGATTTGGATGATTATTTTTAGTTTCTTAACACAGTAAATGAGAGCAGTGGTGGCCCAGTGGTGGCGGCCCCGACTTACAAACAGTAAGTCGTGGGTTCGAACCCAGACAGGCGCATTACTTTGTGTAATTTATTTCATCACCACTGCTCTCAAAACGGTGATGGAAAACATCGTGAGGAAACCGGCATGTCCTAGAACCAAAAAATTCGAAGACATGTGACATCTACCAATCCGCACTGGGCCCGCGTGGTGGATTATAGCCCGTTCCCTCTCAAAGAGAGGAGGCCTGTGTCCCAGCAGTGGGAACATCAATAGGCATAATTATGATGAGGATGAACACACTTAAATCTCCTCGATCACCTTTAAATGTTTTGCTATCTCGGTCTCACATATATCGTGAATATGCAAGCGATACAACCTTGTATAATGAATATTATATGTTTTGGTAGTTACATTAATTTTCTAATTGTTTGCAGGTGACAACGTTCTTACAGCTGTAAGCGTGGCCAAAGAGTGCGGCATCCTGATGGGGGAAGAGAGAGTGGTACATCTACACGCAGACACCAGCGGGGATACTCCTGTTATATACTGCGAGAGTACGCTGCATGGGGTTAGTCGCATATTGTTTTGCTAATACACTGTTAGGTCTTATAACACAAATTGACAAATCTTACACGAATACCTCAACTAAACGAATCAAAACAGCTTTACAAGAAATCTGAGCTTTATTGTATCACGTACCTTGAGTCGTCGTTTTTTTTAATAATAATAATAATTCCTATATTTTCAGGCTACTTTGGCCCATAGATAAATATCTTACAGAATAACATTTAAATAATAATAGTACAAAGTGTGTTAGTGTATAAATTTAAAACAATGTTAGTTAAACACACTTCACTCAGGCACTGTCTTTGTGCGATCGTGTGGCACTTGTCCGCGGAAATTACGGAACATAACACCTTGCAGCCAAAAGTTCTCTGCCATGACGAGGTGCAGGTAGCATGTAGGTACTCACAACTAGTGACAACTACAATAAACCACAATGATGGTCGAATCTCGATATAATTCGCATTTTAACCAACAATTTCATCCACAGGCAACAGTAGGTCGTCGCTTCCCGCTAGACCGCGAGTGGCGGAGCGTGGACAGCGGGCGCGGATCGTGGCGCTCCGCGTCGGCTTCCGCGGAGCCCGCACACTCCGCACACTCGGGACAGCTGAACGGGGACTGCTTTGATGCGGAAGGCGGCAATATGGAGCCGCGGTATAAGATTGTTATGACTGGAGATACTTGGAGGGTATGTGTTTTTTGTAGTTATATTTTGGTACACAGATGTTTTTTAAATCAACTGTTTTTAACAAAATCGCAGATATTGGTGTTTCTGTTGGGCACAAACTAAACTTAATTTAGTCTATTACTATCTTTTACTAAAAGGCAGTGTGAGAAAAGGACGCCTATAGCTATGAACTAAGTTAGAGATGTCAAACTAGTTTATGCTTTGCGCAACACCGCGTTTTTAGTCGACATGATTTTACGTGCACCCTTCATTTGTAGGGAAATATTAGTTCCAACTAAATTTGACAGCTCTAAATTACGTTTTATTAGAGACAAAAACATAGCAATAGCCTAAATTAAGTTTAGTTTGTGCACAACAGAATCGACACCAGTATTTCAGAAAATTCCTCTAAATTACTGCATTTCTTTTCTATATGAACTTTAACTTTGCCAAATCTCAGCCACTTTCGCTCGCACGATGTGCACAGTATAGCTTACAATGTTACAGTAGCGGATAGCAAAGGATTACTCAACATATTACTGAAAAACAGATGAAGATAAATGGATATAGAATATTCGCCTGTAAATTAGATGTTACCAGCAAGTTCTTTTTAACCTCATAAAGAACCATGTATTGCTTTCCACAGGTACTTCGCGATCACTACCCCAACGTGTTATCTCGAGTGGTCGCCCGCGGCGCTGTGTTCGCGCGCATGACGTCAGACCAAAAACAACAACTCATCGTTGAATACCAAGCCTTAGGGTACTATGTCGGTGAGTGGACTATAGTAAAATACTTCAGTTTTTTCGACAATTAAACTGAATAATGGTAGAATTAAAAAATAATCAGATTACTCAACAACCGCAAAATGAAGAACAACTCAAATTTTAAAGAAATCTTTGAAACTGAAATAATGTTTTTCGCCAACGCCTCATAGGCGGGTAATGTCGTATCCATGCGTCTAAAGATAAATACAATTTACATAGGTGCCAAGATTTACTTACAAAACACGAGAACGTTGTAATGCATTCTCGTCTGCGAAAGTTAGCAATAATTAACTCGTCAATTAGGAAATGACAAAAAAACTTTATAAAATTATGTAAATTATTCGGAGTTAAGCAAATAACTCCGAAAAATTTACATAATTTTGTCAATTTTGTAATTAACGTTTTCTTTTCCAGGCATGTGCGGCGACGGTGCTAACGACTGCGGAGCCCTACGCGCAGCTCACACAGGCATATCCCTCTCAGAACTAGAGTCCAGCGTCGCAGCCCCCTTCACTTCTGCCAACCCCGACATCGTATGCGTCGCGAGAGTACTACGCGAAGGTCGCGCCGCCCTATCAACTTCCTTCGGCGTCTTCAAATTCATGGTAGCTTACTCCCTCTCTGAATTTTTCTCAGTAGCCTTTTTGTACTATTTCGACTCCAATTTGACAGATTTCCAATTCCTATACATAGATGTCGCGTTGATCGTTAATTTCGCCTTTTTCTTTGGTATGACTGAAGCTTATACTGGCAAGTTGTGTAAGACACCACATTTGACGTCTTTGCTAGGACTGATTCCACTATTTTCTTTGCTCGGACAGCTATTTTTGATTGGTGTAGGACAGTATCTTAGCTACTATGCGTTAACGTGGTTCCCCTGGTATGTCAGACATACTTATGAGGGTGACGAGGCAAATGAATGTTGGGAAAACTACGCTATCTTCGCGGTATCGATGTTCCAGTACATTATTCTGGCTATAGTCTTCAGTCACGGCTCTCCTTACCGAAAATCGGTATTGACAAATAAACAGCTAATGATTAGTATGTTAATTATGACTTGTATATGTATCTACATAGCTGTTTGGCCGGCTGAGTGGATAGCGAAGTTCTTACAACTGAGAATGCCTAAAGATACTCTTCTGTCTTATATTATTCTTGCACTAGCCTCATTCCATCTCCTCATAGCGTTATTCTTTGAAAGATTCATCGTAGAATATTTGATGGAGGGGAAGCAGATGATACCAAAGTTTTTGAAAGAGAAAAGAATTAGGAAAACTCCTTATTTGTCAATTAGAAGAGAGTTGACTGATATGGACTATTTGGATTGTGATAGCGTTATCAAATATGATAAGGAGACCAATGATTCGGCTTTCGATTCTTCTGGCAAAGGCAGCTGAGACGAATGTTTTTTTTAGCAAATTATGTTTAGAATTTAGAAAACACTCTTTTAGGTCAAATGTGATGTTAAAAATGTACCGATTTGAGTTCAAAATTTTAGTCTATTTATAGGAGAAAAGGGGGTCGAGTGTTGTCGAACAATATAATGCAAAAAAAAACATTTTGTAGGAATATTTCTTGCCTTTTTAGTACAGTAGTATCATTTAAAACAACACAGACTCGATCTTACCCGGCCGCTAAAGTATAATCATGGTGATATTAATATCTTAAAACTTATTTTTAAGATTTTCAAAGGAATTTAAATGCATATCAAATTGAATGGTCAACTGTATATTTTTTAGTGTTGTGCCAGAACTTATTTGAAAAATATATAAAATTGAAAGAATAATAGGTGCTGCCTTCGTTCGGCCCATCACTAATAGTTATCGATAAAATCTTAATATTTTCGACTTAAGAATTAATATTTATGCCGTGCCCTTTAGATGAACAATATATGATTTAGGTTAAATAGGATTATAAGCATTTATTTTTTACTACTTTTTACCTTATACTTACGTATTTTCCTTTCCGAAATCGGGTTATTTTCTTTGTTAACGTCTTATGGTACAAAAACGCATTAATGCACTTGTGTCGCAAACTATGGTGCTTTCTATTATTTGTGTTCACAAAATTGCATTTGTGCATATTTACTATTTTTTACAGTATTTTACTTTTGTCATATAATTAAGTTTTATTTTGTATAGCGATCTATTTTATATATTGTTGTTTCTTTAAGTTTACTTATGCAATGTATGCGTGCATTTTTATGATTAAATAATAGGAATATTTTTATGCACAATTTTTGCCGCAAAACGTTTTTCTATCGTTTTTAACAAAATACTTTTGTACCTACGATATAATATCTAGTGTTTAACCCCACGTCCTAACCGAAGCGATTGGTCTAGCCAATGCAGTATCGTCTCATTCATAATTATTTCTCTGTCGACGCGACCACGTTTGTTTTTTCGCCGAGTAAAATGGACACGAAAATATTTGTGTTCGCGCAACGATCGCATTGGTTAGGACGCAACTTTAAGAAATTCGTTTACCAAGTTAAGTATTTTAGGTATATGATTGTTTTTTTTTTGTATGAAATCGCACAATTTTTTAAGCTTGTCTTATGATATTACTTCATAGATATTTAATGTATTATTTATAAGCACAATGTGATAACAAAGTAGTGCCTTACTAATGTAGGTAAATACATTCCAATATACTTCGGTACTGGAAGTACCAAATAGATAAAATTTATACGTTTAATAGTAGTGTTATGAAAGTGAGTTTAATAGTTACCAATTACTCAAAATTAAAAAAACTAAAATTGTAGGATTTTATGAAATTGTATGTTATGTGTCGCCCTTATGATTGCTTTACCAGCTTAAGGTTGAATTTTGAACGAAAAACGAAAAGTTTTAAAACGAAAAGATCAAGAAATGAGTGTACTTCATAAACACCTATATGGGAATAATGGGAATACAGTTGTCATGATATGTTGTAGTTAAAGTTTCAACCTTAGTCATTTTTTTCTTATTGTCTTCAAAAGTGGTAAAATAATAGGGAATATGCATACATTTTTTTTTTCGATACGGAATGTCAAAGTACTATAAAAATAATGACAAAAAGCGAAAACAAGACATAGATCGGCCAAACAACACAAAAGTTATAACCATTTAAACTTTTGTTTCTATCTCTTTCTAGATAAACGAAATTTAGTATGGAGTTTGTACGTCGATGCAGAGAATGACGTCATGCGGTTGATCGGATCTCTCTGTCTAATCGGCAGTTTCAATTGCTTATAACTTAGTATTTTTTATAGATATTAAAAAACATAATTTCACTTTGGTATTTCTGATGTTAATACGCTTTGTTTAGAGTGATAAAAAAATCATGCATATACCCTATTATGAGATCGAATACACATTGAGAGTTACCTCACAAGAATCGTCACATTGTTAAAATCAAATCAATGAATTGTATATTTTAATCTATTTACACTTATTTTAATGTTCCTGTTACATATCGGTAAAAAATAAAACATTTTGTATTAATTGATATCATTATGTAAATCGACTTATGAATTGAGTTTCTCAAGTATGTATAATTAGGATAATTCAAGGACTTTACATCCACCTTTTAAAGCAGTATATTATAAACTGCCTTCAGTGTGTGAAAGAGATGGCATTATGCAGGACGTATAGCGCTATCCCGTTTCCGCGCTAAAGTAAAATATAAATAACACTGTTTTAGAAGGTGGTGACAGCTCCCTCTAGATATCAAAACTTGAATCAGATTGTGTCGGAATACGAAGTATTCGTCAATACCTATGTAGTGGTTATTTTACAAAACAATATTAGTTTAATATGTAGCAATGAATGTCAGAGAATGTTTTAAATAAATCATTTTTATTTATTTGGTGTTTTCTTTTCAATAACGTGTTTTATCTGAAAAGGCATCGACAGCCTTGACAGCCTTAGGTGGGCCTGTAACCGTAATTGCCAACTAAAAGATTCTGCTATCTTTTTACCCGACTGCGTCAGGAGGGTTATGTTTTTCGTGAGTATGCATGTATAATTGTTTGGCACACTCTGTGGCCTGAACGGCTCGATGTATTTTAGCTTGAGAGGTGTCGTTAGATTCGTATTTACTGTGAGAGTGACACTGGGTATATATCAAAATAAAAACAAAATGGCGGATTTTTGGCGCCAAATTCAAATGGCACGCTCTGCAGCCTGAACAGGTGTCGATAAAGGGCTCAGGCTCATAAGGATTTTAAAATTGTACAAAATCTAAGTAACTAAAAATGTGGGTGGGTGGTGTAAATGTGTGTAGTGGGTTGTGGAGGTCAGATATGGCAGTCGCTCCATGTAAAATACTGGTATTCAGCTGCATCCGGTAAAACTGGAAGCCGACTATTAGGCAGACGATGATGAAGTAACTAAAAAGTGTAAAATAAAAAGTCGGGACCCATTAAGAGTCCTATTACATTTTTTACGCAAATTCATGATTTTTGATGCAGTAATTTTCAGCATCAGTTAGATATTTTAATTGGGATCCAGCCGTTTTGCCGAAAAGATTTTGACAAAATTTCATTACCCAAACAAATTTTAGCAATCTTTTTTTATACCATTGCAATATTTCGAATGATTTTAGTACGCATATTTTTATTTGGTCAAATTTTTACTTTGCAAAATATTACCAAGTATAATGTCATTATGGCATTTGGTCTTTAATCAAATGATTTATTACAGCAAAGAATCTTCAGACAATAAACGTTTGGTGAAATGATTTGTTAAGACAAAAAATATTAAGGCAAAGATAAGATTTTTCGTGCCAGAAACGACTTGCATTAATAGAAAAAAAAAATGTTTTTAGTACGCTACCCGGAATTCAACTATTTAGATGTGGTTAATTTCATCTTTAAACAAAATGGGTAGGTTAGGTTAAGTTAAAACTGTGACCTCCTACGCACGAGCCGAGCGAGCGAACCGAGCGGTGCCGCGGCAGCGGCCGGCGAGTGCCAGAAACGACTTGCATTAATAGAAAAAAGAGATTGTTTTTAGTAGGTTACCCGGAACTGAACTATTTAGGTTAGGTTAGGTTAAAAGTGTGACCTCCTACGCCAGACACGACTTGCATTAATAGAAAAAAGAAATTGTTTTTAGTAGGTTACCCGGAACTGAACTATTTAGGTTAGGTTAGGTTAAAAGTGTGACCTCCTACGCCAGACACGACTTGCATTAATAGAAAAAAGAAATTGTTTTTAGTAGGTTACCCGGAACTGAACTATTTAGATTAGGTTAATTTCTTCTTTAAACAAAATGGGTAGGTTAGGTTAGGTTAAAACTGTGACCTCCTAAGCACGAGCCGAGCGAGCGAAGCGAGCGGTGCCGCGGCAGCGGCAGGCGAGTGCCAGAAACGACTTGCATTAATAGAAAAAAGAAATTGTTTTTAGTAGGTTACCCGGAACTGAACTATTTAGATTAGGATAATTACTAATAAGTATTAGTAGTGTGTGTGTGTGTGTTACTAATAAGTGTTAGTAGTGTGTGTAGTAGTATTTTTATTTAAATATAAATAAAAATGGTTAGGTTATGTTGTAGGTTAAAATTTGAAAACTGACGATACTAAATATTCGGCTTATTTGATTTTGCGTAAAAACTGTTATTCCAACTGAAATATTTGACTAAATAAAAAATGTTAACGGTACTAGTTGGTAAACAAGTTATAGTTTAAACGTTCATTTCCCAAACATTAGGTTTGCGTTACATTTTTTTGTGAATAGATTTTTTGCTAAGTAATAATTTGGCAAATGAAATTATGCGAAACATTTTTTGGGAAGTGAAAATTTATCAAATTCCTTTCGGTCAAATAAGGGAGACCCGTTTTAATTATTTGCTTATGAATAACAATAGTGCCATTCTCTTTCTTGTAAGTTGGAGTTACACATTTTCATTTTTCTTTTCGTGTAAGGCGTAGCGACAAATTCTTATGACACCTAGTCTTGGACAGGTTAGAATGGTTTCAAACGTTCATATAGGAGAAACTTGGTCGAGCTTTAGATAAATTCAAGAGAAAGTAGGTAGTCTGTAGAGCGAGCGAAGCGAGCTAGAAAATTTTAACACTTTTCCTACCGATCTCCTGGAGTTACCTGGGCCTCTTATAGACAAAATTAAGACTCATGAAAGACTAGGCTTCAAGAGCGAGCGTAGCGAGCTCGAAATTTTTTACAACATTGCCTCTGACAATTATGCTATAACTGCATTATACGTATATATCTCGGGGCAAGGGGGCTCCTAATTTATTTGTCTATTGTACCTATATATCGATCATGCAAAAATCCAATAGGAGTGCCAATCCAGAGGTAGAAAAAAGGAGCCTTTTTGATAAATGTTTTTTCACAATATCTTAATTTGAGTGATTCCATTTTACGCTACAATTTATTACGTGCTATGGCAACAGGCAGGAATAGATATAATTTAAAAAAATCCTGAGCCTCTAGGGGCAGCTGCCTCCTCCTGGCGACGCCCATGACAAGATATACAACTAGAATATTTAGTTTCAATTCCGTCAAACTAGTTCAAGCTTGGCTAATGACGTATTTGGTCTGGTTCAGGGGGGGGCAATAGGGAATATGCATAAATTTTCTTTTTTTAATTTCGATTCGGAATGTTAAAGTTCCATAAAAATAATGACAAAAAGCGAAAACAAGACATAAATCGGATAAACAACACAAAAGTTATAACCATTTAAACTTTTGTTTCTATCTCTTTCTAGATAAACGGAATTTAGTATGGATTTTGTACGTCGATGCAGCGAATGACGTCATTCGCTTTATCGGATCTCTCTGTCTATTCAGCAGTTTCAAATGCTTATAACTTAGTATTTTTTATAAATATTAAAAAAATAATTTCACTTTGCTATTTCTGATGTTAATACGCTTTGTTTAGAGTGATAAAAAAATATCATGCATATACCCTATTGCACCCATTGCCCCCCCCCCCCCCCCCCCCCCCCCCCCCCTGTATCCGCGCCTGGTGATAGAAAAGACTAAAATGTATTGGAACCGTTACAGTAGGTATCTATAGGTGTAGAGGTAATAGTCGGAATGATGATCACATTTGGTACGATACATTTAGACAAATCAAGGAAAAACCACCATCAAAATAAAAAGCAATATTTTTTAAATAATTTTATTATTTACTAAAAAGCAATAAATATATCGAACATAGACTCTATCAATAAATTAACAAAATTTATGTCAACTTTACACATAATCTTCATATTTGGCATCACAGTACTTTCGAAATGTTATGTAGGTATGCAGGAACACACAAACAAACAAATATTTATTTATTTTATAATAATAGATCATTTGGACGTTAGATATTGAATGAAGTATCATTGATTTTGATTATTTTGCTTTTTAAGTTATTAAACCCGATATGCAAAGTTAAGGTTTCAGTTCAAAGATGTGTATTTCTTTCATTGGAGCATAAATACACTTGCATCGAACAAAACTTTAGGTACAGGTTTTTTTACATAAAACTAACAATTATTTACATACCTACTTCAATCGAAGACATCATTATTTCTTTTACCATTTCAAGAAGTTAAACTACACATAGATAAAATTTCAAACGATGAATAACATACACAAATGTATATAAAATGCAAGTAACATTAATAAATCGAATCCATACAAAACGTTAAATGGTAAATATTTTGAAACATTTTAGTTCGAAGCCATGTACACACTGGTAGCAAGCGGGTCATGATATTTTGATTTTAATTTATCAAACTTTCATAGAGGCTTTTCGATATTAATTTATCATTGGAAACTTACTTTGACATATTTAATATATCTAAACATAAATAAAACAATTTGTATATTTAAACTCTAGTTTCAATATTGTATATTTTTTAAATGAATTCTGAATTCTATTCTCTATTGTAGCACGCATATACGTCGTGTGCTTATGTGTACATAGCACAATACCTAAAATTATTAAAGGTTTTTAATTATCTATGATTGTTACACTATAAAATGGTAAAACTTACATAATATACGGTGCACGTAATATCATAGTGAAGTATGTCAAAAATGTAACATGTATCGATAGATATCATTTCAATGTCGTCAGAATCAGCACCACTATTTTATCGATATTATTTTATCGTACAGAACCAATAAAAGCTTTAACCAATAACGTTTATTTAGGAAGATATACCGATCTGGGTATTGAAGCACAGATTAGCCTTTTTGCTTACATCTTTAAACACTTTTCTGACAATCGATAAACTAGCAAATCGCGAATTATTCTTATATTATCTTGAAATACTTTCAAAGATGTTTAAAGATTTCAAACAATTACGTTACCATACACAGTTTTATCTCAAGCCATTTTAATAGCTGTTGAAGAATCTAGCTTCGGACTAAAGGACTATTCCTGTTTTTCGGCACTAGTAGCGCTCTCTAGCGGTGGGCTTTGACATTGTACTTAAACATTAAAAAACGCAGTCGCGGCCTCCTTCGTTAAAGCACCTCTAGAATGTAGCTGTAATTCTAACCTTTATTTACGATCTGAACTTAACACATCTAGACATTTTTAACAAATATTTCACGCATTTTTGAACACTCAAAATCTCGACATTCTTCAACCACACAACGGGTTAACTATCTCAAAATCTTTGATGAAGTTTTAAAAACTCGATGTCACCTACAGCCTCCTACATCAATGCAAAGTAATACAAAATGGAACACATTTTCTGGAATTCTTTCGCCTAATTATTAAAACAAGAGGCTCGATACATCGCACAATAGTTCATTAAGATTTACGCTAGATATTTCTAGATTATTTAGGGGTTTAATGCGACACTGAAGAACATTTTCTAAGTCCATTGCTTAGGAATTGACATTTATTATTTAAGTCCTAACATCGATGTTTTAGAAGCAATGGCATGGCAATATACTACGTTCTTTTACAGTCAGCCTAAATCTAGCATACACCTGACAAATGCGTTCCTCTTTTAGATCTACAGCGATAATTTTAAATATTGAGTCAACGTTACATGATGCGTAATTTTCAGCGCGTTCCGCCATCTTAAGATTAATGTCACAGAATAGTAAATGTACAGAAGGCTCACTTCTCCATAAAAATATGGCGGCAAGTCACAGCATTTCTCAACCCCTGCAGGGGCTTATTTCAGGATTTAACATTAAACATGTTGTTTGTAGTTGACAGGGAAGAATAGAAGAAAAAAACGTGTTGCGCTGACCCCAAGTAATATGGGATAAGGGTTTGCCTTTATCCCATATTCTTGAATGATGATGTCGTTTTTTGTGACATTTACTGTAAACAGTGTTTCTTCTGTACTTATAATATATACGTTGTGTTAATGCTATGTACGAGTATAAGGAGTTAATGAAGCGGTGCGATGCTTCATCAAGGTTTTCTTCATGGATTGCGCCGAAGTTTTGCGAAGAAGCTGTAACATTTAGAATATGGTAAAATATTTATCAAACAAACACGGTAAAAAAAGGTGTTACACAAGCTCTTTTTATTTTAAATGAGAATAAAAAAGGCCAAAAAGTTGCTATTTTTTTTGTAGAACAATTATCGGTGAGCTTTGGTCTAAAGTTATCGCGAGAGTTCAAACCTTTCACTGATTACTTCGCGTTTTAATATTAATAGTTTCAAAATCTTTTTCGAAACGTTGAAGACTTGAAATTCTGAGAAAACATATTTCTATAAGTTGACAAGAAAGAGCTTGTGAAACCAGCAACGCAAAACAAAATAACTGTAGCGAACATAACTTACCAAAGTAGCTGTGCAGTGCAACATAAACGATGGCTTATGAATGGACATACGTGTGGGTAGTGGCTCTGTACACTATGGCCTTTATTGGACACTTATTAACGCTCATCATCGCATGCTTAAGTACAAGTTACAAAGGCGTACGAAAGAGACAGACATCAACTCATTCAACATATCATGTTGAATGAGTTGATGTCTTTCATTTGCTATCTACTTCGTGGTCAAAGTAACAAGATATTTTTTATCAGCGTTGAAAATTGACCAATAAAGGCGATTATGTACAGCAATATGAGTGCCGTGGTGCGTGTTGTGTACACAGTGGATTGCAAACCAATGAGACATTAACTTCTGATGCTATGTTCAAAACCAATATACAAAGGGATTTCTGGGACCCACCTCTAAAACCAGTAGGTATTATTTTAATATGACTTCAGTGTGAGAGAAATGGAGCTATACAGGACGTATACCCATCTTGATCCCACAATGAGGTTAAATAAAGTAATACTTTTTTTTAGAGATGTGGTAGGCCTTTTGAAGTGCTATTATTACAATATTGAGTTGGTGGGGCATGGATGACAGTCATATGTTTTTGATATGTCTTAATTTATAGTACAAAATACATTTGGATCCTTTCTTTTCTTGAATTCATAGTTTCTTCTGTATATATCGGCAATTAAAGTATAAATGCAAATAAAAATACTATACATTGTTCGAGAATGACCTCATATAATATCTTATACATGTATAACAACTTACAGAGATGCATCACAAGCAACAAGCTATATGCTATAAATTATTTCTCCCGTCCTTACTTCTACTCAGCGGGACGATACTCAGAACTTTACTGTGTATATAGCAACTGGTTTACATGGAGATTTCTGACTTTAGTATATACTTTTAGAACGATATAACATTTTTTAATGACTAAAAATGTCCATTTGTGACACGGAGAGGGCAGTAAGCACTAAACTTGATTGATTAAAATATAAAACGAAGCATAGTGCTTCAGCCGCTGGCGGATTTGACAAGACATAACTAGCAGATCTATTCAGGTTCGTACAATTTCTAAATAAAAAAAGCGTGTAGAACATGCTCATTATGTACCTATATGTTGACTGTACAAAGCAGTAAAACTCTACAAAATAAAACACAATTAAAATAAAATAAATTATGCAACACGAAACACTGATAATTGTCTACCATCTAAGTTATAAATACTTAAACATTTATAATAAAATGCAAAAATGTCACAATTTTTTAAAAGATAACAATATTTCCATGTTGCAATAAAATTCAATTAAAATTGAAACAGATCTGTAGTCAAATTATTAAATAAATTCATTAGAAATTAATCATAAAAAAATATATTGATTTAGGCAAGACATGATTAAACTTTACATAAATTATTTTTTTATAAATTGTTAAACATTTTATAAATCTCGATTCTAAGATACTAGTAATCATTCTCAAAAGTTAATTCGTAAAGTAACATCGAATATAAAAGTGATTTCTTTGAAACCGTGATGGTTAGTCAAAAGTGTAAAATATTAAAGTTTGACGAAACACTAAATTGTACTCTAAGGTACATTGAAACATACAAAGTATAGAAATACAATCTCTTAATATTATTATCAAATGAAATCGTGGAACATTGTTCTTAAACGTACAGTGCTAAGCGACAAGTCGACCGTTTCGTTTAAACACCGTTATATGTATAACATATTTGTGTATGTCTGTACAGATTCGAATAGTTTTTTTTTATATAATATATTGATTTAACATTAACATTAAAAATTGCTAATAAATAAATAAGAGATCAATGAACGTCGGTTGTGTGAAACGGTCGCAAGTCGAGGCGCAAACGCAATAAATAATAAAATTAAACAACTATATCATACATCGTGAAGTTCGCCGTTCGTTCGCCGATTATTTCTTCCTCTTTAACTTCGGTATTCTGTAATGCGTGCATGTGAGTTAGGAGCAGGCACATGTGTCATGTGGATTATATTATAGATGAAAAACTGTGAAACTATCGCGTCTATTATACGAAGAGCAGATTTAAACCAAAAAGCTGAACACGATTAAGCACATGTAAACTGCGTTCAAAAGCTCAGTGTCGTGTCAGTGGTTGAGCGATTGGCTGCTGCACTGCGTGTCGCGGGTTTTATTCCCACACGGAACCAATGTTTCTATGGCCTACTGGTAGTTGTTCCGGGCTGTTTGTGAGTTTAAATGTTTATAAACGCATCCAATATACAGGAGAAATTCTCAGTGTAGGAACCCGCTTTTTTATTGAAAAAAAAAAATCTTATTTTTATTAATTACCAGTGTCTACTGGTAATTCTTGAACGCCGTTTAGGTGTGCTTATCGAGTTCAGTTTCATTGGTAAATCCCACTCTTAAATAACCCAATACCCAGTAACCCTTAAAATTAAATCCCATAGCCAATAATTTACATAATATACAATGATTCTTACTTGATAAGCTATACTATCTAACAAAGTATAGATACTGCGGCAACTAATCCCAAAGCTAATATCAGTTTATAAACAGCCTTTCTTTATAGATCGCGTTCTTCCATGTTTTATAATAGTTACTTCAAGACAAACGGATAAAAAATATATCTTCCCATATCTTGGTCTATGGTTAATTCAAAAGTCGTTCTTCTTTTAAAAAACATGGTAGTAATTTAACAGAACTACTAATATCAGTAAATACTTTTGTATGTTCACTTAACTACAATAAAATCTATTTCCATCCCGTTTCAGAGTCTCATTCAACAAATGGGAAAAATGCAGTGGATATAGTAACATATTCTTCAGATTATTATATACGTCAGAATGCCATAGTGGGATCTATTTACCGTGTATATTAGTCAGGTGTTTGTAGGCGTGCTATTATTTACATTTTAAATAGTTTCATGTGTTTCTAGGGAACTACGCAATACGAATGTAAAAAGATATTCTTACCCGGAACTCTTCTTAGGGGGAGGTGAGGGGGACGACTGCGACTTTTCCCACTCCAGTAACTTGGTGCTCGAATCCTTCATAAAACCTGGACAAGTATTTTTAAAATTAACAATTACGCTAAACAATGTGCTGCCTTGTATGTCTTTACGCAGGCAAAATTATAAATTATCGTTTGTATTTGCTCCGAAAGTTTAGTTTTATTTAAAAAATGCAGTTTTATTATAATCTCCTATCAAAGTGAGAACAATCAATAACTTAGCAAATTAGTCTTGAAATTGACAGTAAAAAGTTAATAAATTAGACAATTTCAACTGTACCTTTGCCTGAAGAACCGAAGACAGAACTGCCCAAATTGTTCAAACTGTTCGTAAACGTATCTGCTTCCCTGGCAACTGCGTCTGCGGCCGCCTGTTCCGCCCCCCGCACTCCCTCTGCGACCTCCCCGAGCCTATCTCCAGCCGCCTCAACTCCGTCCTTACCCACCCCCTTGATCTCCTCAAGCTTATTATCAGCCGACACTTGGAACCCTTCGAAGTAACCCTTCGCATCACCAAACAATTGCTTCGAACTCTCATCAACATTTCGCTGTGTGTCCGACAGAACCAACTTGGCAGAATCATCAAGACTGTCGAAGGTATTCCCCGCCGAACTCTGGAAGGAATGAAGAGTGTCTTCCGCAGAATTGCCCAAACTACCCGCGTCATCTCTCATAGACGCGAACGTGTCTCTTGTCGAGCTCTGCATCTCATCCCACTTGTCCTTGGCATCGCTCACTTTGTCCTTCGCCGAACTTTCGACCTTATCGAAAGTACTCAAGGTTGAGTCTTGTACGTGACCGAACGCCTGTTTTGACGACCTCTGTAGGTCGTTTGCTTTGTCAGTAGCTGATTGCTGTAGGTATTCAAATTCTTCTTTCCCTGAATGTTTAAGGTCATCGAATTTGTTGTTAAGACTAGTTTGGATTTGTCCTTTTTTATTTGATGCTGCGTTGATTGCGTCTTCTGCAGATTTGCTGATTTCTTCTGTCGTTATTTCGGCTTCATGCCTTATTCTATCTAGTTCGCTCTTTGTGGCATCTTTCTTGTCGTGAATAGCTTGTCCAAATTCGTCTGTTTTGCTTTGTACTGCGGTACCGAAAACTATTTCGGAATCGTGTAAAACTTTTTTTACTTCAGTGGCTTTTCCGTGAGCAGCGTCTTTTAGCTCACTGGCTGTGTTTTCGACGGAATCCTTGATGTCTGTGGCTTTTTCTGTAACAGTATCCTTAGCTTCTTCGACCTTATCGTGATGATGTCCGAAGTGGAATGTGTCACTAATAGCATGTCCAATTCCACTGAAGAATCCACGTGATTTCTCGTGAACGTCTTCACTAATTTCTCCAGCTTTATCATGAATGGCGTCTTTAGCTTCTGAAGTCTTGTCTTGGATAGCATGACTGGCATTTACTGCTTGATCTTGGATATTGTGTCCTAATTCACCGGCCTTGTCTTTCGCTTCACTGGTTTTTTCTTGAACTGATTTTCCCACATTGTTTGCGGTATCGTGAATGTTATATCCTACATTGCTAGCTGTTTCGTGTACTGCGCTTCCGAAACCGGTGAATTTGTCATGAATTGCGTTGCCGAATTCACCAGCTTTGCCCTTGGCTTCGGTGGTTTTGCTCTGGATTGAGTGTCCAACTTGGTTAGCGCCATCTTGAATTGAATGTCCGAATTCACTGGCTTTGTCCTTGGCTTCGGTGGTTTTGCTCTGGATTGATTGTCCAACTTGGTTAGCGCCATCTTGAATTGAATGTCCGAATTCGCTGGCTTTGTCCTTGGCTTCGGTGGTTTTGCTTTGGATTGATTGTCCAACTTGGTTAGCGCCACCTTGAATTGAATGTCCGAATTCACTGGCTTTGTCCTTGGCTTCGGTGGTTTTGCTCTGGATTGATTGTCCAACTTGGTTAGCGCCATCTTGAATTGAATGTCCGAATTCGCTGGCTTTGTCCTTGGCTTCGGTGGTTTTGCTCTGGATTGATTGTCCAACTTGGTTGGCGCCATCTTGAATTGAATGTCCGAATTCGCTGGCTTTGTCTTTCGCTTCGCCCGCTTTGCCCTGGATTGATTGTCCAAATTGGTTAGCGCCATCTTGAATTGAATGTCCAAATTCGCTGGCCTGGTCTTTCGCTTCGCTAGCTTTGCCCTGGATTGATTGTCCGACTTGGTAAGCGCCATCTTGAATTGAATGTCCGAATTTGCTGGCTTGGTCTTTTGCTTCGCCAGCTTTGCCCTGGATTGATTGTCCGAATTGGTTAGCGCCATCTTGAATTGAATGTCCAAATTCGCTGGCCTGGTCTTTCGCTTCGCTAGCTTTGCCCCGGATTGATTGTCCGATTTGGCTAGCGCCATCTTGAACTGAATGTCCGAAATCGCTTGCCTTATCCTTAGCATCCGAAGTTTTTCCCTGTAACGTTTGTCCGAATTTGTTTGTTTCATCATTAATTGCTTGTCCTACTTCACTAGCCTTATTCTTAGCTTGATTTGTTTTGTCCTGAATAGCGTCACCTAGTTTTGACGCTTCTTCAGTAACATTGTCTTTGAATGATACAGTTTTATCGTGGATGGCGTGTCCTACATCTGAAGCAGTATTCTGAATAGAATCTTTGACCTGTTTTGATTTGTCTGTAACAGCGTCTTTAGCTTCGCTTGTCTTATCTTGGATAGCCTGGCCAACTTCTGAAGCGGTATCATGAATGGCGTCACCAACTTCATTAGCCTTGTTCTTGACCTGTTTTGATTTTTCTGTAACAGCATCTTTGGCTTGGCTTGTCTTATCTTGGATAGCCTGTCCAACTTCTGAAGCGGTATCATGAATGGCGTCACCAACTTCATTAGCCTTGTTCTTGATGGCATCTTTAGTTTCGCTAGCCTTATCTTGGGCAGCGGCTGTGGTCTCATTTACTGCATCTTTAACTTCAGACACTTTGCCTTCAACAGAAGCCTTGATTTCACCAGTTTTAGTTTCAACGGCCTGTTTGGCCTCAGCGGTCTTGTCTTGGATGGACTTTTCAATTTCACCCTTCTTGTCATGAACTGCCTTCTCTGCTTGCTTCTTCTTGTCATCTACGCTTTGTGCTAACTGCTCAGCACCATCTTTAAGTTCATCTTGTTTCTTGGCAACTGCATCTTGGAGCTCATCCTTCTTAGCCGAAGCTTTGTCCAACGCCTGGTTAGCGGCGTCCTTTCCCTCAGCGAGTTTGTTCTTTGCCTCATCTTCTAGTTTTTCTTTCTCTCCGAAAATGTTTTGAACTAGACCAGTGAAGAAGCTTTTGCCTTCCTTGGCCTTCTTTTTAGCTTCTTTCGCTTCCTTTTTCAGTTGTTTCTTTGACTTTTCCTTAGCGTCTTCTAGAGAATCACCCATGGATTGAAGTTTCTCATTAGCAGATGCCTTAGAACTATCTAATGATTCCTTAGCTCCTGCTTTAGCATCTTGAGCCTTATTGCTAAGATTCTCTTTAGCGTCATGTACTGTCTCTGAGACTGCATTCGCGCCAGCTTGTGCCTTATGCTTTATGTAATTAGCAGAATTATCGGCTGCATTGCCAACATGGGTTACTTTCTCATCTCCTCTAAGCTTCAATTCTTCAGCCCTCTCCATGGCAGCAAAGTTAAGCGCCATCGCTTTGCTATTGATGTTATCTTTGACTATTCCTGCTTTGTGTATGAAGTTATCAACAGTGTCATTGGCTGATGAATTAACACCATCAATTTGAGAGGCGATTTTATTCTTCAAATTATTAGCGTTATCATTAACATCATCTTTAACTTTATCAGCAGACTCTGCAATGTCACTTAACTTACCACGGGCGCCATCTTCAAATTCTTTTACCTTTTCTTCAGCACCAGATTTTGCCTTTTCATAATCACCAATTAAATCATCAGCTACTGCGCCAGTATCTAGTTTAAGTTTATCGTTCTCTTCTTCAACAATACATAATCCGTCTGACAAATCCCCATGAACGTATGGAACAGATATTTCATGGGCTGCGAAATGGGCTGTTTCTATCCTATCAACTAAGTTAGAAGTCTCGTCATGTCGGTGTTTCTGTCCCTTCTTATACTTTCCTTCGCAGCAACCAACGTAGAATTGGAAGGGATCTATCTTCTGGTTGCACAAAGGAGTATCAACTGGTTGCATCCTTTCATATTGTTCGTATAGGTTTTCTTCGACTGGTTTTGGATTTTCCTCGTCAACAACAAGTTTGGTTAAGTAAACCTGGCTGCTTATTTCATCATCTTGTTTTGAGTGGGGCCTTGTTTTAAGATCCTTGAACATGTCATCAACTTTGCCTAGCAGGTCTTCGTTGATGAGTCTGGGGGCGGGTTTTGGGGGCGACTTTTCTTTTTCTTTGGGATCTTTTTCTGGAGAGTCCTTTTCTTTCAAGTCTTTCTCTTTGGACTCTCTAGGTTTAGGCTGGGGCTTAGGAGAGGATTCTTTTTCCTCCTCCTTGTCCTCACTATGCCCGAATACGTTCTTGACCTTGTCTGCCAGACCTCCGAGGAAGCCTCCTCCTCCTTCTGGCTTCTTCTTGCCTTTCTCGAGGGTGTTCATCGGAGTTTTGTCCTCGTCTGAATCGAAGGTCGCTTTGGTCTTGTTTGAGTCCACGTGAAGAGTGTCACCGTTTACTGTAAATAACACAATATTTTTTTGTACTTCTGTTTTATTTTTCTTTATTTTGTCACGTTGATTATATGAGTTTATTTGTTAATAGTTTACCTTGAGGTTTAGCATCCTTGCTGTCTTCGGTTTCTTTTGTCGGGTATTTCACGTCGCCATTTGTGATGATCTTGTCCTGTATAACAAAAAATACCTTATTGCTTTATTACCTGCCATTTTGTTATCTACACTTGTCTCAAAGAAATTATTAAAGCAAAATTACAGTTCTCGGGTCACAGTATAACATATTTAACTTTAGAAAATACAAGAGTCTAACTTTTTTTTTTGCGTAGACAAAATAGTACATTTAAGCTAAAGTATCGCATATATGTTCTATAAGGTAATGTACTTACGTGTCCATTAATCTGTCGGTCATGTGCGTATGGCAGAGAGACAGGTCCCAGGCTGTTGTTGTGGTCGCCGCCCCAGTGGAAACTCAGCTCGTCCTTCAATGCGTCGAATCCTATGGATTTAAGTTCATTATCAACTTTTACTGCTACTAATATTATTTAAGATCTACTTTGTTAACAATGTCAATTTGTTCCTGCGTTCGCATTACTCATACTGATTACAAGTCTGCGTAATTCCACTGTAGGGCAAGTCTCCCCATAACTTCCAGACCTTACCATTAAGGCCTAAAGTGGCGTTCATCGAAGGTAAAATCAGCAGTGTTCAAATTAATCACAATATTTCTGCGACAATTAACCGTTTTTTTGCGGGATGCCATCGCATGTAATACAGATCAATATTGCTTTCTGATGTAAACCCGGAAAGGGAATCGTATTACCCAGTACTATAGTCCGCGCCAGATAAGTAGGAATTAAAGGTCATAAACCCGCATACATTTCTTCAAATACATAAAGTGAAGGTCAGATATTAGTATTCAGCTGCATCCGGTTAGACTGGAAGCCGACCTCAACATAGTTGGGAAAGATGTTGATCACTTGCTACTATCTGTATCTGCGGTTATAATAAGTCCTTACCAGACTGGTCCAAGTTCAGATAGTCAACTTGACTCTTGCCGGCTCGCGGTGCGATACGCTCGGGCAGTTCCACGTCCAGCACACAGGCAGGAGTTTGTGACTGTTCACCTTTGGGTACCTATGACGTAACACACAATATCTTTAGCAATACGAAATGAGATGCAGATGTATCATTGGTGGTAGAACTGGGCAAAATTAGATAATAGGGAAGCTGATTGACTAAAAAATATGACTCTGTTTAGTCCGTCAGTTAGATTATCGAAAAATATTGGATACGTGTTTTTTGTTTTATCAAATTAATAAAAACTGACGAAGATAAAACGTAAGATCATGAGTGGGGGCTCACATTTGAGAGTAAAAAATGTACTCAAATGTGATGTCACACATGTTTTCGCCGTAGTGTATAGTCTTCATTTTTTGTTTACGTAAAAAAAGAAAAATATGTATCCAATATTTTTTGGAAATCTATCTGACGAACAAATTTTTTGTTCGTCATCTACCCTATTACGGAAGAATATAATTTATATCAGATTCGCTTTTAATTTATGTATTAAACTGTCTCACAAGTCACAGGTGAAAATCTAGTTTGGGAGCCAGGCGACCTATCTGTGGGACAAAATATCTGTATGTTGTACTTTAAGATGTCTGTAACAATGTTGTCACTGTATTGAAATGAAATATTGTTACAAAACGGCAATAGTAAACAGGAAATCAAGATTCTTTAAAGAAAACCATGTTCATACCTTAGGCTCATTCATAAAGTAGATCCTGCCAGAAGGATTCTCTTCGTGATGTTTCACTCGCACTGTGAATTCAACTCTGTTGTCTTTAAAGGCCTGAAACAATCACAGACATGTAACAATACAACCGTCAACATATAAAGCGTGTTAAAATACCATTAACGAAGCCGAAAGGCACTTGTTCTCCTCGTCATTGCGAGAATTTGTTTGTTCTACACCATACCTGGGAACCTTCTAGTTACGGAGATATTGGGGGTTAAAGTTACAACTTAAGTTTACCAGTATTTTATATGGAGCGACTGCCTACCTGACCTCCACAACCCAATTAGTACTGGGTAATACGACACCCCTTGGTAAGACTGGTTGTCAGACTTTTTGGGCCACTGACTACCTGTAACGACTGTCAAAGATCTACAAATGACAGCCGGGACCAACAGCTTAACGTGCTTTCCGAGGCACTGAGGAAACTCTGTATGTAAGGGTGGTTACCCATTCACAGACCAACCTAGGCAAGCACGGCTTAACCTAAAGATCGACCCGAGCGGCTGTTATTATTTAGCCACGAGCTCCTTACAAGACCAACCTTACTACTAAGTAATAAAGGTGTTGCGATCTGAACAAGGATGTACAAAATGTAGTTACCTCGAAGGCGAGCATGGGCTGGCTGCCGGACTTGGTGACGGGCACGAGGTTGCCGGAGAACTCCAGGAACACTTCCTTCCCGTCCAGGAACCGGACTGATGTCGAGTGCGCCACCTCGGTGTAGTGCTCCTGCGAACGGAAACGAGATAAAAATATACAAAGTTGAAGAGTTCTGCCATTTTTTAGCTTCAAAAGTTACAAATTCGTTGAATGTTGTCTGTTTTTAATCGATTTCAGACGTTTTTTGTGGACTCTTTCTTGTGACGCTTGTACGAAATACTATAGTCTGCGCCAGATAAGTAGGAAATAAAGGTCATTAACCCGCATACATTTATTCAAATACATAATTCCGAAAACATAAATAATGACATAAACATGTCCCGAAACTACCTTATCGTGATCTTTGACTTTTTCTAGTAATAAAAAACGTTTTATAATGTATTGTCGGGGTACCTACGCAGAGACATTAAGGAAAGAGCAATGACTTTTAATTCCTACTTATCTGGCACAGACTATAATTATTTTATTTTGTGCCATTCTTATGTGCGTAAGTTTTTCTTTTTAGAACTATGCGTAATGTCAACGAAGCGTTGGGTATTTCTTTCTAAGATAAAATAAGACAGAGATATATTTAAATTTTGTTGGTCCAAAACTTTGCCACTTCCACGGTGGCCGATAACTCACTTTGGGGCACGAATGAACATATCCAGGACGTTTCTCTTCGAAAAATATAACGACAGTTGCTGTTAATCAACTGTGAACACCGTGAAAGATGACTGAGCATATTGTTTAATTGTAAAGACAAACTGTTGTCTCAAGTCAGTATGGTCCTGACTTATTACAACAACAACAGCCCATAACGTCCACTGCTGGACATAAGCCTCTCCCATGATGGGAGGAATTTGCCGTAATCTCCACGCTTGGCAGGCGGATTGGAGATCGCAGTGATGAAAGACTAACAGAAAACGCTGCTGCCCATTCTCTGGTCTACGGAGGCGCAAGGTGTTCTGCCTCAGACATTAGTCGCCTTATACGACACCCGTGAGTGTAATGGGTTGGTTCTATTCTACTCAGCCGGATATCACACGGCAAGATTTATTACACTGATTTATTAGTAAAAGACTTATTATTAGAATTTTAAGAAGAGGTATTATTAAAATTTTAAATTAAAACCAAATAACCTAGCAAGTTGATATTGCTTAGTTTAAAAGCGGACAAGAATTTCTTACTAATTTGATATTCCAAGTTTACTCTTGTCTTTTAATCACAATGTTTAGATGATGTTTCCCCAGTATATTCCATACCTGTTGCAGCAGCGTCTCGTAGGCGTATCTGTCGGTGATGTACATGACGAGCAGGCGTCCCTCCAACGCGTCCAGGCGCTTGCCCAGCACTACGATGCGGACCTCGAACGGTACCAGCAGCATCTCTCTGTGGAATAAAGTAATGTTAGTAACTTCGTAAAACTTTCCTAGGACTTGATTTTTCAGTCGTATCAGATTTCTAGAATCAATGTTTCGGTAGGTGTGAGAGAGAAAGAAATATGGCTCCATCTTTGTTTCGATACAGGACAAAATAAGTTAAAGTGCTGTTTACCTGTAAAGTTCCGTCGCCAATTTGGTGGCGTCACTGACGTTTTGGCAGTTCATCATCCAAAATCTGAAACAAAATTATATCGTTACTATCGAAGCATTCCGGTCTAGAAGTGCCATTTGTTAATAGTAGTAGAAGCATTTGCTACTGAGATCTAACATTGACGCACAACGAGTTGGTGGCGATCTTGGAGCTTCCAGCTTTAAAAGCAAGCACTGTTTAGTGCTCTAGAGACAACGTTCTATGTATATTCAGTTAAAATCTAGCTGTTAAATCTTGGACTTGTAAGATTTTGTGTATGAGTGGCCCTTCTTTTACTCGGGACGCTCTTAGTGTGCACGTCTTTCTACATCGTTCTCACATATATGTATAATCTCAAAATGAATGATGTAACCAAGATTTTGTAACAATATTTTGATTTAAAAGAGTGTCCATGGAGTTTCTTGCTCGTTCTTCTCCATAGAGATCTACGTTAGGGAATGGGCAACTACAGCCCTTTCACAATTATTATGCATTGTGACTGTGACTGTAGCCTCGTTTTCATTGTTTTTCTGATATTCAAAAGTGCCTGTTATGGTCTAATTGAAATAATTGCTACGAGTTTTGAAAAAATAAAATTATGCACTTGGAGTTGGTGGTGATCTTGGAGTTTCTAGTTTTAAAGACACAGATCTTCTTTCTAGAGAGATTTTACATAGTAATAGTAAAAATACCAGCCTATAACTGTCCCACTGCTGGGCAAAGGCCTCTTCTCAATAAAGAAGGCACGAGCATTGATCACCACGCTTGCTCAAGACGGGTTGGCGATTTCAGACTTATATTATAAGTCCAGCTTTCGTTACGATGTTCTCCTTCACCGAATATGTCTGTGATGTCCAAGATTAACCTAGAAAGTACTATAACAGTCAGAAGTCGACTGCCAATCTCGCAACACAATGGCAAAGCAATATTAGTTGTACTTATGACCTTCTTCTATAAGAACGTTTGACAACACTTACACATTAGCAACTTGTTGCCCGCTTAAGATTGTTATTACAAATTTCAATGAGTTGTGTAAGTGATACGGTGGCCTAATTGGTTAGCACTGCGCCTCGCTTGGCGAGTGTTCGGGTTCGAGTCTCACATCAAACATGAAAAACATTTTTTAAGTATTACATGTGAAATATAAATGCCAAGTTGTTAACAAAATATAATGTTAAAATATATTCCACAACTAAACGAAGATTCTTTCGTTTTACAACAATTTTCAATCTTAGCGTCGGTATTAAAATATGAGGGTAGATTTGAAACAAAGTGATAAGTTCACTTTGTTTCAAATCTACCTGCATATTTTAACTACTTTACTAGTTCACATAAATTATTCCACTATTCGCTGTTGTTGGTTGGTGAACATAGTTACGAGCGTTTGTGTTATCTTGCTGTTGCTATTTTAGTATTCTTCATTTATTATCATTATTGTAATAATAAATTACCTTTATAATATATTTATTATAATATCTATTTGTTCAAAATAACTTACAAAAATAAATTATTAAACATAATTAAATAAAACATAAAAAACCGGTCCATCTTGGATTCGAACTCACATCTATCCCGATCACACTAGCCTCGTTACCGATCTAGCTAATGTTAACTTACGCAAACTTGTCAAAATTTTGCATTACTATGAAAAAAATAATCAGACGGTGATAAAAAGAAGTTACTGATATTGTCATCCTTGTCTAACATTGACCACATCTATATTATTACTCGTAGCGATGCTACACGACATGTTAATTTGTTAGCGTTGGAACATCACTCACACGGATAAATATGCGTATGTGTGTAAATTTGTTAGCGTTGGAACATCACTCACACGGATAAATATGCGTATGTGTGTATAGGCGCCGCCGCCCGTATAGCGCAAACGATAATGTGCATTGCGGTGGAAGTGGAATTTTGACCTTTGACTGTACATATCATAGGTACTTGCCTGGATTTGAACCTACAATGACACACAACCCTCATCTAGGCCATCACGATATTACATAAGTTCAAAAAATATTAGTAGAGGCAATAGGTGCGATGATTACCTGGCAGAAACAGTGGTAGTGAAGGAGGCGCAGTCGTCGGTGACAGTGAGTGGTGTGGAGCCTGTGACGTCCTCCCACACGGCGCGCGCCTGGCCGCCCATGATGCTGCACAGCAGGCGAAGGTTGGTCGTCGACGGCTTCTCCGTGCCGCCCTAGGATAGAAGATACTTTACTTATAATGGGGCAATTTTTGATGCGAAACATCAATAGGCGCGGGTAAAACCAAAAAATGGCGTGGCGTTGCGTCGCCAAATGTCAAGTTGTCCCGAACAATCCCGAACATTACCAACCTGTTGAAGCAGCATAAGATCTATATATTCACCACAATTTACAACAAGCCAGCTGGTCTCGGGGCACAGCGCTGGGTTACAATCTCGTGACTTCGAGTTCGACCCCAGCATAAGGATTTTCTTTTTGTGAATTGAGTCATTTTGTTTTACTATTGACTTTTTTTTACAAAATAATTTCTATATTTCACATCTGCTAGGCGTCCCGTGACGGCTCACATTTTTTTAAGAGAATGGAGCTTTAGAATGCAACATTCATAAGGGCTTGTGTTGGACTCTTCAGATGCGAAATATCAATCTGTATGACTGTAAAATGACTCTATTTTTTGTTGCTTGGAAGATCAACGAACTACTTAATTGTTTTTTTTGCTTTGAGGAATGGACGTATAGATCCGAGACGATTCTTTTTAGGCTGCACATTTTGCTGGTTAAAGACAGTGCTTTTGTATGCGATTCCTTATTATGTTTTGCTTGCGTCATTTAGCACTCTGTGACGTCATAGAACAGGATGGACAGCGTTGACGAGACCTGGGGGCCTACCGTGAGGCAGGCACGTATAGAGGGGGGGGGATAGTTGGTATTTATCCCCCCCACCGAAATCTGACTGAAAATAAACGGGATCATAACCACTGCGAAGTACGTAAATTATAGTCAGTGGTATAAGCGATTTTTTACACAGTTCACATGGTTGTTTCAATGTTGGACCCCCCCGAACTTTGGTTCGGGGGAGATACCGGGGAGTTTGGATACGTGCTTGCCGTGAGGGCTAGTTCAAAGTCGCGGAAGTCGAGAGCTCCTGGTATTTTTTTAGTTGTTTGCTACATTATAATGGTTCTTACGTGTATAGCAGGCAGAGGAGCAGTCAAGGTGATAGAGCGATGGAACTTGCGTCGCCTGGGCTCCACGGTGAGCACGGGCGACACGGCGGCGTGTCGCGGTAGCACACGGCGACACAGGTCTGCACCAGCTGCGTGAGCCTGCAGCCCCACGCGGATGCGCTTAGTTAGCGCGGCCGCTGGGAACTGGGCTTGGACCTGAGCAAAAGGTAATTGGGTTAATAATGATTACATTCGTGAAAAATGTCAATAAAATAGTTTTAGCGGTAAAGATTGGTTTGCCAAGTAAAAATGGTGGGTTGAAAACAATACAGGATGCCATCAAAAAAATGTTTAAAGTGTCATTTTGAACATATTATTATCAGGGGTGCTGGAAATGTGAGCGATAGAGGTTGGTTCACAAAAATATTAGATTTGAAATCAAAATTTAAGATTTAAATCATCATTGGAGACATTAAAAAAAAATCTACAACTTTTTCATATTATGCCGAAAATGTGGTCGAAATTAGAATCTAAGATAGCTGACATCAAATTGGTAATTTCATTATACCTGCGGTATATGAGCACTGGAGATGGTGCCGCCCTCGGGCCCGATGATGTGCACCTCCTGGCGCACGCGCGACACGCACGCCAGGTAGTGCGGGAAGTCGCACGTTATGATGCGGGTCACGCGCTCTCCATTCTCGCCGACTGTCTCATTGCCGCCGTATTCTTGGCGCTCGCGTTGGAGGGCCTCCTGGAAAGGTAGAAATTAACAATTAATTTAAAGCAACTTCAAATGTAAATGTTTTTTAACCACAAATAACCCTAACACAATGCAGACACACACGTTTTTTTCTTCCATTCTCCTCTGTCAACCGTCACGCAATCATTTACTCCTTTATCTTTCATTTCATTCGTCACACAATCCATCCATTGTTTCTTTGGTCTTCATCTCCATGCATCAACATTTATATTCATCAATCTTTTAGTCACATGCGATTCGTCTCATGAATCAAAACCGCGATGAAGATTTTTGAAATTTTATGGCTCTTTTCAACGTTTTTTCAAGGTATTTAGATGTTCATGACTGACTGATGACGCTAAGCATTTTGGTTCCATCAATGGCAATGATATGAAAAAAACAAAAAAAAAAGTAAATTATGAATTAAATTAAAAAAACTTAAGGCGAAATGCGTTCCAAAAAAGACGTTTTGACGCATTTCGGCTTCTCGCAAAATCAATTTTTGGCCTCAAAAACTACAAATTTACTTTATTTTTTTTCATGATTATAAAAATTAAAGATATTCTTTATTGAATTATGGGAGCCAAAACACGATTGACATAATTTGGCTCGATACAAAAAAATCGCAAAGTTTCCCTAATATTTGCATTTTTATTCCGTCCATGAAGAGAAAAACCAGTTTTATTCGATTATAGTTAGAGTATTTTTTATAAAATTTCGTCTACACGTTCACTATTAAATACATTAGGGGATTATGGTTTTTTTTTATTTAACAGAGCATATAGAATTTTACAAAAAAATATTTATAAAAAGCGTGCAATAAGTTAGCGTGCGGGCCGGTCATACCACCGCTCCCGTGCCCCGTCAGTCGTCCGCAGCGCGTCTTAGAGAGCAGTAGTGTACAACTTTTTTGCGCCCGCTGTCGTCGACTACTTAGGAGAATATTGAAACCCGAATTCTTAAAACTGAACGTACTACACAATCGATTATAAACCTTATGCCTTCAAACACAGCGTGTATTTACCATGCACCGTACAGCTTACCCACACTAAAACATCTGACGCTATCGTTGTGCTGTGTAAAAGCATAGGTACGCTAGTGATTGACTAAATTGGAAAGTTATCGAATCTTCCATTTAATGTAGTACAAAAAAAGTATAAGGTCCTGAGAATAATTAAATAAAAAATGATGTCCAGAATATAATATAATAATAAAAATAAACAATATGTAGCTAAAACTATATATTATTAAGTAAATTAAAACAATAAAATATCCGATTACGTTGGTTTAGGCTGTCATAGCCTATTGAAACAGTAATTAGTAGCACGAGGATAAGGCATATTATACGATAATTTAAAGCCAAAACACTCCACGGATTTATCCTGAAATTTAAATAACTTACTTTACGAAAGTTGATTACGCATTTCAAATAATCAAAATAAATTAAAAACATTATTTGACATCGATCTTCCAACCGGGTTAAAACGGTTGACAAATTGAAAAATAAAACTAAAATAGCAATATTTAATTCGTCAATCGACATTATCGATAGCCTATGGTAGTGGATCTGCACAAGGACATCACCAACTCGTCGCAAGAAACAGCGGCCGTACTACGCGATTCATCCGTTCAATGAAATATCGTTTAATGATTTTTACATTACTTGTTCTGTCACTTAGCGACAAACTTAGGTAGTGGTTAAGGAGCAATGTATTTATTGCAAAAATAGTACAGTCGGTGTGATATATAGATAGCTAGTACAACAAACTAGAGTTTCGCTACTACTGGCCAGCGGAGTGCGGCAGAGCGGGAGGCCCCGCGCGCCTGTTACCCGGCCGCGTCTGCTTCACCCCCTTGAAATCTACATGACCACGATACCATTTCGCCTTAAAGTGTAAAAAAGACACGTTCTGAAAATCTCCTTCACGAGGTTGAATTTACATTTTTCCACTAGAAGGTTCAGGTGCTTCCAAATGGACTAGGGAAGGTTTTCTGGTATAGATTTAAGCTTTGATTTGGAGTTATGGGGTTTCTATTTTATTTTTGTTGTGAAACATCTATAGGCGCGGGTAAAACCAAAAATGGCGTGACGACGCGTCGCCAACTGTCAAGTTGTCAACCCGGGCCGAACAATCCCGAACATTACCGACCTATTGGAGCAGCATAAGATCTACATATTCGCCACGATTTACAATGAGCCAGCTGGTCTCGGGGCACAACGCTGGGTTACAATCTCGTGACTTCGAGTTCGATCACAGCATAAGTATTTTCTTTTTGTGAATCGAGTCATTTCGTTTTTATTTTCTGTTGTTTTATTCTCTTTTATACCGACTTGGGGCACACCGACTCGGGACAGGTTAGGTTAGAAGGGCTTACCCTTCGTGGTTATTTTTAATATTTGTATTAAATGAAAATAAATGATTATTAAACAAACAGTCTTCATTTTCAGGGGAAAATTAGTAACATTTTATTTTTTCATTAAGCCATATTTAGTTCCTGACGTAATCTGTTCTTTTATGCATATTACTTGTACAAAATAAATAAATAGGGTGCATGCTTGCCTAAAACAAACCGATTCATTCGAACTTTGAAGAGCTGCAGATTATAGATATAACGAACCTGTATGAGCGGGTTGTCGTTGTTGTGTAGGTAGTGGTCCTGCCAGGTCTCGCCGGTGTCGGAGCGCAGGATCACTATCTCGCGCTCGCGGCATGAGGATGTGAAGATGGGCACCTCGATCACTACTGGACTGTTAAGGGAAATAGTACAGTTAATTATTTAGAACTTATGATAGAAGCTACTTGGCTAGGAACCGACATCACAAGAGAAATTTCATGAAATTGAGAAATTGTGTGCAACTTTTGATTTAGATTAGAAACTAATATTTGTGCACAACAGAATCGACACCAGTATCTCTAATACTGGTGTCGATTCTGTTGTGCACAAACTGAACTTGATTTAGGCTATTGCTATCTTTTACTAAAAGGCAGTACGAGAAAAAGACGGCTATAGCTATGAACTAAGTTAGAGATGTCAAACTAGTTTATGCCTTGTTCTTCACCGTGTGTTTAGTCGACATATTTTTACGTGCACCCTTCATTTGTATGGAAATATTTGACAGCTCTAAATTACGTCCGTCTCTTTCTCGTTTTATTACAGAGAAAAAGATAGCAATAGCCTAAATTAAGTTTAGTTTGTGCACAACAGAATCGACACCAGTATCTCTAATATTAGTTTCTAAACTATTGAGACACCCTGCTAATGCAGTACAGATAATTATTCAAATGTGCAAGTTTAGTAATAGGAAGTTGCCCAGAGTACAGCAATGCTGATAGATGACTGCCCTGGAGTGAATGTATTGTTTCACATGTCCTCTTGTCTCGATTGGACGGTATTGGACGCTATTGTTGACGCTAAACGTGTAAACGATTCGTTACCGAATTCTGGGCCGAACCAAATTAGATAACCATCGCTAAAAAGAACAGAAACACTGTATGAGATTGACAAACTACGTATTCATCAAAAAATACTCACGCCAAAAACTTAGCCCCCTGCGGTTGCAGCTCCAGTAGCCTGGACGCGAGCGCCTCGCCCTCCATCAATGGCGGCGGGGCGGCGGCCGGAGCCCTACGAGTCGCAGCCCTACAGGTGACGCGAGTGGGGGCTGCACAGGCGGCCGCAGGGACGATGATGCGCACGCCACCGCGACGCTTGGCTTTCATGGCACCGCCGCGGGCGTCCACTACGAATGATACCAGGAATCTGGAAGAGATGAAGATTAGATTAGAATGTGACGTATGGACTACCTCGTTGGTCTGCTGAGCATAAGGTCCTGGGTTCGATTCCCAGGTCGGGCAATGTTATTGGGTTTTGCCATTGGGAATTTCTCAGTAGCTGCTACGGAGTTTGGGTTTGTACCGGTTAATGGCCATAGGCTCGCCCCCTATTACATGGGACATAAACATAACTGGCGAAGTGTGGGTGTACTATTTGGAACACCTCTGTCAACTCTTCGGGGATTAGAGGCGTGATATAATGTCATGTTATTTGTGTGGAAAGTAAACATGATCAAAATGTGACATTTCTAAAAGAACAGCAGTCCAAATGCAACCTGCGATATTGGAATACAGATCGCTGTCATTTTAACAGACCTGTCAATGACAGTAACCGTTAGGTTACTGTCATTGACAGGTCTGTCGTCAGGTCTGTCTGTCAGGTCGCTGTTAGTTATAACAGCGACCTTATTGGTATTAAAATAAAGATCCCTGATTTTGACACTAATCAAATTTGGCACACAGACACAGAACATTTTTTTTTATTGCGGGCGGCAACCGGTCAAATCGCGCATTTTTTCTCAACTAGGGAGCGATGTTTGGTCAGTTAGAAGCATTGTTCGTTGTTGAACTGAGGCAAAATGTCTTCCTTGTTCTTTGTCCTAGACTCTGTGCAAGTTTGAGCGAGATAGAAACAAGTTTCATCATCAATTTATGTCAAAATAACGCAAAGAAAACGGGCACCCCGATTCGGGGTGGACAGACACGGTACAAACCCCTATTCGGGGTTTGACAGATGATGCTCTGAAATGACTGTAGCATTAGAATGTACTCGTACTTGAGATCCACATAATTATCACCTAGAATTAATTACTGTTGAATGAGTTCCAAACTGGATTGGAGCGATTGCCTGGTGACAATTAGGTAATATGATGGCATTTAGCCAGAAATACAGTTCTAGCCCAAGTAACACAGGAAGCATTTTAACAAACGAATAGTAAACTTATTTAGAACTTAAGGTCCGTATAAACTCTTATTTGAGTTCACCGAGCATCTTGACGCTTTATATTGGTATTTCAAAACCATTATGATGCTTTACGATGTATAACGGTTGCATAATGGCATATGAAAATGATTTTGTAAAGCTATTAGTTTGAGTGCAGCAAATCACAAGGCAGCTGTATGGCTTTCAGCTGTTTTTAGTGCGTTTGGATCTACAATAGCATTTTTAAGTAGTACGATAATGCCTATTGCCGCTTAATAGCATAAACTTGTACCATTATAATGCGCCGTAAATCCGTCATACAGCTTTGAGCTGTTTTTAGTGCCCTTTGTTGTATAATAGCACTTTAAAGTGGGAAGTAACAGCCTAGTACCGCTGAACAGCATCAACGTGAATCAATGTAATGCTTGCATTAATAGAGATCAACTGAGTTCTATTGTACAGCTAACAGGTATTTAATCAAATACATGTGAGTTATTGTAGTGCGTAAAGCTATATATACATTCATTTCACTGTATTCGTAAAACCATTTGTCGGCCATATTGGGGAAAAGCACCTAATGTATGATCAACAAAACAACAGCCATTTTTAGGGAGGATTTTTTATTTTCATTTCTTCTTGATTTTGAACTACGGTCGTCCAGGGTACAACCATGCTTATGTCATTCGAATCTGTGTCTGATTTTTCTCCATTATGGATAATTCAAGTCTACTGGTATACCGGTGAACCCATAACGAGCTACTTTATAGACAATGGTATTACAGTGGCACATCAAAAGTCTTTTCTCTGGCCTCTAGCTTAATAATTGTTCACGTGTGAGTATTGATACTACCGGTGGCATTAATTACCCTTTTTAAGGGCTCATCTGGCTGCTATAGATCGATACCATTTTGAAAATATTTTATAACCAAAAAATATTGTCATTTGGACCTATTTATAAAAGCAATAGACCTATATCATAATAATATAACTTTATTTAATACTGCTCGACCAATACTATTATGTTAATTATGCAAAATTCGTTCTATACTAAGAATACACAATTGTTTTGGGCATTTCACACATATTTTTATGTCACATTTTATATGAAAACCACAAAATAACGAAGGCGCGTGAAAATTTTCAATGAAACTTATATAGACATTTACAGTAAACTACGTTGCGAATAATATTTACAGGCATAAAATAAGAAAAGAGTCAAAAGTTCTAGTATTATAATTTTTGTTTTGATGCAAACAAATATGGTGTCATTCACTCAGTTTTGACCGTCTTCGTCCATAATATTATATTGCTAGACAAAGTTAATTGTATTATAACATTTGTACCGTAGTATTAGAGATGTTTTTGCAATGATGTAGGGTTTATCTAAGTTCTAACTGTGAACACTTATATAGCCTCAATCATTCTTTTAGAACAATCTAATGCTAGTTTAATGCTTTTGTAATGCAATTAACATCTTCATTATCAATAATATTGCTAATATAATGTTTCTGTAATGCGATTGGCAACTTCATTGTCCGTAATAATGTTTCTGTAATGCGATTGGCAACTTCATTGACCGTAATAATGTTTCTATAATGCGATCCGCAACTTATTTGGTCACACTAATGCTAATGTAATGCGCCTGTAATGCAAATAAACAACTAATTATGAACTTATTTATGATCTAAAGCCGTATAATTTGTGCCCAAATAAGCATTACAGTAGCCGTATAAACGTTTGTAATGCCTTCATAGAACTAATTCAAAATGCGAAAACGATACAGAAATGCTGTAAGTCGGCCGATATACTGCTTTGATGTGTTACTTGGGAGGCTTTCGAACTTTCTTTTTGTTTTTTTGAATGAGAGACGAGAAGTCTAACGTCACCACCAAAGACTTCATATCGATTGGTTCGTTTAAGACTATCTTTCCTTATCGTGTAGTTAGACCTGGTGTCAGAGTTTTTATGCCGCCCATGGGCCTTTGACTCGGCTTTACATGCCGCCAAGAAAATCTTTCAGCCTCCCAGCTCTCCTCAGATTCCCTTACGATGTTTTCCTTGACCGAAGCAATATACAGTACGCACATGAATCCGAAAAATCGGAGGTACGTGTCTTGGGTTCGAACTAGAGACCTATGACTAGGCAGTCCAAAAACCACACCGCTGGGCTATCACTGCTTGTTGCTACTAAATACTATGTCAATATTTTAGATTAGACAATCTCCTTATCTATAACCCTGCTCAACTCATCTGCGAAGGCAAAAAAAATGTCTATGCTTGCCTCTTAGGATCTTTAACCTATGTTTTTCTTTTTGTAAAATGATCAGATCCTGTATCCTGATCCTGATCCTGTATCTTACCCGATATCAAGCGGCTGTCGATCGATGGTGGCCACCTTCCGGTCGTTGTTGCTTGGCCACAGGTGTCCATCGGTGACCGTGTCCTCCAACGGCTTGGCTCGGTGCAACGTGCCTGCTTCGCTGTTCATGTAGCGGTATTGTTGCTGCTGTTGGATTGGACACTCCACCTCGCCTGCAATGGATGATGAAAATAGGCATGAGAAACGGTTAATGAAGTTACTATAGTAAAGGACTATTGAAAACCCATCAGGAGATGATGCATAGTTATATTATTACGTAATCTCTGTCTAAAGATAACCTGGTGGTCTACAGCATTGTTTTTCAACCGTTTTCAGGACACGACCCCATAATATAAAAAAAATATGGCGACCCCCCGACCTTTTGCTTTTTTTTCATTTATTTTATTACAAATATTAAATCCATTCAAATTGTTTATGCATTTTCATAGTTAGGATTTGGACTAGTATAATTATGTAGTAGTATTATATATATAACTAGTATTTGCGTGGGTGCGCGAGCTGCGCGCAGCTCGCGGGTTTTGTGTTCCTATCTACCTACTACTACCTACTACTACCTACTACTACCTACTACTACCTACCTACTACCTACCTACTACCTACCTACCACCTACCTACTACCTACCTACTACTACGTACTACTATACCTACTACCTACCTACCTACCTACCTACTACCTACCTACCTACTACTACCTACTACCTACCTACTACCTACCTACTACTACCTACTACCTACCTACCTACCTACCCCTACCGACTATCTACCTACTACCTACCTACCTACTACCTACCTACCTACTACCTACCTACCTACTCCCTACCTACTACCTATCTACTACCTACCTACTCAGAACTTTTCCCATTTAAAGAACACTACCCTAAAGTTTCCTTGTCGTCGCCCTGAGTTACGCTTCACCCACTCAACCTTCGTTACGCTGCGGAGGTCGCCGGCTCGCTTCGCTCGCCACCTCCCCCCTTCGCTCCACTCGGTCTCGCAGGTTCGCTCCACTCAGAACCTACCTACCACCAGACAGGTTTCGACGCCTACTATAATATTTGTTCAAACACATAATGGCTATCCCTGACCGTTACGAAGTTATAGCCCTTTTATTTTTAGGGGAGGTTGGGGAGGAGAGGATACCCTCCGTGTACAAATTTAAACGCTCCTCAATAATAATTTATGGTAAAAATTAAAAAGCCGCTACGTGTCCTAGATTCCGAGATACGATGGAGAGAGGGGTGAAGGGGGGGAGAGTGGGGAGTTTTGAAACATGATTTTGACTAACTCTAGGCTCCTTCTTACGAATCTGAAAAAAAAAATGTTCCAAGTCTCTCAACTTCCAAGATCCGCCTAAAGGGGGGAGAAGGGGGAAAAAAGAGTCAATTTTGAAAACTGGTTTTTACTTTTCCGAGCCTCTTCTATACGAATCTGAAAAAAAAAATGTTCCAAGTCTCTTTGTTTCCGAGATACGATAGGGAGGGGGAGGAATGGGGGCGAAAAGGGGAGGTTTGGGACTTTTCCCATACTCACGGGAGTTACTTGTTTACGAATCTGTCAAAATATACCCCCCTCCCCATCCACCATCTGGGAGAACAATTCTGTCAGTGAGTGAGTCAGTCAGTCAGTCAGTGGTAATCGAGCTTTATATAGTATAATTATTAAATTAAATTTGGAATTCGATTTAATTCTCAATGTAGCAAAAACGGATCCACGATGGAAGAAATTAGTTAATGACAAACAAGCGAAACCTCAATAAAATGGATGAGTAGGTACTTCTAGGTTCTTATTTTGTTAATTTGTATGAACATACAAATGTTTATATCCTTTAGTTAACATTTTCTTCATCATCATCATCATCATCATCATCATCATCATCATCATCAGCCTATCAACAGCCTATTAACATTTTCTTATTAAATCTATTTTTCTAGGCTCTATTGTTTGACCGCGAACCGGAAGACGTTGCGTTGGAAGGCCTCCCACTAGGTGGACCGATGACCTGGTGAAGGCTGCGGGAATCCGCTGGATGCGAGTCGCACGGGACCGTTCAATGTGGCGACACTTGGGGGAGGCCTATGTCCAGCAGTGGACGTCTTTCGGCTGAAATGATGATGATGATGATGATGATTGTTTTGTTTATTGAGGTAGTTTTTACGACCTCTTGCGACCCCCCTATACAGGCTTCGCGAAAAACACTGGTCTAGAGAATCCGCTGCATGGAACTAACTAAAGACCACATGTTATGGACATGATGGTGTTACAGTTGCTTGGGGGAAACCAATATTCAAGAGTGGAGGTTACTCGGCCAAATGATTATCGTTTCAGACACGACGAGACGAGACGTTTGCAGCTAAACATAAGCAGGAGTCACAGCAAAACTTTATTAAAATCCCCAAGTATTACAGAATTACACGATTACAGTAACACTATGTAAAAGTAGGCCATTGAATTCGACATGACCTCTTTATGTGACGTCGGACCGACGTAAACGAAGTCCTTGAATCCCGTAATAACTTCGAAACTAAGTTTCAGCCGTCAAGCGTCAGAGTAGCATTGATAAACAGGATTAAGTAGCACCGACATTATTTATAATCGTACTCAAACCGATGCAAACATGCAGAGAGATCAAGATCGCATTTGTTTACAATATCAACCGCAGAATCAAAATCCACCAGAACTTTACGAAAAAAACATCTTATAAAAGTTTTTGTGGTTGAATAAACAGATTTTGTGAGATATCAGTATGTTATTACATGAGGTAAGTAGGTAGTGCAGCCCACATTTTTGTGCAATAATATTTATTCTGCGCGTGGGCACGTGGATCATAGAGTAATAAGTAAATGGAGTCCATCTTGACGCCGAAAGTCACTCAAAATGAACTACTTGAGGTGATTATTACAAAGAAACGACTAGTTTAATAAAAGCCAAACCAGAATTCTCAAATGCGAGAAGTTTCCATTGATTTTTAAAGATGAAAACACACTTGTGTCACATAAAAATGCGTTCTGAAACCGAAGGGTAGGACACCTTCAGTCGAACAAGCTATTTGGATTACAGTTTAACTCACAAATTACATTTTAAAATTTAAACTAAACAGCTTGTTCGACCGTACTGTATCTTTGTAGTGTGTGTACTTAGACGTCGTCGTTTACTCCACTCCCGCGTACATGTTCATTCCATTAGCTCATTCCTCTGTGTTCTAGTTAGTCTAGACTAAATAGTAAATAGCCAGACATGAGTAACTCACCTCCCTCGTCTTCCGAGTCGCTCATGAATGTATCCTGCATTAGTTCGGGTGCCGCCACTCTGTATTTGCCTTCCAAGCCACCTGTAAAAATGAGAAAAGAACGTCAGCATATTTTTCAAATAGTATCAAGATATTTATAGTTAGAAGTTACAAAGTCATCTATACTTCTATACTAATATGTATTATAAAGAGGTAACATTTGTTTGTAAGTTTGTATGTAGGGGGTAATCTCCGGAAGTAATGAACCAATTTTAAAAATTGTTTCACTGGTAGAAAGCTACATTATTCGTGAGTGCTATAGGCTATATTTTATTTCCGTACTCCCACGGGAACGGGAACTACGCGGGTGAAACCGCGGGACGTCAGCTAGTGGTGAATAAAGACACCACATTCAGCTCCCTAAAGGCTTTTTAGAACCTGGGAACAGTTTAAACTTGATGATCTGAGTTCATCAACGCGCTCGGAGTCAAAATGTTGATCTATGGTCTCTACTTCCCTAAAAAGTAGTATTATCCCTGCAGTAGGGCAGTTAGGTTAGGGATCAGACTTTACGAATTCGCTGAACTCCTTCCTATTACTACAGTTGTCGCATTTGGTACGGCGCGGTGTCAAATAGCAACATCCGAACTAAAACAAACCGAATGACATTATTTTTCGCTTTTAATACATGGGTATTACGTCATTCACTTTAAGCCGATTTCGCGACGATATGGGAGGATACTCCCTGATAGACCAACACCAATAAACAGTGACGAAAGATCCATATAATCTAGCTCAGATCTATAGAAGATAAAGATCTATAGAAGCAGGGCTAGCGCAGCGATGTTACGCAAAAAAATCCAGAACTTATAGTATTATATAGTCAAGAGAAGCACTACTTAACTGGTACCAAAACTGCATTGAAGTACCATTTGGAACCCTATGCTCCTACATCGAGTCCAGTTAATCGAACACAATGGCACTATAAATAGCGGCCGCGGCAGGACGCATACAAGCATTGTCAACCGTTTCGTTCAGATGATTTTTACAACTCATTCATTGCGTTTAGATTGTTTTATGAGGTGTTAAGAAAGTAACGGCGAGATTTTTATTTGTGTCTGATTGTTTTAATTCGAAGGTCATTGACTAGATAAATCTTTTTTACAACTAAAGGTAGCAAGATATGGGTGTATACCGCACACCTACAAGCTCGAAGGCAACAAAGGAGCCGATTCTTGCCGGGAACAAGCAACTCTACGTGGTGTGTAGGTGTCTACTGTGGTCATATAGTATGGCCAGGCGCCCCAGGGATTACATGCGCACCTTTGTTTTAGTTAAGTTATCAATCGAGGCCCAATACTCCCAGATTGCCTAAAGACACATAATATAATAGTAGACTACCTCAGTTTTGGTATCTGACTACTAATGCTTCTAAGCACTATGTGCTCTAATGCCCTTCTTCAAGAGCAGCGGTGGCCCAGTGGTGGCGGCCCCGACTTACGAACAGTAAGTCATGGGTTCGAACCCAGGCAGGCGCATTACTTTGTGTAATTTATATCATCACCACTGCTCTCAAAACGGTGAAGGAAAACATCGTGAGGAAACCGGCATGTCCTAGAACCAAAAATTCGAAGGCATGTGACATCTACCAACCCGCACTGGGCCCGCGTGGTGGATTATTCCCTCTCATTGAGAGGAGGCCGTGTCCCAGCAGTAGGAACATTATAGGCTGGTGATGATGATGATGATGACTAATGCTTATAAAGAGAGTATTTTTCTCACAGCTTGTGTATTTGCACGGGATCAAGAGAATGGCTGTAGTATGTCTAATGCCAGATTTCTGGGGGTTCCATACCATCAGGTTTCTGAATGATCTCTTTAGGAAGATGGCTATACATTGCTTGAGTGTTCTATTTAATAGATCTATATCTGAGGTGGCATATGCTCTTTACAAAATATATGCCACCTTTGCGGTCATGGCGTTCTCAAAGAAGATATAAACGGTTATGTCATAGTAGTTATTCGTTTATTTTATAACCGCAAAATATTGTATGTAGGTGTTCACCGCGGACATATGGCAAAAATATGTGCATTGAGTAATCCTAATATACGCGAACTAAATTGTTCATAAGGCCGTCTGGTTTTAACAGATCTGGTCATGACACGGATTTGAATGGTTCTCATGTTTTGTAAATGTGCAGTTTTAATAAAAGTATCCGGAATTGATATCATATTTCTATTGTTTGGTTTCCTATTCACTTTTACACACACACATTTAAAAGGAATGTTGATTATAGAATTGAGGAGCTCGTGGCTAAATAATAACAGCCGCTCGGGTCGATCATTAGGTTAAGCCGTGCTTGCCTAGGTCGGTCTGTGGATGGGTGACCACCCATTACATACCGAGTTTCCTCCGTGCCTCGGAAAGCACGTTAAGCCGTTGGTCCCGGCTGTCATTTGTAGATCTTTGACAGTCGTTAGGTAGTCAGAGGCCCAATAAGTCTGACAACCAGTCTTACCAAGGGGTATCGTATTACCCGGTACTAACTGGGTTGTGGAGGTCAGATAGGCAGTCGCTCCATGTAAAATACTGGTATTCAGCTGCATCCGGTAAAACTGGAAGCCGACCCCAATATAGTTGCGAAAAGGCTAGGCAGATGATGTTGATTATAGAACAATCACTTGCATTGAAGATGAATTGACATTTATTTTCCTACTAATATATTTATATTGATCTCCCATAGTCAAAAATTAATAACTTCCAATACTTGGAGCTTGAAATTTAAAGCAAGAACTCCTCATTCTTGCTCTAAATTTCAAGCTCCAAGATCCAGCGGTTTCAACTGCCCGTGGTCTGACACTGAAATTTCTACCAATTCAAGTGCTTAGGTAAATTATTCTATAACGATTTTACCTAAGTTCCCACGGAGATAATCTACACAAATCTTGTAAAAACCTGAACATAACATAACAACGATATAATATCTTCACTTCAGACACGTGTCAATGAAAATAAAGGACAAAGAACTTTCCAAAGAAAGTGCACCGGAGTGAGGAAGTGGCCGCATTAGAATAGATGTATGGTTTCGGCGCAGGACTCGAATATGCTTGCCTGCATACTTAATCATTGGAAACGACATTAGGTCTATGCATATTAGTGATCGGATAGTAATGTTTGTTTTTATTGTAGGTATAGTGCCGGTACTTTTAAACAAGCCTAACTCTTCATGAGGTTTCTGAACCGTCTATTGACCTAGGCTTGCGCTATTGTTGGGCCATATGCACGCCAGTGGGTATACTAGGTACTGGTCTGAATTCGGTTCTGTTTATATGATTTTGAATAATAGATGTGTATGTCTTCGCCAAAAGACCATCATCAAGGACCGTAGCAAAGTTGACACTAAAAATGATCGTCCGTACGTAGATGCCGGAGGCATTCATTCTAAGATTCAGCGCAGGTAGCGTTGGATGAATCCCTAAGGAAAAATTATATGTGGTCTATGTAGATCAAAAGGTAGAAGTATCTCTTTTGGGTGATTTTAGAGACTCAAAACTCTATCTGTATATCAACCTATGGCCTAAATTCATACAACAATAGGATATCCCCCATTAGAAACATTTTTATGTTCAAACTTAATGGACAATTTATATGTACAGCGGTGTTTATTTTTATTGTTTGTTGGGTGACAATCGAATGCGTGTCGGTGGACAGTTTTGCATTTTGTCAGAGGTTTACAGTTAAGGTCAGTGACAGTTGGGTTATTACTGAATTCTGACCCGTGGCTTGACCGGTGACTTGATTGCAGGTGAAAGTGTGGACATAATGGGTGTAGATTGAGAGATCCCTTTAATTGTTGAAGTCGTTATCAAGAGGCTAATTCATTGCAAACCATGCTTCTGCTATTCGTATTGATGATACATTGGTCTGGTTGTTTAGATTATTTTGGCTTGATTATGGCTTCAGTAGTGTTAATTAGTTTCTAAATATATTAGACACTTCAACAAACGGGCTATTAAGGTGAACGCCCTAGGGTAGCCCGCGAAATTCAATATTTCCTACGTTTTTTGCAATTTGCAGGCCAGTGCTACGTTATGTGTTGATTAAAATATTATTCGCGGCTGTAAGACGTATGTGGTTACAGAATTATATTCATAAAAATAATCAATACAACCCTCCAAGTTCATAAAGGTAGAAAAATGACTTTTTCAAGATCAAAGTCGTTCCTGAATTTCGCGGGCTACCTTGGAGCATCCACCTTAATGTCTTGTTAGGAGCACCACACTAGTTAGACTGACTTTTTTAAGATTTCCTCGTTTACAAGCTTGGCTTCGTTTGTAAGCACTTGCAACCGCCGTGCGTGTATGACTAGATGTATGAACGTGGATGAGGCAAAAAGAGTATGTAAGGATCGCAGCAGATCGCGGGCCTGTGGACGGTGGGCTATGGGCTAGCTCGCCGTCCGTCCGTCTCATGACGACAGGCCGTGTCGACAAGCAGGAGTGTTCCACGCGCGCCTCAAAGAGAGTCAGCAAAAAGGAAGGGGTCCGTAAGGACCGATGCCTGCCGGGGTTGCGGGACTGTTCGAAAGAGATACCGTGGCCCCGGAACACAAAGGGCGATGAAGGAACATGGATGGGTTTTGGTCAGTAAAAGTCTGACACTCCCTCCTGCTCCGCCCAGAGCGGGAGGAGTTATTTGATGATTTCCCATCCGAAATAAAAAAAAAAAAAGGATCGCAGCAGATGACGTTCTGTGGTTTCTGCGTACCCACATGGGAAATATGCCTGAGTTAATGTTTATGAAATCCGTCTAGCTAGAGAAAGCTAGAGATATTTAGTGGCTCGAGTGTTTATTAATTCAGATGTTTATGTTTGCAATCTGCAGGATTGGTTTATCGTGGAAGTTTATTTAAAGTACACTAACAACCCAAATATTCCTACCACATAGATGTAATAGGCTAGTTTCCACCACCAATAAATTGCAAATCTATTTAGTCCGTCAGTTAGAGTATTGGAAAATAATGGACACGTATTTATTGTTTTTGTAAATCAATGTATATTGACAAAGATAAAACGCATCAAAACTCGGAAGTGGGGGCTCGTGACGTCACAATTCACTAAAATTATACCACGGCGTGACGTATTGAGAATTTTAAAAGCGTCATATCTTCGTCAAACTGACGGACTAATTAGATTTTTTCAGGACACAAGCCTGTTAGTATCTCAATAGTAGGTAACTAGATAAAAAGTGTAAACTGCACCCAATAAAAAACACCTGCTTAAATATTAGCAATGTGTATTAATTAATTTATAAAAACAATTTCAAAAATTTTTTTTAAAGAAGACTTTGCGATCTATTCACCTCACTCTCATTTCGATTAGAAAAACTAGTACGAACATAAAAATCGACCTGACTATTTGTATTTTAGGTCAAACGTGTTTTACGAGCGAGTAAATTGTAGGTTTACATAAATCATTATGACGTTGCTGGGCTGTGTAATATTTCATCGGTCACACTTCATTTGCGAGCACTACGACGTATATTTTATAGGCTTTATGATGGTTAAGATACCTAATATACTTTTGCTTTACCTAAGTACTTTCAGACAGAGGTGTATCTTATCATCATCATTTCAGCCGAAAAGCGTCCACTGCTGGACATAAGTCTCCCCCAAGTGTCGCCACATTGACCGGTCCCGTGCGACTCGCATCCAACGGATTCCCGCAACCTTCACCAGGTCATCGGTCCACCTAGTGGGAGGCCTTCCAACGCGACGTCTTCCGGTTCGCGGTCCTCACTCCAGAACTTTTCGGCCCCATCGGCCATCCGTTCTGCGAGCAATGTGCCCTGCCCACTGCCACTTAAGCTTGGCAATTCTTCGGGCTACATCGGTAACCTTGGTTTTCTTGCGGATGTCTTCATTTCTGATTCGATCGCGTAAGGAAACTCCGAACATAGCCCTCTCCATTGCCCTTTGGGTGGCTTTAAGCCTTTTGATGAGGCCCATCATAAGCGACTACGTTTCGGTCCCGTATGTAATCACTGGCAACACACTCTGGTATAATGTATCTTTATACAGCCTTATTTCTTCAGATATGTTTAAGACCCCCATGTAAGGGGGCGACCCTATTTTCATCTACCGGACACAAATCTAAACTTCCTGGCAGCAACTGTGAAATTCCTGAAGGAAAAACCCAAATCACTTCGCCCGACTGAAACGAACCCAGGACCTCAAGCTCATTGAGAGTGTAAGAGTAAGAGGGAGAAGGCCGTATGATCAACCAGGCGAGCTCAATGTAGGCTGGTCGTGGTCTTATCTTATTTTTTTTCAATAATTACCTCACGATGTTAACCTTCATCGTCCTGACCGCAGTGGTGACACCATCAATTATCATTTCGAAGCCATTATCTTTAATTCGGAATAAGATTTACTATAGGTATCTTCTTCTTTCAGAGTTTGAAAGATCGCTATCATACAATTTAGATGACTATGGAAAATTCAATAAGCATGATCATCATTATTGATCAGTCGGAAAACTGACCTTGACATCTAATAAGAAGTCCTAACACGCTTGCACTAGCAAACCAGAAGCTGACGAGACGCGGTGTCGTGTTGCATGCGCTAATTAGATTAAAACTACGTTCTACGTCGTTGTATGTTTTCCATCTCTTTACTACTGATATACAATATAATTGATCTTCGGAACTGGTCATGATGATGTCATTGTAGGTAAATACAATCACGAACTCCTTTTTCCCATGGGGTAGGCGCATGTGATACGGCGGAACAAAGAAATAGTGTGAGGTTTCACCATAGTCAAATGTGGATGGCCTATAAGATGGCCTTCAATTACGGAAGAAGAAGATTGCGCCGACCCCAAATTAATTGGGGTAAGGGTAGGACAATGATGGTAGACAGAACATAGATCGCCACCTGCTATGATGCTTATAAAGTGTGTAAAAAACCTCTTAACGAAGCTGAAAGGCACTTGTGCTCCCCGTCATTGCGATCATTTTTTTGTTCTACACCATACCTGAGAACGTTCTAGTTACGGAGATAATTTATTATGCTTGTTGACATTTTTTTTTTTTTTAAGATCTTTACTTTTAACACCTCTACGACCCCCGTACTATTCAATCCATCCATCAGCACAATGTTTTGAGTGTGTCAAATTGAGTTCTACCACAAAAAATGATTTTTCACCCCAAAAAATAAGTAGTTTCCCAGCAAAAATTTTTGCGTGAAGTTACTTAGAATTTAGTTACAGAATGCTGGTGATGAGGTAGTTTACACCCTGTTTACTCCCTCCCTTTGCTGCGTCCACATTTTCAAACATGCACAAAGTAAATAAATATATAATAGTAGATACATGTAATGCAGAAGGACTAGGAAGTTGTAAGATTGTAATTAACAGTCTTGATGAATGAATTGTAATATCAGTTGTAATTGTGCTGTGATCAAAAGGGCAGAGTGCATCAATTCAGTGTTTTCTTTATCTTAATGTTTGCTTTCATACTATCTACGAAAGTCACATTAAATAGCAATAAATGCCTCGTAAATCACCGTCTAAATACGTCAAGTATTAAATAAATCATCGAAATGCATTGATAGCATAAGTTTATAATGCAGTTAGATCCCATTCACTACCGATTTAGATAGAAAGAAGCTTGCCACACTATTCCCCACTACTACAAAGCTTGAAAGGCAGAACCAACAGTGACGACCACCAGAAAACTGCCGAGACAATGAAGCTTCGAGAATATCGGAGAAACTATTGAACTGTATCGATTAAGATAGTATTTTCACACAGAATTATATCTCAATATCCTCAATGGATGAATGATGAGGCACGCGTGTCTACAAAGTATAACTCATTCGATGATTACCCAACCCGTCAATTGCTCGCACGCGACAGCGCACGCGCATGTGATGTCACCGACTCCTGTGGTTGCGTGGGAGTGCACAAGGGCCAACTAATTGACTCCGTGACACTTGCATTACCTGACTTCTGACTCTTCAAATTTTGATGGGCCATCATGATGAAACTATTACCCTTTATGGGACAATTGACAATTATTGGCCATTAATCAGTTTTGTATGGCTGTTAAGTGGTGTCTCGATCATGCATAGATTTGATTAGATCGTCACAGTTAGCATAATATTGTCTGGCGATGTTTCTGCTTGAGTTATTCCTAAGGAGTCGTCATCATAGCCAAGGTGAATGCATTAGGGTAGCCCGCGAAATTCAAATTTTCTTACGTTTTTTGCAATTTGCAGGCCAGTGCTAGGTTGTATGTTGATTAAAATATTGTTTGCGACTGTAAGACGTATGTAGTTACAGAATTATAACTATCAAAATCATCAATACAACCCTCCAAGTTCATAAAGGTGCAAGAATGATTTTGACCTTGGAAGAGTAATTTTTCCACCTTTATGAACTTTGCTAAAACTGTGTGTGTATACGAACTGGCCTGCAAATTGCAAAAAACGTAAGAAAATTTGAATTTCGCGGGCTACCTTTGAGCATCCACCTTAATGAATAGCCTTTTCAAAACTATGTTGGGGTCGGCTTCCAGTCTAACCGTATGCAGCTATATATAAGTATTTTATATGGAGCGACTGCCTATCTGACCTCCAAATCCCCACGATACTTGGTAGGACTGGTTGTTAGACTTTCGGGCCACTGACTATACCTGTAACGGCTGTCAAAGATATTTATAAATGACAGCCGGAACCAACCGCTTAACGTGCTTTACGAGGCACGGATGAAACTCGGTATGAAATGGGTGGTCACCCATCCACGGACCAACCTAGGCAACAGGGCTGTTATTATTTAGCCACGAGCTCCTCCTCGAGTTATTCCTAAGGAGTGTTAAGGTCAATAGTGAATTATCGAGCAATCTATTTAAAAGATCTATCCATCATCGAAATGAAAGCAATTTGTAATCAAAGATTTATCGATGGCTAAGTAAAAATAAAATGGTTTCGTGATAGCCCCGCCCTGTCGTTGAAATCACCGACTTCTGGGCCCTACCCAGAAGTCAATAGAAAATATGGTCGATGTGAGTAATCAACTGAATGGTATAGAATGTAAGAAACGGTAGCTGTTTTGTAAATAATCGTGACAGGCAAGGTCACCACTTCAATATAGAGCGAATAGAGCGATCATTATTTTTAAATGGTTAGTGAAGTAACAACTAACAATTTAAAATCGACGCTTTAGAGGTGCTACGTACGAGAGGCATACGAGAGGCGCTCGTGGCTAAATTAGAACAGGCGCTCGGGTCAATATTTAGGTTAAGCAGTACTTGCTTAGGTTTGTCTGTGGATGGGTAACCACCCATTACTTACAGAGTTTCCTCCGTGCCTCGGAAAGCACGTTAAGCCGTTGGTCTCGGCTGTCATTTGTAGATCTTTGACAGTCGTTAGGTAGTCAGAGGCCCAACAAGTCTGACAACCAGTCTTACCAAGGGTATCGTTTACCCGGTACTAACTGGGTTGTGGAGGTCAGATAGGCAGTCGTTCCATGTAAAATACTGGTATTATTCAGCTGCATCCGCTAAAACTGGAAGCCGACCCCAACATAGTTGGGAAAAGGCTAGGCAGATGATGACATTTAGAGGTGCTATACATCATTGCGGGTAGGCTCATACAATTTGACTGCCTCGTTGGTCTAGTGGTGGCAAGTGCGACTGCTGAGCAGGAGATCCTGGGTTCGATTCCCAGGTCAGGCAGTGTTATTGGGTTTTTTCATCAGGAATTTCTCAGTAGCAGCCACGGAGTCTGGATTTGTGCCCGGTTGATGGGAATAGGCTCGCCCCCTATTACATGGGATTTAAACCTTACTGGCGAAATAGGATACTAATAGGTACACCGCTGTCTACTCCTTCCGGGTTTACAAGCGTGATATTATGCTAAGTTATACAATTTATTAGACAAAAATGCCTGAGCTACTAATACTAGTTAGTGCCAGTTAAGATGAGAATAGCGGCCATTGCCCTTTCCCTAATATATCTTCGTACGAACCAAAACAAATAAACCATGTATCGTTTTTCATTACAAAAAATGTTGAAGATCACGATAGATACCGATTCAAGACCTGAACAGGCTTAATTTTGGTTTTCAAAGTTAAGAAGTTTGATAAATGCAGGTGGGTCAATGACCGCTATTCTCATCTTAACTGAACTATACTACATATATTTGCTTCCATTCGAGTCATGCCGATCGGCATTGTCCATTTGGCATCTACCAAACTTTGAACCATGTTGGGACCGGCCGATCGGCTTTATCCCGAACTGTAAAATCATAACCTCCGCCTTTTTTGAAGTCGGTTAAAAATTTAGCGCCCGATTGTGTTGAATACTACCGACCCGAACATATTATATATGTAAAGCACCCATTACGCTACCTATATTTACGACGCAATTACAACTAAGTGCTACCGGTTTATCGATTATTATATTGATGAATCACAAAACGAGAATAGTGTTGATCCAAAGATATAATCAGAATTGACATTGAGGTGGTTCCTTGCATACTAATTGTGTCTGAAAGTGATGACGACACATTTTCTGGCAACAGTTCTTGCATGAAAGTTGGAGTGTACATTCTGTATGTTATCACGCCAAAACATAATGATGCGGGTCTATTATTAGAGTGTTTTAATCACTGTTAATGACTGCACTGTTTTTGAAAGTATTTTATACAAAAGTAGGTGAAAAGCAGATGCTGTTGTAATGTTTACGATGCGATGGTACCTTTTTATTGAGTTTATTTTGGGAAACAGTCGATTGTACTGTTCACGTAAACTAAAGTTTGTTCGAATTCTTGTTTCCTAGTGATGTTATTACTAATTTACTACATTGACGAATATCAACTTAGTTGTTTTTCAAATGAAGTTGTGGCACAAATTTAATTTTATAAGAGAGTGTAGAGGTATTTCCAAAAACTCTAATTTTTTACAAGTTTGGAAACTATACCGCTTGCTTAGTTTAAAGCTTTTACACACCTATTGTTTATTATTTTAATGGAAGCTACAGCTACATAGCTCACCTTAGAATCTAATGCTAGCTCGATAGTGGCTACTGAAGACTGAGAATTTAATTACGATACAACTGTTAATTGGCGTCATTGCCGCAAAAGGAACAATAGCACATTCAGTATTAAAGTGAACAAGAGGAGTCTGAACTAAATGTGAATCATCGTGATATCTCGTTAACATGCAGTGCTAAATAGGAGCAGCTCAATTGTAGTCAAAGAACTTACTTAGAAATGGCTTAAGTCAGCTAAACAGTCTGACATACAGCAACCATATGGATGGTGTAACACAATCACAATCGAAATAGCTTTTCGGTGTCTAGTTTTTAAAATCAGCTGCAACATAATTTTCCATTGCCAGGACCCCTTTGGTTTTATAAAAATACGAAATACGTTTGGTTGACCGGACTTTCCCAAGACATAACTTTGTTTTTTTTTTCTTGTAGTCCCAAAATACCACTCAAAAATATTTAGGGGGAATCCGGGACCGCGTTCCTGGTCTAAAAAGCCTCCCGACCCACAAAAAATTACTGAACCCGGAAGTCGGTGACTTTTAATCGTTTCATTTACTTTTTTGCCACCGTTTCCGGAAGTTAAGTTATTTTAAACTTTTTTGTGTTTGTAATTAATCAACATGCCATCAGCAATCACGGAGTTATGAGAAGCAGAATTGAGATCCTCCTTCTTTTTAGAAGTTGGTCAAAAATGAAAATGATTTTGATCGTGTAACACAATATTGAAGTTCGGATGTAGGGTTTCTTATCCCATCCCAAAAGTCAAAGGTCGTCTACCAAAATAGTTGCAAGTAGAACACGAGATCGATCTTTACGCCTGGCTTTACGGCACATGGGTACAGCAAACCATAAAACTCAAACTCAAAGCATTTATTTCAATTAGACCATTACGGCACTTTTGAATGTCAAAAATACAAAAAAAAAAACAAAGCTACAGTCCCAGTCACAAGACATAATAACTTGAGAAAGTATTGTAGTTGCCCATTCCCTAGCGTAGATCTCTATGGAGAAGAACGGGCTAGTAACTCCATGGACACTCTTTTAAATCAAAATATTGTTACAAAATCTTGGTAACATCATTCATGTTGAGATTTTACATATATGTGAGAACGATGTAGAAAGACGTGCACATTAAGAGCGTCCAGAGTAAAAGATTAAATCAACAATTTAAAAATAAAGTAGGTAATCAAAATGAACCGTGGCAGCTAAGACATGACCAGTCCCGACTGACAGCGCTGATAAGTTGGAGTTAGGACATAAATTATCCTTGTTACCCCGGTAGTACGATCCCCTGGGGTTATACCTGACCTCCACGCTGGAAAAGCTAGTATTATCTATTTTTTCAGGCCGCAAAAACTCCGTACTCAACGCCTACTACAATCATACACCGCAGACAATTCAGCAGCCACAATCATTACCCACGCCCAAATCAGTGTAAATATTCTCGTTAAAAGTACCCATTCCACTAATAAGGGTAAGCAGCGATGTGGGAGTATGAGCCGTACATACGCAGCATATAATGACGTTATATACTTAAGGAGCGGCTGTAGCTGACATCATCGCTGGATTAAAAAGGTTGGTTTGCAGTTTGCACAGATCTGATGGCTTTACAATGTCACAGGTGTGTATTATGCAGTTTGATTTGTTTCTTTGTTTACTATACATGTCGTGATGATCTAATGATCACCATCGCGATTGACGAGGTTCTGAGTTTGATTCTAAAGTGGTTTTTTCTATTAGAAGATTTTATTAGCAGACCAGAAAAGGTTTATTGTTTATTGTTGATCTCTCTATGTAGATTACTAGCGGACGTCACGCGGTTTCACCCGCGTAGTTCCCGTTCCCGTGGGAGTAAGGGGATAAAATATAGCCCATGTTACTCAGGGTGAATGTAGCTTTCTAATGGTGAAATAATTTTTGAAATCGGTTCATTAATTCCGGAGATTATCCCCTACATACAAACTTACAAACAAATGTTACCTCTTTATAACATTATCTATACTTCTATACTAATATTATAAAGAGGAAACCTTTGTATTTTTGTATGTTTGTATTGAATAGGCTCAAAAACTACTGGACCGATTTCAAAATTTCTTTTACCATTACTTAGAGGGATTCTTCCGAATCCGTATAGGCTATATTTTATCACCGTACTCCCACGGGAACGGGAACTACGCGGGTGAAACCGCGTGACGTCCGCTAGTAGTATATATATACATGGGAAATGTAAAAGTGATTCAGAGATATCCTATTTACAGAAAATGGGGAAAGTATTACAGGGCGACAAAAAATTCGTCCACATCGCTGTCAATACGAAAAGTGCCCAGAAGTCTGGCAGCATTGCCATGTTGGATGGCAATGCTAATTCTTTGGCCTAAAAGAGGCAATCTCTCTGGTCATAAATATTTATAAAATAAAAAGATTTCAATACATTTTCACTCGCTCCCTGTTTGAAAAAAGACTAGCGTCCTCTCGATATAATGCACTTCTGCTAGTTACCCTTTAGGAAATCGACCAGTTATGTAATTTACCCTTGCAGGGTCATCAGAATAGCTATTAAATAATCTGAGGTTTGCGTGCAAGCAACGAAGGTAAAACAGTTTCTTTCTTAACGAAGAAAGTGTGCTATACAGCTTTGTATGACGTAATCCGGAAGTTTTCACGAACTTCCATTAAAATAATGGGTTAACAAGAAGTTATTTTTATAATATGTGTTACATAAACAGTACCTAAGTACTATCGATTGGTTTCTCGAAATAAACTCAAACCACGAAGTGTTTTACTTAAATTGTAACGATTTTCTATTCATGTCACCGAATATTAATGATTTTATAAATTAACACTAATTAATGTAAATCGGACATCATTAGCCTATAAATTCGGTCATTTAGTTTGTCTTTGTGTATATCAACAAAACAATGATTTACTGATAGAATTCGAGACTACGAGCTAACTTCTAACGTCATCAATGTGGCCAAGTTTTGGTCAAAGCTGACTTAAATAATTATGGAAATCAGGGATGATGTTCGATTCCCAAGTCAGACAAAGTTTTATTGGGTTTTCCATCAGGAATTTCTCAGTCCCAAGGAGTCTGGATTTGTGCCCAGTTGATGGCAATAGGCACGTCCCATTTTACGGAACTGGCGAAATGTGGGTGTCCTATTATGTACACCTCTGCCTAACCTTTACCAGCCTAATGTTATTTTGTGTTAATTATGGGATTAAATCGATACGACAACTTAGCAGTATTTATTGTTTGCCTTTAAAAATAAAACGAGTCCGAATCCTAAGGTTCCTCAATATTTCTCCATCTCAATATGAAACACTTCACCATTCTTAGATTGGCTCAATCAAACATTTATTGCATAACATCAGGTGTATGCAACTGTAATGAACCGTACTACGCGACTAATTAACATCTATTTAGGTTAGGAAACATTAATTAAAGCGACTGGAATGGCGGTAGGGAGAGATCAGTCAACTCAGGATGAAAAATATTTGTTAAGAGCATGTATGCAAGTGTAATGCAGCTATTCATATAAGGTTTTACATAAAAAAATGTACAGGTTATAAAATGAGAAAAGAATTACAGGGCGTCAAAAAATTCGTCCACATCGCTATCAATAGGAAAAGTGCCCAGAAGGCAGCATTGCCACGTTGGATGGAAATGCCAAAAATTCTTTACCCGAAAAAAAACAAGCCTTTGTTCACATGTTGATGTTAAATAACCACGATGTGGAGCCCTGATACAGCCAGAAGGTGACGCGGTAGACCTCGCAGGAGATGGCGGGACGAGCTGGACAGAACCAACGACCAGCGGTCCATATTGGCCCTGGATCGAAGGATTTGGAAGTCATCTGGAGAGACCTTTTCCCAGCAGTGGTATGACAGAGGCTAACTGATGATGTTGCTTTTGCGAAGGTCCACCGAATGAAGGCAAACTTGCAACTCCGCGTGTCCTGTTGTTTAAGAACTTAATGAAGGCAAAGCTGGCAATAACCTCGAACAACTGATGGTTACCGGCAAGGTGTATGGTAAACGACCAAGTGGTCGCAGCCCTTTGCGATGGTCAGACCAGATAAGCTCTTCTCTCGAAACGAAATTTCATGATGCGCTTCACTTGGCCAAGGATAGACGGAGATGGTGAAACATTTTCAGGAAAAAATATATATTTCAAGGGAGGATCACGACCCTCAGTAATGAGGAGCACGATTTGAGGAGGAGGAAGGCACCATAACTCCTAGCCAAATTATGGGCCGATACAATCTAGATTGTCATCAACACGGTTGAAAGGAAAACTCAGCCTTTCTTTAAGTTTGTACAAAATGAATATCTTCTTCATAAACCTCAAAACAAAGACCAGGTAAACACACACACAAGGTGTAGAAAGATTATCTATATCTTGGATTGTTTATGTCGTACCTACTTTAAAAAATCCTGCATCTCTACATCTACAAACCACGCAACGGACTTTGTTTCAACCATCATCCAAGTGTAATTATGTATGTTTTCATCCATTTTTCCAAGTACCTAATGGCTAATTATAGTAAGCATCAGTCAGTATTTATTTTAATACGTGTGCAGCACCGTAAATAAAACGTACTGACGAAGATATTATAAGATATTATGTTTCTCTAAGTATTTGTGCGAAAAAACGACTTTATCGTGATTGTGTGCAGGCATTCTGTGGTCTAGCTGGTTCGTATTCAAGCTTTGGATAAGAATTCAAGCTATGCTATAACCCGATGTTCTGACATGATGGATCACGAAGATGGTTACAATAGTTTAAATTGTAGTCTCGTTGGAAGAGGAAAGATATTTTTTGGATGAATAAAAACGAATGTGAACTATAAAACTAAACATACACAACAAAACACTAAAGTAGTCTTTACATTATGGCTCAAAGTTAAAGTTACATGGCACCTCACATGGCACCAACAAAATAAACTCACAGATTTATTTATTTGTTTCATAGATTTGTAACTATTCAATACTTTTTACCGAACAAAAAGCACTGAAAACACCGATGAAATTTCCAGTTTCCACGAAAGTAACAAAAATGACTTGTTCAGGCAATGACCCTATATAACTGTCTAAACAAAAGCACAAAAAAATCTACGTTGACAGCTCTATATTACGGCTGTCAAACAAAACTTTACCTAAAACCATTCAATAGATTTGTATACCCTACTGATTGCAACAGAGATAGACGAAGCGACAACACAAATGTGTACACAATAATGACACATAATGGTCGTGTATATAAAGCATTATATTGTTTACATCGTAAAACACATATGGATTTGATGGACATGTGTATAGCCTTTCAATGTATAAATTATTCCATTGTCACATCTGATTGTGATCTGTATGTTATCAGAAAAGGACAGTCATTAAATTAATGAGGTGGTTATCATAGCAGTGTTTTAAAAGAGGTGCCTTATGTGAAATGTATTCTCGCGTAGATGGGAACAGATTTACCTATAATATGGTTCAAATTGGAAAAATCATCTCGGTCCTTGTATCCCTCGCTCCGCTCAGGATTCTAATCTAGAATCCCTTGCTACGCTCGGGGTTCTACTCTAAAATTCTTTGCTGCTCTCAAGATCAAACTTAGTCCCTCGAATGAAATTCCCTTTTTCACTTGTTGTATAATCTACATTCTTCTACTCACATGCAGGTTACTTATTGATAAAACCACATGAATTTTCCAAGGTGTCTTGGTTATACGTGTTGAACGATAACCTAAAAATAGAGCACCTAATTTCATGAGAATGAGAAACGTTCAAAATGTTCATCAAAAGTAGAAGCGTTTCTATCAAAATATGCCAATACCTATACCCATTTCCTGATAAGGCAATTCAAAGGAAATGCCCCAAATGATTGATCGTGTTGATACTTTGTGTCTATGATATATTTGGGGACTCCAAAAGGCATTGTCCGTCACTAGACGAACTGGCTTTATTAGGTCTAGCATAACTTACTTTATCCATAATGAAATCATTTCTTTTTCACCTAAAGTGGAATTTTTGGCAACTATCAGTAGCATCACTTGATCATTATGTGAACTACAGCGAAGTTCCGGTCTTTAAAACAGCTATAAGAACCTATAGTATATCATGTACCCTTTCATTGGACGCATAATAGTGGTCACAGGATGTCAGCTGTCGCCTATGACCAGCATATTAACCTGACTTCCAGGCAACTGTGACAGGTCAAGTGGAAGTATGCTTACATAGGTTTAAGTAAGTGGGTACAGTTATCTTTTGTTCTCAAGATTAAAAGAGGATTAGTAGGAACTGCAATATGTCTAAACCTCATCAGAAAAATAAAAATAGATTGCCGAAATGAATTTATGAAAAAAGACAGCGAAGACATTTGACACTAATTGGTAGAGACATGCAGTATGTTTATATGGTGTCAAATAAGAAAGGTTAAAAACTAAATTCTTAAAACGAATTAGAGCGGTCGTAGACCCATTTAATTTAGGAGGTCAATTGGCAAAAGCTAAGTGGATTATCCCATACCATAGATTATAGAACTTTATGAAGATGGGTTAACCACGCCTAAATCCATCATGGATCTGGCCAATGGATCTTCTGAGAATGATCCTTCTCAGTAGATCCATATCTTGGAATCAGGATCCAATGAGAAAAACAATTCTCACTAGATCCATCATGGATCTGGCCAATGGATCTTCTGAGAATGATCCTTCTCAGTAGATCCATTTTTTGAAATCAGGATCTAATGAGAAAAACAATTCTCACTAGATCCATCATGGATCTGGCCAATGGATCTTCTGAGAATGATCGAAAATTACGACAAAATCTGTTAAATACTTTTTCAGGTAAAATCTTTCCTTAGAAACCACAATAAAACTCGTATGCAAAGAGCAAATATAAAACTTACATCATTCCAAACAATAAAAGAAAAACGTGTCCTATACCTTGACTCATTTACCAAAAAAAAAAAAACATTTTTGGTTTCGCTACAATGCCAGAAAATTACTCTATGGTCCGTTTTAGGCAATGACATCACTGTTGCGTTCATCGCTCTATAAGTACAGAAGAACTATGTCAACGTATTTAGAAATTCGTCAGTGTATACTGAATTGACAAAACATGGTTTCTTTAAGAAGCAGCCATTAGAGTAATGAGAGAAACAGCACAGTATAATGACTTTCGACATGCAAATTATTAACTTTATGGCCTAACATTAGTATTTTGAAGGTTTAACTGCGAGTAAAGTGTGTTTATCTTGAAGTGTCTATTTTGGTAAACAAATATGACAGACTGAGATTTGAAGAAGCAGTACTTGATTTATTTTATCCAGTAGAGGTGTTTGTTCTGTTGTCTTAACACACAAATTGATGGAAAATCTCGTATTTTTCCTTCCGTATTCGTTTACCAAATAGCGTACGTAGGAAAAATACACTATACCTAAGTACAAAAAGGTGTGTGTTGTCTTAACGTCGTAATTAGGACCGAAAACCCAACGAAATGATGTTTGATTAATACATTTACATACGCAATGATCTCATCGCAATGGACTTATGTAACTGCGTAAATGAGCGTTAAACTAGACATCCTTACAGCGGAGTTAACGTAGGTACATGGATGGAACTATTTCTGAGCATGATTCAGAGAGAGGCCAATTTTTTATGGAGATTAAAATTTCAGATTTTTCACGCTGCGATGCAGTATGATTTCATACTGTTGCGAAGGTATTATTTTATTTTATACTCATTACAAAATTGTAAAACTTGGCTTATTTTATTTGTAACAGTACCTACTTAGTTAAGTTTAATGTCGGGATTTTTGGATGGGGCAGCAGACCATGTTAATTATTCCATTTTATTCGCAGATCTGTTAACACTTTTTTCGGCAATTTTCGAGATTTTAAGATAGCTTGTAACCTGCTCTCATAGTTTAAACGGAACACAGCGAAAAATTAAGCCATAAAAATTCAACAACTTTTTTGCACAGACAATTTCAGCAGTAAAACCTTTGTTGTAAATCCTCTAACGAGACTACTTTTTGTCTATGGTAACTGCGGTCATAGTCAGTCATCTGTGTCCTAATCCGGCAATGATGATGCAAACCAAAACACTATAGCGACCTTGGCAAACAGATTTGGGGCCTCCGTTTTATGATATGCCATTAAAACTATGTTTCAGTAATGTATGAAAGTTATGATGAATCTGCATCTGGTTGAAAACCGACTGTAAAACTTTAATGATGTTTTGGATATGAGATGCAAGGTTTTGGCAATGGAAAACAAGATAAATCTTATTTGCGTCGTTTTAGAAAAGACAAATTTCAAAGCCATTCAGCGAAATCAACACTGTTGATCTGTCAAAATGATAGCTGTTGTGAGTCTGTTATGTAATTACGCTTTACAGCATTTTATCTCAAAATTGTGTTAGTCAACATTGATAGAGAGGTAGGTATGTGTTTACCAAAACATTGATAACTTCTACGTGAAAACTGTAAGTACTAAAGAGGATCCAAGAAGGTTTGTTAATTCCAAAATCTTCATCATCATCATCATCATCAGCCTATTAATGTTCCTACTGCTGGGACACAGGCCTCCTCTCTATGAGAGGGAATGGGCTATAATCCACCACGCGAGCCCAGTGCGGGTTGGTACATGTCACATGTCTTAGATTTTTTTGGTTCTAGAACATGCCAGTTTCCTCACGATGTTTTCCTTCACCGTTTTGAGAGCAGCGGTGATTAAATAAATTACACAAAGTAATGCGCCTGGGTTTGAACTCACGACTTACTGTTAGTAAGTCGGGGCCGCCACCGCTGGGCCACCGCTGCTCCAAAATCAGTTGCAATTAACTCTGATTTGTGGCAAAAGGCTCGCCACCTGTTTATTACATGGGACTTAAACATAACTGTCAAATGACGGCGAACTATAGACACCCATCTGCTTACCCTTCGGGGAACATAGTCGTGAAGTTATGTTAACGTTACGTTTAACGTTTTTCAAGTACCAAGATGATGTCAGTAGAGTTATTAACAAAACACGTTTTAAAAAGATTGATTTTCCAGTGTTTCGGTGTTACGAAATCTTGGGATATGTGGGACGTAAACAGTGGTATGTGGGTCGCAATGACGGTGATCGTCAAGTCTGCTTCGCCGATCATAATCATAATGATAATTCTTACACATGGCTTCTCTGTTTTTTTTTTGTCGTTGTTTATTTACTTTTTTTTTGCGATGTTGTAAGTTTGGTTGATTTTTGTTATGCGAGTTGTGAATATTTCCGAACGAAACACTGAAAATGTTTTTCTATATTTTAGATTAATTGAGGAAATTTGCCTGTAAGTAATTGTAAGTATCATCACAAAATAACGCTAATAATGACTAGACTAGTATAGAATAGACTAGATGTTTGTCAGTCACCGGATACAGGATCGTGAATATTAACTGCTTACCAAATGGATTTCAACAACATAAACAATCCGAATTTAGCAACCACGATTTTCCGTTCCATTATCAGCATTCGCGTAAATTTTTACACAAAAATAAAAAGAAAATTATATACCATCCTCTTTTCCCGGCTTGATGCACTGTAAACACGACACAAACTTTTTCTTTTTCACTTTTTTACCAACATCATTTGGCTTTCCATTAGCCAAGTCTTTCTTTAAATCTTTTTTCGTTTTATTCTTCTGTTGTTTAACGACACCCATTTTTTTCACGAGCGTGAAAAGCGCGCGCTTTTCTTTTTTTTTTAATCAGGCGAGGGCGCGCGTTGTACAGATGCGCGTTCAGAAACTAGTGCGGGACTAGCAACGCTAACTGCATACGCGTGCGGGCAAGGAAACACTGGCAGCTTACAATGAGTCTTTCTAATGAACACCATTCGCGCCGCGCAGCAGTAGCAGAGTACGGCAGTCCGTAGCCTGATGCTTGTCTAGAGGTGCGGTCCGTGAGCTCACGCCAAATCGACCATCCCGATTGGGAATCAAGGCCAATTCATGGATTAATATTCCGTGTGTGGCCACTTCCTAAACACAATGTTAATTCCACCTAATTAATATTTCGGGTATGTATCCCTAACGTGAAATTATACTGACAGTTACCATCAAATAGTTTGTGTTCAAAAAAATCTTTTTTATTTAGCATGGTTTTTGTAACCACTTGAGTTTTCTAAAAGGGCGTTCATGGTATGGTCAGCGTAGAGGAATGCTCTTAAAATAGCTGTTAATCAGTTTTTTTTATGCTCTGAAGTGTTACAGTTCAAAGAATCTATATCCGGAACGTTGGGTAATCAATAGTTTTCCAAGGCGTGTTTATAATTATAGAACCGGCTATTGCTTTTGTATCAAGGGCGATATCATCTGATATACCTAATATATAGGTTCGAAACTATGAAAGTCAAGGGGATTCGTGACTTGCCGCCGTTAGGTCACTAGTCACTACCTGCTGAATACTGTTATAACAAGATTAATTTGAACACGTTTCGAGGCGAAGTTTTTTCATTTGCACTTAGTTGTTCAAGATCACCTAAGTCATGTCTTTGGAACATAAAAAAACACTGGCTGAATCATTAAAATAAATGAATAAGACAAGAATGAAAATAGAATATTTTAGTAATTTTTCATTTGTTCGAAAATATTGGTCGTCACATGTTTTTTTCGAACAATGATGGCAACCAAATTATGTTACCAGAAATGATTGTGTCATTATGGTTTGTTACCAACCAACCATCAACCATGCTTATTCATTATAACAGTCAAGGACACAAATGTCGGAAATTGGTCTAACGCGAGCATTTCAAGGTCCAGATGGAAAATTGCGATTACTCGCAATACTTAGTAATTACGGGAAATCATTCTGATTGACATAACGCGAGTCTAGCTAAGATTTATGTTTGTGTTATGCTAATATTACATGCAGAGGAAGTTGCGTGCGCAATCACATGCTTTAGATACCTTTCAGACTGAAGAATTTAGCCGCGCGTTCGACTGTGTATAGACGAGTTACTTATTATTGTTCCAACTGCGATTGACGCTGCTGATCCAAGACAAGGTGAATAAAACCTCTAACCCAAATGAAAAGATAGATCTACCAGATTTATCAGGAAAAGATACAGTATTTCTGGACTGGTGACAGCAAGAAAAACTCATGCGCACCTGTGACTGCAGGCCGCTTATTTGTCACTACTGCATGATTATTGCTCCTAGAACCAGCAATGAAACTATAGCATAGAATATTACTACCCTAGAAAGTGTAGTGAGTCCTGGAAAAATAATTCAAGTCTCTGGGAGTCCATAACGAAGTTAATCAGAAAACAATAGCGGAGCAGTAAGGAAAATATGTTTTCCACTTCCTGTCATATCATGCAGGAGACACAACAGACCTAGGCCAATTAGAGTAAGATGGCATACTGCCAACTCCTACGCAGAGCAAACGCTGCGCATTGACAAATCTGTCTGTAACCCCCTTTACACGAGCGGAGAGAATCCACCCATACATTATGCGCTATGCAAATCCCACTCTCTCAGCCCGCAGTCCGCAGGACAGTGCTGCGTAGGCGCACGTTTAAAAGCATATTTGTCACGGTCACTTAAAGTCTGTTATTCAGATCCGTGCTCAATGTCACGGCTATATTATGTACAGTTAAGGGAACAAATATGTGTGCAGTTAGTTGAATTCTATAACGATTTTTATAAAAACGTTTTATCGAATAAATTAGGAGGTATTATGCCTTTAGGCAGCATCTCCAAATGTATATTAAGGTGAAAGCACCAGGGTAGCCTGCGCAAGTCAAATTTTCTTGCGTTTTTTGCCATTTGCATGTCAAAATTTGGATTTCACGGGCTATCTGGCTTCAACCTTAAAATACTCTCGATTCGTCTTGTGAAGGCTTAAGGTGAATGCTCCAACCAGCCCGCGAAATTCAAATTTTCTTACGTTTTTTGCAATTTGCAGGCCAGTGCTAGGTTGTATGTTGATTAAAATATTGTTCGCGATTGTAAGACGTATGTAGTTACAGAATTATAATCATCAAAATCATAAATACAACCCTCCAAGTTCATAAAGGTCTAGCAATGACTTTGACCTTGAGAAAATCGTTCCTCGACTTTTATGAACTTAGAGGGTTGTATTGATGATTTTGATGTTTATAATTTTGTAACTACATACGTCTTACAATCGCGAACAATATTTTAATCAACACACAACCTAGTATTAGCCTGAAAATTGCAAAAAACGTAAGAAAATTAGAATTTCGCGGGCTATCCTGAAGCATCAGCCTTAAGAGCTTCCCCTGACCACTTAGATACAAGCCAAGTCAGAATGAATAGAAGATGGCTGGAATTGGATGGCTTTTTAAAGAATTGGTGTCAGGAAGACAACAGTGGAATAGGGAAATACTTTGAAAAATCATATTACAAAAAAAAAAACATAAAAAGGGCCTGTGAAGGTCACAAAAGCAGCCGGTCCTTGTGAAATACTGTTATTCAGATGTATCCGGTTAGACTGCAAGCCGACTCCAGATAATGAAATTTCAAAATTGTTACCAATATTTTCCTAAGAAACTGGCTTATGAAAATTTCACTATGTGAATACATATTTATGTCTGCCACTGTACAGTGATTCGTGCCACTGGGGTCGATGACGTCACCTCTGTATCATCGCACCTACTTGTATATTTGCTTTATTGTGTTTATATTTGTACAGGCAAGGACGTTTGTGTGTAAAATGGGTGATTTTATATTCGGTGATGATGAGTTTCTTTTGAATATTTTTTTGGGAGTTTTATCTTTGTGGTTGACGATGTGTGTCATCTTTCATTGACTCTGTGGTTAGTACGATTTTTGCTGGAGTACCTACTACCTACCTACTCACGACATACATAGGTCTATATACTCATTAGGAGGTACTGAAGTGGCTAGCAGGTATCTAAAGTGAACAGATGTTTTTTCGATCGTTTTATCTAACATTAGGTGTCACCCAAACGAATCCTTAAATTTTCCTTGGGTTTTCAACACTTATCACAGGGCTGAGAGTAGAAAATCCAATTGTACAATAATATTTAGGCATTCATTAAGGTATTGCTTATGCCAGTGAAAAGTGGTATAAGTAGCTTTACTACGGATTTCGGATTCTATTGAGGATCCACAGAGGAAACAGATATGAGAGAGACTGAATTATTTATAAGTATTTAGAGTCTTGTCCCAACTACGTTGGGGTCAGCTTCCAGTCCCACCAGATGAAGCTGAATACCAGTATTTTACATGGAGCGTCTGCCTCTAACCTCCACAACCCAGTTAGTACTGTGCAATACGATACCCGTTAGTAAGACTGCTTGTCAATTTCGAGCCAATGACTGACTGACTGTAACGACTGTAAAAGATCTACAATTGACTGCCGGGACCAATGGTTTAACCTGCTTTTTGAGGCACGCAGGAAACTCGGTGTATAATGTGTGGTCACACTGGTCACCCATCCGCGGACCAACCTAAGTAAGATCAAAATCAAAATCAAAATCAAAGCATTTATTTCAAGTAAGCCAGTTACTGGCACTTTTGAATTGTCGAAACAAAGATGAAAATTAAATGTAGCTACAGTCCCAGTCACAAGACATAAAAACTGTGAAAGTACTGTAGTTGCCCATTCCAAGCGCGGCTTAACCTGAAGATCAACCCGAGCGGCTCCTAACTTTATTTAGTTATAGCGGACGTCCCGCGGTTTCACCCGCGTAGTTCCCGTTCCCGTGGGAGTACGGGGATAAAATATAGCCTATACGGATTCGGAAGAATCCCTCTAAGTAATGGTAAAAGAAATTTTGAAATCGGTCCAGTAGTTTTTGAGCCTATTCAATACAAACATACAAAAATACAAAGGTTTCCTCTTTATAATATTAGTATAGAGTACAGATATAGATATCTAGTATGTAAAAGGGATATACCTATCCTCAATATTTTTTATAAATTAATTACTATCTAGGTAACCTCCAAGTTTAGAACTATGACTCATTCGTATCGTACGTCAATAACTAAACATCAATAGCACGTGTATTAAAGAAAACATCAATTATTAAAAGTGTACAAAGTAATTGCTGACATGACGCCATGTTTAATGATTTTCTAATAAGTAAGAACGTCATCAGTTCGAACAATCAGTTAAGATGGTCTTCTCATGAAGGTCGCTGATGAAGTCATCATCATCATCTTCCTGCCTGTTACTTGGGGTAGACAACATGTTTTTTTTTTCCATTCTCCCTTGTAAGCCCTTTTTTTTCGGATGGGAAGTCATCAAATGAGGGAGTGTCAGACTTTTACTGACTAAAACCCATCCATGTTCCTTCATCGCCCTTTGTGTTCCGGGGCCACGGTATCTCTTTCGAACAGTCCCGCAACCCCGGCAGGTCCCTTGTAAGCCCTCACGATATCAGTTACTTCTTTATATTTCATATATCATTCCTCACACAATCCATCCATTTTATCTTGCGATGCTCTTCTTGCATCCCATCTTTGGTAGCCGTCATAAAGTCCTAGGTTTTACTTATAAACTATGCCGTATGGCTTGTGAGCTGATAGAGAGATATAAGTAAAGTTTCTGAGAATTTCTATGGGTTGCGCCTCATCTAGACATCCTAATCGAGAAACTCAATAGAAGTTATATTGGCACATCCTCCCCACTCTTGGGACCACTAGTCCAATGTTTTTAACTATAACCTACTATACTATTGCACCCACCTACTATTACCTCACAGCCAATGAATAACACAATAACAGAATTCTTCATAGTAAAACAAGTACCTTCAAACTCCGCTAGAGGGCAGCACAAGTATGTGATGTTAAAAATACCCACCAAAGTAAATAAATATAATCGTATCGTAGACTGACGCAACCGTTACGAAACGCCGTAATATATGATATTACAGATATATTGTAGTTACATTGTTTATGTTTGATAATAATGGACATGACCTTCTGTTAGAAATATTATCTATGGCTTAGTAGGTTAAATCTTTATAATAGTAACAAGTGCAACGCCTGTGATTTTCTAAAATAAGATTAAGGTGGAATGGTAATATAAATGATTTACACAAAAAAAAAATTGCATGTTAGAATAAACTTAACATTAAGAAATTATTCAATTAAAGACACATTTACGTGTTCATTTTAAAAATAGCAACAATGAAACTAATAAGTAACTGTTTGTTTACTTCAGTAAATTCATAACAAATTAATCTCAAGCGAACCGATAAGTAGCGCCATCTGTAGCGCCGAGCAAGAACTACCAATGAAGTGTAGTTCCCAATTTTACCACTAGTCCGTCGAATATTTTTTTTTTCAAACTTTTTAAATACAACTTAAAAATCTATCAGCTAGAACGTTCAAGAGTAATTTCTCAACCAAGCTAAGATACCTAAAACTTCCACAAGGGGTGCGTCCTCCTACAATTTATTGCCCTAGGTTGCCTGTGTAGCGAGGCAGTAAATTGATCAGGCTAATTGCATCAGCTGTCCCCACATAGTTTTTTAATTACATTAGCTGACCCTACTAGTTTTATTTGTTTAACAGTATACAGGATGTAAACAACCTCATTACGAAGCCAGCAGTCAGTTCATTACGAACCAAGCATTCTGTACATCAAACTAAGTAACTCTACGCAAAAATTATTACTGGTAAACGACATTTTTATGGGGTGCAAAATCACGTATTACGGTAAGACTCAAACTCAATATAATAAAACAAATAAATATCGGTGAACGTAACACACAGCGCCATATAGTGCCACACTAAGCAACGACGCTTGTGTCGTGGACACCAGATAGGTTGAAATACTACATAGATACTTTTTGTTTGTAACTTATTATAGATATTTATAAACATCCATGACTCGGAAATAGATGTCCATGCTCATCACACAAACTATTGCTCCTACCGGGATTCGAACCTGGGACCCTAAGAACGTAAGGCAGCCTCACAACCGCTGCGCCATGCGCCATTCGGGTCGTCTAACAAAACACATCAAGTGCCGATGGATGAAACCAAAAAAAATTCGGACGAGGAGAACAAGCAACAGCCTTTCGATTTCTTTAGGAATACTTTTACACCCATTATAGGCTAACTTTTAGACCTGATCAATTTTTTTTTGCACCAGGTAACACCAATAAACAAGGCAACTTTTTTTTGTGAAAAATATACTCACAAATGTGTTACCTGCTCATTTATGTAAAAGAAATACCTAAGTATCTAACAAGGAAAATATTATGGCTAACAATAGAATCAATAACAGGAAAACTATTAATATTTCATACCTAGTGCCGATCAATCAGTATGTAAATAATGTGAGTTAAGCTAAGGGCGAACATGAAAGGACGGAAATAAAGACTAAGGTTATGCTAAGACGGATATTACTATAGTAATAATAGGTACATATTTATCTACGTGGTTAAACAGCGCTGGGTTAACAAAACGACAAGGTGCAAACTTAAGTTCAGGAAACAGAATTTTAAAACAACATTTGGAGATGACAGAAAAATACATAATTAATATACATTAGCTAAATTCACTAGGAGGAAATCAAAAATAAAGATAATATTTCTCATTTCTATTCCAAAACTATGCCTCAAATCCAACAGATATTTCAACAATTATTGAGATTAACAGGAAAACCATGAATATTAATTGCAATTAGGTTTCATGTTAATCTAATAATAAAATATAATATTTAGTAACAAAATAATATAACCAGAAAAACTAAGTTGTAGGTCAAAGTAACTAACTTACTACCAACGCCATCTGTTGTGAGCCTGAGCAACTAACGGAAAATTAAAACTTGAAGTTGTTGATTCGAGGATTTTACTGAAAAAAAAATGTTGTGTTATGTCCATAATTTGAACAATAACAATTTGAATAATTATTTATTCAACAGTAGGTATCTAGTCTGGAAAAATCATTGATGCTAAATATTTCATTTAGAGTTACATACACCGCAGTCCACGGCTGGCATAAGTATAAATCCAACATTTCTACAACTTGCTAAGCGTTAAGAAAGTAATTTTCACCTACCAATAAACTAAAACCCGAATAACTTAAACGCCAACTCGTAAAACATGAAATTAATAACAAAATCAATCAAATCAATTATAATAATAGTTAAATGATATGCAATTATTTTGGGGTCGCGTGAATAGCGGTGAGTTCATCTTCTGGCGACCTTCCAGGTAGTTAGCGAAGCGTGATACTTGTTGCTAGGTTCAGTGCGTTGAAGATAGAGGGCGTGTGAGTTCGTAATAAAAGTTTATTGATAGTTCGGTCGAACAAGCTATTTGGACTGTAAACTAAACAGCTTGTTCGACCGTACATGAATACTATATTGTTAAGGACAGGACAGATCATCAGTCAGAACTGGAAAGGAGACGCCTTTGCCCAAGAGTCAGGACAATTCTGACTATAAAAAATTAAACAGGTGCTGATTTTCTTTCGATGATGTACCAAGGTCTTGGTGTAGCTTCTAGCTAGACCGAACGAAAGACCTCCAAAAGCAGGTACTACAGTCTTTCCGAGTTTTTCCAAGCTTTGGTAAAAACTTTTTCGACAGCATTTGAGTGGTGGTTTTGGTGAAAAAATCTTTTACAAAGATTAAAAAAAAACCGACCAAGTGCGAATCGGACTCGCGCATGAAGGGTTCCGTAACATTTTAGAAGGGGAGAACCCTGTATCTTTTTTTTTGTATTTGTTGTTATAGCGGCAACAGAAATACATATTATGTGAAAATTTCAACTGTCTAGCTATCACGGGTCATGAGATACAGCCTGGTGACAGACAGTCGGACAATGGAGTCTTAGATAGGGTCCCGTTTTTACCCTGTGGGTACGGAACCCTGAAAAAACAAAAATCTAAGTTGTCCAGGTCACGATTTAGTTACTAAAGACAGTCAAGGAGGAAGGCCAGTGACCTGGTGTCCTTTAGTAAAAACTTGCCATAGTCGGTAAGTCGGGAAAATAGAAGAGTACAGACCATTGTCAATCAATAGAAGACATTAGCTTCGATTTGATTAGAGTCCAAAAGGCAAATAGAGTGAGAAGAATTGTAGAAAACGGAGAAGGAACAGGATGAACAGTGTTGAGTGTACTCCCCTTTCATCTCATATTGCTCATGGAGGAATATCTGTAGATCTTGTAATTTTTTCCCTTCATTTAGCTAAGGCTAGGTCTCGAGCGTTATGTCTTACACTGACGTGATCTATGATAATTTAAATCAATTTAATCCTATGACGTTTCAATTATAAACTTCAGTGTCTATTTATGTCGCCATGTTTTATTTCCATACCGGTATGCAAAGAGCACAGGTTGTATATTACGTGTTTATCTATCACGCTCTAATTGGAAACTCAACCGGTGGGGAATGGGTAGCCGGCGTGTTTGCTTATGATAAGCTGAATACTTTTTGGAAGCCATTTTTTATTAAAAATGCATCCTGCCTGATATAGGCGCGATAGGGCGGATCGCCTGATCGGTGATATAACTAAATGGAATGGAAAAAGGAGGTATTTTTAGACGTTTTATCTGGACAGGTTTAGGGTTTGTTTCTAGCGAGTGGGAGTTAGCCGTGTGGTATCCGGCAGAGTAGAATAGAACCAACCCATTACACTCACGGGTGTCGTATAAGGCGACTAATATCTAAGGCAGAACACCTTGCGCCTCCGTAGACCTGAGAATGGGCAGCAGCGTTTTCTGTAAGTCTTTTATCACTGCGATCTCCAATCCGCTTGCCAAGCGTGGAGATTACGGCAAATTCCTCCCATCATGGAAGAGGCTTATGTCCAGCAGTGGACGTTATGGGCTGTTGTTGTTGTTGAGTGGGCTATGAAGAAAGCTTTATGTTCACTGTCCAGCTAGCACTGATAGCCTAGTGGTGTAACCGTTGGACAGCCAAGCCATAGGTCTCAAGTTAGAATCCAAGACACGAACCTCAAATTTTTCGGATTTATGTGCTTCACTACATTTTTTTTTTTGCATATTATAAAACAAAGTCGCCCGCGTTTGTCTGTCCCTATGTATGCTTAGATCTTTAAAACTACGCAACGGATCTTGATACGGGTTTTTAGGGTTCCGTACCCAAAGGGTAAAAACGGAACCCTATTACTAAGACTTCGCTGTCTGTCCGTCTGTCTGTCACCAGGCTGTATCTCATGAACCGTGACAGCTAGCCAGTTGAAATTTTCACAGATGATGTATTTCTTTTGCCGCTATAACAACAAATACTAAATAATATAGTCAATGGTACGGAACCCTTCGTGTGCGAGTCCGACTCGCACTTGGCTGGTTTTTTAATAGATATAGATAGAGTGATTGAAGAGGAAAGTTTTAGTATATTTATAATTTGCAGGCGGGCGAAGCTGCAGATTCCGTATTCTACTCCAATTCATTGGCGGCATAAAAATTCTGACACCAGGTTATAGGCACTAACCACACGATAGAGAAGAAGACTGTCCAGCTGTAGACTTCTGATCTTCTTTACGCGTTGATAATACTCAAATTTTGTCTAACCAGATCGATAGGTACCTCGACAGCTCTAACATACTACAACAGCTCATAACGTCCACTGCTGGACATAAGCCTCTCCCATGATGGGAGGAATTTGCCGTAATCTCCACGCTTGGCAGGCGGATTGGAGATCGCAGTGATGAAAGACTAACAGAAAACTCTGCTGCCCATTCTCTGCGTGTCTCAGTCTCTGTGTGCACGTCTTTCTACATCGTTCTCACATATATGTATAATCTCAAAATTAATGATGTAACCAAGATTTTGTAACAATATTTTGATTTTAAAAGAGTGTCCATGGAGTTTCTTGCCCATTCTTCTCCATAGAGATCTACGCTAGGGAATGGGCAACTACAGTACTTTCTCAAGTTATTATGCCTTGTGACTGGGACTGTAGCTTTGATTTTCTTTTTTGTAATTTTGACTTTCAAAAGTGCCGTAATGGTCTAATTGAAATAAATGCTTTGAGTTTGAGTTTGAGTTCTGGTCTACGGAGGCGCAAGGTGTTCTGCCTCAGACGTTAGTCGCCTTATACGACACCCGTGAGTGTAATGGGTTGATTCTATTCTACTCTGCCGGATACCACACAGCTAACATTGGTCTAACATAGGCCTCGTTTAAATCCTGGAAGATGCTGGTAGTTGCGCGGATAGCCAGAAAAGGAGGTAGGGCATATGATTATGATGAGGGGCTTGACAACAACAGTAACGTGGACTAGTCGATCTGAGAGTCAGATAGGCTGTCAATATTTTGGACAGTAAATCATTAATTACAAATCGTGGTTTAAATCGTCAAACCTGGTTTAACATCAGTGTCGTCAGACGCCCTAAATTCTGACAATTGTGGAGACCAGATGTTCGCTGAGTGTATCGTCATAGGATTGATATTGAAACGCATCTGGTTAGATTAGAAGCCGACCCTAACCTAGTTAAGAAAAGGCTATGCAGATGGCAATATACAGTACAATTTATTACGTCCTTTTGTTTTTATAAAAACTGAAGTAAGGGCCAAGTGGATTCTTGTTACAGGAGTTAGATAATTGTGGCATTAGCTTCTTCTTGTCGTATCGATGTTCCTTCCATAATTCACGGTTTGGGCCCAATAAGTGGCCATTATTATTGCAGCGGCAGAGGCGCTACTCAGGTCGTCAAGAGTGCAGGTAAATGGACACCTGGGACACTCCAGCAGGTGGGGCATAGTTTGATCTGGAGCTCCGCACTCACACTCGGTGTCCGAGGAACCAATAATACCCCATTTTGCCAGATTATGTTTGCAGCAACCTACTTGGGTATATACGCAGTCGGTTCATAGTATTAGCTAGTCAGACGGGAAGTCAATCCTAACATTGATGGGTGAAGTGATGATGCATAACTCCAATGACTGATGAGAGAACTGTCAAGCACAAGTGTACCGAAAACGGTAAGCCTCGTGCCAAGTTAACTTAAATCTTATTAATACGCAAATTTGGCTCTAAATCCTGTTCCCAACCGATGGTAGGTTTCGACCCAGGCCCTTTTGTGGAAAAAGAACATAATGTTGCACCAACCTCCAAAAGGGATAAGCTTGCTTCTAATTTATTTATGAAAGCAGCATTTTGCTGGCTTTCAAAAGGAAACACCCATAACCTAACCAAGGTACCTATTTTCTAAAGTCACAGTAGCAAGCGGTTTTTGACCGCAAAACATTCGTCTACGCAAGCTTATAATGTCCCGGTTAGCAGAATTGACCCAACATAATATAGAGCATTTTACTTTGAAGTCTGCTGATAGCCCGGGTTCGATTACCAGGTCGGGTTAAGTGGAATTAAGTTATCCATCAGGTCCGCAAGGACCGATGCCTGCCGGGGTTGCGGGACTGTTCGAAAGAGATACCGTGGCCCCGGAACACAAAGGGCGATGAAGGAACGTGGATGGGTTTTAGTCAGTAAAAGTCTGACACTCCCTCCTGCTCCGCCCAGAGCGGGAGACATTTGATGATTTCCAATCCGTAAAAAAAAAGAAACACTTCTGCCTAACCATTCTGGGATTATAAATATCGGTTTTTTTGTTGTTTACTTTGAAGGTTTTGGTCGTTAGAGGTCAAACCACCAGATTATCAGATAAAAATTTAATAAGAAAACGATTACTTATGGAAAACTTGGTAAGTACTTAGTTACATAAACATTTTTTATATTCAAAACTATTCAGACATTTTTTTCAAGGCTTTGCATTGCCATGATTCATTTCATGCCAAAAAAATGAACCTCAGGCCAAACCATTATGTCCGAACAGATGATTAACTACGTAGACGAAAAAAATAAAATTGTTCTCTATTACAATAATTACGGGAGCAATTTGTTGGCTTCACACTGCCCTACCACTCAACAGAGCATGCCATTGGTTTGAAAATGGAACATGAAATTAGAAGAAGGTTATTAACCGTTTTGAAAAGGTTTTAGTCGAGACTGTATAATAATGTTGTTGAGTTGTTATTAATGTGGATGCAAGTATTTATGAGAGCATATTTTAGGTTACATCTAATAATAAAATCGACGGCGAAATCTAAGGAATTATTATTAAAATATCGGCTTAGTAGTGTTATTATTACCTAACATTTGAATTCGACATTTTTGTTACTTGCAACTGTTATATTATACTGTAGTTATAGTTTACTTTTATGCACTAATTATACAATTCTTTAAGAAATAACACTACTGCACCTAAATGTACACTTTTGTAATATCTACTTTTTAAATAAATTATTCTTATTCTTATTCTATTTATATACATTTGTTAGAATTTTTTACACTATTCTTAATTCAAATTTATTATTAATTATTATCCAATCTTTATTTTTTTTAACTGCCTAATTGTCAACCACTTTTTTACACTCATTGGCCCAATCATCATTGATCAAAGAAAATCATAACAATACCACTATAATAACACAGATAGTGCCACCAATCGGCAACCATTGTTCAGTTTTTTTAAACAACATCATTCACTGAAAACCCGTTCATCAAAGTTAGCCCTAGATACCAAAAAGAATAGTCTTTGATTGTCTAAACACCAAAGAATGGGGCACTTTTTTGAAAGGAAACTCAAAAATATCCAAAGCGCGCTAAAACATATGGAGTTTCAGAAACACGTCATGGATGCGAACAAAAATAATAGTAGAAAACACACAAAAATTAAAACAAAATATACACACGTTTGAAGAACCTCCTCTTTTTCGAACTCCGTTTAAAACAGCAACATAAAAACAACATTAGCAAAGAAAATGAGTGCAATGTTCTAACGTAAGTAAAAGCCTGCGTTTACTAGCAAAGAGATTAAAGGAATACCGGTAAGGTTTCCTTATCCAGTGCAAGCTGTTACAGTAACAAAAGGACCCTATTTTACATAACATTAGATACGATTTTCTCCGCTTTGTATTCACGGTGCATTCTTCAAACTATGTTGAGTATTGAGTCATCAATGCCAAGCCCTATGGTTGTTTGTTCAATTATTGTAAACAGTACGCCATGCTATGTGGCACGTATAATAAGTACGTTCAAAGTTATTTAAGTTTTATAATATGACCACCAGGGTCGTGTTGTGAAACCGTTAGCGCGTCAATGAGCTGCTATAATCTGTCAAATTTCTTGAATAGATTTTCGACTTTATCACTAAAAGTATTAGGTTCAAGGTATATTGGATAAATTTTACAGTTTCGGGTAGGTTGATGATACACTGGCGACTGTTCTTACATTGGTTGAACACGATCTTCATTGCAGACCGCTATAATGATTTGTGAGAATTTGACCATTATGGCGATTAAGAATTTGTAAGCGTACACAAGGAATAGGACGCTAATGCTTATTCGTATGACGGGACCTACCTTTTAGGATTCTTTGATTTTTTTCTACAAGCATATAAGTTGTTCAGCATTCTCCTGACCTTATGCCAATTTATTAAGGACTAGCGGACGTCACGCTGTTTCACCCGCGTAGTTCCCGTTCCCGTTGGAGTACGGAGATAAAACATACCTAGGGGGCCTATAGCATTCACGAATAATGTAGCTTCTACCAGTGAAACAATTTTTAAAATTGGTTTATTACTTCCGGAGATTACCCCCTACATACAAACTTACAAACATACAAACTTACAAACAAATGTTACCTCTTTATAATATTAGTATAGATTAGTATAGACTAGCGGATGTCACGCAGTTTCACCCGCGTAATTCCCGTTCCTGTGGGAGTACGGGGATAAAATATAGCCTATGTTACTCAGGGTGAATGTAGCTTTCTAATGGTGAAAGAATTTTTGAAATCGGCGCAGTAGTCTTTGAGTTTATTCATTACAAACATACATACACACACAAAAATAGAAATCTTTCCTCTTTATAATATTAGTGTAGAAGGTAGATGTCTTCTTCTTACATTCTTCGCTATTACTCGTCACATCCTTTCTAGTCATATCATCCTTCACACAGTGTATCCATCGTTTCTTCAGTCTTTCCCTGCTCTTATAGCTCAAAACTTTCCTCACGACATTTTCTCATTCCTTTGCATCACATACCCATACTATGAGATCCGATTACCATACACCTTTTCAGTCAGACACCAGTAAGGTCATTCAGGCATACCAGTTAGATTACCAGTAGTTAAAGTTGTCAAAAAGCTTAGGAGCTAGTCTAAACTCCGTGATATTCCAAAATGTTTCCATGTATCATCAACTATGTTAGGGGCCGGCTTTTTTACATGGAGCGACTGCCTATCTGACCTTCACAACCCAATTAGTACTAGGTAATACGATACGCCTTGGTAAGGCTGGTTGTCAGTCTTCCGGGCCAAATCTTTCCATGCATATCTTTCAAATTCACCAGCGGTTTCTCACGCCGTATCCCAGTACTTACCATTATCTAGTTCCATTATGGGACTACTGGCCAAAATTCCCACTAACAAACACAACTCTCCAACAAACAGTATCTTACAGTATCTTCTAATATCATAAAGAATAATAAACAAATAAAATTATTAGAGCCTAAACGATATTGAGGGTTAAATCGGGGAGAAAACGCGATAACGGTGAACTAAAAATAACTTAAAACGATATTTATACTTCAGCGGGCAACGGGTATGGTAATTTCTAAGCTGTACTGGATACAGCAAGATATTATATTTATTTTATAAAGGTAGACTGGAAGCTTGGATGATAGAACAAGAATTTGTGTGGTATATAATAGACTACAACTAAAAAACTTGAGAAATGAAAAAATAAAAAACCGGCCAAGTGCGAGTCGGACTCGCACACGAAGGGTTCCGTACCATTGACTATATTTAGTATTTGTTGTTATAGCGGCAACAGAAATACATCATCTGTGAAAATTTCAACTATCTAGCTGTCACGGTTCATGAGATACAGCCTGGTGACAGACAGACGGACAGACAGACGGACAGACAGCGAAGTCTTAGTAATAGGGTTCCGTTTTTACCCTTTGGGTACGGAACCCTAAAAAATCACATCATCATCATCATTTCAGCCGAAAGACGTCCACTGCTGGACATAGGCCTCCCTCAAGTGTCGCCACATTGACCGGTCCCGTGCGACTCGCATCCAGCGGATTCACAAAAAATCACGCTGTAATTAAATTCGGGGTTTACAAGGTAAAATCGACTCCTCCTATCCTATTGTTGAAGTCGGTTAAAATGTAGCCTGTGTTACCCGGGCCATAATAACGAATCGATTGAAACCTTATTTATCAAAATCTGATGAATAGTTTAGGCGCTACGGAGGAACTTACGAAAATACAAACATACAAAGACAGCTAAAATCATAAACCTTTTTTGTTTCGGATGGGCGAAATCATCAAACGACTCCTCCCGCTCTGGGCGGAGCAGGAGGGAGACTTTTACTGACTAAAACCCATCCATGTTCCTTCATCGCCCTTTGTGTTCCGGGGCCACGGTATCTCTTTCGAACAGTCCCGCAACCCCGGCAGGCAAAATCATAATCCTTTGTTTTGGAGCCGGGTAAAAAGGAGAATTATCTTTTCACATCAAAATACTAGTTGGTGTCATCCATTTATTGGATAGCTAAAGTGGTGATTTTATTACGGACATCGAGCTGTAAATTATTGTTGAAAATCGATTAATTTTATGTCGGTTCCCTTATGTCATGTTTATGACCAATTTCCACAACACAGTCAATACAGTAACAGTTTGAATGGTGAAGATTACATTAAGCTTACCTCAGCCAAATGTAATCTTCTTTAGTTTATTGAACACTAGCTGACGTCCCGCGGTTTCACCCGCGTAGTTCCCGTTCCCGTGGGAGTACGGGAATCAAATATAGCCTATAGTACTCACGAATAATGTAGCTTTCTACCAGTGAAACAATTTTTAAAATTTGTTCATTACTTCCGGAGATTACCCCCTACATACAAACTTACAAACATACAAACTTACAAACAAATGTTACCTCTTTATAATATTATTATATTATTATAGTATAGACTGGTGTTTCGGATGGCCAGACCCTGGGGTCCAGTCAACCTGGGACAATCTCCCACAATAGTAGACGAGCGCTCCTTGTAGTACTCGCTGGTGGCGCACGTCTCCACGCACCCCTGAATGCGTAGGGTATGGTCGGGTACTAGCGACCTAGTAGAGCTGGACCTCGGGGAGGAGAGGGGTAGGCAGGAACCGTAGAATAAAACGCAATTTTTCTTTCTTCCCAATGTTCGGAGTTCCCTAGGTTTCGGCTTGTTCCCCTTTTTCTTCTAGTTGTTGCTTCCTCGGTGGCTGGGCTGCGACTGACGACCGTTCGCCGTCGACCCCGATTAATATACGGCCCTGTCCGCCCGTAACGAGAACCGCGATTTTTGATTCTAATTTCGCGTCTATTTTCGCTATAGCCGAGACCTTTGGAACCCCGTATTTATATTTATTTATTAAATAAACCTTACAAATTATACCTTTTTACATAGCCTATTATGTCTACTTTAATCTAAAACAATAATATTGCACCTTATATAACATATAAAAAACTTCCTAGAACATAAACTGCTAAATTGGCAATGTGTGAATTTTTCACTATACATTTTTCCTTATATTTCCTAAACTACTGAACCGATTTACATAATTCTTTCACAGAAAATGGTTTTAAGTTAAGACCAACCTTTTGACACTAATTTAAACATTATATCTTATCAAACAAAAAATCATGTTTTCAAGTTACGTAATTAGTATTGACTTACAATTTTTAACTTAAAATTTTCCTTTCTAATCAGTCTTATTGGAGTCTAGCATTAATTTGACGCTAAATTAACATAAAACTAATGAGATTTTAGCATGATTCTAATGAGAATTTACCTAGACTAAACTTTACGTTAATATCACAAGTTTTAAACAAAATCAACTATACAATTCGCGCTTACATTTTTACGTACGGCCACTACTTGCACCCTGGTGTCGAGATAGGGTCTCGTCGCCGACAGTCTCCCCCTCGTGCATCGCACCATCCTCCAGGCTCGGCGACACTCCCGGCACCAACAGCACCACTCTCGAACTGGGTCTTCGTAGCACGCCTCCTCGCGTACCGACGTCGACGATTCTCGTTCGCCCATCTGGTCCTGGATACACCTGCAGGATTCTGCCGCGCGGCCAGGTGCATCGCGGTAGGCTGTGGTCGACGATCAGCACGACGTCCCCCACTTGCAGGTCTGTGGCGCAGGTTCTTCCCTTCGTCTTCCTCGGCAGTAGCGTAGGCAGGTATTCTCGCAGCCAACGTTGCCAAAAGTGATCGGCAAGTCGCTGCGTAGTCTTCCAGGTGTGTCTGCCCACGAGCTCGTCGTCTTGGAAGCTGCCGACTCTCGTTGCGCCGCAGGACCGCCCAATGAGGAAGTGGTTTGGAGTAAGCGCTTCTTCTTCAAGATTCTCGGAGAGGTGAGTGAGAGGCCGAGAGTTGACTATGTGCTCGGCCTCAAGCAGGAGGGTATGGAGTACCTCCTCTCGTGGATGCTTCTCGTTGAGTGTGGCGTCTAGTGCGGTTTTAATTGATCGCACCAAACGCTCCCATGCACCGCCCATGTTAGGTGCACCAGGAGGGATGAACTTCCACTGCACGCCAATCTTCTCTGCTTCTAAGGTGAGAGCCTCTTGATTCGTGATGTCTGATGTCTCTTGCAGCTCTTTGTTGGCACCGACGAAGTTGGTCCCGTTGTCACTATAGATTGTCTTCGGCATCCCTCTTCTTGCAGCGAATCGTCGAAGCGCCATGATCATGCTGTCGGTGGAGAGTGAAGGAGTGAGCTCAATGTGCACAGCCCGTGTTGTTAGGCATGTGAACAGGGCACCCCATCTCTTCTCTTGACGCCTTGCTACTGTGATGACCATGGGGCCGAAATAATCGACTCCAGTGCACGTAAAAGGAGGATTTCCGTGCATCAACCTTTCAATAGGTAAGTTGCCCGTCGGTAGCTCTTGTGGTTTTCCTTTCTTCATCTTGCACCACTGACATTGATGTTGAACTGCCTTGATCGCTGATCTCAGCCCTAGTACCCAGAAGCGTTGTCTCAACTCGTTCATTACTGTTGCGTGATTTCCGTGATTGAAGCGACAGTGAAAGTCTTTCATGATGAGTCGCGTAGTTGTGTCCTTGCTGTCGAGCACGATGGGTCGCTTGTAGTCTCTGGTCACGCCTTCTATTGCGTCGATTCTGCCCTTCATGCGCAGGAGACCCTCTTCGAGTATTATGTCGAGTTTCTTCAACTTGCTGCTGGCTTCTATCTGTTTTCCTTGCTGTAGACTCTTGATGTCTTCTTTGAAGCTTCCCTCTTGACTTCGTTGTAACAATAGAGTTTCAGCTCGTTGAAGCAGGTCTGTGTTCATTGGTAAGTACTTCCTTTCTGTTGTTTTTGAAGGTCGATGTTGCTTCTCAATCATCTTCTTCTTTTTTCCTTTCATTGGTTTCCAGGCAGGATCTTCTCGGCTGGCGTGGACCTTTTCCCTTGTTCTGCAGAGTTGTATGAACTGCAGTACTCTCGCTGTGGCTCGCCAGAGTCTCTTCCATGAAGAGAACCGTTCAGGATCTGGTGTTGGATGCGTGGTTCTTGATGTTGCTACGATGTCCATAGTCTTTTCTTCACCTGTAGCTTCCCTTTTGAAGGTTCTTGCCGCAGGCCAGTGTGCTTCTTCTTTCCTCAGGAAGTCTGGTCCAGCGTACCATCGGTGATTGCAGCTGAAGTGTTCTGGCACGTCTCGCGTCGCATCGTCTGCAGGGTTCTGCGCCGTGGGCACCCATCTCCATTCCTGTGGTTTGGTGAGATCTTCTATTTCTGCCAAGCGGTGAGCCACGAACGTCTTGAAGGTTCTTGGGTCAGTCTTGATCCAGGAAAGTACTATGCTGGAGTCTGTCCAAAACGTCTTCTTTGCTATCTTCAGGTCCATTTCTTCTTCTACAGAATGTGCCAGTCTGCTTCCCAGGAGGGCCGCTTGCAGCTCGAGTCTCGGGATCGATACTGGCTTCAGTGGAGTGACTCTTACTTTCGCCGCCACTAAGCTGACGTGGTAAGTTCCATCTTGATCTTCTGTCCTCCAATATACAGCCGCTGCATATGCTGCTTCACTAGCATCTGTGAACGTATGCAGCTCCCCCTCGGTGCGATGTGGCGCCAGACACCTCGGAACCTGCAGGTTTTGGAGCAGCTTCATCTTCTCCAGGTAAGTTTTCCAATCTTCATACTCCTTATTTTCTATTTCTTCATCCCAGCCGACGCCGCTTCGCCATATGTTCTGCAGCAGCTTCTTGCCTTGGACGAGGACTGGTGATGCTAGCCCCAGCGGATCGAAGGTCGACATAACTGCGCTGGTAACTTCTCTCTTCGTAGGTATCTTGAAACCGTTTGCTATTTCTTCAGGCGTATTTCGTAAGTTCGCCCTGAAGCCGATGGAGTCTCTTTCTGTGAACCAGCGTAGCCCCAGTGTCTTCTCTTCTTTTTCACCAAGGTTTACTTCTGTTTTCTCTGTTGTTTCAGTCTTCACGCCTTGTAGTAACTTTGGTCGATTCGCAGCCCAGCCCCTGAGTTCGAAGCCCGCCTTCTTGTGTATGAAGTCCACTTGCGCTGTTATTTTCTTGAAGTCTTCTTCTGAGTGGAAACTATGCAGGTAGTCGTCCATGTAGTGGTTCAGCTCGATGGCCCTTGCGGCTTCTGGATATTCTTCTTTGTAGTCCGCTGCGTTTCGGTTCTTCACGTATATTGCTGTGCTTGGAGATGAAGTTGCGCCGAAGATAACTGATGTCATCCTATACTCCTTTGGCAACACGTCGCGACGATCCCCGCGCCACAGGAACCTCAGGCTATCTCTATCTTCCGGCCTGATGCGAACTTGCAGGAACATTTCTTTGATGTCGGCTGCCACTGCTAATGGACCTTGTCGAAACCGCAATAGTACCCCGAAGAGTGACTGCAGTAGATCTGGACCTGGTAGCAGAGCGTCGTTGAGACTTCTTCCTTTTGACTTAGCTGCAGCGTCGAAGACGATCCTTATTTTCTTCTTTAATGGATGTACCACGGAGAAGTGAGGGAGGTACCATTTCTTCTTGGAGTCTTCTTGTCCAATTGGTGCTTCTTCTGCATATTTGCTGTCGATTAGATGCTGGATCTGTTTGTTGTATTCTGCTTTCAACTGAGGCTCTTTGTCGATCTTCTTCTCTATGTTAGTCAGTCGATTTCTTGCAGACGTGTAGCTCTCCGGCATCTGTTCGTCTTCGTTTCTCCACAGAAGTCCAGCTTCAAATCGTCCATCTTCTAATCTCTTGCAGGTCTTCTCCAGGATAGTGAGTGCTCTTCCTTCCGAGTCTGTAGTAGGTCTTCTTGGCTGTACACCAAGAGCTTCGATCGCAAAGTGATCCTTGATGGCTTGATGCATTTCTTCTTCTGGCGTGTTGATATGTAGACACGTGTTAAGAAAGTGTACTACCTTCACGTCTCCGACGTCTGACCCATGGAGCACCCATCCAAGCCCCGTTCTTGAAGCTACTGGTTCCCCTGGTTTCCCTCTTCTTACTTCTTGTGTCACGATCAGCTCCCAGTTGTCTTGACCGATGAGTAGCTGAGGTGACTCCCCTTTATAATACAGAGAGTCGGCGATCTTCTTTAAATGTTGACATTCTTCTATCCTTTTCTTGTCTAGGAACTGTGGCGCAAGCTTCAACTCGTCGATTGTGCGAACTCTTCTCAGGATCTTCTTGCTGCCCTGATGAACCCCTTTGACTGTGAGGTCCAGCATCTGAGAGTTTTTCTTTCTTATCAGCCTGCCCCCTACTGTCTCGATGACCAGTTCTTCCTTGTCTCCCTGAGCGCCGACTTCTTGTGCCACCTTCTCGTCCAGAAGTGACACTGTTGACCCTTCATCCATGAGGGCCAATATCTTCTTTGATCCTTTCGACCCGAAGACTTCAACAGGAACTATCTTCAGGTATGCTCTTGCGTTGTTGACTGCATTCACTGATGCCGCGACGGTTGCTACTTCTTGTGGTGCTTCCGTTTTTTCCCCTGTGGTCCTGTCTTCCGGCTCCACATGCAGCAGGTGATGATGCCACCTTTTGCATTCCTTGCACGGCGGCTTCCTGCAGCTCTCCTTGCGATGTTTTCCTTGCAGACATTTGAAGCAGATGTGACTCTTCTTGACTATTGCCCAGCGGTCTTGCACCGACGTCTTCTGGAACTTCGGACACTCGACGAGGAAGTGTTCACCTTCACATGTAGGGCAAGTTTTATCTTGTTGTCTTGAATTTCTTCCTTTGTTATCTTTTTCTTTCGTAGAGTGCGTTGCTTGTCGATTGGTTCTTCTGGACCCGCTCTTCTCTTCGGACGTAGCAAAGGCTCCACACTTGTCTGCTTCTATGTTCAGGAACTTGGACACCAATGTCAGGTCGGAGAACTCGCCTTCTTCCGATGCTGCAGTGAAGTCGTACCACCGGAACTTGAGGATTGTTGGTATCTTCTCGATGATTTGTTTCACTATTTCAGGTGAATGCAGGTATTGAGGCTTCTTCAACCCTTTGATTGATGCCACGCTGTTGTTGATCTGACTTGCGAAGACACATATGTCCCTTGGATTTTCAGAAATCTTCGGTAGTGCCTTGACCTTATCCAGTTCAGCCAGCACCAGCGCATCAGGTCTTCCATATCTTCTTCTAAGGGCTTGCATCACTTCTAACGGAGAGGCTTCGGAGTATAGCAGACTCTTGATAGCTTCCCTTGCGTTGCCCTTCAGTGCTCTTCTTAGTCGAGCCATGTTTTGAATTTCGCTGAACATTGGTGCTGTATCTTCATAGACGACTTTGAAGGCTAACCACTCGCTGCTGTTGCCATCAAAGTAGGGTAACTCGTGAATGTACTTCGGCTGTGCCACTGGTCCTCCTCTTGCGGTGAAAGCTTCTTTAAATGCTGTTGCTAAAGCTTGAATTTCGATTGTAGCTCCTTTGGTCGAGGAGTTCTCTTCTGGCTTCACTTTCTGGGATTCCGGTGGCTGCTGGCCTCGTAGCTCTGGTTGTTCTTTGCTGCCTTCGCCTAATGCAGACGACTCGATCCAGTTCTGCACCTGTGCTGTTCTGTCTTCCTGGTCTTCATCCACGGAGTCCTCTTCATCACATTGTGCCAATTCCAATCTAACACGAGCTAGGTTTGCCGCAGCCTGTGCTTGCTTCAGCTCCAGGCGTGCCAATTCTTCTTTGGCTTCCAGCTCCCGTCTTCTGGCTGAAGAACTCGTGGTCTTCGTAGACCTGGCGCGACGACTGATCCCCGTCGGTTTCAAGGTTACGTCTAAATCGCTAACCCCTTTAACCGGGACATCTTCTGGGATCTTATTGGTCGTCTCCTTCTGGGCGGTGTCTTCCTTACTTTTCTTTGACTCCGCTGTAGTCGTGGTCGCAGTCGCAGCTGTGTTCTCAGTCATTGTGGTAGTCTCTGTAGTCGTGGTACCCGTAGAAGTGTTCGTGTCTGTAGTTCCCGATGACGCGGACGCTGATGTGACCCCTTCTGACCCCGACCTTTCATCTGTCGCGTCCCTATCGGAAGGACGGGACTCGGAGCGTGAGGAGGCATCCTTCTGCTTCCTAGTTACCGGCATCTTGAACGAAGTCTTCAGACTCTTCTTTTCTTCTGAACTCTTCTTGCAGGGATCCGGCTCGAAGGACCAACTGTTTCGGATGGCCAGACCCTGGGGTCCAGTCAACCTGGGACAATCTCCCACAATAGTAGACGAGCGCTCCTTGTAGTACTCGCTGGTGGCGCACGTCTCCACGCACCCCTGAATGCGTAGGGTATGGTCGGGTACTAGCGACCTAGTAGAGCTGGACCTCGGGGAGGAGAGGGGTAGGCAGGAACCGTAGAATAAAACGCAATTTTTCTTTCTTCCCAATGTTCGGAGTTCCCTAGGTTTCGGCTTGTTCCCCTTTTTCTTCTAGTTGTTGCTTCCTCGGTGGCTGGGCTGCGACTGACGACCGTTCGCCGTCGACCCCGATTAATATACGGCCCTGTCCGCCCGTAACGAGAACCGCGATTTTTGATTCTAATTTCGCGTCTATTTTCGCTATAGCCGAGACCTTTGGAACCCCGTATTTATATTTATTTATTAAATAAACCTTACAAATTATACCTTTTTACATAGCCTATTATGTCTACTTTAATCTAAAACAATAATATTGCACCTTATATAACATATAAAAAACTTCCTAGAACATAAACTGCTAAATTGGCAATGTGTGAATTTTTCACTATACATTTTTCCTTATATTTCCTAAACTACTGAACCGATTTACATAATTCTTTCACAGAAAATGGTTTTAAGTTAAGACCAACCTTTTGACACTAATTTAAACATTATATCTTATCAAACAAAAAATCATGTTTTCAAGTTACGTAATTAGTATTGACTTACAATTTTTAACTTAAAATTTTCCTTTCTAATCAGTCTTATTGGAGTCTAGCATTAATTTGACGCTAAATTAACATAAAACTAATGAGATTTTAGCATGATTCTAATGAGAATTTACCTAGACTAAACTTTACGTTAATATCACAAGTTTTAAACAAAATCAACTATACAATTCGCGCTTACATTTTTACGTACGGCCACTACTTGCACCCTGGTGTCGAGATAGGGTCTCGTCGCCGACAACTGGCAACACCTATTGCTAAATTCACGCGTGAATTTATTCCAAAAATATTACTTCCCTATTTAAATCAGATTTTGTTAACAATTTCATGGGATTAAATTTTTTTGAACGGAGCTCTATTCCTTTTTTCTAAAATAAAATTAGCTACGTCACAACCGGTACAGCCGTTTTAGAGTTTAGTCGTAACAAATAGACAGACAATATAGAGCCGGGTCGACACTTTTTTTGTCACGAATTTCTGCATAGTGGGTTACACTACAGCTCTACACTCTCCAAAAAAAAAAAAAAACGCTCTGCCTATTGGCGTTTTTCTTGCCGCATGTTTTTAAGCGCTTGACTGGCATTGTCAAGAGCGCTGTTGGTTAACATTTATAAAATTGTCTGTGGAAATTACATATATTTAAAAAAAAAAAACAAGATGGCGCCCGCGCCGTTAGTTTCAATTTTAGCCACGCGCCAATATAACCATGCTTCACTATATTCCCATAGCTTGTCATATCCGCTTTATTCTATGCTCAAAGACCAACCTACATTAGAAACTGGTTCCTACATATAAGCGAGATAACTCACATACAGACGGAGGTCAATATAGCCGTATTACATCATCAAATAGCTATGATAACCATAGTAGCTAAGTGAAGGCCGATATTTTTAAGTTTGGCCGTATGTTTCAATTTTCTGGCCCATCGAGTTTTTGAAAAAGTTTGGCTTTGATGAGCGTCGGCTCCTTGTCTCTGTCAGTTATGCATTTATGTGTGACAGTTTATTTGTAAAACTATAGGTGATATATTATTTTAATAACATGACATAAAATCACGCCTGTAATTCCCGAAGGCAGAGGCACCGAGTCGACGGCGCGTTCGTGTTCCACGCGCGCCTCAAAGAGAGTCAGCAAAAGGAAGGGCCGATGCCTGCCGGGGCTGCGGGACTGGTTCGAAAGAGATACCGTGGCCCCGGAACACAAAGGGCGATGAAGGAACATGGATGGGTTTTAGTCAGTAAAAGTCTGACACTCCCTCCTGCTCCACCCAGAGCGGGAGGAGTCATTTGATGATTTCCCATCCGAAAAAAAAAATATGGTTAGGCAGAGGTGTACCTGATAGTACACCCACATTTCACCAGTTATGTTTAAATCCCATGTAATAAGGGGCGAGCCTAATTGCCATCAATCAAGTACAAATCCAGACACCGTGGCTGCTAGTGAAAAAATCCTGTTGGAAAATCCCAATAACAATTTGCCCGACCCGGGAATCGAACCTAGGACCTCATGCTCAGTAGTCGGCAGTCGCGATTCCGACAATTACACCAACGAAGCAGTCAATTGTATTAAGTTTAGACACAATGTTGGTTTCAAAACCAAGGACCACTGGTCTACATTAGCCCTGGATCCAAAAAAATCCAAATTTTGTGAATTTTGAAGCAACTAGCTGACCCGCGCAACTTGGTCTGTGTCACATAGTATAGCTTATAACATGTCATTTTGTGCATTCAATTACGAACAAAAACCTTTTAAAATCAATATTGCTTACCTCCCATAACACATGGCGTGATAATATGTAGCCTAAAGCCTTCCTTGGTTTACAAAGAACATTTTTGCTGAATTTCAATTCAATCTATCCACTATTTTTGGCGTGAAGCCGTACCATACACAAACACATAGAAAAACAGACAAAAATTCTAAAAAGTCACTTTTTGTCATCAGTTGCGTTTTTCTAACAAAAGCCACTTATTTTTTCTTGAAAATTTTCAATATACAGTTTTTCTTTCGTTACTGTTTTATTATATGTATGTATAGATAATCATGGTAATCAAGCCATTATTATGTGTATTTCATAAGGTCCTGTTGAACAATAATAATGTGTGTGTATTCGATCTCATCTTCGCCCACCTCAATTTTGACTTCGGTCTTGTTTGCATTAATTTAGTTTTGCTTGTATTCATAGATAATCCCGCCTTTTTACTCTCTGATGCTAGTTGTTGTAGCATTGTTCGTAGTGTGATGGGATCTTCTGCGAACAAATTGAGATCGCCTGCGAACCTTAGGTGGTGCAATTTTTCCCCGTTTATATTAATATACGCCCGCGTATTTGAGGTGTGGCCTTGGCATTAGCCAAGGGTATCCCAGTTGAGTTGCCTAAAGATATTTTCAAAACGGCATTAAATATTTTGGGTGATAACGGGTGTATAACCTACAAGCGGACGTCCCGCGGTTTCATCCGCGTAGTTCCCGTTCCCGTGGGAGTACGGGGATAAAATAATATAGCCTATGTTACTCAGGGTGAATGTAGCTTTCTAATGGTGAAAGAATTTTTGAAATCGGTACATTACTTCCGGAGATTACCCCCTACATACAAACTTACGAACAAATGTTACCTCTTTATAATATTAGTATAGATAACCTTAAAAATGGAAGTCATGGGGAGAGACCTTTGCCCAGCCCGCTAAGCCTGACCACCGCAGAAACGAAAGAAAATCGACAAATCTTTCGTTCATCTGTCATTGAATCGACAAAATGACAGATGAACAAAAGGTTTGTCGATTCTCTTTCGTTTCTACGGTGGTCATACTACGCGAGCAGTAAGAGGGATAATGTGAGGACTACAGTTTGTATTTACACATTTTGTATTTTCCCTGGTTTAATTAATCAATCTATTTTTAACAATATAAAAGTCCCACTATTCTATAAGCTACTACACCTTATATAATAGTGGGACTTTTATATTGTTGAACAAGAGGAAATACAGTATACCAAGTATTAACATTTAAATCGGAATATTATAATATTCGGTCGTTAAAATACCATACAGGAAGTTATAAATCAGGTAAACCATAATACAGATTTTGATGAGGACAATTTGAAAGGAAACTGCTCCCAAAATTGGTTTCAAATTTTAATAATATGAAATTGATTTATTGACTCTCGACTCACGAAATACACGACTCTACATACGAGCAGAAGAATATTTTTTTATATTATAAGTCCTAAGCTAGCTAGCTTTTACAACTTTTCCGTGATAATAGTTGGTTTCCAATCTAACCGGATGCAGCTGAATACCAGCATTTGATTTTGAAGCACATGCCAAACTTAGTTTAGTCATCCTTAGTTTTTACTTTTAATTTCATGCTGTGAAATATTACAATAAATACCATTTTCTGCTTCATAGACTGCGTTACATCAAGGTCGATCTCGCATAGTTTTTTAGGTAAACAACGGTTTTAGTTACGCGTTCAATCTAGGCTATCTATAACAATTTGTTTACTTTAAATATTCGATCCAATACCTATGTGTGAATTACTAAATTTAGCATTGCATAGCTAATTAGACATACTTAGTGGGTGTAGGAAAATAATAACTACGATGCAAACATATTTAATTGTTGACACATCGTTCGTTTCGAATACTTATTTTTTATGTTTTAAATGTGTGTATCAGAAAAATGTGTTTGATTTGTTGCTGATTTTCTTTTTTCGAGATTATGAAGTTGGTCACATAGAACAAGTTGTTTAATCCATATGACCTCACCTTTCGTATACATAAATGTATTTAATTGATCCGTGAGACCGTGAATCATCTTCTGCTAAGACCCACAGATAGTTAAGTCTAGGTATTAATCAAGCAAGTAATTATTGATCTATCTAAAAATAGAACAGACTCGTTATCAGTTAAATTGACAGGCTCATTAAACAAAAAATCGTGTGTATCTGTCGCGAAAATAACCTTCGTTTTCTTCGTACTGAGTAAATTTTCAGTTTCTGTTGCGCGTTTAATAATAAATTTTGGCTTTTCGCCACAAACGCACCGGCACTGCATACCTATACACACAAAAATGATCAACAATTAAGGATTATGAGACAAGAATTTGTAATATGACGTACCTATAACCAGCAGGAAATGATCCAGCAATTAGCGTTTCACTGTATCACTTTCAGTTTTCTCAGAAATCACTGTTAGCCGAGCTTGATCACGAAACAAAGGAACCATACAGTTCACAGTTACATCATCAAATATCCGCGGAAATTAACAACGTAGGGTAACACTAAACACCATAAATTAGCATGAGTACTCAAATTTTGAAAAGAGAACTGAGTAAAGTTCGCGGGTTTTTTAAGTTCTTTTTTTTATTTTCGGCCAGCTGTACGACTAGTGCCGTCCCCCGGTCGTATGTGAATCGAATTATTAACTCGATTCGTTAATTGAATACTGTAGTGTTGTGCGTCGTGATAAGCGTCGAGAGGTCGCGCGTTGACTGTTCGCTCGCTGTATCATTGACGCCGCCTCACGTGCGTTTGCATGCAAAAACCAGACATAGCACACCGACTCTCTCACAGACTACTATTCCTACGTAAATTGTTCGATCATGACTGCGAGTTGGGATATTTCGGGACGTGTATCTAATTTTGGGTGCATCACATTAATAATTTTCAGTCTACACTTCTGCAGGTTAATCTATTAGAGAGGTTCAGCGGAGATATCTACACTAATATTATAAAGAGGTAGAGCTGGGATGTAGGGGTAAATCTTCAGAAATACTGGTTCGACTCCGAAAATTCTTTCCCTTATGACAAGCTACATTATACCCGAGTGTTACAGGCTAGGCTATGTTTAAAGAAAACACGTTCATATAGGATTATTTCCAACAATAACGAGGGCAGTCACAGGACAACGCTAACGTGTAATGTTTGCAGTTAGGTACAGAGAGTCGACAGGAAAATCATTAAAAAATATAGTTGAATGTATAAGTCACGTACTTAACCAGTCATATCTTCTTTTTATTACAACTAAAGAATAATAAGCAGCCTTGAAGTTTTTATGATAACAATGATGTTTCAAGTTATCAACGAGTTTGAAGAATCCATACAACGATAGAATTCCATTTCTATTGGACACAATGAAATGATGGGAAAGTTTTCAATTCCCACGAGAAAGAAAAGCGAATCTGTGTGAACAGCACAAACTTCTTTGCTCTATGGTAAAAACAAAATATACAACGCAAAATTATAGGTTCCAAAAAGAATTGGCTGAATTTATGGGAAGTGACGTCATCAGAAGATATTTCGCGAACAGTTGGTGTAGTTATTCATTGATACAAACACGTGTCGTAGTATTTTCGTAAAATGATCTAATAACACCTTTAATTCATAGAAACCTATACTTAAATCACAAGAGAAGTGAAGTGGACAATAATATCTAAATGGAAGAGTCATCTCTGTGTCAAGAGTTATACTTGTGAATGACAGATCTGAATTCGAAGAAAGCCATAATGATATTGATGATTGACGACGATGATATAAGAATTATAAAAGTTCTGAGTAAGGAGACTGCAAATGAATCAATGAATCGTGAGAAAAGTTTTACTGGAAACTTTACGAGAAGCAAGCAGTAATTGAGATTGATCGAAATAATACTAATAATAAAAAATAAAAATGAATATAATATTTGTTATGGTTAAATAATATGTAACGTGTATTAATGTAAGATTTACTCTTTTTTATTGAAAAGATATTTTGGCATAAGAGCTTCTGTTGTATGTTTCACCTCATGTACCTACCCATATTGATGCAAATATATGATTTGATTTGATTTTAAACATCTAAATCGACTGAAACGAGCAAAAGGAATGCACCAGCTCACATGGCACAGGACACAGCAGAGAATTTTGTTGGTATATCTCAGAACCAAAAAAAAAAACAAGACATTTGATATCCACCAATTCGCACTGGACCCACGGTGGGTTATAGATCACTTATAAAGTAAACTGAGTAAAGTCAACTTACTCTCTAAGAGAAGACGCCTGTGTCCCAGAAGTGGAAACATGATAGACTGGTTATTTATGCAATCGATATCAACAAACAAAATCTCACTCTACCAAAACGAAAATAACGACAAAATTCCAAAAACAGACTTTAAAAAAGTCCTTCACCCTGTCATAGGACATTCTAAAAATACCTTCGAGAGAGTAATTTTCATAAATATCCACATGAGTTCCCACCTCGACCCGCGCGTTAGAATGTGAAAACAATGGCATTTCGCCAAGTAAGCTATGACGTATATGCGCTATACCATCGGTATCGGCGTACTTTGATAGCCCCACGGCTATACGGCTATTTTAAAAACAAATGAAAACCGGATATTTCTACTTTGTTTTCCATGTTGGTTTCAAAGTCTGAGATTTATGATTAACAGCTTCTGAAGGTTAAAAGGTCTGGTCTGGACGTCTTTCTCCGGGTGAAAATCCGAAATCATAACGGTGAAAGCCATTGAAGTTACAGAGGAATTGATAGACGCTAGAGGTAGCGCCATACTCGTAGCTATATTCTGGACTGACTAAATAGACGTTGCATTGACATGATGATAAAGATTTTCGCTAACGTTTGTAGAGGACAAGAAATGGCTTGAACATAAAGAAAAGACTGGAAGTCCGCCTGTTACTATGAAAAACCAGACCTAAATCATTAGCCGTACCAGTTCCAATATCGGTCAAGCACAACTGTAATCTCTGGGAGATAAGATCCAATAAGTTCAATATAGTAGATAAGATAGAGGAGAATTAGAGAATCAAAAGCTTTTCAGGGATCATTGCGCGAATACCGTATCAGTAATAACAGCTAAAACTGCAACATCATCATCTGCCTAGCCTTTTCCCAACTATGATGGGGTCGGCTTCCAGTCTAACCGAATGCAGAATGGAGATCTGCCTATCTAACTTCCATAAACCAGTTACTGAATTCTCCTTGGCAAGTCTGGTAGTCAGACTTTCTGACTACCTGTAACGACTGTTAATGATCTACAATTAACAGCAGGGACCAAAGGCTTAACGTTCTTTCCGAGCAGAGAGGGGTCTCGTGGACCTATCCACGGGCCGTCTTCGACAAACAGTTTCACAGACAAACAAACATCCAGTTTAATCGATGGTGTTATTAGAATTGACGGGTGGCGCGAACCGCTTTGAAAACATACCGAAATAAATGAATGAGTTGCGTTACGGACGCATGACGCATGCGCCGTAATTATCCAATTGTATGTAGTTCTTTTGTTTTCGACGAATTACGGAGATTAGCCGGAAACGTATTAGAACTACGGCAAGTAATAGAGTAATTTATAGACGCAGTTGTTTTTGGGAAACTGGTATTCAGCTCCATCCGGTTAGACTGGAAGCCGATCCCAACATAGTTGGGAAAACACTTGACTTGATGATGGTGTTTAGTGTTTGCGTAATGGCCCTCATATATTTGGTGTATTTTATTATTTATGTATGTACTTTAATGAGTTATAGAACTGTCTATTCTCCTTATTTAGGATCTATGCATCTATTTTGTGTTAATTAAACCAATATTACGTCGAACGACGAAATAGGAGGCAAGGGATTTCAACAAGCTCTAAAAGATGTTGGTACGAGACCAAGTTATCCATTCTAATTTAGGCGCCAACCAAAATTAGCAACAGTTATCAGTCCAAAAATCAATCGTGTGTTGAACCGTTATTGGGTCATGTAGTGTCAAGGCACCGCCACGTGATGTTGCCCAATCATAAATACTAGATCAGGAATATAGATCTACATATCAATTAAATGCACACGCATTATCTGCGTAAATAGAGGAGATTAGAGGATGCATTCAGCTAGGTGGACCGATGCATTGACCTAAAGGAAACTAGTACAGTAGATAAATACGGATGGCGTTGGCGTAGGCACCTTTCAACAGGCTTGGGTGTAGGAGCAGTGCGATTTGGAACGTAAAAATGGCCACCCCCTCTTTCCTGTTGGTGGTGGCCAGAAAATGCTAGTAAAGGTGTGTCCCTCTGGACCGTGAGCAGTGTCGGCAACAGGCAGTGAGCATATGGTTCTCTTTGTTATGATGCTTATACTAATTAATAACAGATTATTACCATGATCAATATTTCAAACGCTTGCTGACGAGGCTGATATGGGGCCTTTGGGCTACATCCAATTACAAATAACCAGGTAAGGAGGCTGACATCGACTGAGATTTCAGTATTAGCAAGCCTTTCTGCCGCCTTTTGTCAGAAGAAGAACACTGAATGATTTGTTTCGATAAGATTTCAAAAGGAAAAGAAACAGCCACACGAAAAAAGATGGTGCCTGTATGTCGTCCAGAAATGGGACTATGAAAGGCCTATGACTGAGTTCCCGATAACTTACTCAGCAGATAAATTCATGCAAATTCTGTTCCATTTTTGAATTTCATCGGTAACGGCTATTCGGACATCGTGAAATAGGCCCTTGAGTCTTAGTTACCAGTGTTGTCACTGTTTCCTTCCTAAAGCGAGAAACGCAACTAGTGAACACTAACTTTGAAGAAAGTCCGAAGCTTGGCACGAGTTAGAATCATAAAGTTAGGCATGTGACTGTGTACAGGCGCAAGCGGAAGTGGGACGTCTTCAATGTAGGCGGGATCCGGGTTTAGTTTGCGTTTACGTTTAGTTCATTTGTTATCGTACGTTGAGATATCTGGCAAGGAGAATCTGTTACTGTTCGTTTAGAAGTTTAGTTGTTGTGAACGAGAATTTGGTGATGCCTGAAACTTTCTAGCCACCTTTCAGAGATTCCGAAAAAGGCGAAGAACTTTAAACCTGACTAGGTTGGACCCTCAACCTGACTATCACTGATAGACGGCATGCAATGATGCAACGGATATGGACAATAAATAATGTTAAATATCGCCAAAAGTGAACAAGGAAAGTGATCAGTGCTTTTTCTTTTTTTCGAGAAGAGGCCGTCGCCCTAGCGAGGGCGAATTGCTAGACTGATGCATAATAAGTTCAAATAATGGATGTAAAAAGCCCCTAAAGCCGAAAGGCATTTGTTCTCCCGGTCGCGTCATTGCGATCTTTTTTTTTTGTTCTAGACCATACCTGGGAACCAAAGACTTCGAGACATCCATCAGGATATTTTGAGTCCTAGCATAAAACGTGATTTTTCACTCAAATAAAAGTGCGTAAAATTACTTAGTTTGATGTACAGAATGAATGGTAGACTGCACCTGTTTATTTCAAGTACTCTATCGGCCTGGGGGCGTTGCAAGTATTTGCGTATAAACCCACAATCAAATACACTTGACTGTAGGTATAACAATATTAGATCAATACAAGCACACAAACTAAATAGGGAGGGTGATATAAATGGAACTGGTTCCCAGCGAGCGGCCGGAGTGGCACACTGACTTGTGACAGGCATTGTGCATTGATTAGATAACGATTGTGCCGCAGCTCGCAGATGCGCACGAGCATATGAGTTGTATGAGGGACGAGAGTTAATAGATATACGGCCACCAAGCTGTGGGATTTTGTGGGACAGTTTGCTTTATTTTTTTAAATATCCTGTTAATTAGTCTCATATGATTTGTTGGCCATAAGTGTGTTAGGCATAATTACAAAGAAAGCCGTGTGATTTCAAAGGTGCTTTAACAGAGACCAAGCTATTGGCTTTTCATGCTATCGTCGAATAAGACGGCTTTTGAATTTCCGTAGTCGTCGCTTTGAAATAGAGTTACATTCTGATGTTACAATATTAATTTATAACTTGACTTTCATGTTATAATAACTTTTTCCTTTGTGGCTTCATCTGCTTAGAGCTTGAAAATTAACCTACGGGAATATACCAACGATATAAAAAGTATCTTCCCAGAAGAAGAAAGTAACGGAAGACACGAAGGACGGAAGTATTTACCCAGGTCGTCTCTACATGTACGTCAATCACTACCGAACAAAAAGGTTACAGACAGACAGACACAGTTACTTTCGCAATAGATGTGCTATATGCGAATACTTTGCAGTCCAAAAATGTCCAGAAAAAATATACACAATAGTATTTAGATACTGCAGCGAGCTATGCGCATAATTTAACGCGTATCTCAACTATCTAATTAGCTTTGGATTAGGTATGTTGATGATTAATACTTGCATATAGGATATTGGGCACTTGTCCAGTTCGCTAACCAGTTACTGGTTAACTGATACAAATGACTGCCAATGCCATGTATTTCTCACCATGTAATTTAGTCATCACCATGACTTGCCCCCCAAAAGCTATGAAAAATGTCATTGAGGTCAACGTTTTAATTGAGCAATGTAATTATGCATACGTAGGTACGTATATAGCATACGGACGTCCCGCGGTTTCACCCGTTCCCGTGGGAGTACGGGGATAAAATATAGCCTATGTTACTCAGGGTTAATGTAGCTTTCTAATAGTGAAAGAATTTTTGAAATCGGTTACGTCCGGAGATTACCCCCTACATACAAACTTACAAACAACTTCCCTCTTTATAATATTAGTATAGATGAGAGCAGCGGTGGCCTAATGGTAGCGGCCCCGACTTACGAGCAGTAAGTCATGGGTTCGAACCCGGACGTCTGTCTGAGAATTACTTTGTGTAATTTATCTCATCACCACTGCTCTCAAAACGGTGAAGGAAAACATCGTGAGGAAACCGGCATGTCCTAGAACCAAAAATTCAAAGACATGTTGCATCTACCAATCCGCACTGGCCGCGCGTGGTGGGTTATAGCCCATTTCCTCTCATAGAGAGGAGGCCTGTGTCCCAGGAGTGGGAAAATTAAAAAGGCTGTGATGAATGAATAGTGTATGTATGTATTAGAAATTTTGAGACCATAAACCAAAATCGCTTATTTCTTCTATCAATCCTGTCATGGATGGAATGAAAGCCATCTTTATTTTAGTTGTGATGAGGTTGCTGGTGGGGAGTTTCCCGTTATGGAGGCGAAAAAATATGGGGAGGACCAATGATTGGGAGCAATTACCAACTGCCTAGCCTTTTCCTAACAATGTTGGTGTCGGCTTCCAGTGTAACCAGATGCAGCTGAATACCAGTATTTTACATGGAGAGACTGCCTGTCTGACGAGTAATACAATACCCCTTGGGAAGACTGGTTGTCAGAATTTCGGGGGCCACAGACTACCTGATAAGTTTTACGATGTGGAGACCACAAGATATGGGGACCAATGATTAGGAGCAACACGGTTGACTATTATTTTTTGTTGGTTGCATAATCCATAGCCCACACTCCAAATAGTATTTCTATTAACTCAACATTACTGAATTTTATTACTAGTAACCAGACATTTACTGCTCACATTTTCATGACAAAATAACGCAAGCGAGTCCTAAAACCATAACATAATTTTATGATTTTGGCACCTGGTATTCAGTTTTACGAAATACTGAATTACTGACTGACTGACTCAGCTACATAAATACGGGTTTTACAGTTGGCAGACAGTTGTGAGACAAAAACAACGACCAGTGGTCCTCATTGACCCTGGATTGGTGGAACTAGAAGTCATGGGGAGAGGCAGTGGAGAGTGGAGACCCAGCAGTGGGATAAGACAAGCTTACAGTAACAGGCAGAAATTTGGGAAATGCCCATTTGATGAAGAGGTTTTGGCCAAGTGACGCCCATGAAAGAAACCAACTACATATAGATATTAGGGTTGACATAACAGATGAAGAAACAAACAATATTTTGTACATAGAACTCGGCTGGACTTTTTATATATTTATTTTTTATTTGTTTTCTTTAGGATTTACAACGACCGGAAGTGTTAGATGGGGCAAGAAACGATAGTTTCTTGATTAATTCGGTTTTTAATTCCGGAGGTTTCATTGCAAATAAGTAATAGCAATATTTTAGTTAAATAAAAACCGGCCAAGAGCGTGTCGGGCCACGCTCAGTGTAGGGTTCCGTAGTTTCCCGTCCGTCACAATAAGTGTTCCCACTTATGAGTTTAAAGGTGGGTATCCATTATGTAAAAATGCTTGCATATACGAATATACTACAAACTTAGTCCAGAAATTATTTTGTACAACTTTTTGTCTTTTTTGTACAAAAACTGTTGTTTTCATCAAGTTCAAAATGATTTTCCTAGAAAGTCCTTATAAAGTTCTATTTTTCAGATTTTTTTCATATTTTCTAAACTTATGGTTCAAAAGTTAGAGGGGCCCCACATTGTTTTTTACTTTTGGAGCGATTATTTCCGAAATTATTGACATTATCAAAAAATGATTTTAGGAAACCCCTATTCATTTTGAAATACCTTTCCAAGAATATATCACACGTCAGGGTTGAAATTAAAAAAAAATCACTTCCCACTTTACATATAGGGGGCTACCCTAATAAAACATTTTTTTCCAATTTTTATTTTACCACTTTGTCGGCGTGATTGATATACATATTGGTACCCAATTTCAGCTTTCTAGTGCTAACGGTCACAGAGATTAAGCGAGGACGGACGGACAGACATGGCGAAACTATAAGGGTTCCTAGTTGAGTACGGAACCCTAAAAATGGGTATATGTTTTGTACTTTACACATTGGTGGGCAAAACGTGGCCAAGAATGGGCATTTCTCTTTCGACGCTCGACCCGATGTATTGAAAAGATAAACCTTGTGATGGTTTGTAATGATGACGATTTTTAAAATACCTGATACCCATACAAGGCTAGTTATTTGTAGAAAGAAATAAATATTGTCGTATTATTACTTAATCTTAGGTCGTAAACCTTGAAACGGGTGACATTTAAGAATAGTTTATTTTTAGACAATGGTCATTAAATAACGAAATAGCAATTTGAATTTTGAAATATAATCTTTAACACTACAACTAATTTTATTTTATTGAGAGTTACATTAGATATACTTAATGCATTCGGAACAATAGAGATACATTACATTGGCCCTGACTTCTTCGGTATTTGAATTCAAATATATTTCCGAATCACGCTTTACAGAAATGCTGCAAAACATACATATGTACAAAATGTGCAACAAAATATAAACATTAGCGTCACTTTATTTGCATATATTATATATTGGACTTTCTAAGTAGGTATGTTAATAATATTACCCAAGATAAACTTTTATTTCTGCGGTTATGTTTTCGGTATTTAAATGTAATTTTTCCCACCAAAACTGCGATTATACAACAAAAACAGAACAATATTACTTACTTGAATTCTGTCAACAACGGATGAACGAGTTATACTGATAGTGATATAATTTGATAACCTAACATTGCGACACAATAAAACCATACATGAATTGATTATACAATTTCCATAGACATTTTCTCAAATGATTGGGATAAGCGTAGATGAATGATGATGATGATGATGAAAGAACCATCGGTTCAACCAACTTATCTGTGCAGGCGGGAAGACATACAACTAAAATAAATTCTCTATCTATTTTCTTTATCTTTGTCTATATATCTTAGCATTATGTATTTATATAAGTATATATTAATATTTACTTACCTATATGTGTATTTATGTATCTTAATAGGCTTATCTTATTGTCTACATTTCTTTTTCATTTCTCCTTTTGCAGGTCTGCTGGCAGAAATTTCTTAAGAAATAAGCAGTTCCTATGTACTCATATTTTTAATGTTTTTTTGCTCTGTTGTTTACTGTGTGTACATAAATAGTAAGATAAATAAATAAATTAACCAAGTTTGACATATCGATGTATTCTTTCTTGGACTTCAAACTTTAAGTGGTCATACTGTAGCACTATATCAGGCAATGACGTAAGGCTAGGCCTTCACGAATGCTAACGCATGAACTCAGCCTAGACGCAAGCGCATACCTTCAACGAATGATCTAACTGATAGCTGACCTAGAGGGGAACGGCTTCCTTGCTCACGATAGAGAAATCCGTGATTTATCTGAATACATTACACTTTATTGATATCTTAGCGATTTCATTGGTTCGAAAGAAGACTTAGTAGATTATTATGAACTTCCTGAATCCCGGATTCTATACATGGTGACCAATCTCACCGTCCGTCCGTTCCTTTACTCTTTCTTTCTCCTTTGGGTCGGCAATCCGACACGACCGGAGTGAGATCTAAGGCAGGACTGACTTAGAGTGCAGAATGCAGGAGGTTTTCTATAGATTTGAAGTTCTACTTTAAATAGTCTTCGTTTCAGAGGAGTGAGAAAAACATAACTCAGTAGTTTTGACTTTGCCACTTCAGCAGTCTTTGATACTGTGATATTTTTTTTCTTATTCTTCTGTTTTTTTTTTGAAACTTATTTGGCGCCATTTTGTAACTCACTGTGTTCTTTTATTATTATTATTAAGCAGAACAAGCTAGTATCTGCAAGCCATTCAGTCTAGCAAATCGCACCTAGTTTAGTTTCCATGCGGTGTATTGTACCCAAGTGTTCCAAGCATTGTAAGTATTCATTCGGGACCAAATTCATGGCCGTACCACAATAATAAAACGAGTACACGGCCCATACGGTGCATCATACAACTGCAATAAAAGATTGGACACGTATGAATAATGTATGGAATAGTAGGCAGATCATTGTGGGCAAATATCGGGTGATTTGCTTACAATGGATGCACTCATAGGGCAGCTAAACTGTACTAATATCGGTATTGTTGTCTGTTTAAATGGTAACGGGAGGTTAGATTGATTTATGGGATGACAAATTTCTTTAGTAGATGTAAAGAAAACCAGTTCAATCTATGTTCGTATTTGCCGCGTTATCGACAAAGCTCACTAAATGTCAATACTGACAGCGGTGACATAAAGAAGACCTATGAAGATTTTGAAGATTATTCTTATTCTTATTCTTTATTGCACACAAAATTAAAAAAGTATACACACAAATTAAAATATATAGCTTATGTACAATTATGATTATGGATGCCAATAGGGAATATGCATGTAATTTAAATTTGGTTTAAATATTTTTATTCCGAATCTTTATTGGCAGGACATATAATCTAAACCATTATTTTAGTAATTAATGTCTTTATAATTATTAAAAATTAAAAATAAAAGTGCAAAATTTGCGAGCGAAATTCAAATTTTTAAAACGCATCACCATTGGTTGAAACGAAACGTGACGTCAAACGCTCTATAAACAAGTTCGTACTGCTTACATTTGTATGGCATTGCAGCTCTTTGATTCTAAAACTTAGTAATAACGTGAGTGTTGTGAACTAATTTATTGTATAAGTGAAATTTTAGCATTCTATTGAGATTAGAAATCATTACGACAATGACTGAAAGTGGTTTTGTAAAAGTACAATCGGATAATCTGCCGAGAATAGACGCATTCATGCAGTCGGCTTTTATTCAATGAAATCCTACGTCCGCTGAAGTAAAAGGATTAAAAGCTGCAAGGTAATTATTTTATACCACAGTATGTTAGCTATTCTAATTATGTTATTATGATAAGCAGTAAACATAACCTATAATTTTTGATTTTTGTAAAACAAACAAATGTTAAACGAAACTGCCTACCTAGACACTATGTTATTGCTAAAACTAATCACATGTGATGTTAATAGCGGTCTGTCTAGTTTATTACGATATTTTCTATGTTATTTGGCAGAAAATGATATGTTTAAGTTATAATTGATACTTTTTGTTCAAGATCTGAATGTGAATCCTATGGACATTCAGCATTAGGATATGTACAAGTAAAAAAAGAAGAGATGGGATTTGTGTGGTTAGAGCTCGAATAGCACCTGAGCATAACTTGGGACAGAAATGTTATGCTGTAACAGCTGTTTGCTATGAAACTGAAGGAAATATCCTATCTGTTAACTGTGAAGATTGTTCAGCACACAGAGGTAGGTGGATCATCTCTTCTCATTATGTGGCCGTACCATCATTCCTGCATTCCTTTTATCTGTTTAAATAATATAATCTAAATTTAGTACAATGGAAATATCAAATGATAGCAGCTGTGATTTACATACATATTTAGCACTAATTAGTCAATGCTATTTATATATAAAATAATTATAATTGTTTTCTATTTAAGGAGGGTGTAAGCATGCTATTGCCTTTTTGGGGTTACTGCACAGGATAAGTGAAGACCCATCAACTACTTGCGTTGACTGCTATTGGAAGAAATCCAAACTGTCTTCAGTTGGTACAAGCCATAAACTTATAAAGGCTTAAATTTATAAATTGAAATAAGCTTTGAGTTATAAAGTGTATTTGAAATAAAACAAAATTTAATTTGAATTTACTTTTTTATTAAATAAAACATCCTGCATTATATTAATTAATTTATAGTATTAAACCACAAACTATTATTATTACTTTATCTATCATTGGATTTAATGTGGTCTACACAAGCATGAGGTAGCATCATGTCATACTCCCTTAACCTATTACACGTTCCACATGTATCCTCAACGCCACAATCTGTTTTGATAGCTTACTACATCTTTAGTGCTCGGGGACAACTTTGAAACTGAAGGTGGTTGTATAAGTGTACATCTTTAAGCTTCAAGTAAACATGACAAATCTTTGAATCTTCTGTCTGCCATCACTGCTTGGTTAGATATTAAACACTCCAAATATCCAGTCTTGAACTATCATAACATCTGTAGCCCTTCCAGACATTGACATACGATCTTGGCTGTCGGCAAACAATTTTTTTGGCAACTGATTTTATTGGTGATGTTGCAGTATTTGCTAATGCACAGCTTTATCAATAAGTAGTTTATTTTCATTCTCCAATGAATTAATTTCTTCAATATGGGAAGAACTGAACCATTTTCTCATGATAGCACCCATTCTTATAACAGGAGGTTTGGCAATGGAATATGTGAGGCAGAACTGGCAGAACTCCTTTATTTAATAATAGTAGTATCACATTTACACCTTCTTATTTCATCCTGTTGTATGTATTATACATAATTTTGTGTATCCTCATTTAGGTATCTGTAATTAAAGATAGTTTAAATTGTAAATTAAACAAAACATGTATGTAGGTATAACTTCAAGGGATGAAAGTGTCTGAAGGGATCTCTCGGTTCTGCTATGGTATAATTTAGGAACCGAGCTGAATAGTTGTTTTTTTTTTGTTTACTTACATAGAAAACAATAGACGAAATCACACAACTTTGTAAACTGGATTTAAATACAGTTATCTAATGCTTGTGTGATTGACTTTCAATACAAAACTTACTTCTGACCTAACTGAAATCATATTATCGAAATACCTACATCATATATTTACATCAAAGTAATCTTCACAAGTTCACAACAATCACTCAGGGGCGCATGTTACTTTCATGCGCCCAACAGGACTTTGGAAGTGTCCTCCATAGAAACGGGCTCCGCAGTAGCGGGTCCAGGTATTGCCTCCGCCGTCAGGGGGCAAAGCCCTGAGACCGCTTGCCGCGCCACCACAAATTGTTGCTGATATAAATTCTTCTCTTCGCATAACCTTGACCATTTCTTACGTATTTTTGCACCTACCGGGACTCGAAAAAACACTAATTATCAGGTGTACTTTTGATATTGTCTTTATTTCAGGCACAACGCAATACATAGAAGGTTGCTTTTGAGCTTTTTTCATGGTGAAATTAAGTTAACAACGAGAACACCTGTTAGTAAACAATGGATGAATGGACTGGGCTGTCATGTCACAGCGCGACTGACGTCATCAACAGAGCGCGCGAAAATGGCGGCGTTTAAACAGTTCAAAATTATTCTCTATTTTAATTTTTTTTTTTTACCTATTTAACTTCATTTTTAATCAGTATTTATATTTTTTACTATGTTAAAACGTTGTAAACTATGAATTAAAAATATAAAATAAATACATGCATATACCCTATTGTAGTGTGAAAGAAATCTCCGTTACAGTCGATGGTTACAGTTATTAATTTCTTTATTTGATAAGATATAAAAAGACCTGAAATAAAGGCTTTAAATGTTGATTCTTTTGTTGTTACAGGTGAGTGAATCTTTTGTTAACAGATACATAAAGTAATTAGTTAAATATTGTAAGTACCTATTGTAAATAAAACTTTTGTATACAGAGAAACGCAATTACGTCTTTGTTTCATTGTACCCAATTATTGAAGGGAAATTACATTACCTATATAGATTTTCAACTTTATCGCTAAAGCATTAGGTTCAAGGTTAATTGGGACAATTTGTCATTTTCGGGTAGCTTGATGTGTTGGCGTCTGTACTACGACCCCTTTTCAACCTTATTGCTAGTGAATAAGGGTGAAAAAAAAAACAGACCTACAGTGCACTCGGTACTTGGTGATTTAATGACGCATGTTTGTTACAACCAAACTGTAACTACAAACTAAGCATAGACCTCTAAATAACCTTCTCAATTAATGTTCAAAGAGGAAGACATCAGAACAGATTAGACATACCAGCACTGCAAGTACGTAGCAATCGATAACGATCGAATCGATACGATTCGATAAATCCGACTTTTCGATTGGTTAAAAACTCATTTTATCGAGAATAACTGTCAGATTTATCGAATAGTATCGAATCGAGTGCTACGTACTTGCACTGCAGGTCAGATACGCAGTTGCTCCACGTAGAGTATTGGTACCAATTTATCTGCAAGCAGTTAGATTGGAAGGCAACCCCAAATAGTTGGGAAATGCTAGGCAGATGATGATGATGCATGTTCAATGAAATCACTGACTTATTACTGACACCTACGGAAGAACAAAATAAGGATTTTATCAGAACCCGGATCTGAAACTATGCCAGGTTTGAGATGAGCGGAATAAATTGAAAATACTGTGCTTTGCTCACATAACATGAACGGACTACTATGACAAAATATGTTTTTTTTTTCAGAACTCTACTCCGAAACTGACATGAACAACACGATAAGTCGAAGATCTATACTAGGTTTTAAAACCGTTATTGACCTTAATCAAGAGCGAAGATCAAAGCAATTGAACACAACACAGTGCGCAGATAAAAAACCAGCTGTTATGATATAAATTCATTATTTTCCAAAATTTCAAGTTTCATCTTCAACGTTGTTATTTTTAGACAGAAAGAAAACAAACTGATGCTTGTGCAATGTACTTTTTCGACGTTGCGTTGGCATCGAATGCTGTGTTCAAGTTCAGCATACAGAAAAGGTCAATTGCACTTTTCAAGGTCAAATTTAATTGTTTTAAATTGAATGCCAATTATTTATATGAGATTGGAAAGTAAGTGGAGAAACCCTTGAGAAACGTCGCTGATAGCAATTACTTCAATTTAGCCATCTCTCACAGTATAACCAGCAATGACATTATAAAGAAGATACGCCATGTTCATACTGAATGGCGTTCAGATATCGTTGCGAGTAATTTAAAACTACGACAGCGATAGATAATACGGAACGTATAAGATAGAAAGAGATAGCTAGCTATCAAAGTGCAACAGTTGTATCACTTTGTCCTCAACAATTTGTGCGTGCTAGTGCGATATCTACCTCTTTTTACTATATAATATCATTGATAACCAGCTTATAATGTTTCCACTGCTGGGACACTGGACTCTCGTCTTTTTCAGAAGAAGAGGTTTTTTTTTTGTAATCAACCCGGCCGCGGGCCCAGTGCGGGTTGGTAAATGTCACGTGTTCGAATTTTTGGTTCTAGATAGGACATGCTGGTTTCCTCAGGATGTTTTCCTTAGAAATGCAAATGAGTTTTTGTGTGGGTAGATGACCAAGTTTTATAGTTATCACAGTATTCTGTGGTCAATCTAATAAAGAAAACCTCATCTGTGATTTACATAATTACCTCAAACAACTTAAAATTCGGTAGAGAAAAACAAAATATTATTATTGAGCTAATAATGAGTCATTTAGTTATAAAAAACCATTGTAAATACCACAACAGTCGCAGTATATGGACCACTAACTGCAGTATTGATCAAAATAAACGCGAGTCCAGGAAACATTTGTCCAAACTCGTGATTTTCAAATACATTTTCCTGCAAATATGTAATGCAATTATGTAAAGTGATAAATGATGCTTATTTTGCAATAAGATGTCAAACACTTTTACACGTCATTTTTTAAACTAGATGGGGCCAGTTCGTACCTGACTACTCTGAGAAGAAACAGCCGAAACAAACTCAGAGGTCATAGTCTCTTTTGAAGTCCAGACATAATCTTGCTCAATACACATGAGGACTATGCAGATTAGTGTCTGAGATGGTCTTATGAAGAAACACACACACAGATTTGAAACAAATTCATCAATAAATAAATAATCCTCTATTAACAGACCGATGACGTATACATATCTGTTTATTAACACAAACAAGATACCGGTTATGTATTAGTCATAACATTGTGTACTTTTGTTAATATTGTATGTTGTATGTAGGTAGGTAATGATTTTAATGTAATTCATCTGGTCATAGTAGTCACCACACGTTTAGGGTGATGACTAAGCCAGGACCTTGGGCACACGTGATTTTCGCATTTAATGATGCAGCTTTGAATACAGACTATAAAGGAGTACGTAAAAAAATACTATTGACGCATGGCATGTTTACGTTTGTAGAACAATAATATTATACTATGAATATTCTATTAAACAGATATGTTGTGAGCGCGCAAACGTGAAAACTCGAAAACGGGCCAATTGGGTCGTTTTGCCTTTATTCTGCGTCACTGCGTGTATGTGAGCTGGCTCTGCCCCCCGGAACACTTTTCGGTGGTTTTGTAGGTGTATAACATATTATTATCTGTTTATTAGAATATCATTGGAAATATCTAAATAATCAAAGCAAAGCGCTTATTTTGTAAGCGGCACACGTCAAATTGGCATAATACAGTTATGTTTTCTCACCCATTTGTTTAGATTTAAATCAAAGTTTTTGAGCCAAATTTTCTTAAAAGTGCCTTTTCTGTACGAAATTAGGCCTTTGCTCTGCAGTGGGGCAAGTAATATACTGGTATTATTAGTGTTTATTTATTAATAACACATAACATATACAACATAAAATAACAAATTCCTAATTTATCTTATAAGTATTTTGTACGCACCTAGGTACCTACCTTTTTGTTGTCTTTTTTGTTTCAAGTGTTTATCAGTGCAAACTTGTAAATGACCTTCAAATGCACATGGTTTATGAACACTGTTTATATTAGCTGTAAGGTTCCCGAATACAATAAAATAAATAAAATATAGTGCTGAAAAAATGCTACCTACCTTTGTTTGACAAATTAGGGAATCTCATAGCAAAACTCTTCTTAATTTTATTTCGAAGAAAAATATAAAAAAAGGAGGTGTAAAACACCTCTTAACGAAGCCGAAAGGCACTTGTTCTCCTCGTCATTGCGATCATTTTTTTGTTCTACACCATACCTGGGAACCATCTAGTTACAGAGATATTGGGGGTCAAAGTTCGAACTTTTTGACAAGTTTTTTTTTTTAATAAAAGTTCTTAATGTAAGATTTTTACTTTAAACACTGGAGGCGGCCCCCGTACTATTCAATCCATCCATCAGCACAATGTTATGAGTGCGTTATATTTCACCCCAAAAAAAAGTTGTTTCCCTGCAATAAGTTTAATTTGATGTACAGAATGCTTGGTTGACGGCTTCGTGATGAGGTCTCTCTTACACCCTGTATTCAACTAGTGAAGTCTCGTTAGATATATAAAAAAAAATTCTTAGAGCTAAATCTCTACTATGAAACTCGATGAACTTATCACGCATTCAAATTAAGTTGATGACACAACCGCCTGCCATACGAAAGGTCAAAAGCGATAAACACATGCAAAAAGATAAAACAAAAATATATTTTTAGACATTATAAAATATACCTATCGTGGAACTTTAATATAATGTGAAGAATAAATGTAGCATTTGTCATCGACACAATTAAGTATAGATAATTTTACATATAAAGTTTACTATTTATGATTTTCAGGGTTCCGTACCCAAAGAATAAAAAACGGGACCCTATTACTAAGACTCCACTATCCGTGTGTAATTAAAGGGGCTGCCCTACTACGATGCTCATGCTAAGGAACCCTTCATACGCGAGTCCAACATCACTTGGCCGGTTTTTTACATACTCTAACAATAGGCCATACATGTGAAGAGTTCAAGAATCTTCTTTGTTATTTCTAGACATTTATTTCGCTCAAAAAGAATACAATTATTCACTTCTATGAGGAAAAACATAATAATTAAGATACATTAAGCGATTCTTTTTTTTGCGATTGTTTTAAAAAATCGTTTTAATTTTTTGAAATTTAATATTATTTACATGCCCATTATTATGTACACTCGCCAGAGCATCATTTTTCTCATTCGATTTTGAACTTAACCACCAACATTTTATGGTTTCAAATAATTTTGTGCGGTAACTTGATGTGCTGGCGACTGTACTGAATAGTGCACATTAAATTAAATAAGTAGGTACTTTGTTTACTGTGACTTCATCGTTTTCTTATTTGTATGCCTTTGTAGTTATTTCTGTCGAAACTCTTGAAGTGTGTCATAGTTGTATTTTACGCTTTGATGTGGGAGTAAATAAATAACATTCTCGTTTTCACGAACACTAAGCTACACCTTGTTTTTTTAGGGTTCCGTACCCAAAGGGTAAAAACGGAACCCTATTACTAAGACTTCGCTGTCTGTCCGTCTGTCTGTCACCAGGCTGTATCTCATGAACCATGACAGCTAGACAGTTGAAATTTTCACAGATGATGTATTTCTGTTGCCGCTATAACAACAAATACTAAAAACAGAATAAAATTAATATTTAAGGGGGGCTCCCATACAACAAACGTGATTTTTTTGCCGTTTTGTCTAATGTATAGATAATGGTACGGAACTCTTCGTGCGCGAGTCCGACTCGCACTTCGCTTTTTCCGCTCTGGGCGGAGCAGGAGGGAGTGTCAGTGTCAGACTTTTACTGACTAAAACCCATCCATGTTCCTTCATCGGCCTTTGTGTTCCGGGGCCACGGTATCTCTTTTGAACAGTCCCGCAACCCCGGCAGGCTTCGGCCCTTGCGGACCCCTTCCTATTGCTGTCTCTCTTTGAGGCGCGCGTGGAACACTCCTGCTTGTCGACACGGCCTGTCGTCATGAGACGGACGGACGGCGAGCTAGCCCATAGCCCACCGTCCACAGGCCCGCGCCTACGGTGGCCCCCGACGCCCGGGCGTCTCCCGCGGTGGTCGGGATGCTGTGAGGTTCACACTAAGCTACACCTGAATGAATGTCTACAGAAAAGTGCTTTGTTGGATATTCAACTCGGTTTAGTGCCGGTTTAGAGTCGACATAATTATCTATACTTACTAATATTATATTATAGAGGTATTTGTTTGTATGTGTAGCAGCACAAATAAAAAAAGAAGCACAGCGCCATCTATGACAGAAATGAATAACTAAATTAATTCCTAAATCGTGCAGTTAAGGATGTGGTTAAGGTTATCCACGACTTAAGATTAAGGGGACTACAGCAGCTAACACACTGTCTATTTGATTGATTGGACTAAAAAATAAAACACTTTTTTGTTAATATGTTGGTTGTAGAATTATTTGCCAAAAAATCAGAATGATCGTATGTATTTTGGTATGGGTTTTTACTCGTTAAAAGAATTTTTTAGAGATAAGTTCGTGATTTTTTTTATCGAGTAAAATTAATTGTACCTATTATGTTTTGAATACACTATCTAACTAGCATAGATCCTGAAGAATATCATATATTATTCTGATTTTGTTTATTGCAGTGAATCATATGCATTATAAAACTCGCGTTTAGCTCCTGTAGTCCCCTTTAATAGAACATCTCGACAACTGTCGGGCAGTAAGCCATCAGGATATACCACCCGTCTGGTTGGAGTAAACTCTTTTTAGCTTTTATTTATATCCAAAAAGTTGACTTGAAGCAATATTTTGCCACTAATTAAGACTTTATGCCCCTTTTAGAATCATTATCATAACTGAGTTATTAATGCCTCAATTTGTAAACAAATTGAATGGAAAATCAAAGGAATCGGAATCAAAGGAAATTGACTCAAAAATACTTTATACTAATTGATTCAGTACTTTTAACAACATCAATAAGATTCCAAAAACATCAAACGGTTATATTTTCCATGTTTTAAAGTTCACTCCTGAATATCAGCACAACATACTTACGTTTCAATCTTGGTCAACATTTTAATTCAAAACCTAGGTAGTTAGTTTAGCGGGTGAACGATTGGCTTCTACGCTATGGGTCGCCGGTTTGATTTCCACACTAAGCAAAAGCTAGCTTCGCCTGCGTTTAATTCGGAAATTATACCACAGGAACGTCCTACTTGGATAAAAATATCCCAGTCTATCCGTACCTCGAAATTCAAAATTCATTAAAATTCGTTCAGTCGCAAACAATCTGTCGAACTTCACATTTGAAATATTATTATGTTAGAATCAAGATCATGAGAAATGTGGGCAAACAATTTATGAACAGGAACAACCGATAATTGCATTGTAAAAGAACCAAGGAATTCAATATAACGCTGAGACGCCATAATATACAATCGTACGATACGATTCCTACACGAGTATTAAAAAACAACATAAACGAATGTTGCTGACCTTACTCAAATTCTTTGCGAACTTATTCGATGATGTAATTCGCAGAAACAGGTTACGGTGTCGAGTAGTCGTTAATTTCGCGGATTTTGCGTGTTTTCGTCAACTTGTAGATTTCTGGATAATATTTACCTAGGTGTGTGATTGTTTTGAGTTTTAAATATTTTACGTCAAAGAAAATATGATTTGTGTTAATATTTACCTGTTTCTTAGTAAAATCATAAGCTGTATGGTCAATACGTTTCGTAGGTAACTAGGCATTATGAAATAAAATGTTCCTGAAATGTTTATTAACAGATAAACATCAACAAGATTATGAGAACCCAAAAAATATTCATAAGAAGTTCCTGACAAAATCAAATGCACGGTACCTATGGAAATAAACCTGCTGGCATAGTTATGTTTTCTTTTTCCAAATCGAAGAAAATACAAGTATTTTGTGTGTACTTAGATAAATAAATATAATCACCAGTCCTTCTTTAAAAAAAACTAAAATAAACATTATATCCAAATTTCTGGAAGGAGATCTCCTCCATCAGTCCTTTTTTATTATTCTTTAAGCAGCAGCAGTTTGAACAAATATTAATGCAGCTTGACGCTTGCACCCAATTGGCTCGCCCCCAAGACTGGAAAACGCAAATTTTGACGGATATCGTATGATCGTCGTAATCCGCTGCGCAAGCGACGGTGCCGTGAACTGCCGTACGTAGGCGCACGCATTTAGATCAAAGATCTGCAGTTGCAATGTGTCACTGGAGTGTTGCACTAAATTACATGATAAAGTATCCTTGACTCGCCAAAAAATATAGTAGTAATCAAAATTAAAGGTTTCACTTAAATTATGCTAAACATTAAACCCCAAAATATACACAAGATGGTCCCCCAAATCGCCCGTCTTCCGTCACTTATTAGTGTTTAAGCTGGTCTGTGAGCTGGTGAAGAAATGTCGGAACCAACTCCCCAGTAAATTTACTGCGTTTTCTTCTTGCCTCTCTCATTAACCTGTAGTTACCACGCAATGAAATTGACAAAAAAATATTCACTTGAAAGTAAGCAATTTTTAGCGTCCTGTCAAATATAACAGAAACATACGTCAGATACTGGTGTCGATTCTGTTGTGCACAAACTAAACTTAATTTAGCTATGAACTAAGTTAGAGATGTCAAACTAGTTTATGCCTTGCGCTTCACCGCGTTTTAGTCGACATGCTTTTACGTGTACCCTTCTTTTGTATGGAAATATTAGATCCAACTAAATTTGACAGCTCTAAATTACGTCAGTCTCTTTCTCGTTTTATTAGAGAGAAAAAGATAGCAATAGGCTAAATTAAGTTTAGTTTGTGCACAACAGAATCGACATCACTGTCATCATTGTTCTTCAGGAGAACAGGTGGCCTACCATGACGTCTTAAAGCAGAATTTTTTAAATATTATTCCAGTGTGGGAAAGAGATGGCGCTAGACGTCCTCTATAGCTCCGTCTCTTACCCACACTGGAACAAGATTAAAATGATCCTGCTTTAAGACGTCATGGTAGCTACTTGAACTTACCGTTATCCTAATATATTTGTGGTCGGCGCAGCATGTCTTCTTCTTCCATACTTCAGACTTCTCTATAACTCGTCATCTCATCAGACACCTCCTTTCTTGCCATACCATCCTTTATACAATGTCTAAATAAAATAAGCCACTTACCGGTATCACCCACAGCTTGACTGAGCGTATTCTCCGTCACCGGTCGCAACGCTTCCACAGCACTGATGTATCCCAAACGATCAGCGATCGCACACGCTGTCTGCCCATTCTGTGGACCAGAAGACTTCTTAACCCTGTTCTTCTTATAAAAAGAAGGGCTTTAAGCCCTTAGAAGTGAACTGAACATGTCAGAATTGCTATACGATCCAATGATTATAAATCAAGTAAATTGATTCGCAATCAAAGTGTTTGAATGTTGTTTGTAAGGCATCTGTTCGAGTTCTGGCGTAAAGCGAGAAGTGAATAGTACTATAGTCTATGCCAGATAAGTAGGAATTAAAGGTCATTGCTCTTTCCTTAATTTCTCTGCGTAGGTACCCCGACAATACATTATGAATCGTTTTTTATTACTACAAAAAGTCAAGGATCACGATAAAGGTAGTTTCGGGACAAGTTTATGTCATTATTTCTGTTTTCGGAATTATGTATTTGAATAAATGTATGCGGGTTAATGACCTTTATTTCCTACTTATCTGGCGCAGACTATAGCACCTAAACACGAGCTGATTGTTTGATAGAATTCTCATTGGCGGTGTGAATAGTCAGCGATCAACTATGTATTAATATTAAACAAGGTGTAATATATAAACGCAAGACCTCTCTTGTGGTGTCTTAGACCATGCAACTTAATAACTTAATGTTCTCTGGTTTTTGGAAATTCATAACTATAGGTTTACTTCTGCTGATCGCGTCAGTTCTTACAGAAAGTTCTTTTTTTTTTTTGCGAAATTCACATACTCTGATAAAAAGTTGTTCAATTTTATGGTCCGAGAGACAACACGTGAGGTCTTGCGTTTGTCACCTGAGGACCTGCTCTCTAACGTTCCGTCCGTTTATTTGAATATATCCGTCTCTCTCGCGCATGTCTGCAGATGAGTGCGAGTGAGAGAGACGGGTAGATCCAAATATACGGACGAAACGTTAGACAGTAAAGCCTCTGGTATGTTACACCTGGAAATCTCTTTTACAAACCAACATATCCAGACTAGTTGATCCTGTGTGTCGCAAGCGCCACCATGAGAATCTAGGTGCGATCCCCAGGTCGACCAAAGTGCTAGTGGGTTTTCCTTTCGAAACCAGATGATAGCTTGTCGCTTTGCGGGCGGTGGAACCGGCCGGCGGGCGCCTCAGCTAGTTTATGAAGTGGTCATTCCAGAGTGGAATGACGTATCGAATTGACGCGTGTATCGAGGTATTTGATAGACCGTACTCGTTTAATTTATTGATACAGATATAATTCACTTAGGGATATAATTCACTTCGTTGAAGTGTGAAATTAATTACTTTTATTTTATCTTAGTTATTATTTTCTCTTGCGTAATGAACAGCGTCTTACTATCAACATCTCCGAGTTCTGAATGTAATGACTTCGGAAGCTTTGTCTATCCTATAGCTAGAAAACATGTACATTTTGCTAATTAGACTTCCTGCTCATTAGACGTTTCACGCTGTTGGACATTTAGCTATTTGGACCTTCTGATCAGGAGGGATGAAATCGTGAGTAGTGTAATTGTACATTTTTGTTTTATCATGTTTAGTCATCATTTAAGATCAGATTTTTAGGGTTCCGTACCCAAAGGGTAAAAACGGAACCCTATTACTAAGACTTCGCTGTCTGTCCGTCTGTCTATCCGTCTGTCTGTCACCAGGCTGTATCTCATGAACCGTGACAGCTAGACAGTTGAAATTTTCACAGATGATGTATTTCTGTTGCCGCTATAACAACAAATACTAAAAACAGAATAAAATTAATATTTAAGGGGGGCTCCCATACAACAAACGTGATTTTTTTGCCGTTTTGTCTAATGTATAGATAATGGTACGGAACCCTTCGTGCGCGAGTCCGACTCGCACTTGGCCGGTTTTTGAATGCTTATTTACATAAAGTACGTTTTTTCTTAAAATTTCAAATTTTCTGGGGATCGCGGTATTTTTATAAATAATATAGTGTCTATAAAATGTAGTACTCATAAGCATAATTAATATTTAAAATCTTTTTAAAACCAGATAAGAAATTTGTTGAAAATAACACGTAAAAATACAAAATTCAAATAAATGTACGATTTTAAATTTTGCCGCTGAATATCGAATAGGATAAAATGGTAAATCTGACAATTCGTTTGAAGTAAAACAATAAAATGAAAAAAATATGTATTTAAATAAACCAGGACTTTTTCCGTACTGACGCGCGCTTTATACTTGTGTCGCTTAACTTCAAACTTGGATAAATCCACTCTACACTCTTACGAGATATTTAAGAAAAAGTTATATTAGTCTTAATGCCATGAATTAAAAAGCAGTATTTTGTTTATTATGTTAACATTATTGAATAAAACGCTCCTGTCTAACAAATTCAGTATTTAAACCATTCATTCATTAAACAATGTAATATTAAGTTTGGATTTACCTTCATTTGATATAATGGAATGTAATAGTTATAGTTATTTAGTAGTTTTATATTAGGACACTTGCGGGCTTTACTTGGCGACACAATTTTAATAGAATTACCCATGGAACTATATAAATAATAGAAACAAACAATAAAAGAGCGGTGCTACTGTCGCAAAGTTTACGTCGACTGACGGCCATATTGAAAAAATGTAATAAGCTGATTAGCTCTCATGGACCTATCTACATTTGAAAAAAACTGTCTCATGGATCTTGGACTTAGATTAAATCTTATAATTTTGACGGTTTATTTCTCAAGAACCATGCGGATTTATACATAACTGATAAATTTGTTTAAAAGCATTTTTTGTTCTTTACTTTGGATACCAAAATCTCAAAAAATCTCAGAATTGGATTTATCCGAGTTTGTAGTTAAGCGACACACTTGTCAACACTCTAACTTTAGGTACTATTACTATTAGGTACTACTATGAAGACTAGGGATCGGATATTCGGATGCATATTTGCATCCGAATATCCGATCCCTAGTCTTCATAGTCATAAGACAAGAAGCCGGCCCCAACAAAGTTGGTAAAAGGCTACGCAGAAAGATAGATTTTTATCGATACCCATCGTGTACAGAGTTTCGCTAGGTAATTTAATTAGAACTTATAACTGTTTCTTAAGGTGAATGCTCCAGGGTAGCCCGCGAAATTCAAATTTTCTTACGTTTTTTGCAATGTGCAAGCCCGTGCTAGGTCGTATGTTGATTAAAATATTATTCGCGGCTGTAAGACCTATGTAGTTACAGAATTATAATTATCAAAATTATCAATACAACCCTCCAAGTTCATAAAGGTGTAGGAAACAAAAAAAAAGCAGAAAAAGTCATTTCTACACCTTTATGAACGTGGAGGGTTGTATTGATGATTTTGATGATTATAATTCTGTAACTATACATACGTCTTACACCCGCGAATAATATTTTAATCAACATACAACCTAGCACTGACCTGCAAATTGAAAAAAACGTAAGAAAATTTAAATTTCGCGGGCTACCCTGGAGCATCAGCCTTAAACATTTGGTACTTACAGCAGACAGTGCGTTGGGATCGGCGCTCTGTTTCAACAGCAGCTGAATAATCAGCGTATGTCCTTGTTGCGCCGCCTGGTGCAGTGGTGTGAATCTGTTGACGTCAAGTTGCGTTTAATAATCAAGTTTTAATTGACTGCCTATGGTGATTATGCGGTTTATACCTAAATGGGTTTAATTATTGTTGTTAATATCAGGAAAATGATATACAAATTGATACACATTGCGAAGTTATATACAGGGTGTAAAAGACCTTATCACGAAGCCGTCAACCAAGCATTCTGTAGATCAAACTAAGTAACTTTACGCAAAATATATTGCTGGGAAACGACTTTTTGTTTGGGGTGAAAAAATATGTTTTGTGGTAGAACTCAATGTAACGCACTCAAAGCATTGTGCTGATGGATGGATTGAATAGTACGGGGGTCGTGGAGGTGTTTAAAGTAAAAAACTTACATTGAAAACTTGTATTTAAAAAAAAACTTGTCAAAAGTTGGAACTTTGACCCCCAATATCTCCGTAACTAGAAGGTTCCCAGGTATGGTGTAGAACAAACAAATGATCGCAATTCGAATCGGGGGAACAAGTGCCTTTCGGCTTCGTTAAGAGGAGATTCACACCCGTTATAGTTTCCTTTGAAATTGATCACAGTTACTGCAACATTGCTTTTTATAGTAAAACGCCATCTGGTTGGCACCAGACGTCATCATTATCATGGCCTCGTTGGTCTACTGGTCGGCGGTTCCCAGATCGAGCAGTTTTATTGAGTTTTTTTTATCAGGAACTTCTTAGTAGCAGCAAGGAGTTAGAAACTTAGAAGCGCCATGACCGCGAACTATCGTGTTTCGAAAAAGCAAATAAAACCGTTGGTCTTACACCTGATCTCCCGGTTGTCTATTACAGTTCCATAGGATATATATTATTTCTTATTTATTTTATTTTTCTTTATTTGATTATTATATCATATCTTAGGCTTATAGTCAGCTAAAGGGCAATGGAGAGGGCTATGCTCGGAGTTTCCTTGCGTGATCGAATCAGAAATGAAGATATTCGCAAAAAAACCAAGGTTACCGACGTAGCCCAAAGAATTGGCAAACTTAAGTAATGAACGGATAGCCGATGGAGCCGAAAAGTTCTGGAGTGGCGACCGCGAACCGGTAGCGATGGAAGACCTCCCACTAGGTGGACCGATGACCTGGTCAAGGTTGCGGGAATCCGCTGGATGCGAGTCGCACGGGACCGGTCAATGTGGCGACACTTTGGGGAGGCCTATGTCCAGCAGTGGACGTCTTTCGGCTGAAATGATGATGATGAGGATTATATAGCAAAAGGAATACAGGGCGAACCAGATTCTGCCCACACACTTGTGTACTGTAGCATCTCCTGCGAACTAAGCTATTCTCTGTTTGCCTTCGTCGTCGTGACCGAAAGGATAGACCTCTAGAAGACTATCTGTTCTCTCTATCCAAGAGGTCTATCTATTAGAACACTTACCCATGAGCAGCCCTGGCGGTAACATCAGCGTTGGCTGCGAGCAGTGCGCGTGCGGCGGCGTGGTGGCCGTGGTGCGCGGCCGCGTGGAGCGGAGTGTAGCCGTCACGAGTGCGGGCGTTCACCTGCCCTCCCGCCGACATGAGGGCCTTCAGGACCCCGGTGCGGCCTTCTGATGCAGCTAGGTGGACTGGGGTTAGACCTGGAGAAGGAAAAGAGGATCATGATAACGATAACATCAATTTTATTACGAAAAGTAACAGAAAGCAGAATCTTCACGAAGCCGTTAACCGAACATTCTGTTCATCAAACTAAGTAACCCTACGCAAAAAATATTGCTGGGAAATGACTTTGATGGGGGGAACAAGTGCTCAAGAGGAGCTCGTGGCGGAATAATAACAGCCGCTCAGGTCGATTGTTAGGTTAAGCCGTGCTTGCCTAGGTTGGCTTGTGGATGGGTGACCACCCATTATGTACCGAGTTTCCTCCGTGCCTCGGAAAGTACGTTAAGCCGTTGGTCTCGGCTGTCATTTGTAGATCTTAAACAGTCGTTAGGTAGTTAGAGGCCCAAAAAATCTGACAACCAGTCTTACCAAGGGGTATCGTATTACCCGGTACTGGGTTGTGGAGGTCAGATAGGCAGTCACTCGATGTAAAATACTGGTATTCAGCTGCATCCGGTAAAACAACTGGAAGCCGACCTAGACATAGTTGGGAAAAGGCTAGGCAGATGATGATGGGGAGAACAAGTGCCTATCGGCTTCGTTAAGAGTCTTTTTACACCCTTTAGTTAAAATCGCTGAAATGCGTCAGTCTCATCTTCTAATTCTTAACCAGGCTAGGCCTTATCCAATAAGAATAAAAATGGCGACCAAAGAAGCGCTAGTGGAGCAATTTTGCCAATGGGAAGGCTAACTGTGGAACTAAGGGCGCTAGCATAGCTGGTTCCCAACATCGTCATTGGTTGAAAATGTGATAATGTCATTTTATATTTCAAAATAGCTTAACCTCATTGGTCAGATTGAGACCAGCTATGGTGGAGCCATCGGATATTTACTTTGCCTTAGCCACCCCATTCAACCTTACTATGAGTAACTTAAAAGCGCCGTGTCCTAAAGCTCTTTGGGTTGACGATATCGTCAAAGACGCGGGAAACACTTATGTAAAGTAGGTAAGTAAGGGTGGTCACCCATCCAAAGACCAACCTAGGCAAGCACGTCCTAACCTAAAGATCGACCCGAGCGGCTGTAATTACTTAGCCACGAGCTCCATTGCACCCAACGATTCAAAGAGAACTTACGATAGTCCATCTTACGGCCCACTAGAATACTAAGTCTTACCGTTGTTAGCTGGTACATTGACGTCAGCCCCTCGTTCGATGAGCATCTCGACGCAATCCTCGTGCCCCTCCTGCGCCGCCATGTGCAGCGGTGTGAAGCCTGCCTTCGACTTCACGCTGGGATCCGCATCTGTATGAGAAATTATGTTAAGACACAAGTAGAGTAATAAGGGGTCTATTGATAAATAATAAAACGGTCGTTTATCACTTATGGATAAACCCCCAAATGGTAAAACTGTAAGCCTAGAGTTTTTGTAATGAACCACACGAATCGTAGGTAAGAAAGAGACACAAGTACGATGCAAACCGGTTCGTAGATTTTTGAAGTTGTTTTGAAGAAGTCCCTTCAGAAACTGAGTTGACACTTTGTTTGAAGTAAAGGAGGCAAAGATTTACTATTGTTGATTTACGCATTTAAACTGATTAACAATTACCTGTACAGAGTGAAATCAAGTATCAATTGGGTTGCTGCAACCGTTTGTATTCTCCCATTTCTGACTTCTACAACTTTTCTAAATAGCAACACAAACAAGCGAATACTTCAGTCAGACTCACCATGTTCAAGCAATGCGAAGGCGATGTCGGGATGGTTGTGTCGGCAGGCGATGTGTAGCGCTGAGTGGCCGTTCTTCGCCAGCGAGTGTGGGGACGCACCTACAAGATAATATACTCTAGCTTACTGATACTAGCACAACGTTCTACTGAGTAGGTACTTAGGTAGAATATGAATAGCATGTCAAATCTATAAGACGTGTTATTATTATTTATTTGATTATTCGGTAGTACACATACATTTTATTCATTTAAAGTTGGTGCCAACAGTGGGAGTCAACAATGGGGCAATGGTTGGTGTCGGATGTTTTGATGCATTTAATTTTTATTCCTTCATTGACAAAAAAGAGTTATGTTTCACGTGGGTTACTGCCCGGTGGTTGTGTAATTCACATGTAGCGGTATAACAAGCACCAAGAGGACTGAAGTCGGACTGCCAAGTCATAGGTCTCGAGTTCGAACCCAAGACACGCACCTATGATTTTTCAGATTCATTTGCGAATTGTATAATTATCACTTGCTTCGAAGTCAGAAGCCCATGGGCGGAATAAAAACTCTCATACCAGGTTTGGCACAAAAGAAAGAAAATAAATCTTCGGTGGAGGAAAATATCGTGAGGAAACCAGCATGCCTTAGAAATATTTATCGACGGCATGTAGAGCCAAGTCAGAGGCATATGGGCGGCAAAAAACTTTGACACGGTTAGACTCTAACCACACGAAAAAAAAAGAAAGAGCGGTATAGATGATGTGCGTGTGGATTGAGGGCCACTTTGTTAAAAAAAATTGAAAATGTGCTAAGGATTTAGTGAACATTCCCAAAGAATTGTGAAACTTGGAATCAGATTTTGTGAAAGACAAATAAGCGAGTTATGGACTGCAAAGTTGGGCCCTCAGTTCTCACATAGAGGATTGAGGGCCCGCCTATATCTGATAAACTCTGAACACCACAGAAAAAGTCTTTATGCTAAAGTCTAAGCTAACGCCAAACAAAATTAGTGAAAACAAGATTTTATCGCAAAACGCTGTCCTACTTTGTATATTTACGTTCAAAATGGGCCCTCAATTTTTATACACGTAAAAGTTTATTACGTAAATAAAATTAAAACATTAACTTACAGCTACTACTTGAAATCGTATAAGCTACTAAATAAATTGTGAAAATTTGTGAAAAAATGAACAGGTCTCCACTTCTTATGGTTTGAAAGTTATGACCTTGATAAAAAATCGGGCCCTCAGTCCTCCATTTCTTTTGTTTTTCTTTTATTACACTTAACGTATTAAAGATAAGACAAACACAAAATTGTGTCTTTTTGTGAAATTAATTGTGCAACAAATTCGATACCAGAAGAAAATAAAAGACCCTTTATTGTATAAGAAAATCGAGTTTTATATTTTTATTCTCTAAATTAGGAAATAGGGTGACCACAATTTCGATTAGATTGCAGTAAATATTAGTAAATGTAGTGTATTTATTAGTAAGTGTAGGTTTTGATAAACTTTCTTAGATTTGTAGGGTTTCGTACCTCAAAAGAGAGAAACGGAACCCTTATAACACTTTGTTGTCCGTCTGTCAATCCGTTTGTCTGTCAAGACCCTTTATCTCGGGAACGCGTAGAGGTATCGAGTTGAAATTAAAACCATATAATCAAGTCTTCAGTCCCTTGAAGTTGTGAAAAAACAAACTTCTAAGTTAACGAAAAAAAATGATGATTCCAATTTCTATTGGAATCATTTTTTTTCAAAGGTCTATCTAGACAATTTTTTTTCTTACCATTTTTTTTTCGCTTGGGAAATTATCGAATGACTCCTCCCGCTCTGGGCGGAGCAGGAGGGAGGGTCAGACTTTTACTGACTAAAACCCATCCATGTTCCTTCATCGCCCTTTGTGTTCCGGGGCCACGGTATCTCTTTCGAACAGTCCCACAACCCCGGAAGGCATCGGTTCTTGCGGATCCCTTCCTTTTTGCTGACTCTCTTTGTGGCGCGCGTGGAACACGAACGCGCCGTCAACACGGCCTGTCGTCATGAGACGGATGGACGGCGAGCTAGCCCATAGCGCACCGTCAACAGGCCCGCGCCTACGGTGACCCCCGACGCCCGGGGCGTCTCCCACGGCGGCCGGGACGCTGTGAGGTTCTCTCCCTCTCACGTTCCGCCACCTCCTTCTCTGGCATTACTGCTTCGCAGAAGGAGGTGACGGCGTCCCATTTCGTCTCGCTCCGGACCATGGCTTGCAACAGGGCCGGACGCGAGAGGTTGCCACCGCCAATCGCCGCTTCGAGGACACGGCGGTGCACCGCCCACGCGGGGCACACCTCCACCGTGTGCTCCACCCTGTCCGCCGGTCAATCCTCGCAATGGAAGCACCCGGGCGTTTCCTCCCGCCCGATTCGGTGCAGGAACCTCCCGAAACAACTGTGTCCGGTGAGGACCTGCGTCAGGCGGAAGGTGAGGACGCCATGGCGTCTCTCAAGCCACTCCTCAAAGAGAAAAACCTATGACACTACATTTACTAATATTTGCTGCAATCTAAAAGAAATTGTGGTCACCCTATTTCCTAATTCAGATAATAAAAATAAACCTCAATTTTCTTAAACAATAAAAGGTCTTTCATTTTCTTTCTGGTATCGAATTTGTTGCACAATTAATTTCACAAAAAGACACAATTTTGTGTTTGTCTTATATTTAATACGTTAAGTGTTATAGAAGGAAAACAAAAGAAATGGAGGACTGAGGGCCCGATTTTTTATCAAGGTCATAACTTTCAAACCACAAGAAGTGGAGACCTGTTCATGCTTTCACAAATTTTCACAATTTATTTAGTAGCATAAATGATTACAAGTAGTAGCTGTAAGTTAATGGTTTAATTTTATTTACGTAATAAACTTTTACGTGTATGAGAATTGAGGGCCCATTTTGAACGTAAATATACAAAGAAGGACAGCATTTTGCGATAAAATCTTGTTTTCACTAATTTTGTTTGGCGTTAGCTTAGACTTTAGTATAAAGACTTTTTCTGTGGTGTTCAGAGTTTATCAGATATAGGCGGGCCCTCAATCCTCTATGTGAGAACTGAGGGCCCAACTTTGCAGTCCATAACTCGCTTATTTGTCTTTCACAAAATCTGATTCCAAGTTTCACAATTCTTTGGGAATGTTCACTAAATCCTTAGCACATTTTCAATTTTTTTGAACAAAGTGGCCCTCAGTCCACACGCACATGTATAGATGTAGCCGCAGTACAAAAACATGAGAAATGCTTGTAGTCTTAGCTATCTTGCTAAATGAAATTCTGATGTACAAAATAGCTGTGTGTGAATTTTGAATTAAAACGTATGGTTGTCCGGTTAAGGTTTCAGTTTCATGTCGCTGCCTTGAAGTACATAAGTCACCTCATATGGTACAGACCCCAGCATATCAAACTACTACAATCGGTCCTTTAATAATTTTCAACTTTATTGCTAAAGCATTAAGTTCAAGGTTGACTGGGAACGTTGGCTTCAGGTAGCTTGATGATTTTTCGTTTAGGAAGCTAGATGGACATTTCACCTAGCGATTAACTATAGTCTAAGATACTAGTACTAGTTACCTTTGTTTAGGAGAGTGAGCGCTATATCCGGATGTCCGTAGTACGTGGCCATGTGTAGCGGCGTGATGTGGCTGCGGCCGGGCGCGTCCGGGCTGGCGCCCCTAGCGAGCAGCAGGCGCGCCACGCCCGTGTCGCCGTACTTGTTACCTTTGTCTAGGAGAGTGAGCGCTATATCCGGATGTCCGTAGTACGTGGCCATGTGTAGCGGCGTGATGTGGCTGCGGCCGGGCGCGTCCGGGCTGGCGCCCCTAGCGAGCAGCAGGCGCGCCACGCCCGTGTCGCCGTACTTGTTACCTTTGTCTAGGAGAGTGAGCGCTATATCCGGATGTCCGTAGTACGTGGCCATGTGTAGCGGCGTGATGTGGCTGCGGCCGGGCGCGTCCGGGCTGGCGCCCCTAGCGAGCAGCAGGCGCGCCACGCCCGTGTCGCCGTACTTGTTACCTTTGTCTAGGAGAGTGAGCGCTATATCCGGATGTCCGTAGTACGTGGCCATGTGTAGCGGCGTGATGTGGCTGCGGCCGGGCGCGTCCGGGCTGGCGCCCCTAGCGAGCAGCAGGCGCGCCACGCCCGTGTCGCCGTACTTGTTACCTTTGTCTAGGAGAGTGAGCGCTATATCCGGATGTCCGTAGTACGTGGCCATGTGTAGCGGCGTGATGTGGCTGCGGCCGGGCGCGTCCGGGCTGGCGCCCCTAGCGAGCAGCAGGCGCGCCACGCCCGTGTCGCCGTACTTGTTACCTTTGTCTAGGAGAGTGAGCGCTATATCCGGATGTCCGTAGTACGTGGCCATGTGTAGCGGCGTGATGTGGCTGCGGCCGGGCGCGTCCGGGCTGGCGCCCCTAGCGAGCAGCAGGCGCGCCACGCCCGTGTCGCCGTACTTGTTACCTTTGTCTAGGAGAGTGAGCGCTATATCCGGATGTCCGTAGTACGTGGCCATGTGTAGCGGCGTGATGTGGCTGCGGCCGGGCGCGTCCGGGCTGGCGCCCCTAGCGAGCAGCAGGCGCGCCACGCCCGTGTCGCCGTACTTGGCGGCCAGGTGCAGTGGCGTGAAGCCTTTACGGGTCTCCGCTTCTATGGGCGCGTTGTTGTCCAGGAGGATTGAGGCTACTTCTTCCTTGCCTGTTGGGGAGAAGTTTTAGTTATGATCCTCATTGGTCTTGTCTCAAAGGGCTGTGAAATTTGAGAGAGCAAAAATATTCTATAGTTGGTGCCGGTTAAGATGAGAATAGCGGTCATTGCCCTTTCCCTAATATCTCTTCGTACGAACCAAAACAAATAAACCATGTATCGTTTTTAATTACTAAGCCTTGTACAGGCTTATTTTTTGGTTTTCAAAGTTAAGAAGTTTAATAAAAGTAGGTGGGTCAAGGAACGCTATTCTTATCTTAACTGGCACCAACTATAGACGAAATTTTGAGATGCTCGGACAGGTTAATTGGGTAGCTTTTGCGAGCGTCTCAAACAGAAATAGGGATGATTCCTGACTTAGAAAAAAAATCTGTTTAGTCCGTCAGTTAGATTATCGAAAAATATTGGATATGTTTTTTGTTTTATCAAATTAATAAAAATTTACGAAGATAAAACATTTTTTACCGGAAAGTGACGTCGCAAACTTTGATAGATTGCGACGTCACTTTCCGGTAAAAAATGTCCTCAAATGGATGTCACATGAGTTTTCGACGTACTAAATCGTCTTCGTTTTTTTTTTACGTGAAGACAGAAAAAAATATGTGTCCAATATTTTATGGAAATCTATCTGTCGGACTAATTTGATTTTTTTTTTGTCATCTACCGTATTGAAATCAATATTTGAGATATCCAGAGCCAATAATTTAATTTTGAAATATCTAGTGTTTACGCTACAACGTCTAATTTCTTGGGACTAATAAACTGTTTTTAAAAAGCGAGTCTGAATCAATTTTAGCAAAGTATGTTATGAACCTTTGTTAAGAGAATCATTTTTTTTTCTCAATGTGGTTTTACCCTCTTTAGCAGCAATATGCAGTGGTGTATATCTGTCTTTAGTGGTAGCGGCAACATCGGCGCCATGTTGTAACAACAAGGCGGCAATGTCGGCGTGTCCCAGTCGTGCAGCCACGTGCAGGGGAGTTTGTTCTTCACGAGCGCGGGCGTCTACCTGTTGGAAATGGAGAAAGATTATAGATCAGTTTTTTTGCCTTGGAGTGTATTAGGGGCACTAGAGTCCATCTATAAATAATCGTTTAACGGATTGAAAACACTTTTCTGAAAGGAATGATTTGTATGTTTGTAACTACTGGACGGATTTTAATTATTATTTTTTTCTTTCCTTTTTTATTCTTTATTTCTTTCCCCGAGTAACATTACTAGAAAAAAGGGGGGGGGGGGGGGATTAGGGTCCACGGTCCACGGGGACGGGTCGCTAGTCTTCAATAAGACATTGATGTTAGCGTTTTGCTTGCCGACAAGTCAACGACTGCGTAACTAGTTGACTTTTGAAAATTGCGTGAAATGCTTCCTTTTTTTTCGGATGGGAAATCATCAAATGACTCCTCAGTGTCAGACTTTTACTGACTAAAACCCATCCATGTTCCTTCAACGCCCTTTGTGTTCCGGGGCCACGGTATCTCTTTCAAACAGTCCCGCAGCCCCGGGTAAAATGCTACCATCGAATGAATTTTAAACAAAATAAATATTATTATTTTTTAAATGGAAATTTCATTTAAAATTTTACGTTTTAAAAACTCAATATAAAACCGCGATAAATGCGTGAAACTGTCACGGCGTCTTCAATGACATCATGCCGTCGCAAATGAACAACAAAATGAACACCACACAATATTCTGTGTCAATTTGTGACATTTGTTGCTTGCATTGCTGTCGGCTTTGCTAAATACTAATGTCCACATGATATCTCACCTTAGCATTATTCCTGAGCAGCACCCTGACCAGGTCGGTCTGGTGCGCCCGCGCCGCCAGGTGTAGGGGCGTCTCCCCTCGCGCGGTGGCCGCGTCAGCAGTAGCGCCGGCGCCCACCAGCACCAGCGCTATGTTCATGCAGCCCATGAACGACGCCACGTGGAGCGGGGTCAGCCCTGATTCTGTTGTTGCTGATTTGCCTGGGGAAAGATGTTTTACCATCGTCACATTCGCCACTCGTAAAAGGGGCATTTTATTCATTGATTTTAACAGTGAATAAAACTCTCTTTTACTCATTAAGCGAATAAAAACATTTTGAATTAAGAACAATAAAACGTGCCTCCAAGAATATAACAATGAATTTCGCAAATTGGTTTGAGGGATTGACCAAGGGCTTCACATACTTTCCGACGCACGGAGGAAACTCGGTATGAAATGAATTAGTGGTCACCCATCCACAGACCTTGGTAAGCGTGGCTTAGTCTTGAAGATCGACCCGATTGGCTGTTATTATTAACCCACGAGAAAATTAAATACTATACTTCTATTTACTTTTTCGCAGTCAATGGTAAAAAATAGAGTACAAAAATCGTGCAACCTCGCTCCGCTCAGGATTCTACTTTAGATCCTTCGCTGCTCTCGGGATCCAACTTAATCCCTCGAATTAATTTTTTTTTTCACTTGTTGTATAATCTCCTAGTGTGCCATTATTTATCTGCTAATGATTGTTACTTAAAATATTTACTTGTTAAAGATGTTTGTATACTTACTGGCGCCATATTTGAGTAACAACTCGACGACTTTAAGCCTGTTCTTCTTGCAAGCGATGTGTAGCGGCGTGAACCCGTTCAGTGCGCGAGCATTTGCGTCTGCGTTCCTGTCTAGTAGGAGTTTTGCGACCTGTAACAAAAAAAAACTGTTATTTGAATTGTCAATCTAAAATCAACTTTAGGTTCCGTGAGATTTGGTTTATATTCGTTTGAAAGTATTCGTGGGTAAGTTCTGAATTTAATTTTATAATTTCGATACCGATACTCCAATCTCAACCCCTAATGAACTTTAGCCTCCATGTATTCGCCTGGAGTCGACTCTATTGACTAAGACATAAGGTTGACTTTACCTTGACATGTCCACAATGTGCAGCGACGTGTAATGCCGTCAAGTAGTCCACAGTGACGTCATCGATAGGAGCGCCCTCTGCCAGTAGAACTTTAGCCGTCTCCACGTGTTCGCCTTGCACGGACATGTGGAGAGGGGTCAGACCGTTCTGTAAATAGCAAAGATTTTGATTAGATTTCAGATATTTTGAAAAGCAAATGAGACACTAATTAAAATTAAAAAGTAATGCAGAAGAGACCTTCCGTAATTGTTTCATCCCATAAGTTTCCGAACGCAGTTTTTTGACGTTTGACAGATGACGTTTCAGTTGTCAGTGCGATGACATTTGGTTGTCAGTTCGATCTTGGTTGGAAAAATGGTCGCTTCCGTTTTTGTTTTTTTTTTGGTGCACGTTGTTGTCGTGTAATTATTGATTGAAACTTTGAGTTAATGTTAATCCGATACAATCTTGATCGGTGTTTGATATTTTGTTGATAATTGAGTGAAAATTGAGATATTTCGCCATCTTGGGTCGTGACCGCGAATAATTTGTTGGTTAAGTAGCCGGCTTTTGTGTCGTTTGGACGCCGGTGACTTCCTAAACTTAGTGCTGGACTATTGTAAATCCCCAATTGGGTTAGCTAACCGGGATAAGATTTAGTTGGACATTGACTGAAAAGTGCCACGTGTGTGATCTTGGAAGGTTTGACCAGGCAGTCGACGGTACGCGCTGTGGGCGTCCTTTGGAATACCGTCGAATCTGACTTAACTCCACATGCATAACACAAAACACATTTACACTTACACCCCACCCGGATACGACGTGACCTGGGACTACGCCACACATCAGTTCCAACGTGATGGTAAGTGTATCTAATAGTTGTTCCCCTTGTCGATTGGACAAGTATTATTTTGATTAGGGCTCCGCGTAATCGCGGACATCGTGAGTCTGCTGGTTCAGTCTCACACAGTAATTGAGAGCTAAATCTCCAATATTTATTCTAGCTATTTAATGTACTGCTTTCTAAAGAGTGTAAAACACATCTTAACGAAACCGAAGGCACTTGTTCTCCTCGTCATTGCGATCATTTTATTGTTCTAGACCATACCTGGGAACCTTCTAGTTACGGAGATATTGGGGGTCAAAGTTACAACTTTTTGACAAGTTTTTTTTAAAATACAAGTTTTTACTGTAAGATTTTTACTTTAAACACCTCCGCGACCCCCGTACTGTTCAACCCATCTATCAGCACAATGTTTTGAGTCCGTTACATTGAGTTCTACCACAAAACGTGATTTTTCACCTAAAAAAAAAGTCGTTTCCCAGCAATAATTTTTGCGTAAAGTTACTTAGTTTGATGTACAGAATGCTTGGTTGACGGCTTCGTGATGAGGTGGTTTACAACCTGTATAGTTCAGTTTCAGCTAATGCAAAAGCGATCCCAGCAAAGTTATTTTCTATCTGGTAAGTTGTACGATAGTGATAAGAATAATGTCAAAGTGCGTGTTAAGTTACGTTTATCAATCTCTGCTAAGAGTATTTACAGCTCTAGAATAGTATAACAGATACCTTAGTTTTACTGGTAATGGGCGCGCCATGCTGTAGCAGACGCGACACGACGTTGCTGTGTCCTGACCGCGCCGCGCAGTGCAGAGGGGTCAGTCCGTCGCGAGTTACCGCGGCTATGTTAGCACCTGCAATCGAAAAATTAATAGAGAATATTGTTTGACTATTCATAGAACCAATGTACAGAATAGAGATGAACATGCCATCCGCATTTGAACAGGTTTAAATAGAGCAGTTAACGCTCAGTGTTTTAAATAAAGAACTTCCCTTTTTACATTACTGCCCACAAAAAGGAGTGTTATGTTTTCAGAGATCATGTATGTACGTATGTTTGTGAGTTTCTTTATTCCACCATAACTTCTAAACGCCTTAACCGATTTCGATGTTACCACGGGTAACATAGGCTAGAGAAAAAAAAAAACCTTTTTAAAATTTAAACTAAAAAGTGTAAAATAAAATAAAAAACATTTGAAATTTTAAAAAACCTAAATTTAATTATATATTAAGTTAATTTAATCAGTAATGATTGCAACAAAATGTTCCAAAAAAAAAGGAGCAAATATTAAATTCTAATAAGAATTTAATATTTGCTCCTGTTTTTTTTTCAGTTTATTTAAAGTTATTAGTTATTTTTTGCGCAGTCGGGTTTTTAATTTTTTTTTTAAATTATTTTGGTATAAGTGCTCCACTTCTACTTTTTGCAATGAACTGTCCAACTTTGACAAGTAAGGTAACTGAAACTAAAGGCGCTAGCATATGGCAAGCGGCTAGCTCCAAGTACGTAACAACCTGGATAGCTCTGTCGTTTGCCTCATTCAAGTCCTGGAGGGTGCAATTAGTTGGAACGGGCAGGAGAAGAGGTGTGGCATATCCTATGTTGGGGCTCCACAATCGCATTGGTTAAAATTCTGACATTTAAATAGCTTGGCCTCATTGGCCAGATTGGAGCTATAGACACGCCATCTACAATGAGGTTTGACCGAACTTTCGCCATTTAGTTTTAATATTTAATAATTGCAACCCGAAAAAGTGGCAACTGTGCTAATTTCTCCTGCAATTAACATGCCATGCCGTCAAGTATATACCTACCGATCGTGAAGTTAGCGAAAACAAGTCTGCGTGTGACCTACCAAACTTTCATACACTACTAAATGATTTAATGATGCTGAAATTAATGAGTAAAAAAAAACTCGGAACTTTCATTAAAAAAAACAACGTACAGAACAATTTTTCAACCTCATATTCACGACATTGGCGAGACAAATTGCCGAATTATTACCGAAACTGTATGAAATTCCACTTTATTTTGTATCTGTCACTGTCTACAGCTGTCAAACCGGACTGCGAATGATGCTTGATTGACAGCATATCGTAAAAAATGTCCAATTAAAACGAAAATTCCTACAATATGATATTTCAATCATATACAGAACATAATTAGTTTGCGTGTTTAGTTAAAAATGTGAACATATGTAATTATTGAGTCATACCGATGAAAATATTACGTTTGATTTATTAGTTTTGTTAATAAAAATGTGTTTTCGTTCCTTAGTTTTAATTGACCGTTGCATAGCGAGAGATTCTTTAAATGTCTGCTGCATAGCAGTGGATACCTACACGCGTCAATCATTTATTTTAAGCGCTTGTCAGTCATGCGATGTGCATTTAATGATTTACAACACGAAAAAAAAATACATGTCCATCACTCATCAAATAAATAAAGTTCCAAGTATGTCTACGTCGTAGGACAGTCTATTGTTCGCATTAAATATTTGTACTAAGAGATTCAGATTACAAAGAATGTAAAACACCTCTTAACGAAGCTGAAAGGCACTTGTTCTCCTCGTCATTACGATATTTTTTTTGTTTTACACCATACCTGGGAACCTTCTAGTTACGGAGATATTGGGGTCAAAGTTCCAACATTTTGACAAGTTTTTTTTTTTTAATACAAGTTTTTAATGTAAGATTTTTACTTTAAACACCTCCACGACCCTCGTACTATTCAATCCATCCATCAGCACAATGGTTTGAGTGCGTTACATTGAGTTCTAACACAAAGCATGATTTTTTCCCCCCAAAACAAAGGGTTGTTTCCCAGCAATAATTTTTGCGTAGAGTAACTTAGTTTGATGTACAGAATGCTTGGTTGACGGCTTCGTGATGAAGTCTTTTACACCCTGTATTATAGCCACCTCAGCATATAGGCCGTCTTACCTTCCTAAACAGGAACTTGCAAATACGTAATGCCTATGCTAACATAGGCGACTCCCAACATCTCAATTTTAGAGCAGTCGGACATTTCTGTAACCGCGATGTTTGTTCCAAAATAGACAACGGATTACACGGTTATCACTATCATTTTGAGAATTTGTTCGGATGATTTATACAGGGTAGCGCCGACAATAAGACAATATAAATCAACGTGCGTATACCTCATGACATTCCCAGTCAAGCAAAAAAATTCAATCGAATATATCCAGTAATTTAGCCACAGGACATTATTTAAACGGGGCGAGGCTAGCTCTCTAGCCCCACCCCGTTAACTTTGTATAGAAATAATGAATGAAAAGATACCGATCGGCCGAGCCCACTGACGACGCACGCTAAACTAGAGTTATTGTTATTTTGCGCGCCAAATTGACGCTTTCCTAATAAGCCTAAACTTTAAGGGGGCGTGGCTCGGCGCCTCCGCATGATTTAAAATTTTACTGATCAGGCGGAAAAAACCACGACTGTACGTCTGCTGCGGGATACGACTGCGATGTATCTGTGTCTTGTCTTCCCGCACCCCTAAACAGATCCAGGGGCGACGAATTCGGGGACATAGGTCCTCCCCATTAAATTGGACCCGAGACGGCGGCGCGTAGTTCCACGTGCGCCATTCCGGGGGGAAGTTTTACACCTCACTCCAACCCGGGACGAGGCTCGCAGGTCAAGCGAAAGTCACATTAAGATCCCGCTGCCCCCCGACGCAAGTTTGGAGAGAGCATTGATGTGGTTTTAGTCAGTACGAGTCTGACCGACCTCTCCGCTCTCCCCACATGGAGAACAAAATACTGAAGGTGGAAGGCGAAGAGCAGATTGGGAGACACTTTTGTCGTTCAGCGGACTGCTATACCCTGGGTTGCTAAGTACACTAACCATTCTCCACCAGCAGGTCCAGCATGGCCAGCTGCCCCCACTTGCTGGCCACGTGCAGCGGCGTGATGTTGTGCTAGGCGGCGCGGCCCGCGTCCGCTCCCGCCTGCAGCAGCGCACGCGCCACGCCCACGTTGTTAAGTACACTAACCATTCTCCACCAGCAGGTCCAGCATGGCCAGCTGCCCCCACTTGCTGGCCACGTGCAGCGGCGTGATGTTGTGCTTGGCGGCGCGGCCCGCGTCCGCTCCCGCCTGCAGCAGCGCACGCGCCACGCCCACGTTGTTAAGTACACTAACCATTCTCCACCAGCAGGTCCAGCATGGCCAGCTGCCCCCACTTGCTGGCCACGTGCAGCGGCGTGATGTTGTGCTTGGCGGCGCGGCCCGCGTCCGCTCCCGCCTGCAGCAGCGCACGCGCCACGCCCACGTTGTTAAGTACACTAACCATTCTCCACCAGCAGGTCCAGCATGGCCAGCTGCCCCCACTTGCTGGCCACGTGCAGCGGCGTGATGTTGTGCTTGGCGGCGCGGCCCGCGTCCGCTCCCGCCTGCAGCAGCGCACGCGCCACGCCCACGTTGTTAAGTACACTAACCATTCTCCACCAGCAGGTCCAGCATGGCCAGCTGCCCCCACTTGCTGGCCACGTGCAGCGGCGTGATGTTGTGCTTGGCGGCGCGGCCCGCGTCCGCTCCCGCCTGCAGCAGCGCACGCGCCACGCCCACGTTGTTAAGTACACTAACCATTCTCCACCAGCAGGTCCAGCATGGCCAGCTGCCCCCACTTGCTGGCCACGTGCAGCGGCGTGATGTTGTGCTTGGCGGCGCGGCCCGCGTCCGCTCCCGCCTGCAGCAGCGCACGCGCCACGCCCACGTTGTTAAGTACACTAACCATTCTCCACCAGCAGGTCCAGCATGGCCAGCTGCCCCCACTTGCTGGCCACGTGCAGCGGCGTGATGTTGTGCTTGGCGGCGCGGCCCGCGTCCGCTCCCGCCTGCAGCAGCGCACGCGCCACGCCCACGTTGTTAAGTACACTAACCATTCTCCACCAGCAGGTCCAGCATGGCCAGCTGCCCCCACTTGCTGGCCACGTGCAGCGGCGTGATGTTGTGCTTGGCGGCGCGGCCCGCGTCCGCTCCCGCCTGCAGCAGCGCACGCGCCACGCCCACGTTGTTAAGTACACTAACCATTCTCCACCAGCAGGTCCAGCATGGCCAGCTGCCCCCACTTGCTGGCCACGTGCAGCGGCGTGATGTTGTGCTTGGCGGCGCGGCCCGCGTCCGCTCCCGCCTGCAGCAGCGCACGCGCCACGCCCACGTTGTTAAGTACACTAACCATTCTCCACCAGCAGGTCCAGCATGGCCAGCTGCCCCCACTTGCTGGCCACGTGCAGCGGCGTGATGTTGTGCTTGGCGGCGCGGCCCGCGTCCGCTCCCGCCTGCAGCAGCGCACGCGCCACGCCCACGTTGTTAAGTACACTAACCATTCTCCACCAGCAGGTCCAGCATGGCCAGCTGCCCCCACTTGCTGGCCACGTGCAGCGGCGTGATGTTGTGCTTGGCGGCGCGGCCCGCGTCCGCTCCCGCCTGCAGCAGCGCACGCGCCACGCCCACGTTGTTAAGTACACTAACCATTCTCCACCAGCAGGTCCAGCATGGCCAGCTGCCCCCACTTGCTGGCCACGTGCAGCGGCGTGATGTTGTGCTTGGCGGCGCGGCCCGCGTCCGCTCCCGCCTGCAGCAGCGCACGCGCCACGCCCACGTTGTTAAGTACACTAACCATTCTCCACCAGCAGGTCCAGCATGGCCAGCTGCCCCCACTTGCTGGCCACGTGCAGCGGCGTGATGTTGTGCTTGGCGGCGCGGCCCGCGTCCGCTCCCGCCTGCAGCAGCGCACGCGCCACGCCCACGTTGTTAAGTACACTAACCATTCTCCACCAGCAGGTCCAGCATGGCCAGCTGCCCCCACTTGCTGGCCACGTGCAGCGGCGTGATGTTGTGCTTGGCGGCGCGGCCCGCGTCCGCTCCCGCCTGCAGCAGCGCACGCGCCACGCCCACGTTGTTAAGTACACTAACCATTCTCCACCAGCAGGTCCAGCATGGCCAGCTGCCCCCACTTGCTGGCCACGTGCAGCGGCGTGATGTTGTGCTTGGCGGCGCGGCCCGCGTCCGCTCCCGCCTGCAGCAGCGCACGCGCCACGCCCACGTTGTTAAGTACACTAACCATTCTCCACCAGCAGGTCCAGCATGGCCAGCTGCCCCCACTTGCTGGCCACGTGCAGCGGCGTGATGTTGTGCTTGGCGGCGCGGCCCGCGTCCGCTCCCGCCTGCAGCAGCGCACGCGCCACGCCCACGTTGCCGTAGTGCGCCGCGATGTGCAGCGGCGTGAAGCCCGACTTGGAGCACGCGTCGGGGTTGTGTTCGTTCTGGACACAGAATCAAATAACGATTTAAAGGTTTATAGGAAGTTAGGAGATATATGCCGTAGACTGGATGGAAGATGGTAGAAGAAAATGCTGGAGTGGAGACCAGGGGTGGGATGGCGGAATGTGGGAAGACAACCGACTAGGTGAACACACGGACATCTCATTTAAGTGGCTGGAAGAGACTGGATAGCCATGACACAAAACCTTTAAAAATGGAGAGATTTGGAAGAGTCCTACACTCAGCATTGGGTGGCCAAGGGTTGAAGAGAGAGACAAAGAGACAGAGAGAGATAAGAGATAAGAATAGTTTTTGCAAAATTAACTGATATTGAGAACTTTTAGGGACCTCCCGCTCTACGCGGCCACGGCCACTGCTTTTGGCCACAGAAAGCTTCGACCAGGAAGTTTGGTCGTACAACCGGGCCTATCAACCAGTTTAGTTCAAGATAGCGGCCGGTCATGTGCCAAGTCGTGGTCGTGACCGAGTAGTGCATGAGGTCCTTTAGTTCAGATATGAATTTAGGTGTGTCTTACATTCATCAAGTTTATAGATCTCATTATTCGAGTTATTATAAGAGGTCAAAATTTCAACTATTTCACAAGTTTTTGTTAAATTAGCTTTGAAGGTTATTACTTTTCTTTAAATTCCTCCATGACCCTATTTCGATGACATACATATGATGATACTATTAAATGCGTCCATCAGCAGAATGTTTTGAGTGCGTTGCATTGAGTTTTACCGTAAAACGTGATTTTTCATCCCAAAAAAAAAGGTTTAGGCACCAGCAATCATTTTTGCGTCAGAATGATTGGTTGACAGTTCGTTTACACTTTGTATATGGGCAAGAACCTAAATTCATTCACGTGTAACAAATTTTTCACGTTACTATATTGTTAAGACATGGCTCAAATAAGGCTTTGATAAAGCTTTAGTACTCTAATTCCTTTGTTGCTCTGTCTGGGCATTCAGCCCTGTCATGCTGTCTTCCTTAACACCTTGAGCTATTCTCTACTACCACCTGATACCAAGTTTATGGTAGGACAAGAAATTTACCTCAAGCAGCAGCGTGGCCGCTTTGACGTCATTCTTCTTGGCAGCGATGTGCAGCGCTGGCAGTCGCACCTTGCCCCTCGTGTCTGACTCCAGCAGTTCTGCCACCACGCGGTCATGTCCCTGCTGCATGGCTACTGCTAAAGGAGTGAAGCCGTCCTGGAAAAGAGGAGAATAACCATTAAAGTTACCATAGACCACTCAGAACTATACCAATTTATATCTAAAGTGACATTAGAAAGTTGGAGTGTGCTCTCCAGCGAGAGCAACTACTCATAGATGTAGCAAGTATTTATGCTACTCAAGAAAATGAAATAATTATGATGGTTCAAAAGTGACTGATGTATTCCTTCTTTCAGTCGTATTTCTTCCAAAAAGAAATGGACCTCCAAAAACACCGCAGAAAAAAACTGCAGTGTTTTTGGTGGTCCACTTGAAGTGCTAAAACAGAATGCGGAAACCTTTACCTGCTGATATTCAAAAAGGAATCTGGCTTAGCTTCAGATTTGGCAGTTTATTATCTACTATGTTAGGGTTGGCTTCCAGTCAAACCGGGAGCGACTACCTATCTGAAATCCACAACCCAGTTGGTAATACGATACCCCTTGGTAAGACTGATTGTCAGACTTTCGGGTCACTGACTACCCACCAACTGCTTAACGTGCTTTCCGAGGCACGGAGGAAACTCGGTATACATATTACCTTAATACGCCTTAAAAAACCCAATACCTACAATTTTATTGTGGAACGCAAATAAATTAATATGAATATAACTATAATCATTTCGAGTTCGAGAATGAGAAGCTTTAAAATAGAACAAGTTACTTCAATTGGCTTCAGTGCATATCCCCCCATCTTTTACCCTATAAAATATGGCCGAATCCTAGTTCGGCCTTCAGTCCATTTAATTCTGCCCTATTAGTTTATTATTATTCTGCCGGGTTAGATTGAAAAATGACCCGAAAACAACTAGCTTGATCATCGGAAGTTTTCAGTCAAAGACTTCAACAAAAGCTAGATAAGGCCTGATGGCTTATTACCTGCTCAGGTGGAGATTGATGACTCTGCCCTGGAGTGTAAATATTAGTACTGTTTCACAAACGATGGGGCACTTAATATCATGTCCTGTGTGACCTGTTGTTTGTTTCATACAGAAACTGATGGACGGTACTGAAGGCGCCAAACGCATGGCTCAATTGTGGGCCGACACAATAGGGAATATGCAAGAAATACAACTCTTTTTATTTTATTAAAAAATGCATTGTACTGGCACATAAAAACATAGTGGTACGTAATGTGGCTGACACTGGCAGAGCCACCATCACAGATTTTAATTTTGATAACACAAAAATTTAATCGCTAATTAGTCGAAATTAGTCGCCAAATATCAGATTTGGTCGGTCACTGGTTCAAAAGATATAAGGGTTTATAGGTGGCCCTGCTGGAGAGAGCCTACCCCAGCAGAGCCACATTAATATCTCAAAAACTAGGGCACCTAGCGAAGATCTGTTTTCTCCCATATTTACTCGCTAATTAGTCGAAATTAGTCGCTAAATATCAGAATTGGTCGGTCACTGGTTCAAAAGGTATAAGGGTTTATAGGTGGCCCTGCTGGAAAGAGCTTACCCCAGCAGGGCTACATTTATATCTCAAAAACTAGGGCACCTAGCGAAGATCTGTTTTCTCCCATATTTACTCGCTAATTAGTCGAGATTAGTCGCCAAGGTACAGATTTAATCGGGTCCTAGTTCAGAAGATATAATGAGTTCAATTATTAAGGTATAGTCCAAGAGCTAGGTCGAAGAGTTCACGGAAAATTGCCAAGAAAAAATATTTCTATTAAAGTGTGTAATATACTTCTAGTTTTATCGGTCTAAAGTCCATAAAAATGTCCGAGAGAGATAAATTATCTATTAAATACATGTTTTTATGTTTTAAATTACTAGGTTAGAGTGGCTTAAACTTCTTTGAAACCATTAAACCTTGCTCTTCGTCTATTTAGTGTCAAGATGTACAGTCGCATGCAACTGTTTTACTAATTTACAATGTTGAGCTCTAATTTACGTTAGAATAATAAGAACGTTAAAATTATCGTACCTTTAGTAAAATGTTTAGATAGGTACTTAAACGTTGAAAACGTATTGTAAATATGTAAGTATCAAACCCATTGCTTGAAATACACTACAAAAAAATACATACTTAATAATGTTAAATCAAAGATGTAAATACTTACTTATATACCTAATATGAGCGGCTCTAAGGTTTAATAAGTTTAATAATAAGTTTATTTATTGCTTCTTAAAAATACAACATGTTGAACTGTATTAAAATGCCAGAAACTGACCAGTGTTACGCGGACTCGAAATAATAAATAAACCAAAATCAAATCAGATTATTTTAAAAATGAATTTCCAAAAAGTGGGTTTGATGTGTGTATTTTGAGGTGATTGTGAGAGTTGTGTTGTGGGTGTGTGTGTATTGGGTCGTGTATGTAGGGTTTGTATGGACGGGTTGAGAGTTTTTATTTAATTTAATTTTGGGATGGACTAATAAAACTTCTGTTGTGGAAATATAAAATTATTTATTACTTACCTTAAAATTATTGTACCAACAGAAAATTAAAATTTCATTAAAAAATTTCATTCATAAATTTAAAAGAAAATTTATCTCTTCGAAGAGATAAATTTTGTGAATTTGGATGTAAGGTAAGTACCTACCTAATCTTCGGTACCAATGATCCGATTTAAAAAATTCTTTATTCCTTTTGTGAGCTTTTTCACTCGACGCAAAGTTGCGTGGGTCAGCTAGTTTCTCAATAAAAACTTCAATGGTTACACTTTAAACTGGCTGACTTTAACTTACGTCACGGGCAACTCGTTTTATGTAGCTCATCTGTACACGCGCATCTATCTCTTTCTAATCTTTCTTACTTACCATGTAAATGAAACGGGGCGCAGCGACTAAATGCACACATATATATTTATTGTAGATCTAGTTTATAGGTAATGAATACAGCTTTCCTTTGGTGGGTTGAAGTTATAGAATTCCTCCAGACGTCGTAGATACACCTGTCTAAAAACTACTTTAAGTATGTTGTACTTGGTTGTACCACTGTATGGGGAAATTGAATTCTTTAATATCTTTTTAATGACACACCGACTGAATCTGTAACTTTGCGACTAATTTCGACTAATTAGCGAGTAAATATGGGAGAAAACAGATCTCCGCTAGGTGCCCTAGTTTTTGAGATATAAATGTGGCCCTGCTGGGGTAAGCTCTCTCCAGCAGGGCCACCTATAAACCCTTATATCTTTTGAACCAGTGACCGACCAATTCTGATATTTGGCGACTAATTTCGACTAATTAGCGAGTAAATATGGGAGAAAACAGATCTTCGCTAGGTGCCCTAGTTTCTGAGATATTAATGTGGCTCTGCTGGGGTAGGCTCTCTCCAGCAGGGCCACCTATAAACCCTTATATCTTTTGAACCAGTGACCGACCAAATCTGATATTTGGCGACTAATTTCGACTAATTAGCGACTAAATTTTTGTGTTATCAAAATTAAAATCCCTGATGGTGGCTCTGCCAGTGTCAGCCACACTGGTACGTACACTTGTTTAAGTTTCTAAAACATCACTTATTTTACAATTTATTGTTTTTTGTAGCATGTTTTTGGTGAAACTGAACGCACTCTCAAAACGCGTCGTCCTCGATAACGCCGGTAGTGACGTCAAAGTCTACATGTTAAAAAAACACTTTTATTCGGAAAGTAGTTAAAGTTCCACTAAGATTTTATTATAATATCGTTATCGCAATTTTTGCTTAAATAAAGCACAAACAATTAGTAAAATTACTATAATAAGTCCAAAAAATTAGATGAGAAACAAGGCAGATTGAGGTAAATCATAAATGACGTCACATCATGGCCGCGACAGTCACGGACGTTTGAACTGTCATACAAAATTGCAGGAGTTTAATATTATTTTTGAGCGACAAGCAGAACTTGAACTTAAGTTTTAATACTTTTCTTGGGTTGATAACACTGTATTTTATTGATTTAAGTGAAGAAAAAATTACTTGCATATTCGGGATATTTAAATTGCCATGGACACGCTATGATGGTTTTAAGGTAGCGAAGGACAATTTCCTCACCTCTGTAGCGAGAGTCTGGCTTGCCCCAGCAGCGAGCAACATCTTGACGCAAGCTGCATGGTTCTCCTGTGCGGCCATGTACAGCGGGGTGAACCCTGCAGCCGACTGCGCATCGGCCTTCGCCCCCGCGGCCAGCAGCGCCCGCGCAACCGACTCTTGGCCCGCGAGACATGCTATGTGGAGTGCTGTATTGCCTGAAAAGGAGGGAAGGTGGTGGTTTGTTAGATGAACTAGCCTTTTGGTAGAGAATTCTGTATTACATTGGAATTTCTTAGTACCAGCTCGGAGTTGGGATTTGTGTCCGGTTGATGGCAATAGACTCGCTCCCAATTACTGGTGGCCGGCGGAATAGGATTGTAATTATTGAGGCACAAGTTGATCTAGCCCTTCGGGATTACATGCGCGATGTTAAGTTACGTCAGTACTGTTACCGTAGAAAAATCGCCAAAATAGTAGCTCACTTTTGGGCCGACACAATTTAGATTGCCATCGACACGCTCAGAAGAAGAATCAGAGTCGAAAAAGATACTGATATTAAAATGCTTATTAGTAGTAAGTAGCCGTATGTAATCACTTATTAGATACCCCATCAATCCCATAACATAACTGGCTACAACCCTCTACCGGCCCAGGCAATATTTTACCATTTAATCATTCTACACCATTTAAGGCCATTCTAACCCTAAAATTAGCAACTCTATTTCTGGTGGTTCAAACTTCGTTTGAAATACTGTTAGAATAAAGTTCTAATCAGCTTGCACTACAAAGCGGTTGTTACGTCAGTCACTGCGGCCGAATAGTGCGAAATGAGTGGTTTTTATTCTTTATAAAATCAAATTTTCGTCTTTTGGAAAAAATAAAAAACATAAGACCTGCTTTATAGTTAGTTCAGTTAGTATGCAAAGTTTCATGATCTAATTTGAAGTACTTTTTGAATACCGGCGGTTTATTGTTCGATTTGGAGGTAACTTTGGATGTTTTTTCTATCGAAAAAAGTTTATGGAATCGTGTTTTCGTCACACATAGGACTTAGCATTAATCCTCAACTTTATCATACATTTATTTCAAAATTAATGCTGCAGTATTTTAGGCGTAACAGAGGATCATGCTAAGGTATTCAGCTGCAGTAAAAATGCACTCTTGCAATAAGCTCAGTGGGCGGTTTCCCATACGTTATACTATGACTGCTATAGGTTTCGCCCAGCAGGTGACCCATTCCAAAGACAGCTTACCTTTTTTAGTAGCGGCGTCGACGGTGGCGCCTCGCTTCAGTAGCTCCTCGACCACGGAGATGTGTCCATCTTTAGCGGACAGGTGAAGCGCGTTCAGCCCGTTCTGAGGAAGGACAGACACATTACAATTACTACTGGATAATACTAGAAGTCGAGATGGCTTCACAATCATTGCCGAGAACCGTAGCAGAAATTTTGGGAATCTGATAAACGGGTGATCGTTTTCCAGAAAGGAAATGCGTAGGATCTAACGTAAGGCTCGGTTTTTACCAAAGCGTAGACGCTGAAAGGAGACGTACGTAAATCGATCAATCACATTGGTAGAGTTCCACAACGCTTCTCTCGTCTCTTCCGTGATTAGTCGAATCTAGCACATTTTTTTTCCGATCCAGTAGTCTTCACCTCAGATCTATCCGAGGTCCGGTTTCCGGCACATATTAATAAAATATAACAAAAAGAGAATCTTGGATAGGACTACAAACAACAGTGGTGTCCATGATGAGAAGCAATTGTTAGAACTTTCAAAGCTACATTTTAAGACATCAGCCTTTTCCCAACTATGTTGAGGTCGACTTCCAGTCTAACCGGATAGAGCTGAGTAGAAGTAATTTACATGGCGACTGCCTATCTGACCTCCACAACCCAGTTAGAACTGGGTTATACGATAACCCTTGGTAAGACTGGTTGTCAGACTTTTGGGCCACTGATTACTAAACGACTGTCAAAGATCTAGAATTGACAGTTGGGACCAACCGGCGCACGACTCAACTTGAACCCGAGCGGCTGTTATTATTTAACCACGAGCCCCTCTAACGACACACAAAAACACTGTCAATGAAGTTGCATACTCCACATCACTTGATTCCTAACTTCTAGGTATCGGAAATGATGAAAAACAGAACAGGTTTTCAGTCTGATAGAAACAATAGCTTACGATATATGCTAACATGGTATCACAATGGGTAATTAAGTAAGAGATTGTTGCTAGATAAAATGTGAAAAGCGTTTTGGCAGGATTCGTCCGAAAAACGTTTTTGCGCAGATGTATTGTGCGTGTTGGTCCGCTAGATGTCGCAAGCGATTGATGAGCATGAGATTTTACTTGGGTTCTTTGATTCCCAAAGTCGAGCTTTAGCTTTATTAGGCTTTTCCATCAGATACTTCTCAAAAACAGACCTAAGCCTAGATTCATGCCCGGTGGATAGCATTATTGCCATGGGCGAGCCTATGTTCGCGACATATTACATAGGACTCAAACATAATAGGCTTGTGTCCTGAATAAATCTAATAGTCCGTCAGTTAGATTATAAAAAAAAAAACCGGCCAAGTGCGAGTCGGACTCGCGCACGAAGGGTTCCGTACCATTATCTATATTGCTTAATCAAATGCTCTATCATTTTAACACCAACAGAATCTTACATGATCAACAGTATGGCTTCACCAAGGGACGTTGTACAACTGACGCCGGTGTAACCTTATTAAAGCACATATTTACTGCGTGGGAAGAGTCTCAAGACGCCATAGGAATTTTTTGTGACCTCTCCAAAGCGTTTGATTGCGTAAATCACGACACATTACTTTTGAAACTTGAGCATTACGGACTGGGTAAACTTGCACTTAATTTGGTAAAATCTTATTTGAATGATAGACAACAACATGTTCAAATAAATGGTGTTAATTCACAGGGGTAAGTAAAAATGGGGGTTCCACAAGGCTCAATATTGGGTCCTTTCCTCTTTCTAGTATATATAAATGATCTACCCTATTTACTGAAAAACCAACCTCAAAATATGGTATTATTTGCTGATGACACTTCCCTAATTTTTAAGATAAATAGGCGGGCCCAAAATCTAGATGACGTGAATAATGCCCTACTTCAGGTCCAAAATTGGTTCACAGCAAACAATTTGGTATTAAATGAAAAAAAAACCAAATGCATAAGATTTGCTTTACCGAATGTTAAAAGTAGTGATTGTGATATAATATTGAATAAAGAGAAACTTGAATTCGTAGATAAAACGGTTTTCCTGGGGATTACGCTTGATTCAAGGCTACAATGGGGTTCTCATTTGACATCGCTTGCGGGGCGGCTAAGTTCAGCAGCCTTTGCCATTAGAAAAATCCGTCAGTATACTGATGTAGATACCGCTAGACTGGTTTATTTTAGTTACTTTCATAGTATAATGTCTTATGGCATTTTGCTGTGGGGACGGGCTGCTGATATTGAGTCTATATTTATTCTGCAGAAAAGAGCCATCAGAGCCATATATAATCTTCGTAGGCGCGATTCTCTAAGGGAACTGTTTAAGGATATTGGCATCATGACGGTACATTGTCAATACATCTACGAAAACATAATGTACGTCAGAAAAAATCTGCACCTTTTTGGTAAAAGGGGTGACAGACATAATTACAGTACTAGAAATAGGGACCAACTAGTTCAGCCAGGTTTCAGACTCGCTAAAGTAGACTCATCTTTCATGGGGTACTGTTTGAGATGCTATAATAAAATTCCACAAAGTATTCTTGAACTGAATGAGACGAAATTTAAAACATGCATTAAACGCACACTATGTAAGCAAGCATATTACAAGTTGAGCGATTATATCGATGATAAAAATGCTTGGCTCAATGCTGGTCCTGCTCCACATGGACAGGGGCGCATAAATTGATAGCATTAAATTGTATTGTTGGAGCTGCTGAAGATTGTACAACTATCTTTGCATTGTATAGAATCAATCTCTTTAGTATTATATAAATGCATAGCCCATATTGTGTGAGTACTATGTACTAGAAAGCTATCATTCACTGGAAACCTACGTCTTTTTTTTGACTTGAATGTGCCCTGGCGGTTTGGAGTATGTCATGCTCACTCTATTGTCTCGCTGATGGTGGCGCATGTGTCGGATCATTTAGTTCCCTTCAAAATGGTTGAGTTGAATGGTGCTGATCCATGCGTCATGTCCGTGAACGGGCGCTGTCAGTTGTGACTGGTCATCTCTTGGTTGCCATGGCTTATTTGAATGAATTATTTTGAATTGTATTTTTTTTTTGTTTGTGTTTTTTTGCTGTGGACACTTTTACCGTGCACATCTTGCTACATTGTTCTCACATAATATACCATCTCAACGTGAATGATGTAACCAAGATTTTGTAACAATATTCTGATTTAAAAGAGTGTCCATGGAGTTTCTTGCCCATTCTTCTCCATAGAGATCTACGCTAGGGAATGGGCAACTACAGTACTTTCACAGTTTTTATGTCTTGTGACTGGGACTGTAGCTACATTTAATTTTCATCTTTGTTTCGACAATTCAAAAGTGCCTGTAACTGGCTTACTTGAAATAAATGCTTTGATTTTGATTTTGATTTTATACATTAGATAAAACGGCAACAAAATCACGTTTGTTGTATGGGAGCCCCCCTTAAATATTAATTTTATTCTGTTTTTAGTATTTGTTGTTTTAGCAGCAACAGAAATACATCATCTGTGATAATTTCAACTGTCTAGCTGTCACGGTTCATGAGATACAGCCTGGTGACAGACAGACGGACAGACAGCGAAGTCTTAGTAATAGGGTTCCGTTTTTACCGGAATTTTTAGGGTTCCGTACCCAAAGGGTAAAAACGGAACCCTATGTATGCCCTATATAATGTATAGATAATGGTACGGAACCCTTCGTGCGCGAGTCTGACTCGCAATTGGCCGGTTTTTTTCTTTTGTTACGTAAACCAAAATTGACGAAGATACGACGCTTTTAAAATTCCCAATACGTCACGCCGTAGCTATAATATTTTTCGTGCGTTGTGACGTCACGAGCCCCCACTCTCGAGTTTTGATGCTTTTTATCTTTGTCAATATTCATTGATTTACAAAAATAAAAAATACGTGTCCATTATTTTCCAATACTCTAACTGACGGACTAAATAGATTTGCAATTTATTGATGGTGGAAACTAGCCTATTTATGGCGAAATCTGGGTGTACCACAGGTAGATACAGCTCTGCATATTCCTTCGGGGATCACCATAGCTATTCACAATTGCTTCGATTCGATTTCTATTCGGAAAGTCGTATGTCTATCTCGCTCGCTTTCGTAATGGCAAAAAAAGATAGACATACCGACTTGCCAAATCGAATCGAAGCGTTGGTGAATAGCTATGCAGGATCATAAGTGTGATATTATGTGATGTTTTATTAATTATTACTACATTTTAAACCCCCAGGGAGGCCCATGTCCACCAGTGGACGTCTTTCGGCTGAAATGATGATGATGATGAGTACATTTTATCAAACATCCAGCTAGCATAAAGCTGTTGGATTTCATTCTGCACTAAATAGTAATAGGTACTCTATTGAAATTCACATAGTATCAAAAGTTAACAGAGCGAATAAAATTATTATGACTTAAGTAGTTTGATGCTTATCAATAAAAACGATGTTTAACTAAAACGTGTGTGCACACAAAATAAATTTAATTCCTATTCTAAATATTCTTGATTTTGGTCGATATCAGCAACTGGGTTATGGTAGAGTTCAGATTTCAGATACGCAGTCGCTCTACTCTATGCAAAGTCCTAGTTCAGCTGGATCTGGTTAGACTTGAAGCCGTCAACAACATTATGGAGAAATTAGCATTTTTATGTGGTGGTACACCCTCTATGTGGAGTGTAAGGCATGTGATCGTCTATATATCGCCAAGTGCTTATAGTAATTTTAGAATCAGCTGAGAGATACCATTGTTAAAGATAGGGAATTATTGATGGTTGTTACCAATCTTCTTTGGACAATAAAAAACCGGCCAAGAGCGAGTCGGACTCGCGCACCGAGAGGGTTCGTACAAACTTTTCAAAGGACAAACTTAACTTTGCTGTTCGATCTCTAGAAACGGCTATTGCCCCAACCGCAAATAATAAGTTTGTAATAGTAAAATCAGTTTTTTTTGCTTTTAAACTACTTTACGGTTTACAGATTTTTTCCTTTAAATGTGCTGTAGGTATGTAAGACCTTGCTTTTTGCCAAATTTCGTGATTCTAGGTCAACGAGAACTACCTACCATATAGGTTTTCGACCCAAAACCTACAGAATTGACAATATTGGTTAAAAGCAAGGTTTTTAAAATTCCGAAACTTAAAAAAAGTTGAAAACGAATGTAAATTTTGGTACTTATAAGTTTTCGCGAAAATCTAAATTCGCCCATATCTTTTATCGTGTTGACTCAGGACCTTGATTTTTATAACCTAATAGGGACTATAGACTTCAATATCTGGGTTAAATTCCTGTAATGATAGTTGTAAGGGAGATTTGAATAAATAAATAAATAATATAAATAAATAAAATTTCAACTTGCTAGGTCCACCCGTTCCTGAGAAAATCGGTGGTGAAAGACAGACAAAAAAGTGATCTTATAAGGGTTCCCTTTTTTACCTTTTGAGGTACGGAACCCTAGAGACGATAATATAGGTAAACTAAAGTAACTAAACTAAGTAATTTCGATGCCATCAAATAACTCCTCCTCAACTCAAGGCTAACAACTGTTTTAGTTTATTGTTAGTTTTGTTTAGTTACTTTTGTTTATTTCAACGTTTTTGTTTGTTAGTAAGAAATAATTAACAACTTATTTATTATGTTGTTATGCTCATTCGTGGATGTAAAATAAGTACTTTAGTAGAACACCATGGAACAATAGTAGAAACCATAGCAATAGGTACTATTACTTCCATGACCAACACTTTTACAATTGACAGAAATATCCATGGACCTTGAACGTGGCCCCCTTGTCACCAACCTACCACACTGATTGATGACGCGACCGGCTAACAGTTCCGCATACAGGTTGCACTTGAACCACTTACCAAAACTGTATGTCTGAGCATTTAAGAACAAATTGAATCAAGCTATTGTTGTTTGTAAACAATGCTGACATAACAAAATAAAAAATGCCGTTTACTCCCCAAAGGAGCAGAGGTGGAGTGGATAGTACAGTACACCCACATAGCGCCTGATATATCAAATCCCTATTAAGGTGGGGATGCTCCAGGGTAGCCCGCGAAATTCAAATTTTCAGTTACTGATTCTAGCAATACATGATAATTATGACAAGAGGCTCGCCTCTATTAAGAGCGTATACTACCTCAGATTAGCAACTCTTTTTGTGGTGGTTCAAACTTCGTTTGTAATACTGTTAGAATAACGTTCTAATCAGCTTGCACTACAAAGCGGTTGTTACGTCAGTCACTGCGGCCGAATAGTGCGAAATGAGTGGTTTTTATTCTTTATAAAATCGAATTTTCGTCTTTTGGAAAAACTAAAACACATAAGACCTGCTTTATAGTTAGTTCAGTTAGTATGCAAAGTTTCATGATCTAATTTGAAGTACTTTTTGAATACCAGCGGTTTATTGTTCGATTTGGAGGTGACTTTGGATTTTTTTTCTATCGAGAAAAGTTTATGGAATCGTGTTTTCGTCACACATAGGACTTAGCATTAATCCTCAACTTTACTATATATTTATTTCAAAATTAATGCTGCAGTATTTTAGGCGTAATGGAGGATCATGCAAAGCCATTTGAGGTAGTATAGGCCCTTAAGGTAAAGGCTCAGAGTAGTCTGCGATGATATTCAAATTTTCTTACGTTTTCTGCAATTTGCAGGCCAGTGGGAGGTTGTATGCTGATTAAAATATTGTTCGCGATTGTAAGACATAATATGTAGTTACAGAATTATAATTATCAAAATCATCAATACAACCCTCCAAGTTCATAAAGGTCGAGGAATGACTTTGAAAAGTCGTTCCTCGACGTCTTACAGTCGCTAATAATATTTTAATCAACATACAACCTAGCACTGGCCTGCAAACTGCAAACAATCGTAAGAAAATTTGAATATCGCGGACTACCTGGAGCCTTTACCTTAATAGAGGCGAGCGTCTTGTCATAATTATCATGTATTGCTAGAATCAGTAATTCGGAAAGTTTAAGGCAGTGTCGAATCGGCTAGGTTCGGTTCAGAACTGGCAAATTGCTGATGGGTTCTTGCATATTGAGATTTCCCAGTCGCAGCCCTGAGGCTCCGTAGGTAGATTTTCAAGGTATAGCCCCAGCTAGCAAAAAATAATCTTATAAATATCCCAAGACCATATTTTTTTCAGTCTTAAATCAGACTTATAGACACTTATAAGTATGGATTTGGGCGCACTTTGTAAGTGTATTCACCCTTGCAATTGCCTTGTAATGGTCTCGCGAAGTGTATTTCCAAACTAACAAGACTCTTGCTGATGCTTTTATAATGACAAATAATCTTACAAGTGACTTACAATGGCGCGCTGTAAGGGTAAATAACCTTAAAGTCCTCTTACAAATAAAATAAAATACTATTTGAAGTGTAATATCGCTTGTGGTTGCTTGAGGTTGCGAAGTAATAAAAACATAAGTATTTTATATTTTATTACACATTTCTACAAAACGCTAATCACGTATATTTTCTAATTTCTTACTCATGTATTTTTCACACACCATATGCGATTATTAGGTTGCGAAGTACTATTTCTCGATTATTTTGAAATTTTAATCACAATATTTTCACGGGCCTTTTCAAAAATGTGTCTTTTACTACTTTTTTTTTTTATTATTTGTAAAATAATATAAAAATGTCGCCATTACGACTAAACACGACTCAAAAGTGCTTTATTAGAGTAATATAAGACCAGTACTCTTGTGTAAGGTTTTATCGCACTCGAAAAAGTCAAATTAAACCTAAAACCACTGTTTACACGGCCATGTTGCTCATAATTTTAGGGTTCCTTAATAAGGCAAAGCAAGCCACAAGAAGAAGTCGAAGGATTTAACAGAAACTTAATGATAATTATGTACTAAATATTAAAATGGTCTATTTCCTGATTTAATATCAATTTCTGGAGTCAACACAACAAAAAAATAAAAAAACCCTTAATAGGGAATTGTTTAAGACACTTGTAGGACTTTTGAAGTGCTACTACTCTTTAATATGTCTTAGGTGAGATAAATCACACTTTTAAAATACTAGTTTTACAGAAGTCTAATGAAACACTTACTATAGTCACTTCTAAGGTTGACTATACTTATAAAATGTATTTATGAGTATTAAGTAAGAATCAGACTTGTAAAAGGCGCTTATAATGCCACTACTCTTATGAATATTATATAACGTTTTCTTATATACCCCAAGTAACACAGGAAGCATTTTAACAAACGAATAGTAAACTTATTTAGAACTTAAGGTCCGTATAAACTCTTATTTGAGTTCACCGAGCATCTTGACGCTTTATATTGGTATTTCAAAACCATTATGATGCTTTACGATGTATAACGGTTGCATAATGGCATATGAAAATGCTTTTGTAAAGCATTTAGTTTGAGTGCAGCAAATCACAAGGCAGCTGTATGACTTTCAGCTGTTTTTAGTGCGTTTGGATCTACAATAGCATTTTTAAGTAGTACGATAATGCCTATTGCCGCTTAATAGCATAAACTTGTACCATTATAATGCGCCGTAAATCCGTCATACAGCTTTGAGCTGTTTTTAGTGCCCTTTGTTGTATAATAGCACTTTTAAGTAGGAAGTAACAGCCTAGTACCGCTGAACAGCATCAACGTGAATCAATGTAATGTTGCATTAATAGAGATCAACTGAGTTCTGTTGTACAGCTAACAGGTATTTAATCAAATACACGTGAGTTATTGTAGTGCGTAAAGCTGTATATACATTCATTTCACTGTATTCGTAAAACCATTTGTCGGCCATATTGGGGAAAAGAACCTAATGTATGATCAACAAAACAAAAGCCATTTTTAGCGGGGATTTTTTATTTTCATTTCTTCTTGATTTTGAACTACGGTTGTCCAGGGTCCAACCATGCTTATGTCATTCGAATCTGTGTCTGATTTTTCTCCATTATGGATAATTCAAGTCTACTGGTATACCGGTGAAGCCATAAAGAGCTACTTTATAGACAATGGTATTACAGTGGCACATCAAAAGTCTTTTCTCTGGCCTCTAGCTTAATAATTGTTCACGTGTGAGTATTGATACTACCGGTGGCATTAATTACCCTTTTTAAGGGCTCATCTGGCTGCTATAGATCGACACCATTTTCTAAATATTTTATAACCAAAAAATATTGTCATTTGGACCTATTTATAAAAGCAATAGACCTATATCATAATAATATTACTTTATTTAATACTGCTCAACCAATACTATTATGTTAATTATGCAAAATTCGTTCTATACTAAGAATACACAATTGTTTTGGGCATTTCACACATATTTTTATGTCACATTTTATATGAAAACCACAAAATAACGAAGGCGCGTGAAAATTTTCAATGAAACTTATATAGACATTTACAGTAAACTACATTGCGAATAATATTTACAGGCATAAAATAAGAAAAGAGTCAAAAACGTTTCCAGTATTATAATTTTTGTTTTGATGCAAACAAATATGGTGTCATTCACTCAGTTTTGACCGTCTTCGTCCATAATATTATATTGCTAGACAAAGTTAATTGTATTATAACATTTGTACCGTAGTATTAGAGATGTTTTTGCAATGATGTAGGGTTTATTTAAGTTCTAACTGTGAACACTTATATAGCCTCAATCATTCTTTTAGAACAATCTAGCTAGTTTAATGCTTTTGTAATGCAATTAACATCTTCATTATCAGTAATATTGCTAATATAATGTTTCTGTAATGCGATTGGCAACTTCATTGACCGTAATAATGTTTCTGTAATGCGATTGGCAACTTCATTGACCGTAATAATGTTTCTATAATGCGATTCGCAACTTATTTGGTCACACTAATGCTAATGTAATTCGCCTGTAATGCAAATAAACAACTAATTGTGAACTTATTTATGATCTAAAGCTGTATAATTTGTGCCCAAATAAGCATTACAGTAGCCGTATAAACGTTTGTAATGCTATCATAGAACTAATTCAAAATGCGAAAACGATACAGAAATGCTGTAAGTCGGCCGATATACTGCTTTGATGTGTTACTTGGGACGTCTATAAGAATATGTTACAAGTATGAATGCTCTTAAAATTTAAATAGACTTATAAAAGAGCACTATTAGAGTTCCCGCCTTAATCAGAACACATATAAATCTTATATGAAACCATAGCTCTTATAAGCGTTTGTTTTTTTTTTTTTTTTTATAAGAGTTTCTGACTTAATCAGAACACGTATAAACCTTCTATGAAACCATCGCTCTTAAAGCTTTTGTTTGTAAGGGTATTTTGCTAGTTGGGGCAATCTGTCAAAGATTACTGTCAAAGATTTACAAATACAAAAAAAATAGCCGGGTTTAGACCCGACTAAAGGCGGTTTAACGTGCTTTCCGAGGCATTGTAATGGTTAATCAAACATCCATAGATTGACCTCGGAAAACCTTGCTTAACCTTGAAGATCGACTTAGACAGGACTCAGGGCTGCGACTGAGAAAACTCAATAATAGAAGAACCAAATAGCATTTTATCAGTTCTTCTCAGCGTGCCGATGGCAAATATTTATTACATATGTTTGGCCCAAAATTCAGCCATGCAAACTCCGCTCGCTGATGCAGTCATAAGGTCAGGTGTGCAGGTGTCAGGGCATGCGGCGGAAGATGGAAGATGGGCCAATGTCTGTGGAGACACGCCGCATACACATTTGAGATCCGAGCCGTCCATAAACCCCCATGCATCTGAGGAGATTGCCTTTGCTACTGCCGACCTGGGTTCGAAGTCTATTCCGAGATTTCCAAGTCGGCCACGGCAAAGCATTCCCAGGTGGAAGGCTTTCAGACGGCTCGATGAAGCCGTCAGGAGGCTTAAGCAGCTCCCGGCAGAGATCACATTTCAGTTCTGAACCGAACCCAGGACGCTTTAACACGGCCTTTATGTTTCTGAGTAACTGATCTCTTTGACCATTTAAAAGTCCCCATAAATGGTATAATTGTGACAAATAGTCTAAGTTTGAGTTTGGCACAGCAAAACAGACAGCAGCTAAGCCTCGGTCTGTCTCAATTAACTGTGTGATGAAGAGTGATAGGTCGCAGGTCAATTTCCGGATAATCGGAAAACTCCGAACTATTACTGCAAAGTCTCGTTGTATAAGAGACTAGCGGACGACACGCAGTTTCACCCGCGTAGTTCCCGTTCCTGTGGGAGTACGGGGATAAAATATAGCCTATGTTACTCAGGGTGAATGTAGCTTTCTAATGGTAAAAAAATGTTTGAAATCTTGTTTCTCGAGTTTATTCGTTACAAACATACACACACACAAAATACAAATCTTTCATCTTTATAATATTAGTGTAGATATAAGCTTTCATGATTGCTGGTTTTTTAAAACATATTTAGTGCTGGAAAGAGAGATATAGACATACATTATTATGCAGTAGGTTATACCCGCGGCTTCGCCCGCATGGTGTTCGATAATTGTCTCATGGGATCATACTACCGATATCGAGATAAAAAGTATACTAAGTATGTGATAATCCAGGTAAATTGCATCCAAATCCATCCAGCAGTTTTTCATCTATCCATCCATTCATTCATTCCATCCATCCTCAAAAACTTATATTAGTAGGATAAACTAGCATGGGAAACACGACTAGTGTTTCCTTGTATCACAAGCTAAAACTAGCTGCACAGTCACAAAAATCTCCTTTTTTCTCAAATATAATCAAAATGGTTGACCATTTATTTCCGACAGACTAGAACTTCATACCTAACATAAATAATCATTAGTACCTACTTCCTGCTTGATCTCATTTAGCGCAGCCTTTTTTTTTTTTTTTTTTTTTTTTTTTTTCGGATGGGAAATCATCAAATAACCCCTCCCGCTCTGGGCGGAGCAGGAGGGAGTGTCAGACTTTTACTGACTAAAACCCATCCATGTTCCTTCATCGCCCTTTGTGTTCCGGGGCCACGGTATCTCTTTCGAATAGTCCCGCAACCCCGGCAGGCATCGGTCCTTGCGGACCCCTTCCTTTTTGCTGACTCTCTTTGGCGCGCGTGGAACACGAACGCGCCGTCGACACGGCCTGTCGTCATGAGACGGACGGACGGCGAGCTAGCCCATAGCTCACCGTCCACAGGCCCGCGCCTACGGTGGCCGGGGGCCACGTGGTGGTGGCCCCCGACGCCCGGGGCGTCTCCCGCGGCGGCCGGGACGTTGAGAGGTTCGCTCCCTCTCACGTTCCGCCACCTCCTTCTCTAGCATTACTGCTTCGCAGAAGGAGGTGACGGCGTCCCATTCCGTCTCGCTCCGGACCATGGCTTGCACCAGGGCCGGACGCGAGAGGTCGCCGCCGCCAATCGCCGCTTCGAGGACACGGCGGTGCTCTGCCCACGCGGGGCACACCTCCACCGTGTGCTGCACCGTGTCCTCCGGTCGATCCTCACAGTGGAAGCACCCGGACGTTTCCTCCCGCCCGATTCGGTGCAGGAACCTCCCGAACACACCGTGCCCGGTGAGGACCTGCGTCAGGCGGAAGGTGAGGACGCCGTGGCGTCGCTCAAGCCACTCCTCAAAGAGGGGACTTATCGCCACTATCGTGGCGTGCCCTGCACGGGGTTGCGACAGTCGCTCTCTCCATGTCGCCATGAGATCCCGCCGGAAGTCTGTCCGCTGAGCGACAATTTGCCGCGGCAGCGGAGTTTCCCCCCGGCGTAGCGCCTCCGCGCGCCATTCATGTAGGCGCGCGAGGACTATCGCCTCCAGATCCCATGGCGGCAATCCGGCAAGGAGGCTCGCTGCCTCGCGGGATATTGTGCGGTACGCCCGGGCCAGCCTTACGGCTACCACCTTTTGGGGCGCGTTCAGGTAGTGGGCGGCACGCCGCTTCAAAGAACGCGCCCACACCGGGGCCCCGTAAAGGGCCATGGACCGCACGACTCCCGCGTAGAGCCTCCGGCAGGAGGCGTTCGGCCCCCCCAGGTTGGGCAGGAGCCGCCTGAAGGCAGCCCCAGTCCGTTCCAGTTTGGGGGCCAAACGTCGGAAGTGCTCCACGAAGTTCCACCGGCTGTCGAGGACGAGTCCTAGGTACTTCAAAGTCGACTCGACACCGATGGATACCCCTCCTACCGTGAGTAAGGATCCCGGAGGTGGCGCATTCCGAGGCCCATGAAAGCACATGGCCTCGGACTTGTGCAAAGCCACCTCGAGACCCAGTTGCCGGATCCTCTCAACGACTGTCGCAACCCCGCGTGTCATCGCTTCGGCCGCCGCCTCGTGCGACCTCCCCTGGGCCAGCACCAGCGTGTCGTCGGCGTAGCAAACTACGCTGACACCACTAGGGAGGTCGGCGCGCAGCACCCAGTCGTAACCGATGTTCCACAAGGACGGCCCTAGGACCGAACCCTGCGGAACACCGCACGACATCTCTCGCCGGTTCCATTCTCCGCTGCGACCGGGGTTGATGACGGCTCTGTCCGTCAGATAGTCCCCGACCACTCGACGGAGGTAGGTCGGCACCCGGTGATACCGCAGTGCCTCCCTAATGCAGCTCCAGGGCATGGAGTTGAAGGCGTTGGCGATGTCGAGAGACACCGCCAAGACAACCCCCCCCTAGACACCGCATCCCCCGTCGTGAGGGCTCTCACGCGCATGATGGCATCCACCGTAGAGCGCCCCTTGCGGAAACCATACTGGTGTTCCGCATTTAGCGCAGCCTTAAGCCGCCATTAAAAATATCTCCACCATTTCGCTCCAAGATATCTTAACAATCAATGTAATTAATTCTAGCTACGTAAATAACTAAAATAACGTTACAATTGTATTAGAAAATAAGCTAAAGACCATTGTAATTGTGCGGAACAATTAAAATACCATTATAAACGTAGCGAGGAAACATTGCCGTAATGAAGAGAATTTATTCAAATGTATGGACGTGCGTTTCAGATATCTAGACTTGGACTATTTATGGAAATGTTTTAAATACATTGCAACATTTATTTTTAGTGATACGTATTATCGACTAAAATTCGCAAGTTTTTGCTCGAATTTAGTTATTCTATGGATAATCATAACCGCTTTGCTCCATAACCTTAAAACAAAACCGGCCAAGTGCGAGTCGGACTCGCGCACGAAGGGTTCCGTACCATTATTTAAAAACATTAGACAAAACTGCAAAAAAACACGTTTGTTGTATGGGAGCCCCCCTTAAATATTGATTTAATTCTGTTTTTAGTATTTGTTGTTATAGCGGCAACAGAAATACATCATCTGTGAAAATTTCAACTGTCTAGCTGTCACGGTTCATGAGATACAGCCTGGTGACAAACAGACGGACAGACGGACAGACGGACAGACAGACAGACGGACAGACAGACAGACGGACAGACAGCGAAGTCTTAGTAATAGGGTTCCGTTTTTACCCTTTGGGTACGGAACCCTAAAAACTAACCTAAACTTTGTTTATTACCTTTGGATTCAAACAAAACTCTAACTTAAATTCCTCTTTTTTTGGGAAAATCTAAGATTATTGAATAACCACACTGACTTATAACTTTAAATGACTTTCTATAAAAGAGATTGGCGGGAGAAAACCGGACATAAGAAAGAGTCGAAGGCTATGGGGATAACTTTGCTCAGCAGTAATTTAATACTGTGAAACTAATGGTAACAAAATTCAACATTACTTCCATTTTTTTTCAGATTCTTTCAAAGTGCAACTAATGATTAAAAAAAACATCAGTAGTTCCATCATGGAACTGTTAATGGTACTAGTGACAATGAAGAAAACAATCCTTACAGGCTGTTGAAAACAAAAACACTGCTATTCTCATCTACACTAATATTGTGAAGAGAAAAGATTTGTATTTTTGTGTGTATGTTTGTAATGAATAAACTCAAAAACTACTGCGCCGATTTCAAAAATTCTTTCACCTTTCGAAAGCTACAAGCTACATTCACCCTGAGTAACAAAGGCTATATTTTATCCCCGTACTGCCACGGAAACGGGAACTACGCGGGTGAGACCGCGTGACGTCCGCTTAAGGTGAAATTCTTTCACCTTTCGAAAGCTACAAGCTACATTCACCCTGAGTAACAAAGGCTATATTTTATCCCCGTACTGCCACGGAAACGGGAACTACGCGGGTGAGACCGCGTGACGTCCGCTTAAGGTGAATGCTCCAACCAGTCCGCGAAATTCAAATTTTCTTACGTTTTTTGCAATTTTCAGGGCCTCAAGTCTGCTATTACAATAGTGTCAGAATAGTCGTTCATTGATCTCATAATTGTCGATTTTGACAAGTTTGGTAATCTACTAATTTAGTGGCGTCATTATGGCTTTCCAATGAACAACCACTGACACTCCATTGAAAGAAATGGCATAGAATGGTAATCTCGTACACAATGACAAATGAATGACTGACATAAGCGGTAATCTGCTAAAATTTTGACAGTTCCTTTGGATCATTGACTTATCATTGAAACGTCATTGTGCGGTCATGGTTTTTAATTCGATCGTGGTTGTGGATTATTGGATGGAGACAATGAATTCACTACGAACAAAATATTCTCGAGCCAGCCAACGCAAATCAAGTCTGCTATTACAATAGTGTCAGAATGATCTATCGTTGATCTTCTATTTGTTGATTTTGACAAGTTTGGTAATCTACTAATATAATGGCGTCATTATGGCTTTCCAATGAACAACCACTGTTTTAGAATGGTAATCTCGTACACAATGACTAACATAGAGCGGTAATCTGCTAAAGTTTTGACAGTTCTTTTGATCACTAACCTATCAGTGGAACGTCATTGTGCAATCATTGCTTTTATTTCGATCGTGTTTGTGGAATATTGAATGGAGACAATGAATTCACTACGAACAAAATGTTCTCGAGCTAGCCAACGCAGTGGATGCTAGAGAAAGAAGATGGGCGGAATGCAGAAGACGTCGTCGTGCCCTTCGCTTGACGCGAATGATGGACATTTTGGGAGAGTAGACGTTTTGAGCCTAAAGGGATTATTTGAACCCTTTTAAGATATTCCCGAGGCGGAATTTGTAAAGTCGTTTCGCCTTGGAAAGAACTCATATTATGGAGGTTAATAAATTGAAGAACTCATTCCCCATTGCAGCGTATTAGAAGCATGTTTCAGGTAAAGACCCATTATTATAAGCAATTTATTGTTTTAGATACTCAATAACAATGATTAGATGCAATAGTTTATGTCAAGAACAGTATTAATTAAATAAAAGTTAAGTTACCTGCGGTTGTACTTATAAAAGTAAATTGATTTTTTCAGGTTGCAGTTCATGCTTTACATTATAGTCGAACAACTGCAGGCAAGATTGTGAATGCATGTTACATATTGCACAACATTCCATACATGGCAAGAGCACCGTTGCCACCTGATGAAGTTTATCTAGAAGTACTTGGCTTGCAATAGGTGATTTACATTCCACATTTCACTTAGAATGAAGATGGAATTTAAAATAATACTGCTATGTTAAAAATCAACATTTAAAATAATCTTTATTTCTCATAAACTAAATATTTATTTAACATTTTAAACTTGAATTTCAAGTCAATTGAAAAACCTGAAATGTAAATATAAGTACTACATAAAACAAAAGACAAGTTACAATATCTAATGTAATAATAATAACAAATCAAAATCAGTCTTCATACAAATCAAAAAGATCTTCAATATTTTAATTTTAATCATCATTTGAATAACAAATCACAAATATTACCTTTTAATAAAAATAATAACAGCCATTCATGTCATTAATCACTAATCTGTCTTTTAATTTAGGAGGAAAATAAGAATGCAGCACCTAATTATCAAAACCATCAAAGGGTGAATCGGGATCTTCTTGAAGGTCGGGCACTGCAGCAGGCTCTTCTTGACAGACTGTGGAGAAATGCATAAATTAAATTAGCAGGTATGTACTGTAAACCTACCTTAATGTTCTAATGAAGTACGAAAATGCTCTAAGTATTAATAAAATGATTTAACTCTTTGTTACAGATCCACAGTGACCACAGTATTGACAAAATATGATTTAACGTTTCAAGCCCGGGAACAGAACATTGTTATTCCTGTAATTACGGGTATACTTATAGGTTAAAATAAATTAATACTCTTTTTATAAACACTGTTTCATTTAATCATTTTGTCATGACATTATAATTCTGCAGAGTTTGTGTGAAAACAAAATTAAGTTTAATACAAAAGTTGCAACTTCTTTTATAGCATGTTGTGTAACCTAGCGCTTAGTATCAGAGTTACAATCAAGATGTCAGATTCTGGCCAATGTACTACTACTGATTGAGCCTAAACCTAACACAAGCTTATAAGCTTAGATGGAGGGGTCATATTAAATATTATAATTTTTATTGTTTTGTTTTCAATGCTCCATAATACTTATTGTGGGTATGTTGGTAGCACACACAATGAGTAGAAGTTCCGATTTTGGGTGAAACCATTACCTAAAGGTGAATGACTTACCTATAAATCAACAGTAATTAGTAATTACCTTTTTTGGCACACAGTGGCCTCTATGGTTCACCATTTTTTCTGTGGTGGAGCTGTCCATCAATGCAGCAGCTGAGTTGTTGATGGCCTGCCCGAGCATGTTTTAAAGTCGCCTCGTTCCTGGCTTCAATAGCATCCAGCCTTGATTGAGCAACATCGAGAGGGTACATGGTCTGTTTCTATAAAAAAATATATATTTTGTAACATCGGGCGACATACTTTGCCCATAAAGTGGGGCGTTAATGGTCAAAACAAATAATTGCAAGATCTTTACCTTCGATAAACTTCGCCCTTCATTGGTGGTTTTCCAATTATTCAAGTGGAGCCGAAATTTGCTCAATTATCACCATTTTGTATAAAATCAATAAATATAGGCTTCTCGGTCAGTGGGTCGTCTTAGGGGTAAAAATATACAAACAAAAATCTAACTAGACAATCAAATGAAAATAAATACAATAACAAAACACCGGCCGCTAGATACAAAAACAAATAAACGTCAGTAAACAGTAATGCCACATTTGACTTTGACATATAAACAGATAAAATATTAAATTTACATTAATCCGCGTTGAAAATTTTAATGTTTTTTCCTATTTACGAACTTTTTATTCATTCAGATGGCTTAAAACACTAATAAATAATATGTAAATAAATAAATAAATGAAATCTGGCATGAATAAATGTTCAAATGTAATAGTAGTTTTTCGAAAATCATTTCTACTAACGGGTCTTATATTAATGGCAATACAACAAAGTCATTACAACACGAGACCATTGTCCGGACAATGATCGATCACTATGAATTTAGCAGACTACGAACTTTTACCAAAATGACAATAGGATCGTGTTGGACTGACGAAGAGCGTTATTTAGAGAGCATTATTCTAAGCAATTGTTCTAAATACTCATGATGAGTGATTATTATAATAAAAAATAGAATTAATTTCTTACTTTATAAATTTAGATGCTCTATTTCTTTTTTATGTCAAGAACAGTAATTAAATATAAGTTAATCTACGTTTACCTAAATAAATAAATATTAAATATTGATCGACATTACACACAGCGCCATCTAGTGCCACACTAAGCAACGAGGCATAGATACTTTTTGTTTGTAAATACATACTTAATATACATATAAACATCCATGACTCGGAAACAAATGTCCATGCTCATCACACAAACATTTGCTCCGACCGGGATTCGAACCCGGAACCCTAAGAACGTAAGGCAGCCTGACTACCACTGCGCCAATCGGGTCGTCCCAATGCAGCCAAATGCCAAATGCAGCTAGGTAAAAAAGTAAATTGATTTTTTGCAGGTGTTTGCAGCACACATGCTTTACATAGGGCTGCTTCACACCGTGTAATAACATATCTGTATAATATGGCTAGTTTATACTTTACACCGGGGCAACACTGTGCGGCATTGCAGCATGCCACAAAGGCGCATGCTTCAATAATTTAAAATGTTGCACATTGTGCGGCATTGCAACAACTTGCGTCATGTATCAGACTGTCACAGCTTATATCCAAACACTATGGATTCCATGCCACAATCTTGGTGCGTCATACAGTTTATAGGTTATGTTTGGGATGCTTTGAAAATTATCTAGGCACGATGTTGCCTCGGTGTAATATAGTCTGCGGCATACCGCAATTGCCGCTCACCGTGGTTAATTGCATCATACCAAAAGATGACGCACGCCACAATATGTAGCTCGCTGCAATGCCGCACTGTGATGCCCCCGGCGTAAAGCTACCTTTAGAATATCATTGGGGGCAACTCTGTGCGGCATTGCAGCATGCTACATGTTGTGGCGTGCGTCGTATTATGGTGTGCTACAAATAACGATACAATGCAGCAATTGCGGTATGCGGCAGCGTATTTTACGCCGAGGCAACATCGTGCCTTTTTCAAAGTATCATGCTGTATATTTTATTGGAGTGTTTTGGTCTACCAACTTGATTGATTGAGGGGACAAGACACCGTAGATTATGGCTGATGAAGTAACTTTAGCAGCATGACGCAAGGTGTTGCCAAGCCACACGATTCTTGCCACAATGTGCAACATTTTAAAATATTGTAGCATGCGGCCATGTGGCATGCTGCAATATCGCATAGCGTTGCCCCGGCGTAAAGCAGCCTTTAGAGTTCAACAACTGCAGGCAAGATTGTAAATGCATGTTACCTATGGGTTAAAATCATCATCTGCCTGCCTAGCCTTTTCCAAACTATGTTGGGGTCGGCTTCCAGTCTAACCGGATTCAGCTGAATACCAGTATTTTACAAGGAGCGACTGCTTAACTGACCTCCACAACCCAGTTAGTACTGGGAAATACGATACCCCTTGGTAAGACTGGTTGTCAGACTATATGGGCCACTGACTACCTACCTGTAACGACTGTCAAAGATCTACAAATGACAGCTGGGACCAACAGCTTAACGTGCTTTCCGAGGCACGGAGGAAACTCGGTGTGTAAGGGTGGTCACCCATCCACAGACCAACTTAGGCAAGCACGGCTTAACCTAAAGATTGACCCGAGCGGCTGTTATTACTTAGCCACGAGCTCCTCCACTTAGGGGTTAAAATATACAAACTAAAATCTAACTAGAACACTCAAATGAAAATAAATACAATAACAAAACACCGGCCGCTAGAAACAAAAACAGATACACGAGAGTAAACTATAATGTCACATTTGACTTTGACATTTATACAGATAAAATATTAAGTTTTACATTAATCCGCGTTGAACATTTTAATGTTTTTTCCTATTTACGAACTTCTTATTAATTCAGATGGCTTAAAACACTAATAAATAATATGTAAAATTATATAAAATGAAATCTGGCATGAATAAATGTTCAATTTTAATAGTAGTTTTTCGAAAATCATTTCTACCACCGGGTTTTAAAAATGGCAATACAACAATATCATTCCAACACAATTCTATTACGAGACCATTGACCGACCAGTGATCTATCATTATGAACTTAGCAGACTATGAACTTTTACCAAAATGACAATGGCGTCGTGTAGGAATGACGAATTTTATAAAAATAGCAGACTTGGGGCCCAGGCTAGTGTTAAGTTGTATGTTAATTAAAATATTGTTCGCGGTTGTAAGACGTATGTAGTTACAGAATTTTAATCATCAAAATCATCAAAACAACTCTCTAACTTCATATAAGTCGAGGAACGATTTTTTCAAGGTCAAAGTCATTGCTAGACCTTTATGAACTTGGAGGGTTGTATTGATGAATTTGATGATTATAATTCTGTAACTACATACGTCTTACAATCGCGAACAATATTTTAATCAACATACATCCTAGCACTGGTCGGCAAATTGCAAAAATCGTAAGAAAATTTGAATTTCGCGGGCTACCCAGACGCTTTCACCTTAAGTCCGCTAGTATCAAATATAACACAATTCCATTTCGTAACGACATTCTAAGGCTCCCTTTGTAGCCTGGATCCCGGAATTCCCGGATAAGCACGTTACATACACGCGACACCTTATTCCTTTAACAATAACCTCAAAACCCAGCCTACACAGCTCATTTATATTCAGTACCCTTTTACAGGATGAAAATTTGTATGAAAATCATGAAGATTTTGTGTAAGTTGTTCACATAAACATGGCCACAAAACGTAAGTGGTACCTACTACTTTTGTACTATTATGTATTCTGTGTGTAACCTACCTATCTATGTGATGACATGTTAAGGCCCTTCTCACCCTAAAATTAGCAACTCTATTTGTGGTGGTTCAAACTTCGTTTGAAATACTGTTAGAATAAAGTTCTAATCAGCTCGCACTACAAAGCGGTTGTTACGTCAGTCACTGCGGCCGAATAATGCGAAATAAGTGTTTTTTTTTTGCGATTTACAAAAAATCTATTGATTGGACTAAAAAAATAAAACACATAAGACCTGCTTTATAGTTAGTTCAGTTAGTATGTAAAGTTTCATAATCTAATTTGAAGTACTTTTTGAATACCAGCGGTTTATTGTTCGATTTGGAGGTAACTTTGTATTTTTTTCTGTCGAGAAAAGTTTATGGAATCGTGTTTTCGTCACACATAGGACTTAGCATTAATCCTCAACTTTACCATATATTTATTTCAAAATTAATGCTGCAGTATTTTAGGCGTAGGCTAAGCCATTTGAGGGATATATAGCCCTTAAGTGATATGGAAGATAAACAGCTGTGATCAAGTCAGACCGACGATTTAGCTAAATTATAGTATGAAACAACATCATTATCATCAGCTCTTTTGAAGTCCAGACATAATCTTGCTCAATTCACATGAGGACTATGCAGATTAGTGTCCGAGATGGTCTTTTGAAGAAAGAACCACACAGATTTGAGTTGACCTGTCCAGTCATTGCAAGCATTTGTCAGTTATCGTGTAGCTCGACTTATAACTCAAGGAGCTCAACGAAACGACGAACAATACCAAAAAAAAATTGGGTAGACTTTCATATCATTCCTCACACAATCCATCCATCGTTTCCTTGATCTTCCTCTCCCTCTCCATCCATCGACATTTATATTCATCACTCTTTTAGTCACATGAGATTCATTATCATGCACATATACATTCACTTCACACACTTCAGCTTAAGTTTTCTATTTCCATTTTCAAGTTGCAAGCTGTCGGCAGAACATAAAACCCAATATCACTTTGACCGACCTCGGAATCAAACCCAGGACCTCAGGCTCAATAGTCGCGCTTGCGAACACTAGATTAACAAAGCAATCAAGGCTAATAGGGAATATGCATATTTTTTTTTTTTTTTTTTATTTCGATACGGAATGTTAAAGTACTATAAAAATAATGACAGAAAGCGAAAACAAGACATAAATCGGCCAAACAACAGAAAAGTTATGACCATTTAAACTTTTGTTTCTATCTCTTTCTAGATAAACGGAATTTAGTATGGATTTTGTACGTCGATGCAGCGAATGACGTCATTCGCTTTATCGGATCTCTCTGTCTAATAATCAGTAGTTTCAAATGCTTATAACTAAGTATTTTTTATAGATATTAAAAAAATAATTTCACTTTGCTATTTTGTTTAGATTGATAAAAAAAGATCATGTATATACCCTATTTAACAAGTTGCAAAATAAACAGCAATATCAAATCATATCTCCACGCATCGATAACATAATCGATCTTGCGACATGATTATCTGACGCGGATCGCAGTCGCAAGTGTAAACCGATCCTTAACTCTCTACTGGAGCGGAACACTGCCTGAAGCGAAGCCGTTTACTCACAATGGTTAATAATATTGATATTATTTTATTTTTAATTACAGGTCGACGATCGTTACGGCTCATTTATTTAGGTCTTGTATTTTGTTTGTTATTAATATTTTTTTAGTAAGTTTTTATTTTATATTGTAATGTGTAATGTGTGCTTTTGCTTCTGGCTGGTTGTAAATATTAATTGTGCTTACGTTTGTTTTACACGTATGCGGAAGGGAATGTTTATAAAAACCTGAGCAATAGGGAATATGCATAAATTTTCTTTTTTTTAATTCGATACGGAATGTTAAAGTACTATAAAAATAATGACAAAAAGCGAAAACAAGACATACATCGGCTAAACAACACAAAAGTTATAACCTTTTAAACTTTTGTTCCTATCTCTTTCTAGATAAACGGAATTTAGTATGGATTTTGTACGTCGATGCAGAGAATGACGTCATTCGTTTTATCGGATCTCTCTGTCTAATCAGCAGTTTCAAATGCTTATAACTTAGTATTTTTATAGATATTAAAAAAATAATTTCACTTTGCTATTTCTGATGTTAATACGCTTTGTCTAGACTAGTCTAGAGTGTTAAAAAAAATCATGCATATGCCCTATTGCCTTATTATTTAGAACCTCAATAATTAAGTGACACACTCATAATCTGTATGATTTTGAAAACATCGTCTACTTGAGAATGTTCTTGCATTGTTTTTATGGAAAGAATATATACAATTATATTTAGGTACTGCATACTCGTATGCTAAAAGATTTGGCAAACATATAGCATAATATTAAGCTGACTTGACCCGTTGAAATTACCTTTAATGACAGGTTTTCTACACTTGAGCTTAATATTTTATAGCCGCGTGGCTAATGACTATGGAATACTTCAGTTAGTCCAACGAACTGCCAACATTACTTTCCTTCTAACTACCAGAAAACGAAAGCTCAGTCAGCCACACCACTAATTAGTAGCAGTAAGTAATAAATACAATTTAATTCCTTAGGTCTAATATCAAGTTTCTATTCTGATAATGAAAATCTAGAATATGTCGACTACGACGTCGAACGTTTATCGCTCAGAGTACCGAGAGAAAATTTAATTTATCGACTCGATTATGTGGGTACCTACAACGTTAACTAACTACCTTCGTATTTCATTTTGTTAACTTTATATTCTTCATTGAAAAAGATAAATTAAAGTTAATCAAATTAAATTGATCCTTCGAACGCTTGATTTCACCTGGTTTTTAGCAGGACGATAAGCTACTACACTACTACTACTACATCAGCCCATAACGTCCACTGCTGGACATAAGCCTCTCCCACGATGGGAGGAATTTGCCGTAATCTCCACGCTTGGCAGGCGGATTGGAGATCGCAGTGATGAAAGACTAACAGAAAACGCTGCTGCCCATTCTCTGGTCTACGGAGGCGCAAGGTGTTCTGCCTCAGACATTAGAGACATTAAGAGATAAGCTATCTGAAATGAATGATGAATTATTGCTCCCGTTTGGAGAAGGTTCTGTCAAACTGGTAAGGATAAGCTGCGGATCTCTGTCAGCTATTTCAGTATACTTATTATCAATCAGAGTCTGATGAGATCACGAGTAGAGAAGCATGGAAGAAGAAGACATGTTGCGTCGACCCGTAATGAATAGGGTATATGCATGATTTTTTTTATCACTCTAAACAAAGCGTATTAACATCAGAAATAGCAAAGTAACATTATTTTTTGAATATCTATAAAAAATACTAAGTTATAAGCATTTGAAACTGCTGATTAGACAGAGAGATCCGATACAGCGAATGACGTCATTATCTGCATCGACGTACAAAATCCATACTAAATTCCGTTTATCTAGAAAGAGATAGAAACAAAAGTTTAAATGGTTATAACTTTTGTGTTGTTTGGCCGATTTATGTCTTGTTTTCGCTTTTTGTCATTATTTTAATAGTACTTTAACATTCCGTATCGAAATAAAACAAAGAAAATTTATGCATATTCCCTATTGGGATAAGGGCACGAATGAATGATGATGATGATGATGATACCAGTCAGAGTCCATTGTCCGCAGCACATCCGCAACTCGAAGGGTACAAGTTTTGGCGAATCTTTAGAGAAGAAGAGTTAGCTTTGAATTCATCTATACTATCTATACTAATATTATAAAGAGGTAACATTTGTTTGTAAGTTTGTATGTAGGGGGTAATCTCCGGAAGTATTGAACCAATTTTAAAAATTGTTTCACTGGTAGAAAGCTACATTATTCGTGAGTGCTATAGGCTATATTTTATTCCCGTACTCCCACGGGAACGGGAACTACGCGGGTGAAACCGCGGGACGTCAGCTAGTATCAATATTATCCTAAAAGACAAAGTAAATGCCCATGAAAGTGAGATTTAAAATATCATGTCGATTTGTTACTAAATAAAATTTCAAAAACTAGTTATCCTGGTTTCATTCATATACCATGGTCTTTGATTATATAATGTCTAGATGGAGCGTCGCCCTACAATCAAAACGTAAAAAACGAGCCAACAATTTCAAGCCTGTGTGCGTGCAGGCGTTGTTTTACACTGCCCTACTGTGTCTCTGTGTGCGTGAATAATGTTACCAGCTAGTACAATAATTCTCCCATAATTCCCACATATTAAAAATAATAGACTACTTAATTAAATAAGATAAGTTTTAGGTGTATGTATGTAGTAGGTATTATTCAGTTTTAGTAGTGTATTTTTATTAAGTATGTAGTTACTTTCTTCGATAAATAAAAAAACACTATTTAAATTGAAATAGAGTTGTTGAATGTTGTATTAAATCAGCTAAGTTAATTAAATTAGTATTAGAATTGTGCCGATTCCCTTGTTCACAAACTAAACTAAAATTAGACAATTTCTATCTTTTTCTCTCTACAGTAGTTTCTCAAACTACATTAGTTTTTGTTGGTTTCCACGTGGCATCTCCGCGGCTTTTTTAAATGCGATCTATCCATCGATTCCTGATAATAGGATTATTGGGTATTCTAAAAAATAAGATGTTATGTTGATCACCATATTCTACTCATTCAATAATTATGTTTGATAAGGGCTGATTATTCATTAGTCAGATAACTTTTATCCAAGGAATAAAAATAGAGGTTAAATTACCGATTTAATACATTTAATCAGTGCCAGTTATTAATAATATAATATATAAATGAATTGCCGTTCGTCGCTCTAAAACTCGAAAACGGCTGGACCGATTTCGCTATTTTTGGTCTTGAATAGTTTGTGGAAGTTCACGGAAGGTTTAAACGGTGAGAAATAGGTAGGTAGTTAGGTCGTAGGTAGGTAGTAGGTAGGTAGTAGGTAGGTAGGTGGTAGGTAGGTAATAGGTAGGTGGTAGGTAGGTAGTAGGTAGGAAGGGAGTAGGTAGGGGAGTAGGTAGGAAGGTAGTAGGTAGGTAGGTACGCTCATGTGACGCAGACGATGTTGCGCGGGTCAGCTAATAATGACTAAAATGTGAACATGAAATCGGTATCAAGTAAATTATTTACCTAATAATTATTTACTTGGAATCGACCTCAAAATCATAATAAACTCCACCTTTTTTTTAAATCGATAAAGTAGACCAACTAAATAATATAAACTTAACCCTAGACTAACTAATTTACCCACAAAAAATGACGTTCTGTTGGGAGAATGAAAAAAAGAAACTGGCAGCACTGATAAAATATGGCGTAATTTTATGTTCATAAAAACAAAACAGAAATATATAGTTTTTTGGTTACTTATCGATGATAGGCGATGTGCTTGGTATTTTTTACCCTTCCTGTATAATTCCGGCACAGTTTAAAAGCACATACCGTCATTTTATCGCTGTTATTTGTTTATTACCTAACGCGCGTAATACGTGGTGACGCCAAAGCGGCACGATCGGCACTAATCGGCGGGTAAGAACTTTTAAGCCAACAGTTGGCTGATATTTTTTTACACGTTTGCGCGCACTTGACGCTCCATCTATAGACATTATATAATCAAAGATCATGGTCACCTTTAACAGCGAATTCTTAAGGAATAACGAAAAGTAATTTGTTTTATAGGTACCGAATATATACAATATTGTTCTGTACAAATGTATTTAGAAGACATTTACTACTAAATGTTAGTGTAAGTATCTGGTTTTAGATTCCGTTGTGATCTCAGGTAGCTACAGAGTAACGTTGTGATCTCTCGTGTGTAGTAACGTCAGGATTGAGGAGCCAGTTAAAATATGCTATAGCTCCCAATTCACTCATTTTTAATTAACGAATCTTGTCCTACAAATCTAATATACTTACTACTAAATAACAAAGAAATTGCATATTAATTGAACAACTGCTTCTTGGAAAAATGATGAGTCGTATTACGGTCTGAGGAGCCACATACATAATGTATTGTAAGTTTTTTACTTTTAATACAACCGTGTTCAGATTTTGTCTACTAACTACTCTCAAATGCTACAATATCATACTAAATTATGGTAAATATTAATCCATGGTGTTCGAAGTTCTGACGTGGCTCCTCAATCCAAACATTTAGATTGAGGTGCCACCTTTATGATTATATAACTTTTGAAGTATTATACTACAAAATTGAGGATCGATCCTACAATTTTTTTAAACTTACTACTAAATAAGTACCTATATTAATTTCATTAAGCTACAAAAAATGGCTCCTCAATCCTTACGGACATAAAATATCACCATGACTCGTCAATTTTGTTACCCTTGACTAAAATTACGACTGACCATATTGCTCTACATATTAAATACCTACATGAAACTAAACATGTATTCAGTTTCAGGACCCCATTCACACACAATAAAACCATGCATTCCATGAAAGCCAACCACAGACAAGTATTGTTAGCCTATGACATAAGTCAACAACAAAAACCCTATTACATTGTAAATGTCGACCATGAAATGTATAATGCGAATGGATGCAACGAATAGTTGTTATCTATTTTTATGATGATGATTACCCCACCTGCCAGGATGTCCTCAATGTATCAGCGGGTATCTGATGGCATGGACGGTGGCCAGGGCTGACAAGAGCATTACTATTCAATTTTTCGACGCCCTGTAACCCTTTTTGATACTTGTAAATATTTTTTTCTATTATAGAGTTAGTATGTAAATAATGTAAATATTACTGAAAATAAAAGACAATATGTTGTTCTATTCAATTGGAGTACGAGAAATGAGCTTGCATCATAAGGCCCTTCTAACCCTAAAATTAGCAACTCTATTTGTGGTGGTTCAAACTTCGTTTGAAATCCTGTTAGAATAAAGTTCTAATCAGCTTGCACTACAGAGCGGTTGTTACGTCAGTCACTGCGGCCGAATAGTGCGAAATGAGTGGTTTTTTGCGATTCACAAAAAATCTATTGATTGGACTAAAAAAATAAAAAAACATAAGACCTGCTTTATAGTTAGTTCAGTTAGTATGCAAAGTTCCATGATCTAATTTGAAGTACTTTTTGAATACCAGGGGTTTATTGTTCGATTTGGAGGTAACTTTGGATTTTTTTTCTATCGAGAAAAGTTTATGAAATCGTGTTTTCGTAAACTGCATTAAAATCCGTTGCGGAGTTTAAAAGATCTAAGCGTACAAACAGCGGAAAAGACTTTGTTTTATACTATGTAAAGATAAAACATTTTGAAACAATGTGCACAAGACCGAAAGAACTGGAAAATGAAAATTTCAGAGAAATTTGATAACTCTTATACTTAATTGAAAGATACTCTTAACTATATAGTCTGCGCCAGATAAGTAGGAATTAAAGGTCATTTACCCGCATACATTTAATTAAATACATAATTCCGAAAACAGAAATAATGACATAAACTTGTCCCGAAACGACCTTTATCGTGATCCTTGACTTTTTCTAGTAATAAAAACGATTCATAATGTATTGTCGGGGTACCTACGCAGAGAAATTAAGGAAAGAGCAATGACCTTTAAGTCCTACTTATCTGGCGCAGACTATAGTCCTTAACCGTTTTCTGTTTACAATTAATTTATTACCAACGTAATTACATTTCTATTTCCCATTATAAATTATAATGGTCATTTATTGAAAGCTTCCGCCAGCCCTGAACGCAAGTACTTACCTACTATCTGTAACAGTACGACGTTTATGCGTGTGCGCATTTCATTCAATTTGCGTCGTTACCGTTGCAACAATCAACTCCTAAGAGATTAAACTCAGGGAGTGAGGGTAACACGGTTTTTGAATCACTTGGGGCCAAGAGCACTGCGTTCCGTAATGTAGGACTTGAGGTCCGTGTACATGGGGACAAAAGTTGCAAAACATTGGTGTCGATTCTGTTGTGCCCAAACAAAACTTAATTTAGGCTATTGCTAACTTTTTCTCTCTAATAAAACGAGAAAGAGGCATACGTCACTTAGAATTTTAGAGCTGTCAAATTTAGTTGGAACTAATATTTCTATACAAATGAAGGGTGCACGTAAAAACATGTCGACTAAAAACACGATGAAGCGCAAGGCATAAACTAGTTTGACATCTCTAACCAAACTTAGTTCATGCTATAGCATATTATCTGTGCTATAGCCGTCCTTTTCTCGCACTGCCTTTTAGTAAAAGATAGCGATAGCCTAAATTAATTATAGTTTGTGCACAACACCATTGTTACAGAAACATGTTTGTACAACTGCAAGCAAATTCAGACAGATTCAGAATTAAAAGTTATTTATTCAAATTGGGCTTAGAATCAGCACTTTTTTAGCTTCGCCAGATAAGTAAGAATTTAAAGTCATTAACCCGCATGCATTTATTTAAATACATAATTCCGAAAACAGAAATAATGACATAAACTTGTCCCGAAACTACCTTTATCGTGATCCTTGACTTTTTCTAGTAATAAAAAACGATGCATAATGTATTGTCGGGGGAGTATGTATTGTCGGGGTAGCTACGCAGAGAAATTAAGGAAAGAGCAATGACCTTTAATTCTTACTTTTCTGGTGGAGACTATAGTTAGTCTCACACACACAACGCCTGCTGTCCTTTGTAACTTCCTAGTGTTTTAGGTGGGAAGAATGAGTAGCGGAACATCTCCCCAGCAACATATCTGTCTGATAGCTTAGAACAACATAGAGTATTGCAGTGCAGCTGACAACATGAACAGTGATGGCAACTCGTCGTCACCAGCATGGTTCTCCAAACGGTGAAGGAAAACATCGCGAGGAAACCGGCATGTCCTATAGTTGGTGCCAGTTAAGATGACAGTAGCGGTCATTGACCCACCTACATTTATTCAAGTTCTAAACTTCAAAAACCAAAAATAAGCCTGTTCAAATCTTGAATCGTCATCTATCGTGTTCTACACGGTGAACGAAAGTTCTACAACATTTTTTCTAATGAAAAACGATATAATTATGGTTCGTTTGTTTTGGTTCGTACGAAAAGATATTAGGGAAAGGGCAATGACCGCTATTGTCATCTTAACTGGTAGCAACTATAGAACCAACAATTCGGAGACGGCATCCAGAAACCAGCTCTGAGCCCAGGCTGTGTAATGAGTTATGTTCCACTCCCAGCTTGATTGTACTAGCAACATATTACACGTGTCAACCTTATGTTCATGACTAACAACAATTACAAAAACATTACCCTCCTTCTGGGTCAGTCGGGTGAAACATTGTTTCAACATTACATGAGCGGGTAAAATTGTTTAGCAGCTATTTTATGTTTAGCAACTTTTGTTTGATACGGATCATCCTCATCTCGGCTTTTCCCAACTATGTTGGGGTCAGCTTCCAGTCTAAACGGATGCAGTTGAATGCCAGTGTTTTACATGGAGCGACTGCCTATCTGGCCTCCACAACCCAGTTAGTACCAGGGTAAGTCCTTTGGTAAGACTGGTTGTCCGACTTTCGGGCCACTGACTACCTGTAACGACTGTCAAAGATCTACAAGTGACAGCCGGGACCAACAGCTTAACGTGAGTTCCGTGGCACGGAGGAAATTCGGTTTATTTGATACGGATAACCGGGCTTTATATTAATTGTGATATGTCTAGAAACGGCTAGACAATTAACTTTGTTACATGTCCACCTTTCTACACGAAAACCATTTCAGAAAGCAGTTTTATCACTTGATAGCTAGTTTCTACGTCCCATTTATTTTCTGCTCCGTCTATAGGACTAATCCCAGGTTTTATCCCGAGATTGGATTAAGATTAATCTGAAGATAATATGAAAATCCTTTGAGAAAGGAAGTTAGTTATCAAAGCAATTACGTAACTGGAAGATTATTATAACAATACAAATAATTAAGATAGCAAAACAGGATCAAAAAGATTTGGAACGGATGGAGATTAGGTTTGATCCGTCCTGAAAATTAGTTTAACAAGAAAGCTCCTATTTAACAATATAGGCTGATATTGAATTCTATACTTACAGAAAAGGTCAAAGGTATCCGAAAACTAATTTCTCAGCAAAAACAACCTTTAATAACACCCAAGATTATACTTTGGATAACTGAGAATAAAAGTACCTACACTTCAGAAAAATAAGGAGTCGAACCGCGTTAACGGGTTCATTACTCGATTGTGATTGCCAGTAAATGGCCAAGAATTAGACACTGAGAGCCCATTAGGCCAGGTAACCACGACTGAGGCCATAAACCATAAACTAGAAATACTAAAAGCGGTACCTGACACTGCGCAATGATAATTACGATCAATGATCTAGTTAGAGCAAACGGAAGATAAATCTGAAGGATTTCTTAATTTAGAAGTTTAGACTGAACGGTGTTACATTTAGCAAATATTATGCTACACGGTACGGTATATTTCTAGTTGTAGATAATTCTTGTTGTTAAAGCATGTAAATAATCACAGCCTCTGATTTGTCCTGCATCAGCATTTATTTTCAGTAAGTATTTTCAGTGTTCACCCAGTCAAGAAGTTAAGTCGTCGTCTGCCACCACTGGAGAAGATGGGGGACAGAGGAACTGAAAAGACTGAGGACTGGGAAGGACTCAATCAGACGCAACCACCACCAGTGGTGATAGATGCGAAAAATAGTTGCAACTACCACCAGAGGGAACAGACCGGAGGGGGCAGATCAGAATAAACTATAAGTAGCAGTCGCGTTAAAATACCGACTGATTTTCAACCTCATCATACACCACCTTCAGAAGCTTGAGAAGAAACTAAGCTAATGTAGACAGAGAAAGCAGTACCTGAGATACCGTTAGGAAAAGATTTATACGCATCCTGATCAAACAAAGGCATCTCATTTCGAAGTCAAGATTGAATGATAAGTGGAGATCTGGGGATTTCATTATGAATGGAATGAAGATGCTGGTAGAATCTTGTACAAGTCATGCGCATATACCCATCTTTAACAATGGATGTTTACGGGCTGATGTTATTATAACTGTAAACTTACCGAATTGCATGTGTTTATATCCTTGACGGCGCCGGAGTCGAGAAGATCGACTACTGTGTCGAGCTGACCGGCGCGCGCCGCTCGTAAGAATGCTGTGTTTGGCTCTATCTGGAAGTAACAAAAAAAAATATTAGGAAATTGGCCTTTAGGTAGCTTGAAGTAAAGTTGAAACAAAGTCCTGTACGCAATGAAAATTAAAGGAGATAGAAATATAAACCTTCGTTTCGACGACAAAAGATTATATTAATGCAACATTGTGAGGAATGCCTCAGGGGCCAATGTTTGCGCCAATTGAATCACAAACCTCCGAAACCCTGTTATTGGAAGCGGAAGGAAGGCAACTCAGGAAGTTACTTTGGTAACAATATGAAAAGAAAAACCCTGAATAAAACAACAAACCACAGAAGATTGATTACTTGATTAAACCATTAGCTACTTGAACTTTAAGCAATATAAACATTGAGTATTGGAAGACGATCAAATATTCATTAAATCCACATTGCGTGACTACTGGCTGACTGGCCACTACAGCTACAAATGAATATTTTACGTTTACATTCATGAATGAAGGGTAAACTTGACGCTGAAGACATTTGATTGAACACAATACGAGTTGGTGTAATTATTTATCTTGTACAGACGTTATGACGATGAACATCATCTTACTTTAGGCCTGTTTTCTCATTATTCTTTATCGTGTGGTTAGAGCCTAACCTGGTGTCAGAGTTTTTATGCCTTTGACTTGGCTTCACATGCCATCAAGAGATATCTCTCAGGCATACTGGTTTCCTCACGATATTTTCCTTAACCGAAGCAAGTGATAATTTTACAATACGCAAATGGATCCGAAAAATCAGAAATGCGTGCCTTTCTTTTTTTTTTTTGGATGGCTAATCATCAAATGACTCCTCCCGCTCTGGGCGGAGCAGGAGGGAGTGTCAGACTTTTACTGACTAAAACCCATCCATGTTCCTTCATCGCCCTTTGTGTTCCGGGGCCACGGTATCTCTTTCGAACAGTCCCTGGGACCCAACTCGAGACCTATTACTTGACAGTCCAACGGTTACACCACTATTCTCTATCAAGGAAAATAGGAGTCTTATTTAAAGGAACGCGTATTTTAACAATAGGGAAACCCAAACTGCCAAGGAGACAGCCCAAACATTCTCGCCCCATCAACGTTTCTCAGTTTAACAAACGCCCACTACCAGCCCACGCATTACATTACAGTCCATACAAGAATCCCAAAGCCGGTACCGCACCATTATCTTAAACTAAATTATGTTAGTAAACTGCTGTCGTGACTGGACCTTAGGACTCGTTTCCAGCTTTCTACTGATGCTAATTCACCATTGAAACATTCGAAGACTCCACTTCGATTACAGCTAAGTATTGGATTGTCGATTTCACTAACGATTAACTAGATGTTTAGGGCCCGGGACCCTTTCAGCTCGTATATCGTAAATGCCTGATAAAACGTCTACCAGCGAAAGCAAATAAATGAAGCTCTTTAGAATTGAATAGATACTTATAAGAAAAGTGGGAACACGTGAACTAAATAAACTACCGCTTTTCTCAGTGGTAACAGTTTAGTATTTTATGTTCTCGTTTGAAGTCTTGTTTAAATCGTTTTGCCTACTTTCGAGAGCGTTTGCTTTATTCGTATTATTAACGGAAGCATAGGCACTGAAACAATTACAATTTTAAAGGGTAGACCTTTAAGGTGAATGCTCCGAACAGCCCGCGAAATTAAAATTTTCTTACGTTTTGTGCAATTTGCAGGCCAGTGCTTGGTTGTATGTTGATTAAAATATTATTCGCGGCTGTAAGACGTAATGTAGTTACAGAATTATATTCATCATCAATACAACCCTCCAAGTTCATAAAGGTGGAAAAATTACTTTTTCAAGGTCAAAGTCATTCCTGCACCTTTATAAACTTGGGAGGGTTGTATTGATTATTTTGATGGTTATAATTCTGGAACTAGATACGTCTTACAGCCGCGAATAATATTTTACACACCCTACACCCCACCCACACACCCATGTGGGTTTCATACACCCTATCACTGGCCTGCAAATTGCAAAAAACGTAAGAAAATTTGAATTTCGCGGGCTACCCTAGAGCATTCACCTTAGCAAGCAGAGTTGTCTAAATTATTCGTACTAACAAATATTTCGCCGTCATTGACGTCTTAAGACATCATCATCATTCTCCAGCCATTATCTCAATTTGTTTGGGGTCGATGCGGCATTTCTTCTTCTTGGACAGTTCTCTATTACTCGTCATCTCAGCAGTCACCTCCTTTCTAGCCATGTCATCTTTCTCACAGTCCATCCATCACTTCTTTGGTCTTCCTCTACTCTTATAGCCATCTACATTCATACTCAACATTCTCCTCACTACATTTTGACGTCCAAGACATGAGTTGTATTTTGCCTTCACTATTCCCATAGAAAAATCTATTTCATGGTATTAAAAAATCAACGGGGAGTAATACCGCAGATTTGTCGACAGTCGTGTTCGTGCCTTAAGATTTCACGCCTCGATCGGCGACCCGATAGCTTATCCGTCAATAGACGGAAAAAAATCTCATTTTGCGCTCTATTTCTTTCACACGAAGGGCCGACAAATCTACTTATCGATAATGGTACGCTGATGGACCCAATACCAGCTCAATAAAACGTAGTTTTTATAAGCAAAATGGAGATCTAGCTTTGAGCTTTTATCCGTAAATGGTGGCCCGATAAAATCGTTCGATATTCATGCTGTTATCTATCTTAATAGATGCAAAATTAATGGTAATTTTATGTAGCCTTTCTCACTTCAGTTAAGATCAGTAATTATTGGAAGCTTAGACTTAATGAAGACCATGTTCGGTAAAGATTTTCTTTTTATTATACCAATTTTTGTTTGGAACCTAGAAGATTATACACTAGCACGGGAGGCCTAATAAGCGGTAGGTACACTTTTATGAAGGTAATGATAAAATTAAAGTGTAACCCGCAAATTGCAAGAACAACTTTACTTAAATTGACCATGAATAAAACAATGCAAAAAGCAACGAACACGAAGGACATTTCACACATTTAACACAAGTTACAACAAAATCACATATTCATTTACCTCTAGATGAAACAAACAATAAAATTATAAACAGACAAAGGCAATGAACACTTTACAAGCAATTTACTTAAAAGCGAAGTGCTTCAAAGGACACATGAGAGAATGGAGAAATTTCACCGCTTCACCTCACTCAAAGAAATTAAAATACTGGACGGAATTCAATGAACGAACAGAAACGGTATAAAGGGTAATAACCTCGAAGAAAAATACGATAATATGATTGTATTTTCGCATGCCGTGACAACCTACGATACGTATGCTGCGATACTAAGATAAAAATCGATTGAATTCTTACTATTGCAATTTGCACCGATGCCGTTTTTTTCTTTTCATCAATCTGGTAGCATCTAGTTACGTTACATGCATGGAATATGAAACTACGGGAGAGATTGTAAAAGAAACGGAAATGTCTTCGTTATGAACCTCATAGTGGACTTTATGCTTGCCATAATTACGACTTGCATTAGGTACTTCCCAACGGTAACGCACATTCAGCAATAAAAGAAACATAAAATATGTTATTATTCAAAGCAACTGGAAGAGAAGTTCATAGATCGTGAAACTCGACCAAGGGAAAGGGTAACTGTTATTGTAAATTAAATAGTAATAGATCTACCCACTACTTCTACTTAGTTGGCTAAAACCAACATCCAAGAATACAATACAGAAGTTTAAAATTTCTTGAATGGTAAAAGTAATATTACTGAGGACATAATGATAGAAAACAACTTATAATATCATAGAAACCAATACTATTGAAAACTTAGAAGAAAATACAAAGCGGAAACTTAACTGAAAATCACTACGGACATCAAAGTATCTTTAGGCCAAGAGAATAAACCATCAATAATACACAATAGGATTCGAAATCCGATACCTGGATAATATTTCAATCAACACGATTTGAATGGAGATAAAACACAATTTATAAATGAAGAAACTTCCGTACGGCAGCCTCAAGATACTAAGATAATTTGCTTCGTGACCGTAACTTGGGAATAGATATAATCGAATCCTCTAGACTTTGCGGCTAACTCGCCAAGTATTGGAGATCATCAGATCTGTTAGTTATTTGTCTTTTACTAAGTTAGGAACAGAACCATTACTGTACCATCCTATCACTACAAAATTTGAGAAATTGTCTTGTTTCTCGCACTATACGTGGAAATTATAAAACAAACACTACCATTAAATTTCAGATGGCTTTCAATAATGTTTATGGCGTTTTGACGGCTATTAAAATCGGTTTATGGAGAAAATATCCTTGAATGCGGCGTAGACAGACAGGCACCGCGCTTTTTCAGTTCTGTATATATATTTAACAAACAACTCTTCGAATAAAAATATAAACAGACAAAAACACAAAAACAAAGACTTTTCTGTAATTTTCTAGAATAATTTTTAGATGTTTATAAAAACATAAGTATTAGGATAACATCCGTAAAGTAACTCCAAAAACTCGTCCAGCGTTTCCTGCTCCAAACTTGAACCAAAAACCAAGCACACAGGTCCTAGAAGACAAAATGCACACACAAAATAACACGCACGCAATGCAGCTGACGTAAATTGGTCAATAAATAATAATTGACATGAACGCACCACAAGAGTGATGGAATAGACGCGTCGTTCGAGCGGACGAATGCGCGCGCCGCACCACACCGCCATGGCGGCACTGCGCCGGCGCAGGCGTCATGCGCCACCGACCACACCAGGTGACAACGACAATGCGCACTAGCCACTGACGGAGTGACGGACAACAGTAGACCAAGTAGGGTCGTGATCTAAGTTCCGAGACCCGGAGGAAACAATAACAGTAATTGCGTGTTCCTTTCAGGTGTCAAAAGCGCACGAACGAAGCAAAATGGTAGTTAAAAATGTCAAGATGACAATAGAAACGCATGGTTAATTAGACGAGTCTCGAGAGACAGAAAAAGTTCTAGGGAGTCAGTCCAAAACTCGGGAAGCCAGACATGTGGCAAAAAACAATCAAATCAAATATGACACTGGTGAGACGCTGTAATAAATATAATTACTCTTACATTAATTTAAATGAAACTAGGAACTATTAATTTATAGTCGCACAAAAAAACAGCGAGTAATATCAATTTCAATATCCAAACAAAAAAGCATGAGCTGAAATCTACGTTCCTCACAAGCTACGCACAAAAGAACGTGCAATTCATGCACATACAAATTGTTAGAACCGTGGCAAAAAATTCAAGGCTGAAACGGTGGTATAATAGTGTGATCTATATCAGTCCTGGCGCTATAACGGACATCCCATCGTTTTGTGCAATGTGAACAGCTAAGCGCGGCTAACTGCAACGGGACGAATTAACGGGACGGTCCGTTTTATGTAACGTCTGTGTCTGCGCATCTGCCTCTTATACGAGAAAATTGAAGCGAGGCGAGGGAGCGAAAATTGTTCGGCAAAACTCGAAAGTTGTGTCACAGTGATTTGTAACTCAAACGATATTTATGTTTCAGAAATGGATTCTGAATTCTATTATTGATTTTACCGTTACCTTTATGTCACGGTAGGCACGTGTAGAGGATTAGATCAAATTCCAGTTCCCGTTGATCCCGCTGTGATATGTTTACCTTTCAACGTGAGTTAAGCGTTATCCGATTCCAATTCGATCGAATTCATAATAGGTATTCCTCCTCCTCCAGTTATTATGCTAGGCAAATATTTATATCAAATTCACTTTGACAAAAAATTTGGAAGACATGAATTCCGATTCTATCATCCACTTGAACGAGATCTTTTCCGAAATAAAACACCGAAAATTACAAGCCAAATTAGATACGGAGTTCTGTTTACTCACTTTTTGCCACCAAACCCGAAAAAAATTCCGCTGCCAAAACAAAAGTAATTTCAAATTCGTCACAGAGAGGCAAGTCTTATAACAATTTTCAATTACTTCTTCCTATTTACAAAAGATTGCATGTTCACAATGTAACTGAGCGGGTCCGAATTCATCGAGGTAAAAGAAAAAAAATATGTAATTTGATACAATAAGTGTGATTATTGCAAGAGAATAGTGTGTGCCGTTAGAAAGCGGTGTAATAAGGGCCACGGGTCGCTGACGACGAGAATTGAATGGATGATGGATGTACAGGGCGAAATTATCGAGAATCTTGTCCAATCATGATTAGAGAATACCCGGGATTCGACTCTAATCAAAATATCGCTTTCATTAAAATAAATCATGGGAATTTATTTCACAACACGATAAAGCGAAATGACAATGTTTTTACTAGTAATTTTGCACGGCTCGAATTCGATTCGCCGATTAAAGGATTTTACTGAGTAAAAAAGGTTTTTTAGTGTCAGTGATTAATTAAGTGTGACGATTTATTTTGTTGTGATTTATGACTAACTAACAATTGTGTTCAGGAAACCGGCATGTCCTAGAACCAAAAAAATCGAAGACATGTGACATCTGCCAATCCGCACTTGGCCCGCGTGGTAGATTATATAGCCCATTCCCTCTCATAGAGAGGAGGTCTGTGTCCCAGCAGTGGGAACATTAATAGGCTGATGATGATGAACAATTCTGTTTTAAACCAATCTATGTAGGTGCCTAGGAGAACACAAGAATGTTTTATAAGTATTTGCTGTCGAGAACTCTTTGTTACAGTTTTTACCCCACTGATCTTAGAACTGCCTGCATCATAGCTTTTTTGCCAACTTAACTTAAATCGGGGTAGATTTTCCCTTCTTCGAGTTTGCCAACATACATAATTAGAACAAACATTCAACGGTAGGTAACACAAACACTCAACACGATCAAAAATGTTTCCAAATTCGAAATATCTTGGATATTCATCAAAGGCCAAAAGCAGAAGTGTCATTATAATATCATTGAATCAAAAGCACGTCCCCTTCTGCGAAACAGGCTCTTCAAGCAGCGAAATTGTACGATAAAGATTATCTTGAAGAGTCTTGCGAAGTGCGAGCAGCTGAGTACATACACTACCGTTAACTAAGCCATATTGTAGTACAAAAAAATCTATAGAATCTCAAATGCAATCTCAGATTCTCGGCCCTTGTCGATATGTAGGGCGTGCAGTTGTTCATACTTCGGTGTACTTTGCTTTGTCATTGTTTGCTACACTTTAAAGGGGGCACGGTGTTTTCCTCTCGTTTGTACCTTCTACTCCATTTTGTTACAGTCCAATCAATTGGTTTTTATGCGGCCTACGCACAAGAATGAGTTAAATTTCGATTATAACTTGAATTGAAATTGTACTGAAGTTATATAATTCCGTCGTTTTAATTAAGTTCGTCAATTAATTCAATTCATAAGGTAAATTAGTTAGGGCCTATAACGCCCACGTTAGTGAGATGGCTTATGATGGCCCAACCTAATGCTTTGCGAAACGTCGGGGTCACCTATTTAGACGGGTGTTATGTCTGGTGGGCTACTGCCTGTCTGGTCGGAGGACCTTTACACCCTGTTTTTCATACCCTAAATTAAAACGTTTGGCTCTGTTGCTCATCTGAAAATTATAAGGAGCCAAACCTGCGTACGCAAATACATGGAACAAACGGGCAGAGACCTTCCCAATCACTTAAGTCTCAAAATAGATGAGAGTTACCGAGTGAATAAGACGGTTGGGTGGAGCCGATGGGTTTACTTCACCAAAATAGTCAAAAGGCTTCATTTATGCAACGTTTAAGTTACAATTACCATTATTTTTTTATTAGCCTGTCCTGTCCCATTACTGGGCAAAGGCCTCCTCCAATTCCTTCCGAAAGCCCTTTTCCCGTGCCTCATCGAACCAGCTCTCGCCAGATCGTCTCACCACCCCTTTCTTATCAACAACATACGAAACTGTAATCGAATTGGCTATTGGAAAAGTTAATATAATAATCTAACCGAAACACACGTGGTTCTGACACTTTTGAAGGTCCGAAGTTCCGTATTAAACAGCTTTTGAACGCGAAATTGAATGTCCAGCACAACGTTTTCGTTCGAATACTGTCATTCACATAGCTTTCGATATAACATGTGACCCACGAGGCTATAATAGTTATTTATGCAACTGTTGTATAATGAGGGGTATTAAAACACGAATGTGGGTTTATCACACGAGGCGAAGCCGAGTGTGATAATAGTATCACATGAGTGTTTTAATACCTAATTATGTACAGTTGCATACAAGACTTTATCTACATCCATGATATGAATCCTCCATAAAAGGTTCTGAAACCATAGGGTGTTGCAGTGTTCTAAGAAGTCTATCTAAATTCATGGAAAGTTTAATTGCTTGTATTTAATACAAGCAAACCGTGTATATGTAGTAATATAATTATTTACATTTTGGATTGTTCAATTATCAAAATTCACAAAGCTTGTGTCACTCATTTTTGTAAACAACAAAGTACATAATGCAATACTAATATCCAAATGTCGAACAAAAATGGCGGGATACGACGTGAATTCGAATTAACCTATATTTTTTTTTTTAATTACGGCGCTGTGGTAGTGAATCGCACGTGCTAGACGTTCGATTCACTACCACATTCGATGTTCTTTTTTTAAAACGAGTTGCATAATGAAATTCAGTACAACATTATAACACCCGTTTGGGTGTTATAATGGTTATTATGACACTGGCTGTTTTAATGTTGGCCATAAGCTAACTGTTTCAGATACCTTTATAGAGGTTTTATAGCATGGGTGTAGATAAAAGCTTTATTTAGCTCCAATAATTGCCAAAGGCAAGTTTTTACACCTTATTTCTTCAAAGAACGAATACTTTTGCACTGATTACTTTCGCAGTTATCTTTGTTATGAACCTCAATTACAGGCAGCAAGCGATATTTTCTGGACCCAATCAAGAATCTACAAAAGAAGAAATTAAAGAGAATTCACTGAACAAACCTATCAATCTCAGCATCATTAGGATCAATAACGCGTAATATCCACAATTCCACCTGTTTAATTGATTGATGCTACATTTCCATTTGCAATTTAATTGATCCGATAGTTAGTCATCCGGGAAAAGGTTATTACAGATGATTGATCGTAATTAATTAATATATCTCTGTAATAAATAACGTCTCTGGTTCCCGCTATTGAATATACAGCGTGTAAACGGACTCTTCACGAAGCCGTCAACCATGCATTATGTAAGTAACTTTACGCAAAAATTATCGCTGGGAAACTACTTTTTTTTTTGGGGTTAAAAATCATGTTTTGGGGTAGAACTCAATGTAACGCACTCAAAACATTGTGCTGGTGGATGGATTGAATATACGAGGGTCGTGAAGGTGCTTAAAGTAAAAATCTTACATTGAAAACATGTATTTAAAAAAAAAACTTGTGAAAAAGTTGGAACTATGACCCCGTGAAAAAGTTGGAACTTTGACCCCTAATAATATCTCCGTAAGTAAAAGGTTCCCAGGTATGGTGTAGAGCAAAAAATGATCGTAATGATGGGCAGAACAAGAGCCTTTCGGCTTCGTTAGGGTCCTTTTTCCAACCTTTTCCGACTAATGACTAAGTTAAAAGGATGGACAGCAAAGTTGTCGTCATCATGATCATCTCAGCCGAGACACGTCCACTGCTGAGGTCCTTATTAAGGACATCCACGAATCCAATTGTTTCCATACAAAAAGCTACTATCACTACATCGTCTTATATCATAATCCTCTTCAACTGTTTATCATGAGACTTTTGTCCAACAGCAATAGGTGCACGACTAGTCTCCCAAAGATTTTGGAGTCGTCTTCCTTTTCGTCCAACTGGAAGCTGCAGATTACCAGTATTTTACATCGAGCACCTGCCTTCATGGGCTAAGAACCTAACATCACCCGTGTTCCTAATAGTACACCCAAATTTTGCAGGACGGGCACAAATCCAGCCTCCGTGGCTGCTATTGAAAAAATCCTGACGGAAAAACCCAGCCACCATTCAGCAATTGCACTTGCGAGATCTAGACCAACGAGGCAGTACTAAGCAGCCTTTATGGGCTCATGATGATAATAATATTAATCACCAATTGTTCAAACATGATCATCGGATGAAATGAGCCGGGAAAGCATAGCTATTCGAAATTAAAAGTGAAGCGGAGCGGAATCATTGAGCACTCATTACAAACTGATTACAAAGTTAATTAAATCTTTGGTTTCACTGGCTGAACTGTTATTACTGTCTTCAATTAACGCTAAATTGGATCGAGTGGGATGTACTGTGTTTACGCAGGTCTTTAGCCCGAAATCTGAGCAAGATTTTTTATTTTCATTCAAATCTTTCTGCGATTGTGTTGCTAATTAGAAATGTTTATCATAAAATGTACACACTAATTAGTGAGCAAACGAATTGTGTCTGTCTTTTCGTGCAATACGTGTCGAACCGTCTATTGGGCTGAACTTACACGGAGTTAGTTTGACAATTAAAATGCCTGAATGTTCGACGAAACCTTTGTCTAGACAACATCCTATATTTTGAATGCAATTTCATTTTGCCAAATGCAAAGTCCAAAGCAATGAACAAGCTGTCACCGGATAAAACCATTTGCTGCAACAATTCAAAATCACTCTTAAAGGAGTGATCATTTGGCCCCCCAACGTGTTTTGCAAGTACGCATAATATGACAAACGTTACTCCTACGCTTCCAATCTGAGATTCGTACGAATGTACAATAGATTCTGCAGTGAACTACGGTTCAAGGAAACAATCGGCCAATTGGATAAATACGCTAAAGCGACAATTGAGCAGTTGACCTACTAATGTATGTCACTTGTTCTTATCTTAACAAATCATTACGCGTGAATCTTCATGCTCTTTTTAGTTTTAATGTCATTTGCTGTTAAACAACTTCCCGTATGACAAGTGTTATGTATATCGTATTAAATCATCATCTACCCCGTTGTCATCACAATTTTACTGTAACAGAATACAACAGAGATTTTTTCTGTACCTATGATCGATGTTTTATTTGTTAGATGCTTCGTAAGTAGGGTTCTAGTTACATCAAGCTCTCAATGCATCTTTTCAATGACTATAATAGATATAAGATTATTGTACTTGATGGAGTGATCTGTTAGTAGGATAAAGGCATGCACTTTTGCATAAATAGAATTCCAATCATACCAATCCGTAAGTGGTTTAATACCAGTGGCAGAAACTATGCACCGCACTAGCGTGTTGATTTTAATGACTTCAGACAAGTTATTAGCTCATAGACTACAATAATCATGACAAGATGACGAAAAAAGTGTAATGAAATCTCATAATAAGAATTGAAGTAGGTAAACGACTACTATTCTCCAAGCATTAAGCTAGAAAATGTGATCCTCGGAGACTAATACTTATAAAAAAAATAAAAAATCATTTAATTCGAGTATCACAGACTCATAATAGAAATCATACAAATTCGTAGTCACATTACAATATTTTCAATTTGTAACATTAATAAATTCAATAAATACAAGAATCCGTCTCGACGAAATGGGAAAGATCTAAAAGATTTGCGAAAAAATGCGAATCTGGCACGTGTTTCATCTCTATCGGCATTCTGAGAAGTACTGTCGGAAAAAACCTAATCGTACCGAGACGTTATCGATCAAACTCTGCCGTTCTCACGGAACGGGGAGGATCTGACAAGACGAGTTACGACAACGGCTAAGAGCTTCGGATCATTAATCAAGGATTTTACTGCTTTTCTTTTGCCGGTACCTGAATGCATTAAAACCACAGCTATACGACCGTTTTAAAGAGCAGAGGGAACAAGCCATTGGACTTGCAACAATATCGGATGCATATGCCCTGAATATGAATGTGTCCCAGATTCAAAATGTATGGCGCGTGCAGCGCAACCTAGCGATTTGTGGTTCCGAATTAATTCGATGCAAATTCTATCCTGTCCCACAGACACGGTATGTGGTTTGATATATTACAATTTAAGGCAAAGTAAATAGTTTATACTTAGTTTCCTGTGTGGTCAAAAACAAAGTTGTGGCAGAGATTTTTGTGGCCATTCTAACATCTACTAAATTCATAATGGAAAAAGTTTAATTTTCAAGCTCTTAACTACAATAAAACCGTGGAATATTTATCTGTTTGTCTAGTGAAGTAGACATTATAACATTTTGTTGAATCTGCTACCGCGAGAAAATTAGCGCTGCGCAAAAAATCCTACAGAATAAACCTGTATTAACTCTGAAGCCCGGGGGCGTCGTTAGCAACGGACCCAGTTGCTATGCTGTTACCTAATATTTTAATCCTTTGGAAAATACCCGAAAACATCCAGTAATTGGAATATCACCCAACGAAAATAGGACGCAACAATAACAGAATATCGGAGACCTGTCCAATTTCTACTGAACATCCGTCACAATTCTGTCACCGCCAATTTAGGGACGACCCTTTCCCCAATTTTGAATGTTAGCAATAAAATGGTCAGCACTCATAACCTGTCTAAATAAAATGGTGCTGCCTTCTCTAAATTATTTTATTGATCGAATATTGCAGGTTAGATGGTACTGGTATATACAACGATGGATGGATGTGTGAAGGATGATATGGCAAGAAAGGAGGAAGATGAAGAAATGCTGCGCTGATCCTATATAAATTGGGATAAGGGCAGGAGAATGTATACCACTCTCACTATATACCATCTAGATTCTAGAAAGAGGAAAACTTAGTGAATAGATAAAAAGCTAAGAATTGGAAAACCGATCCAGGCTTCTAATTCTAACCCGCCATACTTTTCGCGAGAATTTTGACAAACGCTCGTGCGTGATTATGCCGTTGTTACACATATATAATCTTTGATTTTTTTGAATTAATAGGTATCTTGTGGACTATATATAGGCTTCTATCAAAGCAAAAAATAAAAATTTGTAGAAACAAGTACAGTATAACCCTTTAAATATTGCTGTGTGTGTTACACAACTTTTACCTCAACTTTGGCCGTTCATAATGTACTCGTAAATTGTAAAAGTAAAGGAAGCATCCTGATAGAAGCCTTGCAAATGTAGTGGAGATTCTAAAGAACAAATATTTATTTCACATACTTGTAAGACTAATTCAAAAACATGTATTTCCTGGAAAAGGTTTTATAAATTTTCTAACACAGTTTTCGTTCAACGTCCTCGCGTTCAGGCGCGGATACAGGGGGGGGGGGGCAATGGGTGCAATTGCCCCCCCCTGAACCGGACCAAGTACGTCATTAGTCAAGCTTGAATTAGTTTGACGGAATGGAAACTAAATATGCTAGTTGTATATCTTGTAATGGGCGTCGCCAGGAGGAGACAGCTGCCCCTAGAGGCTCAGGATTTTTAAAAGTTATAGCTTTTCCTGCCTGATGCCATAGAATTGTATTATACGTAATAAATTGTAACGTAAAATGGAATCACTTAAATTAAGATATTGTTTAATTTAGGTATTGGCTCCTTTTTTCTACCTCTGGATTGGCACTCCAATTGGATTTTTGCAATTCTAACCTATCCAAGGCAAGGTGTCATAAGAATTTCTCGCCACGCTCCCCCTCCCCTGGCCCAAAAGCTGGCGGCCCCCTTGTATCTTGCATATCATGGATTTCTGTAAAGTAACGCCCATTTATTTTCAAAAGATTATCAATTTCATTTTTTATGAATTTTCCAAAAATTGCCCCCCCCTTAAAGGAAATCCTGTATCCGCGCCTGCCGGCGTTAGGCGGTATTAGGTGCGCGGGAGGCAAGTAGTGCGGGTTCAAGGCTAGATAAGACAGGGGAGTTGAAAGAATACCACCGCTGTGGCTCTGGATGAAACAACAAGCTTTTCAACCATGCTCGCGTTGACGAAAGGCGGGCCGGGAACGATCATTCTCAGAAGATCCATTGGCCAGATCCATGATGGATCTAGTGAGAAGAAGGGCCCTCATAGGAAAAGCTTAGGTTTTTATATTAAAAATCGGCCAAGTGCGAGTCGGACTCGCACACGAAGGGTTCCGTACCATTGACTATATTTAGTATTTGTTGTTATAGCGGCAACAGAAATACATCATCTGTGAAAATTTCAACTGTCTAGCTGTCACGGTTCATGAGATACAGCCTGGTGACAGACAGACGGACAGACAGCGAAGTCTTAGTAATAGGGTTCCGTTTTTACCCTTTGGGTACGGAGCCCTAATAAAAAAAAATAAACTCGGTTTCCTAGAAACAAAGTAATGCTTTTTAGCGACTTGTAAAAATAAAGGTAGACCAGTAATGCCTGTGAAGAGCTCGTGGCTAAATAATAACAGCCACTCGGGTCAATCCTTACGTAAGGCCGCGCTAGCCTAGGTTGGTCCGTGGATGGGTGAGCACCCTTTACATAGGTACCGAGTTGGCTCCGTGCCTCGGAAAGCACGTCAAGCCGTTGGTCCCAGCTTCCATTTGTAGATCTTAGACAGTCGTTACTACAGTCACTGGCCCAAAAGTCTCGACATCCAGCCTTACCAATGGCTATCGTATTACCCAGTACAAACTGGGTTGTGGAGGTCAGACAGGCAGTTAGTTGCTTCATGCATTTGTCTGAATATTTATCTAACCTCATGCTAAGCACATGCGACCACCAGACCTACGAGACAGTAGATTGAATTTGCAAATAGGTAATATGGTACCGGCTTATAAGATGACGATAATTAGATATATCTGCACACTCGTAACCTAAGGATACGGTTCAGTAGCGGGGTCGACGTGGTCGTGTCAGCATTAAGTTACCTCCCATGGGTATCGATACCCACCTGCTGGTATCCGGTAACGTTTGGCTTCTACGGACCAATTGCATTTCGCAATCGATATCTTGCGAGTCAAGTTGGGAGAAAAAATACTGCTTGTGTGAAATCGAGAGTAATTAACAGAGATTGAAAGATTTTATTATTTGCCTGTACTCATGAAAGTACTTAGTAAACAAGTGGATTATCATTATCATCCATATCACCCAATCTAGTTATAGGCCCTCTTTTCTTGTGTCAATCTCCACGTTTTTCAGCCAGCCTAATCCAGGTTTTTCCCGCGTTGGCAATGCCGTCTATCCATCTCGCCGCCGGACGACCCAAATTTCTTTTCCCAGTAATTCTTGAACGCCATTCGGTGACAGCCTTAACCCACCTGTCATCGAGCCGTGCTATGTGTCCTGCCCAACTCCGTTTGAGTTCTGTAACGCGATTTTGTTTAGCGGGCCTCCATACATACCTCTTTATAATTTAAGTTTTATTACGAAATTAAAAATATCACAAATTCCAGATAGATAAACTATTTATTTGGTGCACACAAAAGACATTGCACAACACCCAGAAGTACAATTTACATGATTATAAAACAAGGTGCCAATTATACAAAAGGAAAAATATCGAAATAAGTATGGTAACACTATGATATACTTTAAATAAAATAACAAGTATACAAGGTGCGGTGTGCGTCTCAAGGTTGCACCAAATGGGAGTCCAGCCAGCTCAGCATGTGTCAGGCATGCACCTGACGCTGATATTCTGCTGGATCCCTGTAGTGACATACGGACGTCAAGCAGACGAGATAAATTAGTGTTGTGACAGTGTTATTCATGCGCGGAGTGAAATTATGTAAGTATACCCTCAACTTAACTGTTTTACAGAAAGATATAATACTTCCATGAAATTTAGACAAATATACTCAACCAATTCCGATCTCTGGTAATTTAACAAGCTTTTTACATCTCATACTAATTAAAACAAATTGTGCCGACCCCAAATAAATTGGGATGCCTCAGGGCAAAACGATAGGGCCTAATGAAACTCGAAATAATTTGGCCCTAAATTAAAATCTACTTACTTTTCATATGCCTTACTTTTGATGGCCATGAAATATGGGCGTATAACGAGGGCAGTGAGTGTGGCTATGTGGTGGTTTTATGGCGTAAATCGATGATTGCAAGTGTGAATAAGTAATGGGAAAGGTTCGACCATGACCTTGGCGCCCTTGAAACTTACGAAAACAAACCATTAGAACCTCACCTAATCGCAATTTTTTCATGCTCCTATCCTTTTCTGTCGCTCAGAACCGTTATTAGCTAGAGCGAGAATCAGAGCCGGAATGCTTATGCGATAATGCTTCGACGATGTGCTCGGCAGTACACTTCTGTGAAAAGGATAAGATTGGGAATCAAACGAGCTTACCTGTTAAGCGAAGTCTTGATTCTAATTTTATGAGTGGCAATCTGAAAAATAATTATTATAACTTGGTAGTATTTCTAATCTACGTTACTTTCACACCGCGATTTTTAGAGAATTAAAAAAAGAATATTTTTTAAGAATTGCAACATTCGTATGCTGTCTGAGTGTCAAGGCTGAATGTCAAGTCGCGAACTGTCACTTATTTTAGAGATCTTATCATTGGAACAATCTCTGTTTTATGTACAGAGTAGTTCCAAATACCCACATTCACTATGTTTTCCTGAAAGGTTAAAATTGAATTAGGTAGACTAATTATTGCAGCTTTGGGGCTGTTAGTGTTAACTATATTATAGCGGCGGGTGGGTAATTATTTTTCAGATTGCCACTCATAAAATTAGAATCAAGACTTCGCTTAACAGGTAAGCTCGTTTGATTCCCAATTTTACTTCGTGGCAATCTTTCAAATAATTATTATAACTTGGTAGATGTTCAGAGTTGGCTGCAATAATTAATTTATTAACTGATTAAAATGCAAGTAATTCTGAGTGTTGATTTGTGATAATTACATTGGACCTTCTTCTGTAAGAATATTAAAGCTTCAAGGATACTTTACAATAAATATATTACATTTTATAAAAATAACTTTGATAACCATGTAATCAACATTATGTCTGACTTCGTTGATGCCAGCTCTAATTTGAGCTGTTGTTTTGGTTGTATAGTGAGAGTTTAATTCTGGAGTTTAGATACCCCTTTCAATTGAAATCTGACAAACTTACGAATATTAGGGTTTGATGTATTTTAATAACTGTTTTGTTGTTCCAATGGGTTAAAGTTAGAGCTAGGAGAACAATCAATGTCTTTGTTTTCAAAAATTTCTCATATTATCAAACTATGACGAAATTAATGATGCTTTTGATAGATTGAGGCAATGATAGCCTCAGATCTCTCAGTAAGTAATTTTATCATTTGAAAGCCAGTTGTAGTGTTAGTATTTAATAGATGTGTCTGCAAATAAAAAGGCTCATCAACTCCATTATTTAGTGTTGAATTGTCTGGAAGTACTATCAAGGAATGCCACTGGCATTATTTTTATTCACTTAGGGCCTTTTGTTAAAATACTTGCAACAGAATAGTGCAACCAAGGCAATGTTTAAGGGCCTTTTGTCAAAATACTTGCAACAGAAGAGTGCAACCAAGGCAAGTATAGAGCTCCATAGGTATATCGTCTCAAAAGGTGATTGTATAACTATAAAAAATTTAATGTAATGATTTTATGATCACATACAATGTCTAACTATTGTTCAATAGTAGAAGAGCCAGAGTCCCTTCAAAACACTGTTTTTAATTAATATTACAACCAATTAATCAGAATCCAGAAATCTCTTCACTTTATTGTCGTGAGAATTAAACTGAAGTATTTCCTATCAATAAGGCTCAGTCATTTTTTAAGGGTCTAGGTAGATCCTAGATCAAATATTATGGATATTAAAGTATTCACTCTATCATCACCAATTAATATAATTACATACAATTAATCAGAAAAGAAAGAGAAACCTCTTTATTACAGTGTGGATTAAACTGTTTTTATTATTAATTAGTACCTAATAGTACATAGTATAAATAAAGCTCAAAATTTTGCTAATGGTCTGATAGTCTTATGACTAAATATTATGAATGTTAAGGGATTCACTCCTTACTGGTAAAACAGAATTTGAGATGTAGTCAATTGGCTCGAAAAGGGCGATTGAGGTATTTTCTCAAAACTGTTTGTATTTAAGTCTTAGAAACTGATTTCTGCTTAATACTTTTAGTCTGGTATATTTTGTACATTATGATTTCGTTTATAATTCATTTTTTAACCTATTGTTCCTATAATGATAGAAACAATATAAATAAAAACATTGTTATTATTATGTTTTCCCAGGCACCTTGTAAAGGAGCAATAAGTTTTTGCGGTTTCATAGTAGAAAAAGTATAACACTTGAGGTCTGGTCTCCACGATAAATATTTGCTATATTAGTGTAATTTCCCAAACTATTTGAAATATTAGGTACTTCTACAAGAATCAGCAGTGTTTTCATGACAATGTCTTTCAAGTGTCTCGAACACTCCTGGTTTAATCATCTAGTAGTGTGCAATTTGGTGGATGTGTGTTGACCATATTCAGTCAACATTGTGTAGGTAATTGGCAACATTGCCGCAATGTACCTACTGTCAATTGTTATGAATTTTAGTTGGATTTTATTAGCTCTATACGAAATGTATGGCATTTTATCTGTTGTTGTATCTGCACTTCCATGCACCCCCCCCCCCCCCCTTTTTGTTAGCTAGCTATTAAAGCCAATACTCCAATTGGTAGTGAAAACTGAAAATAAATGAAATTTCTTAGTTAAAATTTCTTTTTATGAGTTTGTATAAATCTCACAATAATGTCTGCCCATCCATCTTTTCGGGTATTTTAATTGTGATTTTAATTTTATGTTATGGTTCAATGTAGGTAGATGACATGCCAAATTATCTGTTGTTATTTGATAGGGATTAATTTGTTTTCAGCATGGTTCATTTTCTAGTAAGCTACAGCTGATTATAGGGGTCAACGCCCGGAACCAGAGGGCAATGAAGTTATGTTTTACTACTGTCTTCATAATAATTTTATTTCATTTCATTAATAGTTTTAAGGTTTATGTCAGCACTAATATGATTAAGAAAGGTGATTAATTATTATGGGTAAGGTTTAAGTGATTTTAAAATGCAATGCAATGCAGGAAAAAACTATCTGTCATGGGAACCCTTCCAAAAATACTCTTGGACATAAGGGGTACTTAAATGAATTGCATGATTAATATACCTACCCATAATTTAATATTGTATCTATGGATTGCTAGATAAAGCAATGGATTTTACTATTGGACATGTTATTTTAGATTGGGCTTATACATAATGATGATAAGAATATTATCTTTGTTCGAAGATGGGGGTGGGTTTAAATTTGCAATTTGATTTAAAACTAAAACAGGTTTAGTTGTTAATGTCATTTGTACATTGACAGGCTGTTAAGACCTCCAAACTTTGTAAGTCTATAACCCTTTTCCTCTCAATACTAATAGTTTTGAGTATTAGGACATTATGGTGTATAGATTTTGATAACAAATGGTTTCTTGAACCATTGTACTTAAACCAAGTACCCAGATCATTACTTTACAACTGGTATATAATATGGTTAAATCATTCCGGTACCATCCTTGATGTGTTCTCTTTTGGGGCTACTGGCTTAGCACTCCAGTATCTATTACTGTGTTCAGTCTTGAAAGATTCTTGTTAACGGGATACTTTTTTGGATGTTTGAATTTTATTGTGCTAGGCACAAACAGATTAATTGATTTTCTTGTTGTTGGTGATAAAATCTCTTTGGCTACATGTATTAATTGTTTGGAAATATACATAATAAGCTAAGAATATAACTATTGTCCTTATAGGTTTGGTGTTTCATTTCATTAAAGAAAATTAAATAATATTAATTTAATTTTGAGGTTGACATGGTGCTGATGAACATTTGTAGGTTGTGTTATGCAGTGTCATTCAAGCCATTCATCGGTTGCTTTGCCTATGATAACAGTACAAAAATTCGAAGACATGTGACATCTACCAATCCGCACTGGGCCCGCGTGGTGGATTATAGTCCATTCCCTCTCATAGAGAGGAGGCCGTGTCCCAGCAGTGGGAACATTATAGGCTGATGATGATGATGATGAACATCACATAACCTTGGTTCACCATATGTATAGTAGTGGAACAGAAGTCTGTCATAAGTGTCTGGAACATTTTCCATCAGCTGTTCTCTCATAGTATTAAGTAAACAAAGAATCTTGTTCTATTATTTGAATGAAAAGTGTTATGCTTAAATGTAAATATTACTTCATCACTGAAAGATCAAAATGACAAGTTTATGGCATAGCCACAGGGTGCTTTCGATAATATCATACTTGACGTCGAAGCTTACACACATAGTGTGGATTATAACATGCTGTAAATATCTCGTATTTAGGCATGTAGCATAATAAATATCCTGTATAGTCTGGCATAACTTCCACCAAAATAGCATACATACACTTTTTGGGCTGGTGTTTACATTAGTTAAACGTATGTGTAACATTAATTTATACTTGATGTTCAAGCCAGCAATGATGTCACAATCTGTTTTCTGTTTTATTTTGTTTGTAAATGTATTACTAACATAGTTTGTAAGTGTATTGTTACTAACACTGAGTCTTGTTGCTCAAAATAAATATATTATTATTATTAAAAGCACATTATATGGGTTTAACATGCTGTTAGTATCTCGTACTTAAGGATGTGTGGTCCTGACAAATGTATGTCAGCCAGCCAGCAACTTTACTCGCTGATGGGAATCCAGGCAAGGAATGGTTCCACATTCACTGCGAGAGTATAATGCATTTGCAAGGTTATAACACACACGGGATGTGCTAAGTTAAGCAGGGTCGTCTTACGACCTGCATGGTCATGGATATATAGCACAATTTTGTAATTACCTGATCAAGGTCACGAAAATGGGACATACCTGTCCTTTTGCCCGGCAATTTGGCTACGATGTCAATTAGATTTTCAGTGCTAGCATTGTTCAATAAATTTAGCTGGACACCACGTGTCACACTGATAGTTAACCATGCAGCTAGTAACATGAGGTGTTACTGGTCTTGAAAATGGCACTTACCTGTTGCTGGACCTGCCATTAGATTTTCAGTGTTAGCATCGTTCAATGACTCAGCTAAAGGATATCTCGTATCTCCACTGATAGCTTACCATCCAGCTAGTAACCAGTAGTAGTGTTACTGAGGTATCGCGTACCCACTGGAGGAAAAAGGCTTTAACGAGCTTACAACTCCCTTAGTGCTTCAATGAGCACTGTGGATATCGCGTATCCGGGGGTCATTTAAAGTCGGGCATCCAAGTTGTTGTCAGGAATACACTTTTCCTGCTTCATCTCTGATGTCTTCTGATAAATAATGTCCTTCCAATTTACGTCCCGGTAGCGAGCGTTATTTGTAAATGCTCGGATTTCTGTTTCGGGTTTACGATTTTCACTAAAGATGCACTTAGTACACTTCCTGTCACTCGACATTTTGTTATTTTGGTAAAATGTAATGTAAACTTAGTTTTAAATGAATAATTTGACGAGAAAGATTTTTTCTTGCGGTGTCGATATGGCGCGGAAAAGAAAAGTGACAGTTCGCGACTTGACATTCAGCCTTGACACTCAGACAGCATACGAATGTTGCAATTCTTAAAAAATATTCTTTTTTTAATTCTCTAAAAATCGCGGTGTGAAAGTAACGTAGATTAGAAATACTACCAAGTTATAATAATTATTTGAAAGATTGCCACGAAGTAAAATTCCGTGCTGATGGATGTTTCCCACTCCGAAACTCCCAACCCGTAGTGGCCTTTTATTTCTCTCTAAAATTAATGTCTCAATAGAAGCTTGCGGTTGGCTTTTAAAGTTTTTGTGCCGGACCTAGTGTTGAAAATTCAAAAACGCGCTTCTAATTTCGCAAACGTTTAAGTTTCACTTATTGTATACGGGCGTTGGTCATCATTTGCCTAACCTTTTCCCAACTGTGTTAGGGTCTGCTTCCAGTCTAACCGGATGCAGCTGAATACCAGTATTTTACATGGAGCTACTAATGCCTATCTGACCTCAGTGAGTACTGGGAGAGACCCTTTGGTAAGACGACTTTCGGGCCACTGACTACCTGAAACGACTGTCAAAGATCTACAAATAACAGTCGGGACAGATGGCTTAACGTGATTTCCGAGGCACGCCGGAAACTTGGTATGTAATGGGTGCTCACCCATCCACGGACCCACCTAGGCAACCGCGGCTTAACCTAAAGATCGACTCGAGCGGCTGTTATTATTTAGCCAAGAGCTCATTACTGGCATTAGTTTGTGGCCTACCTTTATTTTTACAAGTCGCTAGAAAGCGTTATACCTACTTTGTTTCTAGGAAACTGAGTTTCTTTTTATGATAATGATGATGATTGAGCACCACACCCAGCCAGGAGCAAGCCTGACCCAGACAAACCGGATACACCAGGGGGCACTATTTTGTAAGGAAAGACATGCTCTGAGATGGGAGAGGAAGCCCGACCAACCGCAGCCAGTCGGGTTCGGACACAATCAGCCGAAGCCCGAATCGCTTTTCCAGTTCTTAGCTTTTCATCGACTCACTAAGTTATCCTCTTTCTAGATGGTAGAGAGCAGCTGGCTTCAAATTATTTCTAGATCGGCATTTCACTGCAAAATAATTTATAGCCTACAACATCCACCTTCTTCTTTTTCCTTTTTGTACCGCATCTTACTTTTAATGCAATATTGCGCAGAATAAATTCTAAGCATGGAATATTCGTATTATTGATCTCACCGGGATCCGAGTTTGGAGTGAATGAAATAACAAAACGAAGTTAATCTGCGCTCTTTTCGCAATTGATTACAAATTCCACCGTCTGTACACAATATGGAAAAATGTTTGGCTCACACATTGTTCTGCCATTGTTTTAAATTCATTTAAGGAACTCGTGTATCTTCCATTCATTAAACTGAATCAGCAGTTTTGTGTTAGTGGAATTAAAATCGAGACAAATCATTGCATCCTGCCGGGGTTGCGGGACTGTTCGAAAGAGATACCGTGGCCCCGGAACACGAGACAAAGGGCGATGAAGGACCATGGATGGGTTTTAGTCAGTAAAATTCTGACACTCACCCCTGCTCCGCCCAGAGCCGGAGGAGTCATAATTTGATTTCCCATCCGAAAAAAAAAAGAAAAAAAAGAAAAGACAAATCATTGCATGAGTTAAAAACTTATTTTGCAGAATTTTATTGTTTGAACAAGGGATTCAAAACATAACAGGTATTCTTGCGTATTTCCCTTTGGGTACACAGGTTTCTATGCTCCTTTAGCTTAAGTGCGAGCAATTGTAATTAAATTCGATCGAGCACGAACAGCCTGCGGAATATCAGCAGTGGTGCAGTGCGGCTGAATCTCGTTGCTAGTAATATTTTCTCAGGCGCTTGGTAACGAAGCTAATTCGTTTACTGAAACCCTGTTAAAGAGTAAAGACCCTTGTTATTTGTTATTGGACTCTGAATTCTACGTGAGTGTGTATAGGATGAGTAGTTTAATTTAGTTATGGGAACCTGTTCTCTTGGTTCATCCATGAATTAACTGGGTTTAAATGACTGAGTTTCAGTTTTTTTCATGATTGCAGTACGTTATGTGTAAGGCGATTTAAATGAATTATGAGCGAAGAAATAGCGGCGTATAATGATAGAGAATTAGAGATACTTAGATTATGTATTATTGCTATTCAAGGGTAACGGAACTAGGCCCTATCATCAATGGCACCGTGAAAGTTTTATTTGATGCATCGTACTGAGCTACTGAACTTCCTCTTTCCGCCTCTTAGGATTCTCGAACACAAAGCTTCGATTTTATACAGCAACTGGGAAACATTTTAAGCACTTCCAACGCTTTTCGGATTTTCTTTTCAGCTTTCCGATGCAGCATTGACCACGTTCATATATTCCAGGCTTTATCGGACCGGAGAAATTCAGAGATTTTCTCCGCAAGCAAATATTCAGCACTTATTTTAAATTCTACCTTTACCATTGAATTCTTTTGATCGATTTATCTACAATTTATTACAATCACGTAGGTACCAACGTTTTTCTTGCATGTTTCATACGCTCGTCTTTCCTTATAAGTACGTAGTACGTTGATTGATTCTATTAATTCAGACAATCATAGCATGCAGATGATACATGTGTGCATAACAATCTTTGATTGCAGGAGCTCCAACCGGTATTTATAATGCACTTACTTAAGGTATTATTAGCCATGGGAAATTCCATGGTATTATTATCACAAATCGGCTATTAGCGATAATTCGCTATAATAACATGCAGTTAAGACAAGTTTTGAGAATTTAAGGCGCTGTCAACACCAAAATCGCGCACACTGTCTATTTGAATGGGAGAAAACGAGACGTCACTATTACTGGGCGGCCAGGTTTTAGAAGAAAATAATGAATAAATATTATATAAAAAAGTATGGATTACTTGTGAAATATGACTCGTTAGCGGTTCAGGTATGAATATGTTGACTTCATGTTTATAATTGCAGACCCATACGTCAAAAAAATAAAGACATAGGACCGTTAATGATGATTTTAAGACCAATCTTTGCAATTATTTTCTATCGAGCCGATTTCGTCGAAATATGTATCGAGTCCGTCCAAGGTCTTTGAAATATGATCAATATGAACATATATTTTTTTTGCCGTGCTAGAACAAACAGTCTTTCTTAAAAAACTGCTTAAATAACATCAATTTCAACAAATTAGGTGTTGTCAGCCCCTTAAGTTTGAAACAGCATAGGTAAGTGTAAGAAGAAATCAGGAGTATGAATTGGTAGGTCGGTATACTTACTCTTGAATTCTACTGATATTATAAATGCGAAAGTTTGTGAGAATGTATGGATATTTGTTACTCTTTCACGCAAAACTACTTAGTTTATAACTTGGATTAAAACATAGGACACTTTTTATGCCTTGTGTCCTTGAAATTGCTTCTGGGATCTTAATCCCAGAAGCAATTTTCAAACTATACGCGGGCGAAGCCGATGGCGGAAGCTAATATTAAAATATTTTTAGGGGACCAAACCTGAAACGTCAAAAAAGAAAGTGCTTTTTGGTATTAAAATGTACGAAAACATGTTTTGTTTTTTCACTCTTGCAGGGTTGACCATGTTGATCATATTCAGAACCACATTCCCGACTAATTTATCCCGTTAAAATATTTCACACCATACCTACTGAAAGACATAAATCTCCTTCATTGTCACTAGTACCCTTAAAACAGTTCCATGTTGGAACTAGTGTTGTTTTTTATAATCACTAGTTCCATTTTTAAAGAATCTGAAAATAATAGAACTGTGTGCAAGTGCGAGTTCCATACATAAATTCAAGTAATTTCTCGATCACGTAAACCGAGTTTACGTTACCATTTACGTCATCGGTAATGACAATAGAGTGCCTCTATGAAAATGAGGTCCGTTTGGAGCACATCGCTAACGTTTGCATGTTTTCGCGAGTGCAAGTTACAATTTTGACAGTTTTGACAGCTCGAACACGAAACGCGAGCGTGAAAAGTTGTCACTGGTGCCGATTCTCTTGTCACAAATATCTCTAAACTAGACTAAAAATCACTAAAATTTAGTTTGTTCCTGTCAAACGACGTTTCCCATTCTGAAATTGATTAAAGTGACATGACTTAAACAGATTATAGTTTGACAGCACTAAGTTATTCAATTTGGTGTAAATGGCTATTTTGCTATTCTGAAATTGACGTTTTTCACCTAAAATTAAGATTGTCAAACTAAATCAGACTATTTTTAATCGCGATTAAAAAGGTGTGGAATAAAATTAGTTGTCATGAACTAAAATTTTCAAAGTACATTTCTCTCGTATTTCTTGAGAGTTTGGATAATTTTGAGGTCAATAAGGAAGCACAACGTGATTGCAGTTGTTGTCGATTCGGTAGAAAGGTAAATGTAGTGTTATTTTATTATATAGGATACAAACAAAATTTATGAAAATTTACCAAGGGATTTTTGTACTGAACATGTATTGCACTTGTTAATAGTTGGAAAAGAAGTAGTAAATTCATTTCTCATACTCAATGCCACTTCCAGGTTCTGTGTAGTATGAAATAACTATTTTTTAGAAACTTTCAAGAAAGAATAAAAATATTTTAGGTTAGATTATTTTGTGTTCTTTGGCTAATTATCTTGTTTTAATTTATAGATTAGAAGCGTATGATCGAAACCAGAACTTTGGTACCGACTGCATGGGCCAAGACGACATCGTATACCAGTGTCCACCCTGTGATACATTCAGTGATATAAATGCGGATTCTCCACTTCCCATCACCAGACAGGCAATCCAAGAATATGTTCATAGGTGAATGAATACATTTGTTGGTCAAATTTTTAGAAAGCTCTCCATACTAACAGTGATTATAAAGAAAATACTATTTCATCTGATCACAGTATAATAAATAAAGCTTCTGAATATAATTTTTTGTTATTTGTTTTCAGCTGTAACACAAACAAAGGACAGCATTTATATGAATATCGCCATCTTTTGACCACCCGCTTTACCTCTGATGGCATTTACACTTATTTACGAGACCAGTGTAAAGCAATCAATCAAGGACAGCTATATTACTCCCGCTAACAATACTGTAATTTTGTCATTTACGCTTCTAAGGAAAGAACATATAGGAAAAATTACAAAAGGACATGAAGGCGAGATGATTCATATTTTAATGAAATGTTAACTCATTTAATTAACTTTTATGTACCTCATTTAAAACCTGCAATTTTAAATAAATATATGTTTAAACACTATTTGAAAATAGTAAAAAAGCAGAATTAAAAGTACTCTTTTATTTAATATTTTTCATAATACACTCTCCACAATTAGATTCTTCATTACACTTAGAGTTCAGTAAACTAACTGAATTTTTTTATAGGATTCGAAACCTGTGTAAAACTTTATGGATTTATCATCCTCTTTGTATCTAGTAATAGACCCGTAGACATACTCGTGGTCAATTTGAATACTTTTAGATAAACACTTAGGTGCACTGTATACATGCGTCTTCACTGTTGTTTAATGCGTTAACTTCTTCTTCGACACCTTTTCTAATGCTGTTGTATACATGGAAGTAAAACTACTGGTTGAAGGTTGCGGTTCTATTTCAAAACTTTCCTGAAATAGTTTTTTCTGCCTTCTTTTCTAATAACGATATGCTGTCGTTCGATGCTGGATTTTCTGGTTTAGCTTCAGTGAAACAGAATACCGATGGTACCGCTGTCTTTCTGAAATGATTAAGAAACCACTTAGGTTAACTTATTGTTACTTACCTACCAAGAATGACACAAATTAGTAAGTAATGCAAAGTATGCTATGTTACTGTATTAACTCACCTGTATACTATGAAATACACTCCACACAAACGTGCGGTAAAAACTTTACTTGAATTTTTTTATTGCGTAAGGCAGACTCCCATTGTTTTTTGAGTTTGCTTTCCTTAGGAAACTAATGAACTCCCCTATTTTTACAATTTAACTCGCTACATTAAGGCATTATTACAATAATTGCGGCAATTAAAACGATAAACAAAAACGATTGAAGAAATCCATACGATTTGACAGCTCATAATTCAAAGTAACAAGGTATGGTCGTATTAAGTCCCCACGGCAAAGGAGTTTAATTTTTTATTATTTTTAAAAACCTATCGGTTGATTGATTATTATTTATAAATTTGGGTTGATTTTTTGTTTGTTTGAGATTTCAAGCAAACAAAAATTCAATCATATGGACATGATGTCAAAAAATGGTTATTTATAATCAAACATTTTAACCAGGATAATATAATTATGTGGATAGACAAAAACGAACTGTACTAATTATAAAATACATTTTTAAAGACCTCCAATTTTGAGAAAAGTCGTTTTTATTTATGTGTGAATTTACACTTATTACTAGTTAAAACGAACAAACCTTTTCCAAACATCATGGTTAATAAAGCGAACACACCGAAAAAAGTAACTTGACAATGTCACTGTCAGATATTGACTGAAAGTGTCAGTCATTAGTGTCATTACTCAGGTTTTTTTTTGCAATTCAGATCATTTTCGTTCACTTTCATTCATTTTCGTTTAAGCTCTAGTGCAATCTTAGTCTATGGTTTACTCAACTTGGTGACTGTCAAACTCGAATTTAAGTGTGTCAAAACTTTATTTAAGTTTAGAGAATCTTGTTTTCAGAATAACTTAACAAAACCAACTAACTAAAAATAAGAAATTTTAGTTTTAGTTTAGGTTAGTTCGGTGTACAAGAGAATCGGCACCACTAAAGATTTTGTGGTGAGAGCATCATGAGAGTGGTGAAATAACAAAGTAATTTAATTTAATTTCATATTGTGAATGAAGCTTACCATGGAATCTCGTATTATTTCGTTTGGACAATGTTTGAGACCACAAAAGCACAAGATAAGCGTAATTTAACGCCACAAAAACGTAAACACGGTTACGTAAACAAAGGTAGAAACACCACCACAAACCTCTCGGGTATTATTAGATCATTTACTTAGATCTCCATGCCTAAAAAGTAACAAACTTAGTTTTACAAACTGCACAATATATGGATCAAGGTCACTCACTACACACCAAAAGATATAAATTACACTAACTGCTCCATTTATGTCACCAGCATTTCAAATTGGGACGGGCTAGTCTTTATTTTTAACAATAATATTCAAAACTAACACAAACTTTCGTAAACACAAACAAAACTAATGACCATTGACCACAGATAAGTAATGTCGTCTAACTTCGTTCTATAACCACCACTAATTGAATAGGCAGTCGCTTATATTATGAACACAAAATACGAATGTCAACTTATTTTGGCCGGTTATTAATGTACGCAACACACATTACGGTGAATTAACGCGCAAACGAATGATTGTATTCTAGGATCTCACACTCACAAGTTAACGATTGTCGATGCGGCACTCACACTACGTAGTTCTGATATATTACGCTAGATGGCGCTACCCCAGCGCCATACAAATTTGCCTAAACGTTAACGCGCTCGAATGCGGTGAACGAAAACAACAAAACACGCACTAAGCACACAGGTGTTGATTATTTTAATCACTAGTTCCACTAGTAAGATTAACAGTTCCATGATAGAACTACTGTTGATTTTTATAATCACTGGTTCCATTTTTGTACCTATCTCAAGAAGCGTACCTATCCAGTGTTAGCTTAGCTCGTGGTGCTCAGAAAGCTGTGTAATTGGGTCAGGTCATGCAGACAGTACGCTGGGATTTATTGCTTTAGACTTCAGAGCTTGCCCATTCGCCTGTTTGTCGACTTTCATCCGCAATTTACAGAGAGATTAGAGATCGCATTTATACGCCGAGATTAGGCTTAATAGTCGACAAACACATTGACGTGTTTTTGAGCTGATTACTATCTCTTGGTCTTCGAGTTACCACGAATTATGTTACCACATAGCGTAAGATGTTTTTGTGTAAGTGCTGAACTAAGTACCTACCTACTAACCTACCTTCAATTTTTTTTAATATTATGTAAGAGGTTCCTCTTACGTACGGATTAGGGCATGCAATTATCGAAATATTCCGATAATCGATAAAATGAAAAATATCGATTTTTTTTCGATAAAAACCGGTAATTACCGATAATTATTGTTTTTTATAAAAAAAATACCTAAACTTGTTTTTTACTTGTAAATAAAGGGATAAAGTGATGCAATTACTTACCTAAAATAAAGGACAATAAAATATACTGAAAAATAAATAAAACAAGGCGTTTTTTTTTAAATCAACGTTTGTATTTCTTTAAAATATTTAAATTATATAACATAACATTTTGGATTGTCTCACTAAACTCTTCTTGAAGAGATCTTTTAAATAAAATCTTAGAAACCTCTAGCTTAATTTTTAAAAAAAGTTACTCTTTAAAATAATTATAATAATTATGAGTTAAATATTGCTACTTTTGGACGTTTAGTATAATTAAATTAACTTTAAATAATTTCGTAGTACAGTATGGACATCTGAGTCATACAACATACACATCCTAACAAGATTTCTTAACGATTAATTAACGACAATAGGTAAATTAACATATAACAATTCCGTATTATAATTAAAAGAAATCACATTTAAAATAGTAATTTTGTATTATAATTAAAAGAGATCACATTTGAAATAATCACATTTTAAAGAGTTTTTTTTTTTTTTTGCTGCTGATAATATGTCCGCAGAAATGACAAACAATCTATTGTTTTGTCATTTAGGCTAGTACGCAGCTTATTACATAGTACTCCAGCTGCGGAAAAGACACGTTCGCTTTCTACACTAGTTGGCTTAATTGAGCGAAGCCATCGGTATAGTTTTGTTAGCAGTTGACCACGATCACCACCGTTTTCAAATAGTAGCATTTCAACTTTAAGAAGTGTCAAAGTGTCCTCCGTTGAAGCTGAAATACCTGGGCCTCTCAATTCAGTTAATCCGGGCGTCCTCAACTCCTCACTCACATGATAGACCGACAGCGATCGACACGTTCACACACAAATATTGCGCAATGAGCAAATGACAGTGACGGGAAAGAAAACGCGCGCGGCGAGGGAACGGGACGCATCCAACGTTCGTTCAGAAATGTGTCAGAATTCTTTATATAAAATTATCGATTATCGGTATTTATCGTTTTTGTTTTCGATATTTATCGTTTTGTCAGAATGGATCGATAACCGATAAATTATCGATTATCGGTTATCGGTTTGCATGCCCTAGTACGGATCCTTTATTATATTATGGTCGAAGGTCAAATTCTATGAATACACACAAAAGGGTTTTGTGTAAATGAATCCCCCATAGCATAACAGATCAATATGCTGAACATAAACATTGATGTGATTACGTACTGTGTGTAAGCACTTATCTCCATATTTTCCTTAATCACGGGGTTTCCCAGCCTACAGTTGAGAAAACCGCAAAAGAAGGCAAACTTTTGCATGAGTAACCCCGCTATCGTGTTCCAAAATCCATTTCGTGTTCACAAAACAACAGTTTACTCAGCAAGTTTGCACCTCGCTATTTCTCAGCACATTTGTAGCCCACAGCTCGTATTTTAACCTTTAAATTACCATTTCTATTGCAATCACAATACACGGCGGACGTGTTTTGGTTTTCTAAACAGAGCAGGGGTCCTTGTAGCGGCGATTACGTCATTCGGTTAGGTTGTTCTTATTTTCTGGCTTCAACAAGACCTTTACAGGGCAATTTTGCGCTTTTATTCGATATGAAACAATACTAAAGCCTTTGTGTAGTTCAAGGATGAAGTTTTAACTAGTCCTTCGCAAGGTTATTGCGTTCGTTTTATATGTCATGAACAGCATTGTAATGATTTTAAAGCTTTTCTGTGAGATTGTAAAGCTTCTAATAGACTCCAGAGCCTTGGAAGCACGCATTAAAATGCAATTAAAATTATTTTCTTTTCGAATATCCTTTGATTATAACGCTTGTACCGTATGACAAGGAAATACAAGCTCTTAAACACTCAAAGAACCATTATGAAGTAGGTCCAGAACCACTTAATGCACCAAAATAGCTCGAAAATCATGAATTGTATAAGAGCATAGTATTGTACGTATGTAGTACTCATAAAGTTAATCCTTTAAGAGTTCAAGCCGCTTGACCAGCACGCACCGATATAGATCTGCTCTGGAAATAGCCTCACTTCAGCTGGAGTTTATAATGAAGTTGGCACTTACAGTTCATGCATCATTGACGTCAAATACTTCCTGGAAATGTACCTCTGGATAAAGGAGTATTATTTAATCAAATAGATAGAGCCTCGCCTTACATAATTTATTAGAATTGTTGAATAAATCAACGAAATTTCCACTTGGCTTTGGCTCAAGAGTGTTGCGGAAAAACAGGCGCTTCCAAGAGATTCAAAAACTTGAGTCAGAATTAGGACTCTTCATGAATAAGTAATCAGATGTTAGCTGATTATAAAATCTCTTTACCAGGTTTTAAAGGATAATCTTGCTAAGCCCATCAGAACAAACACCGAGCTATTCTTATAAGATAGACAATCAGAAGATAAGTAGACAAAGAAAATAATTTCGTGATTTCAAAAATCTTCATCATGCTAAATCTGTCATTTTTAGTCTAGCTCTTATCCATCCAGAGATATTCTTAACAAGGAGTAATTTATTCACCATTAGGTTGAGAAGATGAATCACCGATAATAAACATACGAAAACATCGCCTAGAGTAGGTACGCATTCGTAAGTTCCATGAAAGTCCCTTGCCAGGACAAAGTTATATCATGGATATTGTGTGGTTGTGTTGTTGTTAGTGTTATGTTTCTTATTACATAGTAAACATAATAATCGTACGTAATAGGACATTGTCTCCGCAATCAGATCGGCGTCCTTGGCAGTGACACAGTTGCGTTTGTTGATCGAGTCATTACGACGCGTTAGGTAAGCGCAATTAGATAATGATTCAGCAGACTACAAACGTTATGTAAGGCTGTAATTTTACTACTTATTACAAAGCGTGTTTAAGAAATAAATGGTGTTTTCCGCTCTCAAAAACGATGAAGGAAAACATCGTAAGCAAACTGGCGCGTTCTAGAACCAAAATCTTGGAAAACATGTGACAACCATCAAACTTCCACTGGGTCCGCGTGGTGGATTACGGTTCACTCATTCTGTCTCAGAAGTGACAACGTGAACGGCTAATTAGGGTATGGAGATGATCACTGATAAGCCCATTACAGATCCAAGATCTATGGTGCTAGATCGTAAAATAGTAACATTTTAACACACCTTTGTTTAGTCAGCATTACAATTTTCATCTATTACAGATGTACATAGGTAAGCAAGCAATGATTTTAAGAATAAAAAGCTTGAAACAAGAAGTAGGCTATACCGGATTTCCAGTCAGACTAGCAACAAGAAAGTGACTTTCAATTCCTACACTTGCAGAACCCTAAATGTATGCAAATCTGCCGCGTTCCGTGTCATCCATAATGTATAGCATAGAATACAAGATTGATAAGTATCAGCAATTAAGTGGAGGCACGTATATGTCATGTCTGAATGTTTGCCGTCATTACTGCGACGCGCTGCGAGTAGTATACATGATTATGATAATTTTAGACAACAATAACACTCTACTGCAGTTTCAGCTGATCAATATTCATGTTGTGTCCTTCGTTAAGTATGTTTTGAGGTGATATTATATACATTGTAAGTGATGAGTCATTCTGGCGGTTTACTTTTTCATTGTCATCTTAGGTAACCACGGAGGTCTGTGTCCGTCCTCCGTCGCAATGTTGCAATGTTTTGGTAGTCCGGATTTTTTCCTCTTTAAAGTTTGGATTACTCTTCAAACTAAGTAGCTCGAATGAAACCTGCAAACTTTGCTAGTCACTAAGTCTACTTCGAAAGAATTACCGTCAACTTCACTCTCGTCATTTCAGTAAGTACCCAGTTTTACTCAGAGGCAAAAAAACGATCTGCCAGATTCCTACAATCAGGTTGACTCCCAATATTCTTAAGCCATCGCTCGAAACATGTAACATGGGCTTCTGAAAATACCATACCCGAACTCACTGAGGCATGGACGGGTCTCGATGTGTAAACTGTGTAAATAATGGCCGTGGTCACCCATCCAAAACTGAGAGCAGTTTTCGCGGAAGTTTTCTGCTATCTATAAATACCCGCGCAAAATCGCAGGCGTGTTTCTTAGATTTCCCAGAATTGTAATAAATATTTATTAGACGCTTTACTTACATCGAGCATTTAATGCAGATAATAAAGGCATGACGCTAACTGCAAACGTAAAGCATAAATACGGGCCATACACATTTAGGGCTTGTAATTCGAATATTCGAATATTCGAATAATGCGAATATTCGTTCATTTTCGCTATTCGAATATTGACTGATGTTAAATTCGAATATTCGAATAATTTTTAGTTATGGAAAGTTTGAAAGTACAAACTAAGTCTGTCTTACAAGTTGTTACCTATAGACCGCGTTACCGGTACCGGCATTATACGATAGAGGTGGATCGAGACAAATACACTTAAATTAAGTGTATGAGTTTCTGATGTCAATACCGCCCTCGAGCGTTGAATGTGAGAGGGTATTTTCATCCTCAAAATATATTATTAATCTGAGAAGCGCCTTACAGCACAACTCTATAGGCGCCCTAAGTTTTCTTACATCGCATTATTACATTTTACGTCAATCCCACGAATGATTATTGTGATTGCGTGATTTTATGATCTTTCATTTACTTTTATTATAAAACTTATTATTGCTTTTGAGTAGGTTACTTCAATGTGACTAATTGTAGGAGTAATTAGATTAAAATATTACGCAAAGCCGATTTGATCTCTAGAATTTCCAAGTGCTTAAGAGTCCTATTACATTTTTTACGCAAATTCATGATTTTTGACGCAGTAATTTTCAGCAGCTGTAAGATATTTTAATTATTTGCTTATGGATAACGATAGTGCCATTCTCTTTCTTGTAAGTTGGAGTTACACATTTTCATTTTTCTTTTCGTGTAATTTACTATAAATATTTTACGAACTCAGTTTGCAAGAAAAACCGTCGGTGATGAAACTTTGACGCTCAAATTCACATTGTTACATTCAATTCTTATAAAAACTAAAATTACTAAAAGATAAGTTGAATGTTTGACTTGCTTATTGGAGTTCTAAAATTTCTTAAAATTCCTTGAGTTTTCACGGAAAAAATCGTAAAGAAAGCGTAATTTAAGCCGTAAATGTCTTGATTCAGCGTCCATTGTATTCCAAATAAACTCAATTTTATCAAATAAATTAATATGATTTAAAACTTCGATCTACAATGAAAACGTTTCATTAGTTTTCGTTTGTCAATATAATAAGACAAAATTACAATAAATCAAATTAAAGTAGTATAATTCTGCGTCAATACAGCTCGCACCTCAGTTTCATGTCAGTCTGGTCTCTAATTTTCGTCGATAACAATTGAAAATCGTCCGGAGATCGCTATTATTATCGACTCGTGTACGCCGATCGAAATAATTTGATCCAGGAAGTAAAAATCAAAAATTTGCGAAAAAAATGTAATAGGAGTCTTAAGAACTTAAAACTTAAGTTTTGTTATGTTTACTGATTTACTCACTCAGTGGGTGTAAATTTTTATTAAAAATATTTTTGTTTTGTTTTTTTTTTTCATTATGATGACAAACTATGTTGCTGAAAGGTGATTCAATTTTATGTAATAAAAATACTCAACTCTAACTTGTTTATTAATTTTTTAAGCGTGTTCTTTCAAGGTTTTAATTTGGTTTCAAAGGAAAAAGCTAGTATTCGAATAATATTCGAATAATTCGAATACTGTCTGTAAAAACATCGAATATTCGAATATCTTAAAACTTCGAATATTTACAAGCCCTATACACATTACACACTTTTTAATCCCCCCATGCTGGGAATCATGGCTAGCAAAAAACCTAGTAGAATGCCATTATTGACACCTATCGTCTTATTATTAGATAGTGCATAGTAACATAACTTTGGAACCGGTCTAGAGACGCACGGAATAAAACATCACTTATTCATCGTACAGCATGTTTTAATATTGCAGTAACAATAACTCATGGTTTCTCAGCCAGTTTCGTGGTATTCAACAATCACTAATAGGTACCTGAAAAAACATGGAAGAAATAAGACAATGTAGGAACGCCTACGCCCATTTGCAGACTTCCTACGTTCAACCCACTCGTAGGCTTGTTCGGGATAGGAACTTAGATATAATCTACAGAAGTTGGACGAATGATTAGAAACTTCAGTAAAGTGGGGCAAGGCAAGACGTAGTTTTGAATTGCGGTGATGAACCACAGACACAGATTGTGCTATATTCTAGCATGCTTTAAGCTCTTGTTCACCGCTACCAAATAAACGCTACGATTTAATACTTTTTCCTACTTTTCTGCCATCCGCAGTGAAAATACGGTCGGCCTGCATTTTGTTTTACAGGATCAAAAAAACATTGTGGATTCGTAAAATACGAATATACTGCTTTTACGCTGGACGAAAAAATAAACGATAAAACCAGTGCCTCGTTGGATCTAAAGGCAAAGCGAAAATGTTAATACAATTTTCTGCGAACCCAACAATGCACTAATTAAATTTGAAACATTGTGCTTACCTACCAAACTGAGTGAGTAATGAGTTTACTAGTAGATACTAGTATAATTAGTATCTAAGTAGAATAAGTACTAATTCTGTGTAAAAATCAGAACATATTGACGTAGAAAATTAATTTTAAGACCCTTTCGGTCGTCATAAACATTAACATTGAGGGCTACCGCACACTATAGACAAGACTGTCTTTAGACAATTACCCTACTAGTGCGAACAAGACAGACTATGTATTCTTGCTCGCACTAGTAGGGTAATTGTCTGTCTAAAGACAGTCTTGCTTGCCTATAGTGTAGCCCATCTATAACATTAGCAATGATCTTGGCACCTCCATATTTATTGTACACTTCGTCTGTAATTTTCATTATTGCACAGTTGTACTAATATCTTACCATGTTTTGACATCTAAGTCTAAACATTTGGCTATTTGGATAAAGTAGGACTGTGTTATGAGAAATTCTGCTATCAATATTCATGATTCCGCCTTTCCAAGTTTCTTCAACCGAGAACTGATGCCAAAACAACAAAACCATTCCCTGGGCGTACTGAAAGAGCATGTTTTTGTTGATTCAGATGCTGTAGTTGTTTGCTCTGGAACAACAAATATCTGCCATACATCACAACAGTGTAACGTCGAAGCTGGCTCTTCAATACAGAACATTCCTCGTAGTAGATACTATTTATTCACGGACTCTTGAGAAATGTAGCACTCGCTTTGATGAATTTATAAAGGTTGGAATACTAATTAGAAAGAAGACATTTGAAACTCAGTGTAGCTTTAACGGAGGTTTGACTTATATTTCGGTCCCTTCCAAAGTTGCGGAATAATTCAAGACATCGTCTTGCAATTTGCAATGTGTTAAAGCTTTTAAATTGATTTAAGACTTTAGAGTATAGGCTGATCTCTCTTTTTTACGTGAACAAAGAATTAATCCACCTCAACGTATTTTATTCACAACAATAGGACCTTAACAATATAAGCTGCCTCGGCAGTATGACGGCAGAATTCATCTCTGAGTTGCCGGTTTTAAACTCGAAACTGAACGAATTAAAACGCATTGTCTCACTAACTGGTTCCGATTTCTGGCGCATAAAAGGATTAAAAAGAGTTAGGAATTCATTATATTTTTTTTGTCCGAGTTAATAGTAGTTCCGAGCGTCATTCCGGTATGGTAGAGAGTTTTCAAAAGAATCATTTTAATTGCCCTACAAAGTACAATTACTGGGAGTTCCATAATAAACTTTAATTCCGTAAATATACATGGCGGCTCTTTCATATTTTTTATAATCTGTTACGGACATTTGGAGGGTATAAGTCCCCGCCCCACGCGTCCTAAAAAAATATAAACATTTGGGAGTTCCTAAACGATGTGCTTCGGCATCGAACTCAATTTATGGACGGATCTACGTATTAAGTTATTTAACGTTACCGTTTATTTATTACAATCAGGATTTTTACAGATTTTTTGATTTATAAAATATAAAGTTCTGGTATCTTGTTTTGGTTAGAGTATCTTAATGTTCTGGTTTCAACTGTAATTAACCATTAAATTAATTCGCGTTATTCGAAAAGTTTTGTTTAGAGAAACTGCCTACCGCACTGCTCCAAACTTTTTAACCCTGTGGTTTCAATTCTAAATGACAAAAGCCAGTGCTAAATAAGTCACAAGTAAACTTAGCTGACAGCATTTAGCACTTTCCCAGGCTCGCACTCACGCAAAACTTTAGTTAGAGTATCACGCTCGCTATCAACATCGTTTCGCGGCAAGCCACAACTTGCACTGAACTTTCGTCCTAGCTGCGCACGCGCATCGGCGTCCCATCAACCGGAACCGGTTCTTATGAGCATTTCACCCGCCTAGTCCGCCTACGTTGGACGTTACTTTATAAAGCTTTTGAAGCTTACACTTACCATTCATGTGGTTTAACTTTGATGCCTTTTCGAGATTTGATTTGGTTAGCGTTAAATTGGGTTTGATTGTTTTGGGGAGAGCGGTTTTCAATTCTTAGTTGTGGTCTGTGGATTTGTACATGATTGTCTGTTAATAACTTTACTATAGTGATGCCTTGTACTGAGTGGACTTACTTGTAGTGCTTTTGCTCCACTAATATAGCCATTAGCTCTACTTTCTTACTGTGAGGCTATCCACTTGATTTGGTATTGATATTATGTTAATAGATCAATAATCATTATAACAGCCTCTAAAACTTTCATTAGCTTTGCGATGACTCCAACCACTTGAAAAATAGTTTGGTAACCGCAGTTTGTTGTGATAGCTTGCAACAAACGATGCCACTATACAACCTATCCTTGTGACATAATCCCTTGGCCGCCTTTTACGACACGATCCTATTACGAGTGCAGAAATAGATCTCACACATTCCCACACAAGATTTATAAAAAGACAAATGTATGTTTATAGCATTACAGCTAATTTAAAGCTAGCGTCATCTCGTAAACTAGTTGGTGTATAAAATTACATATTATTCGTCGTGATTAGTCGGCGCTTACCTGACTCACGGACCACAGTCCCGAGACCTGTCTACCCACGCGCTCTTGCTAAGATGGCTGATGGCTATTTGCTTAATACTTGTTATGTTCGTCAAATCCTTTTGTAGTAAACGCATGGACATTTTGTAAATACGATTAGGAAGACCGACTTTTTGTCTGCTTTCTGTTGTTGTGTCTTATTTGTAGATTGTTGATGTCAACATTTAAAAAAGCACTGACGACAGAGAAGGAGGAATTTATTTCTGGATAATCTACTTTATACAAGATTACTTAGCTAAAAAACGCCAAACATTATGTAGCAGATAAAATCTGTCATAAATGCATAGAAATAGATACCATTGAATTCCATTCTAAATCCGTTGAAACTCTTGCATCAACAAAAACAGGGGCCCAGAATCCAAAAAAACTCCCAATAAATAAACCACTTAGTCCGCAACGTGACGTGACATTCCAATCCAGTTTTATTGTTCCCGGCTAAAGGCTACGGTCAATCATCGGGAATAATCGGGATGACACCATAAAATAAAATAGGGACACCATCGGTGACACAGAAGCGTTAGAAAATGCTCTAGTGCCTGCGAAAGACTTGCGAAAATTTACGTGATCAACGCCAAAATGAGAGAAAACTGTTTTATTTCGTCGGTGTAGGTCTTAGAAACTACAATAAAATACATGTGTATGAGCATTATATTTGCTTTCTACTCCATGACCAGTGACGTGACTGGCTCACAGTGCTCACACCCAATAGCCCTTAAAACGAAAGGGCTTGACGATGACGCGACACGGACGTCCACCATAAGCCCATAATGGATCCCATTTGGAATCAAATTAACTGGGCCGAGCCGAGTGTGAACTAAACAGAATACTTTCGTGTTTCTTGTTAATTAAGATTAACAAATGAGTCGAAAGATTAAACGGGCTCGCGAAAAGCTGTAAATGTCAAGAAGACGTGCTAACAGAGCCATTCTTACGAAATATTACAACGGGAAAATTCTTGTGAAACGTTTCTACATCAGTATGAAACAGAATGAGACTCGCTTTGCGAGTATAGAGCTAAATAAGTCACAGAATGTATTTAAAAGTACTTTCATAAACATTCTTCAGAACTTCCCCGTATCTAGGGTTACCATCCGTCCGGATTAGTTCTAGACCGGATTAGTAGTAGATTCTTGTCCGGACTTTGTCCATACCTTTAATTTTTCCGGATTTTTTAAAATTATATGGAATATGATTAATAAAACTACATATTAAGTAAGCTAATATCAAATCAGCCTCTAATCAACAAATAATCAACTTAATAATAAATCTTCCATTGCGAAATTTGCAAACAATCAACTAGTTCACAGATAGGTAAATAAAATATATTCTTCAATTAAAACAAAAATAAATACTTAACACCCCGCATCCTGCCCCCCTCGCAAATGTTTCCATTTTGTGACCTAAAAGTCCGGACTTTTACCGAAATGTCCGGCTTTTTGTCAGGACTTTTCAAATTCCTAAATGGTAACCCTACCCGTATCCCGTATCTTTGCAAAGCGAACAATCTTCATTCCTTTATTAGCAAATCTATAATTAATGTTTTTTCAACAAAAAGCCGGTATTTTTTAAAACAAGATGTAAGTAAGCACGAATACCATCCATCCGTTAATCGTTTCTTAATAACACGAAATTAACACTTTTAAAGCGGCCTCAAAATCAAGATGTCAAAGCACCACATAACTTCACCACAACAGTAAACAAATATGATGTCAGACGACCTTGGCTTGCAACCTTCATAGCGGTTAGCAAAAAAACCTTTGTGCTCAATCAATATCAATCAGTGAGGAGTATTCTAATGTGTTGTCCGGTAGCTTAATGCTTACTAGGTAAAGGCCTTTTTTGAAGTGAAAACTTCTTTAGGTTCACTTTTTGGGTGAAGGAAAAACATTGAAGTCATCGTCACGTAACGTAACGTGCGGTCACGCTTCGTAGCCGTTCGTAGCATCCGCTACGGCGTAGCACCACATGGGCATCCGCGGGGCATAATTTTTTCGGATGGGAAATCATCAAATGACTCCTCCCGCTCTGGGCGGACCAGGAGAGTGTCAGACTTTTACTGACTAAAACCCATCCATGTTCCTTCATCGCCCTTTGTGTTCCGGGGCCACGGTACCTATCTCTTTCGAACAGTCCCGCAACCCCGGTAGGTAAAGGCCTCAAGTATAGACATGGACGAAGAGGTCGCTTTTGCAATTCCAAATTCCTCTCTGCTTAGCAATTTCAACCCACTCCCAATTAAAGCATGTTTAGTTTTAATTTATATCAGTTATTGTCACCTCTACGTAGCCTTGTGCAACACGCAAGGTTGCTTTTTATTATGCAAATAAAAATGTATTTTCTCTTTGTATACTAGCATGAAAGAAAAACCGGCCAAGAGCGAGCCAGACTCCCGCACCGAGGAGTTCCGTACAAACTTTTTAAATGACAAACTTAACTTTGCTGTTCGATCCCTAGAAATGGCTATTGCACCAACCGCAAATAATAAGTTTATAATAGTAAAATCGCTTTTTTAATTATTAAACTACATACTTACAGTTTTCAGATTTTACCTTCTACATGTGCTGTAAGACCTTGCTTTTTGCGAAAATTCGTGATTCTAGGTCAACCGGAACTACCATATAGGTTTTCAACCCAAAACCGGGTACTTCCGGTTGACCTAAAATTGTCAATTTTGGTTAAAAGCAGTCTTACAGCACAAGTAAAGGGAAAATTCCGAAAAATAAAAAAAGTTGAAAAATTAGGTAAATTTTGGTACCTACTATAAAGTTTTCGCGAAAATCTAAATTTGTCCTTATCTTTTTATCGTGTTGACTCAGGATGTTGATTTTTTATACACATAATAGCGACTAACGACCTCAGTATCTACCTATTATAAATTTCAACTTGCTAGGTCCACCCGTTGCTGAGAAAATCGGTGGTGACAAACGGACAGACGGACAAGAAAGTGTTTTTATAAAGGTTTCTTTTTTTAACCTTTTGAGGTACGAACCCTAAAAACAAGTTCTTTTCAAATTTTCACATAACTTTGTAAAAGGACGGATGCTCGATGCTCCATTACTCCAGCTCCATTTACGCCATAATCCGGAGATCTAGTTTCAACTGGCCTTTTTCGAGCCATAGATCCACTTCTGGACACACCCAGTTAGGTGCAGCATCATCTATATTTACAATGGACGTTCATACTTCAACCAGAATAGGCGACTACAGGAGCTAAATTAGCAACTCTATTTGTGGTGGTTCAAACTTCGTTTGAAATAGGTACTGTTAAAATAAAGTTTAATCAGCTTGCAGTACAAAGTGGATGTTACGTCAGTCACTACGGACCAAATAGTGCGAAATGAGTGGTTTTTTGCGATTTACAAAAAATCCATTGATTGGACCAAAAAAGTAAAACACAATGCTAATATGTTGCTTGTAGAATGATTTGCCAAAAAATCAGAATGATCGCATATATTTTAGTAAGGTTTTTACTCGTTAAAAGAAATTTTAGAGGTAAGTTCGTGATTTTTTTTATCGAATAAAATGTGTAGTACTTACTATGTTTTCAAAACACTGTCGTACTAGCATATATCCTGAAGAATATCATATATTTTTCTGGTTTTGTTTATTGTAGTGAATCATATGCCTTTTTAGGGTTCCGTAGTCAACTAGGAACCCTTATAGTTTCGCCATGTCTATGTCTGTCCGTCCGTCCGTCCTCGCTTAATCTCTGTGACCGTTAGCACTAGAAAACTGAAATTTGGTACCAATATGTATATCAATCACGCCGCCAAGTGGTAAAATAAAAATTGGAAAAAAATGTTTTATTAGGGTAGCCCCCCTATATGTAAAGTGGGAAGTGATTTTTTTTTAATTTCAACCCTAACGTGTGATATATTGTTGGAAAGGTATTTAAAAATGAATAGGGGTTTCCTAAAATCATTTTTTGATAATGTCAATAATTTCGGAAATAATCGCTCCAAAAGTAAAAAACAATGTGTCCCCCCCTTCTAACTTTTGAACCATAAGTTTAGAAAATATGAAAAAAATCTGAAAAGTAGAACTTTATAAGGACTTTCTAGGAAAATAATTTTGAACTTGATGGAAACAACAGTTTTTGTACAAAAAAGACAAAAAGTTGTACAAAATAATTTCTGGACTAAGTTTGTAGTATATTCGTATATGCAAGCATTTTTACATAATGGATAACCACCTTTAAACTCATAAGTGGGAACACTTATTGTGACGGACGGGAAACTACGGAACCCTACACTGAGCGTGGCCCGACACGCTCTTGGCCGGTTTTTGCATTATAAAACTCGCGTTTAGCTCCTGTAGTCGCTTAAAGAAGTAAATGATTCCACGGAATAACTACCTACCTCTTTTAACAAAAAAAAAACATTTATTTGCCAAATTATACATTTACAACGTATATTACATATTCTGTGACCGCAATGAGCATAACACTCCAGGAGTCCAAGAGCTAGCTAGAGTTATGACGTCATTATCTACCACATAAGCTTTTATTACTTTACTTTATTCCACATCAAAGCTAAACTTACCGATAATAGAAAGACAAGTTATGTTTTGATCGTGTGACACGCGACATCAATACTTATAACTCGTTATTCAATTACAAACATATCATTCATACATACTTATGAATAATTTATTTGGGTGACACGCCTTAGAAGAACAGATAAGAAAATGTGTAATATTTTTCTACGAAGGGATCACTTAAGGCCTGTTAGAAGTAACTGTACGTAATTGCTTGTTGTTTTTTATACTATCCCTCAAATGGCTTAGCATGATCCTCCGTTACGCCTAAAATACCGCCTAATTTTGAAATAAATATATGGTAAAGTTGAGGATTAATGCTAAGTAGGTACTATGTGTGACGAAAACACGATTCCATAAACTTTTCTCGACAGAAAAAATTCCAAAGTTACCTCCAAATCGAACAATAAACCGCTGGTATTCAAAAACTACTTCAAATTAGATCATGAAACTTTGCATACTAACTGAACTAACTATAAAACAGGTCTTATATGTTTTACGTATTTAGTCCAATCAATAGATTTTTTGTAAATCGCAAAAAACCACTCATTTCGCACTATTCGGCCGCAGTGACTGACGTAACAACAGCTTTGTAGTGCAAGGTGATTAGAACTTTATTCTAACAGTATTTCAAACGAATTTTGAACCACCTCAAATAGAGTTGCTAATTTTAGGGTTAGAAGGGCCTTATTCTGTCGCCAACATACCATACAACAGGTGCAATTGACACAGGTTTCTTCAGAATCCTTGATGCCTAGCGGTTCCATACCACAATTGTTCTTTCTGTAATATGCATTATATTTTAATGGGAAACCTTGACCCGTTGTGTATGTCACAAAATTAATACATGGTAGGTACATGAGTCACGCAAACTGTAATTATAATTAACGTCCATGTTCTACTGAATGGTATTCATTATAGCGTGCATTAATTTTACCATAAAAGCGTACCTAATTGAAATTGTGAATTTTACACGTCGACGTCACGAGGGGAATCATTTGGAAACATGAATCAATCTCGAATTATAAACCACAGAGATCTCTGAAACTTTTTGTAGTTTTTATAAGCTTCAGCAGAAGCCTATTACTTGAACTCTCAATCCCCAATGCAGGTAATTGAAGAGCTGTCGAAGCGATCGGTCTGTGTCAGCTAGCTTGGTGTGAAGCGTTGCTTTCACATTATAAAACACATATAAACGGGTATTTTCGCGAATTTTTACCTTTAATATTTGCCCGACGTTTCGACCGGATTGCACCAGCCGTGGTCGCGGGAAGACTGAAGTATTGGAGGTACCGCCACAGCAAAGCGAATGTGTTTATTCAACTACCCTCACTTGATCTTCATAAAGCGTTGCATTGCGTTGCGTTGCGGCGTTGCTTTCATTCATACTGTCCAGGCCAACTCACACCTCACCGTGCATACTGTCCAGGCCAACTCACACCTCATCGTGTCCTCAATTTTACCAGCTCTATGAAATATTCCAATATTTGCTTATCACAGCGTAACTTGGCTATGTTTCTTTGCGAAGGTACTGGTTTAGTCAGTTAGCCACCGTGAAAGTTTTAAATTAAAAGGAATCTTAATCATCCACGTCAAATCCGCCGTAAACGTTAGTGAAGCACTTAAAAGCTCTTAACGAAAACAATCACTTTTAGGCCCACACAATATTACAAATACGTAACTTTCACTTTGACAACTTCAATTAAAAATATAAAATCTTTAATTAATGCTCAACCAACGCTTATGTACAGTTAGCATCTGATAAAACAAACAATAGGCACGAGGGTATTGAAGAGGAAATGTCATGTAAACTGTGGGTAGTCTACGATACGGTACAGCACTGTCACATGTCACTTTAGTCGGTAACTGTACTGCATACCTTTCCTTACAATGATAGTGGTCGAGAACAGTCGAACGGATGGCTTGTTACCTAATATGGTGGTATAATTCTGCAATAACGCAGCGTCTAAGGTGCGAGAGCGATGCCACGCTAAGAATAATTCATGAGCTTTTCTTAATTTCAATAAATCTGTCTCGTCAACGCGATATATGAACTTTCGAGGATGATTCTAAGTATTTGCATACGTTTCTTATTCACGACATAAAGAACCCACTTCAATCTCCTGGGGGTTATTTACTCTGTTTTACCTTTTATTGACAAAGCTTCTGGCTTCTGTATTTACAAAAAGGTCGTGAACATAATATTTGTTTTCGAAGCCAGTTTGTGATTGTTTTTATTATTTTTCTTGAACTCACAAACTGAATATCAACAAAGGTTTTCACGAAGTAAGAAAGTTTTCCTATTCCGGGACTAGCTGATTGGATTACAATAAACCATTATGATGATAAGTTATACAGTGGAACCTACATAAGTAATTAGTAACAATTAGTCCTTCCAACGCCTGCGGTAACTAATTGGAATTCAATTAAGATAGTTTACACGTATTTGCCATTAGCTTGATTACGAAAGCAAAGGACAAGCTATATATGTAGAGTTCAACTATAGATTTGAAGGATAAAACCTGAAATAAATATCGTCATCAATTCTGCGGTCTCCAACTCGCAACTGGAAGCAATATCTCCTTTTTTGGAAAAGCTCATGTCCATTGCGATAGCCGATTGATTGATTGAAGACTAGCAAGAAAAATAACTCTTGATTAGCTATGTTAAATGCCTTGCCGATCAGCCGATGGTAGACTAGACTACAACGTAATGTCTAGTGAAGTGAATCACGCACTGTTATTATACTTTGTAAAGGCGAAAGTCATCAGCGAAAGTGCTTCACCTTTTTTGTGCAGTACAAGATTCCAAGCGCCCGACTGACAAATTATGAAAAGGTCGAATTTCACTGACATTTCTTTGAAACACACCGTACGTTAAGGTTCGTACATTTTAAAATTTATTGGCCTTTAAAAAGTAATTTGTTGGTTTTTAGTTATGGTGGTAAGTTTGTAATTCTTTTGTAACATTTTGTAGTCACGCATGTCAGGACCGCGTGTCACGTGTAACTGTCACTGACAGTCCTAACTCCTAATGGATTAATTACATTTGTTTCACGTTTCCATTAGGTTTAACATGTTTTTGTAATTACGTTTCACACCAATTCACATTGGCAAAGTAATTGTGAACTGGTGCAAAAATACTGGATAAGATACAGAAAAAGTTTATAGAAATGTTTTAAATCCTTTCTTTCGACTACTAGGACAGTAAACTCATACAATCACATTTACGACACGAACCGAGAGATAAGGCAAAGTAACTACATTTTGTTTTAACTCTAGATTTTCAGACTGCCGTCTTTCTAGCTCCAACAAAGGAAACGAAAACGTATTGTCCATAAGTAAGAGATACTAGTTCACTGTTGACAGCTGATTTCTGGTTTAGATAATCCAATGTTAGACAATAAAGAGAAAGGACCTAATGATCAACATGAAAGTGCAAACCAGGGATCGCAATAACAATTTATCATGTTTATCTGATGGCTAGACAACTCCTTGTTAATGAAACATGGTGTTACGGAGAAAGTAAGTTACCGACGTCACTTCAACTTGAATTGTTATGTCGTATTGTAAATTATAATTGCCATGATTATCCTGTCAGTCTTGTTGAAGTTAATTTCGGAGAAGAAAAAACTGAAGGCTCAAAATGATTTATTAAAGCAATACAACTTTATTATATATAGGTACCACAATTATCCAGTAGCTAGTAGTACCTTCTTATAAACTTTTTTTATGACCTTTAGACAATTATTACAAGACCATTCATGTCTTAATGCACGTAATTTTCCCGTACTTAATAACTACCATATAGATTTCCTGCAATCCCAGATCCATAAACAATTTTGACCTAACCCAGAACATCCTGTCCATTTGCTTATAAATGGCAAGCTTCTTATCAATATGCAGTGGAAAGCGATCGCCGATGCAGTTTGCATGACAATGTACCACCCGCACCGCAAACGTGAACGTCACTTAATAACAGGGTTCGTTTGTGACGTCAGAGATTAAGGAGTACATGGATCCGGGGAACATGTTTGGTCGAAATGCCTTTCGTGGGAATTGTAAGAACGTTCGTCCAAACAGATGAGAAGATCGCGGTGTCGCGAACGGCGAAGTCGCTGTGTTGTGAAACTATATCATCTGCTGACATCGATTTCACAGAGACCAGTAAAATGAATGACCTAGACAGTTTTTACCTGTACGCGGTTTATCAGTTACGTTAACCTATAAACATTTTGAACGAGCAATTTCTTGAAGAAACCGCGCATAGCCTGCGTGTGCGCATCGCCCTACATTCGCGAGTCGACGCGCGTGTTCTGTGAGCATTGCCATAAAAGATCGTTGATCGTACCGTTTCGTCTCAACACGCGTTAGTAAAAATGGTCAACAATCTAGCTGACAAGTTGACAACGGAACTGTGTAGCTCCAGAACGTACTGCAAAATGACATGTTATATTGAGATAAGATACAATATAGTGTTTGGTTATATCAAAGAAAGGTGAACTACGCACCAAAGAACACATAATTTCGAATCGTGAAGAGATAATAATAGCAATATACGCCCAACAGGAACGTCAAAATAACCCAATAATACTACACATGTTAATGCTCACGAAAAGCGATTCGAAAGGTGACCTAACCTTAACTTTCGGAAGAGAAAAACACTCTGGCAAAAACACAAATAGCAATAAATAACTCCGAACTGCCAAAGCCGAGGCAGTTTCTTTTACTCACCATAAACGTAATGCTGCAGACACAACAATATATACGTACCTAAGTACCATATTACTCAAACTGAAACGTTGATAGATACCCGAAGTGTTGTTTATTGGGGATTAATCGTAAATCCTAATTAATAATTCCCCTAGTGGTCAGTCGGCTGATCGGGGAATTAAAACACCTAAAATAGTTGTGGAAATCGTATCAAATTCTCTCCGATTTTCGCCAGAACGTTACAGTATATGCGTTTAATAGTGTTTTGGAGGACTTCGTTTTAAATGCTGAGTTACGATCGATTCGAGAACATTTAATGGCAAAATTGACTTAAGTTCAGGGCCTTGACTCTTATAGCTCTTGGTCTCCAACAAGGATTTATCTCAGTCTAGACCTTTAGTGGCAGTAAAATTGTTTTATATGTACCCCGAAAAGTAGACCAAGTACCAACCTTTTGTTTTGGAAACGAGTTGTGTGCTCGAGTAATGTCACATAATGATGGACGGCCATATGTCCAAAGAAATATTTCCAGCACAACGTGTGGGAAATAAAAATAGGAAAAAAACACGTGGTGTTTTGTGACTGATGGACAAAAAACAGGCAAGACTATTAATTATGAGAAAATATACTCCTCCTTTTGTCTCGTGCACGCTATTTTCCTAAATATAAAACTATATTTAGTAACGCTTTATCATACGCAAGGAAGCTTGACATAATCCTTAACTTCTTAATTTATGATAAAGGAAGGGAGTGTTTAGTCCTCACCATAGAACACACGTGTCGTGTTTGACCTAATTTCGTCAGAAAACATGATATATTTTTAATGAAGTGAGGAATGGCACCGCTGTATTAATTTAACGTCTCTCAGAAATTCGACAGTTCATAGCAATTTAATTAGAAGTTTCGGAGGAAAATTTCTGGTCCTTCCTGGCCCGAAAATACGAAAAGCTGGAGCTATCTAATCAAAATTTATTTGCATTCTGCTCGTTCTGTAATGATTACTTGACCTACATATCATAACAAGAGGAAAATAAAAGTATTTTTCCAAGTATCTACTACAATATTCCAAATTCCCGTTCTGAACAACCAAATAGCATGAATAGAAAGCAATGGTTATTGATTTTACCTTTGGATAAGGATACGTAACATAATGGGTTCAAAGGATATCCAGAGGGTCTTTATTGCTTTTCATAGTGTTGACGGCTCTATTTGATTAGTATTCAACGTTTTAGACGTAAGTTTTTAGGAATGCTTTAACTCTACCTTTCAATCAACGAAATAGCGTTGCGAAATTTCGCGAAAAGCATTAATCAAACTATTTATTATAAACTCCGCCAAACAAGCTAGCAAGCGGAAATTGAAAACTAGCCGACAGACAGTTGACAGACAACATAAATCAAATCTGCGACTGCGGAGCTTTCTTGAGTGCTATCGACTGCAGGCCTCAGGCCTCTTGAAAATTAGGCCTAGTCTAGCTACAAAGCGGTTGAGCGCAGCTGCCATCTTCGAAGGCCGAGATGAAAATGTAGGTTAAAAGTAGTTTTGTATCTCTCCACCTATCTCTGGAAAAGCTATAAAGCTGATATGAAACATTACGAACTAGAATGCATCGATAGTACTCGTATCATCAGTACAAGCTTACAACATGTTTAGGCATTCATAGAATATAACAATAATTATCTGGGTCTTCCCACGGCTGTCGTCCATTCCCCTTTAGTGACCCTGCCAATTACAATGGGAATTGGGAGCGGTTTTAATTTTAGATATGCATACATATCTGATGATCCACACGGCTATAATTAAACTGGCTCGTGTTGAAATTGTATTAAGAAAGGAAATAAATATTTAATGACTAGGTACAACATCGTCTAACTAATAAATATCGCAGTCTTGCGTGTGTGTACTGTGTATCTCGGAAGCGAAAATTCATCTAGATGAGGTAAACGCTGCGGTGAGCCTACATTTACTCTCTATTGTTAGAACTGAAGTATTCTGACTAAGACCAGACACCTGCCGGACGCGGGTACCCAATACAATGTAACACAAATTCAAGACTAGACGAGAAAGTGCAAATAATGGTTGTGCTAACATATTGTGTGGGATCTATGGAGAAATGCATACATTAGTGCTGCAATTCAGAATGCTAACTCTTTTTCCTGGTAAGGGAAAGTGGTACTCACTTTAAGTGACATACATTTTTTTACCCGACTACGGCGAAGCCAAAAGGAAGGGTTATGATTTTTGGCAGTCATGTAGTAGTATATTTATGCTTGTATTTACGTATGCCCCCTCCGTAGCGCCTGATCTATTCATCAGATTTTGATGAATTAAGTGTCAATCGATCCGCGGGAGACGCCCCGGGCGTGTGGTGGCCCCCGGCCACCGTAGGCGCGGGCCTGTGGACGGTGGGCTATGGGCTAGCTCGCCGTCCGTCCGTCTCATGACGACAGGCCGTGTCGACGACGCGTTCGTGTTCCACGCGCGCCGATGCCTGCCGGGGTTGCGGGACTGTTCGAAAGAGATACCGTGGCCCCGGAACACAAAGGGCGATGAAGGAACATGGATGGATTTTAGTCAGTAAAAGTCTGACACTCCCTCGCCCAGAGCGGGAGGAGTCATTTGATGATTTCATGATGAGAAAATAAAATAAAAAGGTGTCAATCGATTTGTTGTTCAGTAGTCGGGTTCTAGTTTTAGAACTTATTATGATAGAGTTTTGTTTCCAGATAAAGTTTTATCAATTTCAATGGCAGCAATTTCAGTGGCACAATATCGATCCGGAAAAAGAGCTTCCGAATTCACACGTTGCTTTCATCGCCCCAGTTGTACAAGATGTCATTTGACCCAATAAATCCCATGACAAACGTTCGGTAAATAATAGCGTGCGAGCAATAGACCGTGACGACATATATTCAATATTCGATTCTTTTGCATGGACTATGGAACAATGAAGACTGAATGCAATTGTCGCAGCTGCCACGCTACGGTGCGCCACGTATGTGAAATTAAAACTACCGTCATAGATGATGCGGTGTTGCATATTAATATTTAATTTCCCTATGCTGCATATTATGGTAATAAATCCAAGTGTGGTGCATAAGAATTAGATGTTTCTCTGCGTGGAATTGAAAAAGCAACATTCTGTGTAAAGCAAGTAATGGTAATTCAAAAAGTCTCTAACCTGGCCTTTCCCAATGTAGTATTTGAAGATTTATTGATACTTATGAGCTTTATCAAATCTCGAGTTTTCTATCAATTTATGCCATAATAAAGCTCAACAGAAAATTTCAAGCTTACCATTTACAGCAAATTGAAATTGTGAGATTATCTAGGTAGATCTGTCTTTCCAGTTGATACTTCATTCGCACCCGTTATTTGATGACATATTTATACATAAGTACACTAGTTTACATAGAAAAATCTGCTGTCTGGCATTACTACTGACTGACTACTTAAACATGTAAAACCCGTATCATAATGCCTTTATGTTACGGTGTCCGCCGAAACAACCGGTTAGGCTAAACTGTTTACATCATTCGCTCGAAATACATATTGTTATGCCACACAAAAGTGTATGTGTTCATTGCGCTTTTCTTTACGTACAAGTATAGTGAAAATCTGTTTTCCTCCTGTATGTTTATAAGCTTGTAAAATCTTGGCAATATTGTAAGCCGATGGAACTGTTCGATTGTGCCTCCAGGACAAGTGGGCGACCTTGTCGGTTATCTTAATTTATTCAAATATGCAATCGTATTCAACAGGACAGAAAAAAAAACGTGTTCGATAAACCGAGTCCGACGAACTGATCAATTCTTTGAACAAAACACGAGCCAGAATAATTCTCTTTGCATAGTTGACACATCGTATGATCGTATACATACAATATCTTCAGTGTGACCCATATGTTATTTACATTCAATACTATTATACCTACGCCAAAAATATTTTACAAGTTCATCCATTTGGTAGGCAAGCATTTATAAGTTCTAAATGTGTATTGCATCACAAGTTTATTTGCGGACTTGACACGGCCGAAATGTTGATTGGGCTGCGTGGACGCTGCATCAATGACGTCACTGTTTATAGGATAGGAATAATTATAGTAAATAAATAAAAAATGATTAATGGCACATCGCAACCTTGAAAACAGTTTATGACCAACCTTACGATTCCACTAATCGTCGTTTAAAATTTTGAATATTAACGATGCAAATAATAAAACGAAGAAGTTTCCGATATTCCAATAATGACAAAACATGGAGGTAACAAATATTTTGGTATAATTAGCTGTAATACTGAGAAAATCGATTTGATAGGCATCTGTGAACACATAAACCAGCTAACAGCTCCACAGTACCATAATATCCGTTAGTTGATTAAACTCTGGTGGTATGCAATGTGGCGGCATCAGGCAACTGGCTTTTACTGCTTATGTATGAGGAACTGAATTAATATCGGATAACACTTATCCGTCCAGGGAAGATGCTCATAAATGATCATTTAGAATAAAATGATACTAGTTTCTATGGAAGTAAAGATAGTTACTAAATAGGTAGTGTGAATCTGTAACGATCTTGTTTTCAGAGAAGCAACAACATGTTACTGCTTGGTTACGGTTCATAAAGTTTTATAGGTAAGTAAGTAGTGATATGAAAGCCGAGATCTGATTCGGAGACAGGGACTTACGAGTAATAAAACAAATGACAAAATTGTGCAGTCCAAGAGGTCCTGGTAACAGGATGAAATAATTTTTCTTATGATCGAGCACACGATGGGGTCGATTTATTGTACTCCCACTCCGGTGGTTTTCGTTAATTTCCGGCCAAATCTAGAGCAATTTATTGTGAATAACTGTCGCATTCCCAGCGAGTTACCCCTTACTCGTTTCAATGACTGCATTGTTAATGGTGACGGCTAACCGCAGTGAGATTTTTCAAATTAAAATGCATTTTGCTTCATTGTTATGCAAATTGAGCCCCGGGGCTTTAATTCTATTCGAGATTGCCATGATACTATACGAATACTATCTGAATGCAGTAGCTTTCGGGATTCGTGTCCGGACATGATTTCCTATTATTAGTGGTGTCACAGTCAATGTTCACACTAAACTACAAATTGCATGCACGGTCACGAACGCACATTAAATATCTCACATGAATACATAACATAATACCGATCATGACACATAAAATATCAATAATGCGTAATCGTATACTTATTCAAGACGTCAATAACGATAAGCGATCTTATTTATCATGCCCAATCAAAAATATTATCTTTTAAATAAAAACAAAGCTCAAGGTCGACCCTTGCGGCACACCAACAATGTTTTGTATTTTCATCTTACTGGATCTTTATTTACGGACCATTTCCCTACAATAAAAGAGAGTAAGTAGCGGAGGTGAACCGTCGCGAAGGGGGAAAAACGTAGACAACTGTATTCAATGAAGATAAGGCCAGCCTCATCATGATGGATTCTATAAAACGCCTCGTCCAAGTCAAAATATTATAATTAAGATGATATTATGACGGCGTCATGGCCGAATTTACCAACGATGTAATTTTGGACATAGCATGAACATTTTTGTCGTTTACAAACTTGGTCTTGAAGCTCGTGTCACCTTCACAACACATTTATGGTATACCTTGATGAAGTTGTTGAACGGCGACAATGCTGTTAAAATTTTAGGTTTTCGGTTTTGCACGCGAATAGGGAGTCTTCCATAAAATTTATTACGCAATTAGCGGTATTACAATAAACGGTGACAGTTGCTCGTCAAAACTTAGCTTCCCAGTAGTTTCAAGTATTTTCGCCAGCTAAGCTGCCAACATAACAATGAAAATTAATAGTCTTAAGTATGGAATATGAATATAATTTTTTAGAATAAAGTCATTTTCTGAACGTGGCTAAATAACGATTAGCTCCGCTAAGAAAACAAACAGTGTGAAATCATGTGCGCGGCAACGGTAAAGTTCTATTAGCGGAGGCCGGAAAACATTACGTGACCGGTGCTACCAGTAGCCGTCTCAATGCACTCTCTGAGGATGACTTGGCTTGCAATATTAGCTTACACCGTCGCAGAGCGGCACTTCCGCAATACTGTGAAATGCGATTCAGATGGAAACGCCCGCGCCATCGCTGCTGAAACTAACAAACAATTTTAAAACGGCATCCGTTATTTGCTCAGATGCCGTTAAAGGCGGGTAACAAAATTCCTCATCTTTGATGCAAAGGATACGAGCTCATATTTATGCTCAATTTTATGACTGGTATGAATTGATTACTTCAGTTCTCGCCTTGAAATTATGCGTTAGCTTGCGAATTCCTATTTAAATTATTTTCAACTTCCCCGTCAACATTGGAGGATCTGTAAAAACAATTTTGGCAAAGATTAAAGGTCGTATATGATCTCAGTATTGTGTAAATATCTAAATATCATACGATGGTTATTTTTATCGCCATCGCCAAGACATGAATTTGGTCAGTATGACGACTGGTATAATTTCAAGTGCACATATTACTCCTGAACGGAAATAATTCTTGGCACTGTTACTTATAACTAAGTCACAAGCACAAAACTAGCTTCAAAAACATAAAACAATAAAATAAAACAAATCTCTTCACTTAAAATGTTAAAAACGCAGCGGTTATACAAAAAAAAAACAATCTGGAGCGGTAATACCATGGGGCCGGTAACCATGGTGTATTGTTTTATTTCCACTTGGCTGGCCATCAGATGACGTCACGCGCTGCCACCTTCCGCTGGATAAAGTGGAGACCACGGATGCGGTCAGTAACAGGCAGAGCATTGTTTTACATTAGGGATTCGTAATATAGTGATTTACTACTCTTTGTTTACGAAAGAAAAAATACACTTGTTACCTAGTGATTTACATTTCTACAATGAGCTTTGAAGCTTATAACATTAACTAATTTAGTCTTTGAGCACTTTTTCCCTACCTCAAATGGTATAAGTGAGCAGTTAGCCATGAACGATCCGGCGAGCTAACGCCCTCATTTGGCATTGCCAGCGCAAATAGCAACCATCTGTCTAGCAAAGGACGCTTGGCTCTATATTGGTCTGAGTCTAGACCTAACGCGAGCAGGTTGGCAAATATTAAAACAATAACTTTGTCAGAGTTCATTTTCTCTCTAAATTACTTTTCATTAGTTTTATTGTCTGCACATTTCTAGACGAAACTAGGTGGATTTGGTAGAGACATTAATGGGCGAGTAAACTTGATATAGGTAGGTCTACGAAATTGGGATCGTACATAAAATGTCACTTCCAATAGTTCGAGCAGTTAACGTTTATTTATATCGCAATAAAGAAAGTACTTGATCGTGCACGTATAAAGTTACATGAAACTATAGACGATGATCTAAGGATTTCATCGCCTCACCAATTAATATTTGGCCCATATTAGTCACGTCTAAAATAGCCTTAAATACAGTTCCCAGTAGCAATTAATAACGTGTTCCAACTGCACAAAGAACGCGTTAAATCGATACTGGGTCAGTAGACAAACTATTTCCCTCGTGTAAAAATGTAAACAAAACGGTCGTAAAAGAAACGAAATTAGCCAGGCAGGCACCGCCATGCCATTACAGGCGAGACCAAGTTCTCAACTTGCTAACCCAAATGACTCGTGAAGAGTCGTGAAAACAAATGTGAATTTAAGGAAACCGGATTACGGTTGTTGGTAGACATAATAGTTCTTTTGGTTGAGTACTCGGTCACTTGAATGTATCTTTCGTAGTCACGCATACAGTTATATCACGACACGCTATTACACAAATTGCTAGATATTGTTAGTGAGGTTGGGTCGGGTATATTTAGTTCTTCTTTTTCATCTTCAAATATGGGTGTACGATGACAGATACGAGTAGCAGGTGATTAAGATCAAGTTATATCTGAAACAGTGGCATGTTTAGATAACACTACCGAAATAACCCTCCACTTGTTGTGCACGCGTACGGCTATTGGTAACCGATCGATTATTTTCGACGTAGGTACTTTATGGTAACGTCATGGAATTTTTCCTTCGTTACAATTTTGCATGGAAAGCAACCGTCTGATTCACTGTTAAGGAAATTGTATTACGAAACTTTTATCTAAGAAAATTTCCTTATCGATAAATCTACCTTAATTTAGACTTCAATCAGAATACCATTGAATAGTCCCACTAAGTGGGCAACTGTCTCGGCATTTCATAAAATGTCATTTGATAATCTCCTCTACCTTTTTACTTTCATTTAGTACTAAAATAAACTGCCGGCCGACAATAACAAAATGTCAGAGCAACACTTTCACTCGAAGCGAAACATGTTAGATAGAGCATCGGACAGAGTATACGAAAATAAATAGATTAAAAGACACAGACAAAGGGTACACTTCAATAGAAGGCTTTATTGACTGATATAATAAAAGCATTAACCCGCACTCGACAGTAACAAGAGAAAGTTAATGAAACAAAAACTCTTAGTAATATTTTTATCTTTTAATTGTAAAAGATAATTTTAATGTCTTGTGTACAATTAACAGGTACCTATCAGATAAGGTGTTAACAAATTCATTAACCGTCAGATGACAGATAACATCGGATGCGCTCGCGCAGTTCAATGTAGCAGTTTGTCAACAATGGCTCTACTATTGATGAAAGTGTTACACACTGGTTACGACTTCAATGGATCAATTGATAAGCATAAGTGCTCTGCACCTCGGCCATACATTGTTGATTTCTTCGTTCAAGTGAAACTTTTATTCTTTATCTATCGCAGTGTATTTCTTATTCAAATCTTCTGAAAAATATTTGATTTACTATACTGGCCCTTTCTTATCTATTTTGTTTTCATTATCTTGATAATTGAAAAATTACAGTTTTATAACTAACGAAGGAATTTTAAAAAATCGCGGAAGGAATGCAAGCGGAAGCTAGTTATTCAATTAAAATATCTCGGACATTTTTTATCGCTAAGGTGTTACTAACGGTAACTGCATGGTTGATAAAGTTAACTTCATTGGCACATTACAGAGGGGTGCCGTGAGCTCTAGTGGAATAATCCAATTCATTTACGCTACACTCTTCCTCTTCGCTGTGGCGTATTTATTTATAACCTCGCCAATATTCTACTGTTTCCAGTTTGTTTAGTAAACAGCACTTTCACGATAGAAAGGATACTAATCTTGTTGTTCTTTACTGTGAAACTTTAACCCACCGTACCATGATGTGCGCCGTAATAAGGCTTCTTTTTCATGGCTTCGAATTTCGCGGAACGAACTTTAATTTCCTTTCCAAGGGAAGCACATGAGAACACAATTTGGCTATAAAATTGCCATTTCACAAGAGTAGCTATAATAGGTACTGTTGCGGTTAATGGTACTTATGACAAAGAGAACACGAAACTACTGAGTTCACCCCAACAGTTATCTGCATTAATCTTTTTCAGGCTAGTAGGCAATTTGTGTTTTTGGCAACCATTCTTTCGTGGCCTCCCCTGCATTGTCGGCTTCATATAAAATATTCACCAACGATACTATCTATAATCAATTATGACAGCTCTTCGCTTGTCGGTAACAGAGCTCGGGGATGGTACTTACGTTATAAATTCGATCCCTCCGGACCCTCCACCCTCTCTAAGGATGACGTAATGTCAGGCGGAGAAACCTCTCAAGGTCGCCCGAACTGTTTTGATTCGATAAACGTCTTGCAAATTGTTGGTGGTGAAAAATCGGTCACGTTTGCTGAAATCTAAAATTACGTTGGGTAGCTACATAAAGAAAAGTCTTTAAAACAATGTTCTTTACGGTTCATTAACGTCGAGTTCCAGTTGTTTTGTGACTAAAGTTATTGGATTGGATTGCCATTTAGTTACCAACTTCATGGTTCCATTAAGGCTGGAATAACGATTTTTCTAGTGAATAAACCGCAAGGTGGGTCGGCCACGCCCTGTGGGTACCCACAATATCTAATAGGTACTATCATAACGTCATGGATCTACGATGACCTTGACCGCAGAGGTTGAATCATACCGTTGTGAAAATTAAGGATATGTTCTATTTAGATAATGTGTTTACTAGACACTAGCGTAAAATTGTAAAAGGAAAATGTAGTCTCGTGTGTCTCGTGTCAGCTGGATGTCTGACTCACGGCGACTGATCTAGATTATTTAGCTGCCCATAAAACACCCGCAAATCGTTAAAGAAACAGGTACGGCATCTAATGAAACTGTTCGAAGCTGCCAGAATTCTGTAGTTCATTCCAACCGGTCACAGTAATTACATCATTTGTTAATACGAGTAATTGTTATGCTACCTCCTCATTTCCTTGGAATTCATCATCTGTCCCATTTCCAGCTCCATTGAACGTAACAGAATCACATCTGTCAGTGGCCATATAAAACCAAACACAAGGTTACAGGATATTAACAAGGCCCGTGACTCCGTGACCTACCCATGCCATTATAAATACGGCCATAGTTCATAAAAAAATGGACGAATGAATGAGTGAATTTAGAGCAACTCTACCCAGATTGCGACGTTACTCGAATTGTGTAATACTGCAGCAGATGTGGCTTGTAACAAATAAAAATCTTTAGGCCGCCTTTTTGCGTCATCCGTCAGTCTTGTTCCTCTTTTGTCGTGGAAGACCATAGTTCATTGTACGGTATTTTTTATGGGGTCGCTTAGTCTGTGGCCTATTGTAGTCTTTGGCCTATTTCATTTTAAGCTAAAAAAATGTGTGAAAAAGTCATTCTAGTTTTTACAGCGTAATTTACTTACTTACTGCAACGTCAAGATTTCCTGTCTTGTAATAAAGCTGCGGAAGCTTTAGCGATTTTCCTTTAGTTTCATGATTTGCCTACCTTCGAAGATTCTCCTTCCTTCTCATATTTTCTAAAAGGACCGTTCATTGAAGGCATTGAAACAATACGAATGCTCGCACGCCGGAAACTTCCGATGAAGGTATTTCACCAACAAAGGGAGCGAGTCTGAAGTAGGTGGTAGGCACTTTCGGTGCCTACAGCATCACAAGTACCACGAAGCTCTCAACAATCAAGGATTCTTGGACTTTTACACTCGAAAGCTACGCTTGCGTTGACAATCAGCAATATCGGAACTTTCGTTTTGTGCCATTGCGCCGACCGATACAAGGTAATTTACGGCGTTGTTTTGTATGCTTTTTGTTTTTTCGACGGATGATCCGGTCCATCCATCCATCAGAGTGAGGGAAGGAAAGCAGAAAGGACGTGGAGAAATACGTAGGTATCTATTTTGTGAGCAATATTTCTTGTAGGTTAAGGTGTCTTTAATAAGCAACCTTCCTCTATGCGTGGTCTGACACGCAGTTGGTCGTTTTTTTTCGGATGGGAAATCATCAAATGACTCCTCCCGCTCTGGGCGGAGCAGGATGGGAGCGTCAGACTTTTACTGACTAAAACCCATCCATGTTCCTTCATCGCCCTTTGTGTTGCGGGGCCACGGTATCTCTTTCGAACAATCCCGCAACCCCGGGAGTCCCGCAACCCCGGAGTTGGTCGGGTCTTTGTAGATACAAGATTATTCTAAACCTATTGATTGCGTTTCAGAAACCCAATGGAAACAAGAATGAGTGAAATCATAGCTGATGACGAAGTGGCTATAATTAAGTATTATTAGTTGCAATAATAGCAAGGACCAGATCATGACTGCTGGCAAGACTTGTGAGTGATGTCATGTTAGTTATAAAATATTAATCTTTATAGCTATTTGTGTAGGTAGCTATATCCTACTGGTATGATGACATAACAATGGCTCTATTCAGTGTTTTGGTCCAGTATTCGGCTATGAAGCCAAAACACTGAACCTGTGAAATACTTTTGCCAGATTTCAGACAAAACCATTATTAGGTTAACTTTGTTTTGTAGATAGCACTCTAGAGCAGGGGTTCCCAAACTATTTCAGCTCGCGGCGCACATACAGGTTTAGATTTTTTTCGCGACGCCATAGCTAGTTGATACCAGGTGAATAATAAAACAATAATACCTGGTTCCGACCTCCACGAAATCAGAACACGTAAATCTGGGTTTGTTGCTGCAAAAGAGATCAATGAGACTATTCTCTTCTTTCTGGTGGATATTTTATACATATAGAATTTTGGTTCCACGCAATATCAATCCGGAGAATGGTCGACCCTCGCGTCTCACGACGCCTCTCTGTACTCTCTGCGACGCACCAGGGCGTCGCGACGCTCAGTTTGGGAACCCCTGCTCTAGAGTACTTACTTACTTTCTAAAACAATTTGTTCTTTTGACTGATTTTCATTAGACATGGATAAAACAACTGGAAGTCATCGGGAGAGACCTTTGCCCAGCAGTGGGATTATGCAGGCTAACATTACCAGTATTCACTGATCTCTGCAGTCAAAAGTTAAGAAGCACCAGTTAAGAGCTAGCAACTAGACTAGACTACTAGACTAACTAGAACTAGAAACTATATCACATGTAAATTATTATGTTCTGCATAAAGCGGTTCATAAATAATTTGAATAGTTGATCAGATTTCTTCATCAGCAAATTCCAGTTCTTCAGACCACAGTGTTTAGTTATTTTACAAAAGTGTTTTGGTGTGTGTTTAAATAATTTTATTTCTTTTAGTATTTTATTCTTAGCAGTTATTTTTGTGAAAAATAGTTTATTTATTTCAGGACAACCAACAAAGCATACACCAAAAATACATGTTTTAGAACTCTACAAGTAGTTAAGTTCCTTGCTGGATAAAATCTCTCGAGAAATTGTTGTAGAATTGCATCTGTGGTTTTCTGTGCACAAAAGTTTTATGTTCTTTAAAAAATAATCTCTACATTTCATTGATGTAGGTACACAAAATTGTGACATTGTTTTCAAACTTAAAACAGAGCTCATGGCCATTATAAAAAACAGCTATATTTTATAATGTACTTGTAGAATATTGAGTGGGTGATGACGATTTGACATCTCATTGCGATGGTCCATAGTTCTAATTGGGTCAGCAGACTGGGTCAATTAGACTGGCCTTTTTAGCACATGCCTCAGAAATATTTTTCATAACATGCTAGCTATAATATAATAGGTGGGAAGTACCATTAGCTTTAATTGGTACACCTACAGTGATTTTTTAATGGCTCTAGCAACTTTGTTCTGTCGGTCATGATTTTTAACATTGGGCTTAATGATCTTGATTGAATTTATTTATTTATATTAATTACATCTTTTCAAACATTGAGAATTGCCTTGAAAATTGTGGTCTGAAGACTAATTTTGTATTTTTTTAGGGTAATGTATTTGAATGCTCTGTATGAGTCATTTTCTGTGTCCAATCAAGTTTTAAATAAAATTAACTACAATTTAGAATGGAATAAATCCAAGAAACTAGTACACATTACAGCAGCAGCCTTCCTCAAGCAGATTTAATAAACATACAAGGCCAAACAACCCATACAAAGTTGATGTTATCAATGAAAAGTATTATCATTGACATTTAAGAGACAATTTATTGAACAGCTGAATAATCAACCCAGGTACTTGCAGGAACCATGTACCAATGACATATATAGAGTACAAAGATAAAAAAGGAATTTTCAACGCCGTTTGCATGTAAAATGTATGAAGATACCATGTAGGTCGGACTCAACAACCGCACACAAAAATATATATTTAGCTATGATCCCCAATGACATCATATTTGACCGAAAATCGGCAGAGTAACCCAGAAAAAAGCGCCGCATAGTTGCGCCTGAAATAGGTCATATCCCCGTTTAGAGTGACCACCTATCCTGAGTACCCCGGTCATACATGATGCGCGAAAACACCCTGCTTTCCGCACCGCTTCGATTAACCGGTATTACTACATAATGCCAGCGTTGTAGCAGCTCCAAAAAATATAAACATAACCTATAGGTCTTGCCGAGTTTACGGAGAAGTTCTGAGGTCAGATGATGCGAAAAATCGCTGTGAAAAAATAAATTAAAAAGTCATATCGGTACCTGTTTACTTTTGTTGTCGATCCCGTTCGCCTTGCCGTCTGGTACGTTGCCGTTGTTTTCCTCACTTTTTTCACTTTTCACACCCTCCAACGCCATATTCAAACGCTTATTTTATTCACTGTCATGCGAGAAATGTAATAATTTCCCGTATTTCACCGTACATGAAATATTTTGTCACAAATTCAATACGAGCAAACACTCCCATAGACAAGGGGCTGTCACAACCCACAACGCGTCGCAGTAGCGGACGCATTGAGCGCGAATGAAAAATGAAACGGATTCGCTACGGGAGAGAGAGAGCGAACCAATCGTAGAGCTGCGGAGTTGACCAACCGTAGTATTTCGCTAAGCTGGGATTAGAATCGAATCGAAATAAAGAATTACAGAAAAAGAATGAAAAATATCCTGAATAAAAATTAAAATATACATTATTAATTTTTGACATTATGGGCTCATGAGGTTGGGGCTTTTAATAATTAAGGCGCGAAGAGATATTTTAAAAATCATGCAACATTCCGTACTACTAAATATGTTTGTGAATATTGTAAAATCTACCTCTGTGGAATTTAATTAGGGAGAGTAAGCCCATAAACTAGGTAATTATGTACTAAATTAGCTGATGTTATAAAATACCTAATTCAAACGAGATTAGGGATGTAGAGTTAATATAAATGATGATGTTTAATTGCTATTTTCAGTGTTACTTAGTCTTGTTTAGCAAATTATTAATAGTTGATTATAATAGGTAGTTGTGATAATTATCAGCCTCTTAAAGCAAGGCTCTAAGCTACAGTTTTATTTATTAACTTTCGCATAGTTTAACTTAATTTTTCCCGCTTTCGACTTTTTTTATCACTTACCAATCTACCATTGACATTTAATAGTAGCATAGACAATTTGTAGAAGCAAGGCATCATGACAAAATGAATTTCTTTGATCAACTAAATAAAAAAAATATGACTGCACATAAAAATTGGTAATGATTCAGTTAATGATTTCTGTAAAATGTGAGAAATAACTAAAAAACGGCAAATTTAAAATATTTGCATAGCATTATGGAGGACCTAAGACACCGGTACTAGCGCCATCTAGACACTTAGTAGCGTACCATAGGTGGCGTTATTTTTCATCACTTATCAATAGATGGCGTTAGCTGTGTCTTTTTTATACAAATAAATAAAGTTCCCACTCTTGGGACACAGGCCTCCTCTCTATGAGAGGGAATGGGTTATAATCCTTCACGCGGGCCCAGTGCGGATTGGTAGATGTCACATGTCTTCGAATTTTTTAGTTCTAGGACATGCCGGTTTCCTCACGATGTTTCCGTTCACCGTTTTTGTGAGCAGTGGTGATAAAATAAATTACACAAAATAATGCGCCTGTCTGGGTTCGAACCAATGACTTACTGTTCGTAAGTCGAGGCCGCCACCACTGGGCCACCGCTGCTTACAAAAAAAGAAAAAGTAAAGTTAAAAGTGAGAAAGTAAAGATGAAGTGTATTATACTCGTGCTTCGTCCTCAAGATTAGTAAGATAGAATATTAATGAACACAATGTAGTAACGCTTAGGTGTTACCACTTCAGCACTATAGTTTAGAGGGTATTCGTTATACCCATTATGGCAACACGATTTATTACCCTAATACTTCCCTGCCTGCATGAACATCCAGTCGGTCGAGCTTCATTCGCTTTTTAGTGCTCAACCACTTCGCACATAATAATAAAAGTAAAAATGCCAAAACGCGCTAACGAAAATAATTTAAAATTCATAAGGAAAAAATTAAGAAAATTAGAAAAAGAAATGGAACGTTCGCGCCGCGATAGACGTAATTGTTTTCGGTTAAGTTCGTCCTCATCTTCGAGCCAGTCTTCGAGTTCGTCCTCATGCTCGTCGAGGAGTTCTACACCCGCGCCGGCGCCACCTGAGAACCCAGACAGTAAGTACCCACATTTGCAAATTATAAAGTGGATATTGGTAATATAACAACGGTTATATTACACCAAACCAATTACCCTGATCACTAACGATCACGTCTAATGCAACAGACTAGTCTGCAGGACTATGTCGCCGCATTTACTTATACGTACCTAATTAAATGGAGTAAACTGTTGAAAGACTACCCACTTTTTATGCATCAGTTTAGTCTGAGGGGCTATATCGCCGCTTAAAATAATAAACATGGAGTCTTTGTTCGTAATTGACCTACTATTATGCTTCAGATTAGTCTTTGGGACTACATCGCCGCATAATGTGTAACTTAATTGTTTGTAGGTATCTTAGTTTTATGCATCAGATTAGTCTATGGGACTATATCGCCGCATTTGATAATCACTATACTGTGATGACTGATTTTCCGAATGTTACATTCTGCCGATTTTGCATTTCTATGTAAGTAGGTATGCATATTCGTGTTTGTCAAATAGTCTGATTGCTATCCTCTCTTCACAGATCAGGAAGCAACGACAAACCCTGACGAGCATGCAGACACCATCACTGTAGACCCACCAGTCACAGTGGCGGATGACGATGTTTCACCAATGATAGCCGTGTCTACCCCGACAGAAGATGTAATCATTCCAAACGACCACGCAGACTGCAATACTGAAATCCTGGACATATTGGGAGCAGATCCGTCAATAACGGTTGATTACGGCCCGGATATAAACAAAGATGTTGCATCCAGATTTGCTCATATCGCAACGTCCGGTCTGGACAAGGATGTTCGTAAAGATCTTCTCAGTAAGTTTTTAGTACCAGGAAACTGCACTACGATAGCTGCACCACTCCTGAATGCAGAAATTAAAGCCGCCACAACCGATCAAGTACATAAAAGAGACAAAGCCATAGAATCGAGACAGAAGCAATTGGCAGCAGGGATTTCATGCTTGGGCAGGATTATATCCGAGCAGCTTGACGCCAGAGAGAGAAACCATGCTCTACTAAAAAATCTCATGGACGTTGGTCGAATATTATGTGATATTCAACACTCAGAATCCCAAGCTAGGCGTAATTTTGCACTGTATTCACTCAAAAAAGAGTTGAAGGACCAGCTGGATACCACAAAGATCGACAAGTTCCTCTTTGGAAACGATCTCGCCGATACCCTCAAAACAGCAAAGGCCGTCTCAAAATCCAGCTCTGAAATGAAACCAGAAGCAACTAAACCAAAAGCTTCGACTTCGGTGAATAAAACTTACAACCACAGGCCTTTAAACGGGAAGGCGAGGATCCCGGCTCGCAGGCAGGTGAGGGGTCCGCCGCCGCAGCAACTTCCACCTGCTACTCGGAACGCGCAGCCGCCCAGGAATTGGTCGCAAGCATTCTCGCAGCGACCCAAGCGCAACCGCCCCCAATAGATCCGGTACGTTATGCGGGCCGACTTGCCCACTTTTATAAACAATGGTCATTATTAACTAAAGACCGTACTGTATTGTCGTGGATAAACGGTTATAAAATTAAGTTTAACCATCCGGTACATCAACTTAGTGTTCCAACACCAAATACATTTTCTGCCTCTGAAAAGGCTCAGTTGAAAATCATAATTGAAAACTTGTTATCCATGGGCACCATATCCGAAGCTAAACCATGTTCCGATCAATATGTGTCACGTGTGTTTTTAGTACCGAAACCGAATGGCAAGATGAGATTAATTCTTAACTTGAAAAACTTAAACATTTTCATTAATTCAGAACATTTTAAATTAGAGGACATACGTACTGCATTGAAACTTGTATCACGAGAGTGTTACATCGCAACTTTAGATTTAAAAGATGCATATTTTCTCATCAATATTCATCCCGATTCAAGGAGATACCTTCGGTTCAATATTGATGAAAAATTATATGAATTTAACGTCCTGCCCTTCGGTATCTGTACGGCTCCATTCATATTTACGAAATTGATGAAACCTGTCATTAAGTTATTACGATCGTGTGGTTTTATATCATCTATTTATTTAGACGATATATTTCTTGTTGGATATACCCACCATGAATGTTTGCAAAACATTGAGACCACTCAGACGTTATTACAAGCACTAGGTTTTGTTATTAACGAGGAAAAGAGTAATAAAATACCCTCAAGGTCATGCAAATATTTAGGTTACGTAATAGACACTCATAAATGGGAATTAAGCCTACCTTCTGAGAAAAGAATTAAAATCAAAACCGAGCTACAACATTTTAAAATATTAAAACGTTGTAAGATTAGGAAATTCGCTCAGCTAATAGGTTTGTTAGTGTCTGCCTGCCCTGCCATAGAGTACGGGTGGTTACATACAAAAGAACTTGAACGCTGCAAGTTTCTTAACTTACGAAATGACGATAATTATGAAAGACTCATGACAATACCGCAGTCATTGTTACCAGATATTAACTGGTGGTGTAAGGTCATAGATCATTCCGTACATAGGATTAGGAACGATAGTTACGTGTTAGAAATTTACTCTGACGCCTCAACAACGGGGTGGGGTGCCGCATGTAATGGACAAACGGCTAGTGGTAGTTGGTCTAACAATGAGGTTAAGCTGCATATAAATAACCTTGAGCTTTTAGCAGCATATTTTGCACTCAAAATATTTGCTAAAAATTATGAGAATTGCCAAATCTTACTAAGAATTGATAACACCACTGCTGTGAGCTATATTAATCGCATGGGAGGTATTCAATATCCTCATCTTACCAAAATCACAAAAGATATATGGCATTGGTGTGAGGACCGTAAAATTATCATTTTTGCTTCTTATATTAAATCATCAGAAAATGTTATTGCTGATAGGGAATCCCGACGAACCCATCCAGACACAGAGTGGGTACTGTCTCACACCGGTTATCAAAAATTAATAGATCGTTTATTGGTAGTTCCACAAGTTGATTTATTTGCTACTCGCATTAACAAAAAATGTGAAACGTATGTCTCTTGGCACAAAGATCCAGAGGCATCTGCGATTGATGCTTTCACCTTAAATTGGTCCAACCATCTGTTTTATGCTTTCCCACCAGTAGCAATCATTCTTAAGGCCCTAAGGAAAGTTATAGCAGATAATGCTGAAGGTATCATGGTTGTTCCCGATTGGCCTACACAACCATGGTATCCATTATTTCAGCGATTACTTATTTCTAAATGATTAAATTAGACTCTAATGACGTCATTATTCCCAATTCCAGCAACCGAAACATCCAAGCTCACGTTACCCTGGTTGCCGGAGTGTTGTCCGGACGGCCATGCAGCAGCGATGTATCCCAGCCTCAGCCTTAGACATCGTGCTCGCTTCTCTATCGGACAACACTTTCAAACAATACGACGTTTGCCTCAAACGTTGGTATAATTTTTGTTCTACAAATGCAATTGATATGTACCAACCATCGATTCCAATGATTTTAGATTTTCTTACACAGATATTTAATGATGGTGCCCAGTATGGGACAATTAATAGCCATAAATCTGCACTTTCCTTAATTATTGGAGACATTTCTGACGATGATCGAATCATAAGATTTTGTAAAGGTGTATATAAATTAAGACCGCCGTTACCGCGGTATAACGTAACATGGGATGCAAATGTCGTTTTAAATTATATAACCACATTGTTCCCTAACGAAAGCCTAACACTACAGCGGCTTTCAAAGAAGTGTTCTACCCTTCTAGCTCTTGTTACAGCCCATCGGGCACAGACACTGTCTAAAATTAATATTGATCAAATAATTACCTTAGATGATAAAATTATAATAAAAATTAAAGATCTTATTAAAACATCAAAAGCAGGTACAACTCAACCGACGCTTTATTTGCCATTCTTTAGCGAGCGACCCGAAATATGTCCCGCAAGAACTCTCTTAGCTTATTTAGCTAAGACTATAAATCTAAGAAATTCCAATCAACTGTTTATTAGCCATCGTAAACCTTTCAATCGTGTTACGAGTCAAACTCTTAGTCGATGGATTAAGTCTACCTTGAAAGATAGTGGAATTGACGTAACTGTGTTTTCCTCCCATAGCACACGACATGCTGCAACATCTATGGCATATAGACAAGGGGTAAGCCTTGACGCCATACGACAAACCGCAGGATGGAGCGGCAATTCCACTACCTTCGCAAAATTCTATAACAGACCAATCATTGGCAAAGAAGATAATGTGGCTGTAGCAAAGGCAGTATGCTCCTCTAAATGATTAATCAGTACATATAAATGGTACTTGCGTAAATTATTATAGAAGTTTCAGTTTTGTTATGTACCTATCTCATTGTTTGTTGTTATCTGTTTGGTTGTTTTAATGGGAAATAAAATAAATGTTTCAGAAGATAAAATTTATTTTAATTTCATATTTCCTCCACCTTCTTTATCTCAACATCTACATTGTGTTCATTAATATTCTATCTTACTAATCTTGAGGACGAAGCACGAGTATAATTAATGATTAAACGAACTTACCTGTACGTGAAGTTCGATCATAATTATACGAAGTGCTTCGTCCGAAGAGATTAGTAAGTCCCGCCCGCCCTGGATATCCCAGGAGTTCCGGAAATATGATAAGTCTCTAAACTAATGAAGCTCGACCGACTGGATGTTCATGCAGGCAGGGAAGTATTAGGGTAATAAATCGTGTTGCCATAATGGGTATAACGAATACCCTCTAAACTATAGTGCTGAAGTGGTAACACCTAAGCGTTACTACATTGTGTTCATTAATATTCTATCTTACTAATCTCTTCGGACGAAGCACTTCGTATAATTATGATCGAACTTCACGTACAGGTAAGTTCGTTTAATCATTAATTATGTTAGTAATTTTAAAATCACAGCACTTCTAACAATTTTTTTTGAAACGGCTAGCACGATTTTGACAGGACTTTTTTACTAGGCTTACTTAATTTATAAAAAAAAATGGGTTCTGTGTAAAAAAAAAATAATATACAATAAGTACCTACCTACGTTTTTTTTAAATTTGCATAGATGTTCATAGGTATTCCATTATATATAAAGATAACATAATACAACTTAGGCCAACGACATAATTTGGCATTTACTATCAGCAAAAGTGTTATTGTTTTAGGGATTTAATTAGTGGCAGACACGTTTACTTACATATCAGTAACATTAAATAGTAGCTGGCTTCTTCAAAACAGCCTGGCACGTGTCTGAATGTGGGACAATCATGAAAATCTAAGCAAAAAAACATGGAATTATTTCTTCTCCACTCGTATAGTGCGCGTCTCGATAAAATTATTAGGGGTCGAAGGTGGTACAACTAAAGACTTAAATATAAATTAAGTTCCTAGTTTGTAAAGATTATTTTGCCCGTTTTCAGTAACATTAGGTGACACCTAGGTAAATATTGTTCATCATCATCATCATCATAAACCTATAATGTTCCCATTGCTGGGACATAGGCCTCCTCTCAATGAGAGGGAATGGGCTATAATCCACCACGCGGGCCCAGTGCGGGTTGGTAGATGTCACATGTCTTCGAAATTTTTGGTTCTAGGTCATGCCGGTTTCCTCACGATGTTTTCCTTCATCGTTTTCAGAACAGCGGTGATGAAATAAATTACACAAAGTAATGCGCCTGTCTGGGTCGAACCCACAACTTATATTATCTGTGCCACACCTTACAAAAAAAAAAAAAAACTACTAACTAAATATTGTTGCACTGTTGAAATTGCAACTCAATGTGCTGAATTATAACATAACATCACGCCTGTAATCCCGGAAGGGTTAGGCAGAGGTTTAATAGTACAGTCCCATGCAATAGGGGGCGAGCCTATTGGCAAACTCAGACTCCGTGGCTGCTACTGAGAAATTCCTGATGGAAAAACCCCAATAAAAATTTGCCCGACCTGGGAAGCGAACCCCGGACCCCAAGCTCAGCAGTCGTGCTAGCAACCACTAGAGTCCAACGTTAAAAATGCAACAGAGAGTTAAAACGAATATTAGTATTAAATATCGCTGGACATATAAAAATATCGCTGGACATATAAAAATATCGCTGGACATATAAAAATATCGCTGGACATATAAAAATATCGCTGGACATTACACACAGCGCCACCTAGTGCCACACTAAGCAACGAGGCTTATGTCGTGGACACCAGATAGCTGATATAGGTACTACATAGATACTTTTTGTTTGTATATACATACTTATTGTATATAAATATCCATGACTAGGAAACGAATGTCCATGCTCATCACACAAACATTAGCTCCTACCGGGATTCGAACCCGCCGTGCAAGTACAATACGGCCGACGATCACAAAACAATAGAGCGATCGATTTAGGAGGAGTCTTATTTGATAACCCGATTGGCGCAGCCGTAGTGAGGCTGCCTTACGTGCTTAGGGTCCTGGCAGTGCAAGTACGTAGGAATCGATTCGATAAATCTGACAGTAATTCTCGACAAAATGAGTTTATAAGTCTGTCAGATTTATCGAATCGATTCCTACGTACTTGCACTGCCAGGACCCTAAGCACGTAAGGCAGCCTCACTACGGCTGCGCCAATCGGGTTATCAAATAAGACTCCTCCTAAATCGGCAAATTGATTTGAGTTGTGAACTAATTGTGAATCGATCTCTCTATTGTTTTGTGATCTTCATATTTTGCTACTTATGACTTGACTTGGTTATGGCTGTCGCGTGTGCTCAACTGCAGGGCAGAAGCTGGTCCTCTAACAATTTTTAACTCTGTCAACAGATGTTTTTAGAAATTCGTCTTGTCCGTTTGTCTGTCGGGTCCGTCCGAACGTCACAGCCATTTTACTCCCAGACAGTTTCACGAAAACGTGTTCATTTTGGACTCTACCCTGCGCTTGTTAAAATTTAATTATTATGTTATCTCAGGCAATGACGTATTATATATAGACACGTCATGAACCAACATCGCGGCGCTTAAAAACGGCGAAAATACTAGAACTACTTATAAGCGTGAAGAAAGAGAAAGAAAATATGACACCGAACTGCGGGATGCCTGTTGCGAGAGGGAGATAAATATACATCTTCAGTCACGTCACAGGATTTATTAAATTATAAACAAACGTAGCGTCGTGCGACAGGTTGGTGCGTAACTAAGCGCGATGTGGCCAATTGGCTTCATTTCATGTTGTCATTTTAGAGTGCGGACAACGTATCTATAGTTTATATATCATTGATCTCAGGCTGTAACGAACTTCCATAAAACAGATGACTGATAGAGGTCACGTCCGGGACGACTGGGACAGACACTGACAGACAGACACTAACAGATACGATCAGCGATCTCAAAACAAGTCAATTGTACCAAATGTGAGATATGACTTTCAAGATTTCAAGAGATTGGAAAGGTGTTTGTACTTTTTTCATTGGAGACTGGCAAAGTCACTCCATTGCTATTTTGAAATGATATAATCAAAGTTTGAAAGGTACCTCTTGGTAAACCTAGGTATGAAAGGTTATCAAAAGTTTGCAATACTGTCGTCCTCCCAGCTCGTTTTTGTCCATGATTTGACACCTAATTATGAGTTTATTAAGCTAGGTGGGCAAGGTATGAAGGTACAGTACCACTCTTCTACTCTCTCTGGTTCTCTTCGGCCTCTTTCTATTCTATTGAAACTCTTTAAGCACTTAGTATGTATTACGGAACCTACTATGTACCTACCTATTTAAAGAGTTTAACAAAGTTAAAGTTACACTTCCTACAACGGGCGGGTAGAGTGTTCCTACACTTAGGTCAAAAATTGAATTAAAGATGTTTTAGCCATTGTGCCCACAGTTTTAATTAGGCAATATTAACGAAAACAGGTGAAAGTCCACGTTATCAAACTGTAACTAGTTGTCGGTCTGATAAAGGTCACATCAGCAGGACATAGGACAGATAACACTATCAGTACCTATCAGTACAGTCGCTAAGAAAATCACTAACTGTTTCAAATACTATGTTGGTAATTAATTAATACACGAAGAAATGTTTTTCTAAGTAAAGGGATCCGTTTATTGTTATATTTTACGTTTTTTTTTCGGATGGGAAATCATCAAATGACTCCTCCCGCTCTGGGCGGAGCAGGAGGGAGTGTCATACTTTTACTACTAAAACCCATCCATGTTCTTTCATCGCCCTTTGTGTTCCGGGGCCACGGTATCTCTTTCGAACAGTCCCGCAACCCCGGAATTTTACCTTACATATAAAAACATTTCTTCGTGTATCTAGTTTATTGTTTTGATCAAGAGATAATAACTCTACCTAATGCTTGTTTCAGAAAGGAATTTTCAGGTGCAAACATCTGGTCTCTAAAATTTGCCAAAAAGTGCCGTCTTACGGTCTTATAATAGAACATAGGCCAACTGATTGATTATAGTATAAGTAGCGGTCATTGCCATAATATCTCTTCGTACGAACCAAAACAAATAAACCATGTATCGTTTTTCATTACATAATGAAGATCACGATAGATGACGATTCCAGACTTGAACAGGCTTATTTTTGGTTTTCAAAGTTAAACTTGAAGTTTAATAAATATAGGTGGGTCAATGACCGCTATTCTCATCTTAACTGGCACCAACTATAGCAACGAATGTCCTGAATACTTACCGCGGTAAGGTAGGTAATCAACACTCCAGTTGCTGTAACAATTATTTTAGGTTAGTTAGGATGCTCTTCCTGCCATCACCAACTTTTGGGTACAAAATGACTGATACTAATAATAATATGTAAGGTTTCTTAGGCTCTCTTAAATGAGAAGAAACATAAAGAATAACAATAATAATAATAATAGCAATTTTCCGACAGCCAATTTCAAGCAAACGTTAAACATTAGGTTTTCTCCTGCCATTTGTATCAAACTGGTAACACGAAAAAATCTAAAAAAAATATATATGTACTGGTCATTTATTCCTCAAGGTTGTAGATTGATTAGAATATTGAAATAAAAATTGAATCGACGCAAAAAAAAACGATATTCAAAAGCAATATTGATCTAAAATGTATGCATTTTCAGCGTCCATTATATTCCAAATAAACTCAATTTTATCAAATAAATTAATATGATATAAAACTTCGATCTACAACGAATACGTTTTATTAGTTTTCGTTTGTCAATATAATAAGACAAAATTACAATAAATAAAATTGGAGAACTATAATTCTGCGTCAATTCAGCTCGCACCTCAGTCTCATGTCAGTCTCGTCTCTAATTTTCGTCAATAACAATCGACAATCGTCCGGAGATCAATATTATTATCGAGTCGTGTAGGCCGGTCGAAAAAATTTGACCAGGAAGTAAAAATAAAAAAAATTGCGAAAAAAATGTAACAGCCCTCTTAAAGCAGGATTGTTTAAATTGATTTACTTGGTTGACGGCTTCGTGATGAGGTTGTTTACACCCTGTACTATAGTAAGTAAATAACTACAACATTAAGTTCCTAGGTACTTAATTATACATTAGATAACTAGTAAGTAAGTATTCAAATGAACTCATTTATTTGAATCAACAATCAGACACGTTGTTCAGTTGAAGTTACAGACCGAAATCAGCCTCAATTTAAAAGTGTTTCCTTGTCATAACAAAATAGAATTCCCAACAGACAGGGACAACCAAACAATTGTTTACCATAAATTATATATTCAAAGATGACGAATATTATATACTACGAATATAAATCATTATTAACTAATTTATTTATCCTCAAATGATATTTACCCTGTCTGTACCTTGTATCGCATTAGGCTCGTCCAGGCACTTGCGTGTGTTTAGTTACAAATGCACGCGCGTTGATATCAACGCCTCGTCGCATTAAATACTACGTTTATTTATTTATTGTTATTATTCTAAATATTAAATTTATAATAGTTGAGTAATAAGTGCAGTGTTCATTAGTAAATTAGGTGTGGACGAGTTTGGAGAGCTGGTGTCTGTTCTTAAAGGCACTCGGTTTTTAAGTTCCTAATTTAAATCTGTGAAAATGATTAAAGGTAAGTTCGATATTTTTATTTTTTTCAAATTGTATAATTAAAGATAATAATATTTTAATGGAACACTAATTTTGAGGAACTAGGAACAGAGAGCGCTAAAATGTTCGATCTTATTGCAATTTCTTCACGACAAACTTTTTGAAATACAAAATAATATAAGTATTCCACAATGTTAGGCACTATTTGAAATTGGGAGAGTGTAGCGTTTATCAAAATTGTAATGTAGCAACTAGAAAATTGTACCTATATGGAAAATTACAATGTTTCTTTGAAACCTTTCCACAGGCCACCTCTACATTTTCTTTAATAAAACTCGAAACTACCGCAAGATTTTCGTATCCTGACATGGATAGAAAACAATTAGAGGGTTTGTGTTCCATAATGAGAAAGCATCTCCAACTTACTACTATAGATAAATACTGAGGAAGTTATAACTTAATTTCACAATTTATTTATTTAGTATCCACTATGCAGACCTACTTTAATTAGGTATTTCTTTACAGAACCATAAAGTGAGTTCAAACTAATAAATGTTCCTATAAAATACCTCTTTGTTTACCACAATCTAATAATACGTTATGTAAATCGATACAAATATGCATGTTGTTTGTACTACTTACTTGATGTTATGTCAGAACAGTGCATGTTGCTCTTAGATGACGCTCGATCAAGGTCCAATGGTGTCGAGATACGAGAAAATTATATTTATTAAGCGACAAGTAGCTGACTGTTGTACAAATAAAATTATCAACTGGGCTTAGAAGATAGAAACACATTAAAGATAAAAACTAAAAAAAAGGAAATAGGAGCTCTTGGCAAACGAACACCCGAACATTTTATTTAATCTGTGAAGGCTACGATTCGTTTGCCGCGATCGGTCCGTGGATGAGATTGATGGGCAACCGATTTTTAAAAAGTCTGAGTCGGAAAACTCGGAAAGATCAGTCAACCGCTGGTGCCAGCTGTCATTTGACAGCTTTACTGAATAAACAGAAGTCTAAAAGTCCGAAAACCAGTCTTTCTTAGGGGTATCGTGTTAAGAGAGTCAGCAAAAGGACAAGGACCGATGCCTACGGGTTGCGGGACTATTCGAAAGAGATACCGTGGCCCCGGACCACAGAGGGCGATGAAGGAACATGGATGGGTTTTAGTCAGTAAAAGTCTGACACTCCCTCCTGCTCCACCCAAAGCGGGACGAGTCATTTGATGATTTCCCATAAAAAAAGGGGTATCGTGTTATTCAGTAAAGGACTGGGTCGTGGAGAAGTGGAGATATCAGGTAGTCGCTCAATGTAACAAACATTGTATTCAGGTGCATCCGTTTAGACTGGAAGAAAGGAATCCAAGTCGAGTAGCAGTCACGTACAAATAACATTATCAACAGGGCTTAGAAGATAGAAATACATTAGAGATAAAAACGAAAGAAAATCAAATGTTACGGTCTCAAGCCCTTGAATGTCTTAAAATTAGATCGATGCTCTTTTGTTTGAAAACTCAGGCGTGTTCGCATCGCAATTAGATAGCACGCAGACTGCAGTATTGCAACAAAATAGATTCGAATATAATGGACTGCCAATCGGGGTGCACGGTAGTGGTCCTGCCAAGACGAGTCAAGCAAAGCGCAAGGGCACTAACCTACCCTGTCCTCCACTAACCTTCCATGTCTTTATATAATATATGAAAGTAGCCACCTATGTCAAAGTAAATCTACATCTATATAACCACCCAAAACGCATACGCTACAAAAATACAATATGCAAAACACGACACAAAAAAGCCGTTTTCAGTAAAAAATTTTTAGGTATGGCACCCAAAATTTATAATAAATTACCTAAACAAATTGTAGATTTTACCAATCTAGACACGCGGGAGCGTGTCAAGCCAAGTTCTGGCGCGCAGCTCACCGTATGTAATATTACACAAACCATTTGGAGCCACTTTTGAGCCCCTCATAACTCAAATGTCAAATTTGGCCCATATATTGAGACTGGCGATGTGTGTTCCAAATTTTATAAACATATCTCAAACAGTTATTTAGATATTAACGTCCAAAAATCGTCATTTTTATGACTGACCTATAGATCAAAACTATAACCCACTTAGATGACCTAGAAATCAAATTTGGCATGCAGATAGGTAATTAGGTGAATACAAAGGAAAAAATCAGAAACTGATAATTTTTTATCATTTTATTATAATTTTCACTTAACTTATAATTAGTGCCTGTAAATCTCTATAATGTGGATTTTAAGATCTTTACGTGAATATATACCTACATATAACGAGTTGAATACCACCCTTAATTTGTTTTAATCCAAATATTTCCGTTTTTGTACTTATAAATAAGAATATAGTAGATTTTCGTATTTATTACGCGTAACTAACCGTATTCTACAACCACTAGCACCACCTATTATCATTTTCAGAAACTCACTCACTACACCATGCCGACTCCATTGATTTATTTAAAAGTGACACTAGATGGCGTATGTACAAAAAGTAATGATATCCCATCAAAAACATAAATGTGAAATGAGAGCCAAGTTCAATATTATATGCCTTGGTTGTTGACTTCAACGACAAAAGAAGTTAAATCTAAATGGGTGCCAAGTTCAATGGTCAGTCCTGAAATTTATTTATAACAACATAAAATATCATTTTTTCTTATAACTTAGGAGAATATATTGTAGCCTAAGGTTAGACTTGGCTAGTTTTCATACACGAATTATATTATAGCCTTCGCAAGTTCAACCTGTTACTTGTCGGTTCTTATTTTATTATTCCGAAAATTTTCCTTGCTGATAGAAACTAACCATCGAACATAATAATTCGTATAATTTGTACGCTTCAACGCAAGGCATAGATGGACTCACTATTTATTATTTATTTGGAACACCCCTGCCCTGTACAACCTAGGCTATGACTAATAAAGATTTCATTTTCATTAATTTTCTTTCTCGAAGCGCTTCGTCGTTTTTTTGAACCCTTATAACTTGGGTTTGGATTGTACCAGATAAACAAAAATCTCGGGATATGTTGCCAATAGCGGACTTATTAAGCATACCCATTATGTTTTAATTGCATCTCTTTATATACTTTAGATTTTATTGATATCTAAAAAACCCTGATTTCGTAACTGATGATCATCAAAATACATATACAGGATGGAATTTTTGCATGCCACCTGGAGGGAAAGTGTTATGGAATATTCAATAAAAGAGCCCATTTTTATGTAAACTTGCTTGTCTTCATTTTTCTTAAGAGACCACAGACAATATAATCATACCATACCATAACCAATATTCTACACTCCCCCTCAATTTAGACATTTTAACAAAATCCAAAATTGTACAATAACTTTACTTATTTACTTACTTGCATGTTTTACATTTTAATATTCCTTATACTACTTATCCATGTTAACAATAACTAATAATAGAACAGCTTTAACTCAAAATAATTGGTACATTACTTTTAATAGTACCTAACACTTATATAATCACTTTAACATTAATTAATAACTAAGTATTTATTATTACAACTTTTATTTAATATTTTAGCGTTTTTAATAGCTTCTTTTATATAAATTCGAATAGATACATGACACAATAGATGTAAAATAGTTACATTTTCTTACTTTAATTTATTACAATAAATTTAGTTTAGAAACAAAATAATTGTGTTTTATTTTTGGTAATGCCTTTGTGAACAAATCTGAAACATTTTCATCTGTAGGAATATATTCAACTGATACTAACTGCTTTTGTACTATGTCTTTTATGTAATGAAATTTAATATCAATGTGTTTTGACCTCTTTCCATTTTCAAAATTTTTAATTAATCTTATTGCACTCTGATTATCTACTAACAAAGTTGTAGGCATATCTAATAAAGATGTGAAATCATATAGTATCCCCTTCAAATATATTAACTCACTGACTGCTTGAGATGCCGCTACATATTCAGCCTCCGCTGTAGATAGGGCAACTGATGTCTGTTTCTTAGAAAACCAATGTATGAGGTTTCCACAGTAAAATACTGCACATCCACTTGTACTCTTCCTGTCTGTTTTATTTGCTGCCCAGTCTGCATCCGCATATGCAACTAGATTCTTCTCTTTCTCTATTTTCTTGTAGATCAATCCTTTCTCCTGTGTAGCTTTTAAATATCTTAGAATTCTTTTGCTTGCTCTCCATAATGATGCTGTTGGTTTGTCCAAGAATCTACTCAAATATGCAACTGGATATGTAATATCCGGTCTAGTGTTCATAGAAATAAATAGTAAACATCCTATCAATTCTTTATATGGTACCTCTATAATTTCTTCTTTTTCTGCACTGAAGTTAGTCTCCATTGGGGTGTTAATACCTTTACATTCTTGCATGTTAAACTTGTCTAAAATTCTAGTTATCATTTCTGTTTGCTTTATTTCCATTTGATTATTATTCCTTGTAATTTCCAATCCTAGGTAGTTCTTCACTTCTCCTAAATCTTTTATTTTGAATTCTTCTTTAAGTTTCTTTAATATTCTTTCATTTCCAAGTAACAGTATATCATCAACAAATATCAAAAGCCAGGTATCCTCATTTTTATAAAGGCAAAAGTCATGTTTTGACTGTATGAATCCATTTGCAGTTATAAAATTGTGAAATTTTTGGTTCCAACATTTTGGAGCTTCTTTCAATCCATAAAGTGCTTTCTTTAGTTTGAGTACTTTGCCTTGATGATTAACTCCTTTGGGACATTTAATATATACATCATCTTTCAATTCACCATTTAGAAAAGCTGTAGGTACATCAAGTTGTTTGATCACTAATTCTTCTTGTACAGCATGACTTAGCATAGTTCTGATTGTTGGTAATCTTGCTACCGGTGCATAATACCCTTCTTGTACTTCTTGTTGAAATCCTTTAGCTACTAATCGCGCCTTCTTGGTCCCATCTTGTTTCTGTTTAAATATCCACTTTGTTTCTATTGCTTTACTCCCTTCTGGTAATTCACTAATTTCCCAAGTTCCTAATTTATTATGTGAATCTAACTCTTTCTTTATTGCTTGTTTCCAATTTTGATCTTTTATGGCTTCTTCATAGTTAATAGGTTCACCTGCACATAAACAGTAGGCTATGTTCAAATCATATTCTTCTAGATCTTTTGGTTTGCGAATTTCTCTTCCTGATCTTGTTGTATACTTTTGCTTTTCTGGTTTATCTTCTTCATATATTTCTGTATTTTCTTCATCATCTTCTTGATACTTCTTTGTTACTTCTTTACTTGTTTTATCCCTTATTCTTCCTTGCTTCATGTTCATTGTGTTCCCATTACATTCTCCTATCTTCTGATCATCTTCTTTTATCTTTTCAGAATCTTCTTTTTCCATTCTTTCTTCTTCATAGTATCTTTCCACAACTCTTTTATCATTCTCTTCTTTTTCAGTCTCCTCTTTGTATTTTATATCTGTCTCATCTATTCTTACATCTCTTGATACTACTATTTCATTATTCTCAGGGTTCCATAGCCGATATCCATTTGGACTGTATCCTATGAATCTCATTTCTTTCGCTCTTTGTAGCAGTTTATCTTGTTTCGGTAAGATATGTACCCATGCCTTCGATCCAAAAATCCTGAGTCTCTTCAAATCTGTATGACCAAACATCTTCTCTGCTGGTGTATAATAATCTATAGCAGAGGATGGACATCTATTTATTTGATAAACAGCGACCCTCACTGCTTCTCCCCATAATATTTTAGGCAATCCTGTTTCAAGTAATAAGGTTCTAGCTCTGTTATAAATATTTCTGTTCATTCTTTCTGCTACTCCGTTTGACTGAGGACTGTATGGTGTAGTGTATTGCTGTATAATACCCTTGGATTTACAAAATTGATTGATTTTTTCATTCTTAAATTCACCTCCATTATCACTTCTTATCTTTTTTACTTTATTTCCACTTTGTCTTTCGTTTCTGTTAATATATTCTATTAATCTGTCAGCAGCTTCAGATTTTCTTCTTAATAAGTATACTTCTGTAAAATGGGTATAGTCATCTATTATTGTCTGATAGTACAATTCTCCTTCACTCGTTGGTATTGATACAGGTCCTGATAAGTCAGTATGTAAAAGTTCTCCTACATACCTTGATCTTGGTCTAGGCGTTCTCACAAATGGTAATCTCGTTGATTTTCCTTCCATACAAAGTCCACAAGGTTTTTCCGAGCTAGGTAATTTCAGTAACCCTAAATGTTTTCTATTAGCGTGACCTAACCTTTTATGCCACAGATCATTGTCATTAATTGCTGAACAACATTTTTCAAAATTTAGTTTCAGATTTATTGCATACAGGCTACCATACAATTCGCCATAAATTACAGTATTACCTTTACCAATTGACACAGATGTTTGATGAAATGTTACAGAATTTCCTTTATCCAATAACCTTTTAACAGAGAGTAAATTATGAGATAAGTCCTTGACTATTAGCGCTTCTACAGTTATAGGTATATTATCAAATACTACATTTAAATTACCCTTACGATTTGCCATTAAATACTGACCATTTGCCACATAAATCTTAGTTTCAGTTTTCAAATTTTGAATATTTGTCATATATTGCTCATAATTTTCCATAACTAAATTTTGAGACGCTCCTGAATCTATGATAAACTTAATGTTTTTATTGTATACACTTGCTGATAACAAATTCTCACTAGCAACAAAAGTTAATAGATTTACCTCGCTTAAAGCACCTTTTTCTTGTCCACGTCCTTGGCCTTGACTTCTTCCTCGATAGTATCGGGTACCTCTAGATTGTCCTCTTCCTCTCATGTTGCCTCTTTGGTTGACTTGTCTGCCTCGGTTTTGTCCTCTCTTGTCATGTTCACTTTTGCACTCATAAGCTTTGTGTCCTGGTTTCCCACAGTTAAAACACGTCAGGAATGTTGTTTGTGCCTGTTTTTCTTGTTCACAGCCTTGTCCTTTTACTTCTGCGTCCAATAGCCTTGCCTTCACAAATTCAATATTGATGGACTTTTCTGTTGTCATAGTTTCTATACTCGTAATAACATTATCGTACTGTGCTGGCATAGAGGACAGAAGATAACATACTTTGTCCATTTCTTCTACAGTACATCCAGCCGCATCAAGCTCGCCAAGTAAACTTTCAAATTTCAAAAAATAGTCTTGTAATTTTTCGGTACTAGAGCATCTGAGAGTTATGAGTTTACGTTTCAGGTGAAGTTTATTGAAAATACTTTTCCTTTCGAAAGTGTACTCTAACTGGTTCATCATTTCTTTGGCCGTGTTGCACTTCTTCACTATTTCTAAATATTTATCTGTTATGCATTGTACTATAATATTTTTAGCTTTGGCGTCCATCTTGACAAAATCTTCATTTTTCATTTCGCTCTCTCCCTTTTCAATGACGCTCCATACTTGTTTTTCTTCTAGTATTAATCGCACCCTAAACTTCCAATTACTGAAGTTGTGCTCTTGCGTGAGATGAGGGAAAACTTCTTTTATGCTCGCATCCGCCATTTTTATGCAGACACGCCGTGACTCGTTCTATCGAGTTTAACAAAATTCACACAATACTTCTTGTTCCACGTAGTTTTCTTCCTCGTTGATGCACCATATTATTTATTGTGCCATTATTGTACACTATTGCGAACTATTGCGCAGTGGAAGCGTATGTTAGGGAATATTCAATAAAAGAGCCCATTTTTATGTAAACTTGCTTGTCTTCATTTTTCTTAAGAGACCACAGACAATATAATCATACCATACCATAACCAATATTCTACAGAAAGTACTCTAAATACAAAAGCAGAGTAAAATAGCAAATTTTACTCAAAGGAAACATTCCTTTATTTTTAAAAAGAAATTAATCTGCATTTAAAGATTTAGAAAATTCGCCACACTCGGGAATCGAACCGGCTAAATTCCAAAAAAATAACTGCCTGTACTTTTATGGCACCAATCGATAGGGTCAATCATAAAGATCAAATCCCTCTAACAAACATGATAAATTAAATGAAAGGAAAACCACGAAATCTTAACTTAAAAATTCAATGGGACAACAATTAAAGCACTTTTACTCAAAGGTCCATCCAATTACTTATGTTAGAACCTACTAAACAATTATCGTTTGACGACATTTATTGATTAAAATGACGAAGAACTATTAGATAGGAAGATTGGAATTTGTACAAACAAACACGTGCAAATAGCAAACTTCTTTCTTCAATGAGAGGTTTTCCTTTTGAGGTTTTAAAAAAAAAACTTAGTTTCCAAGAACTCTATAGATGGCGTTGAGCTTACTATGATAGTTGGTGCCAAAGCCAAAACGCTTGAAAAAAAAACATTGTGTCACGTCACATACTCTCGTTGACTGACACTTTCATTTGCTTAACCTTCCGAATATAACCTACATTTCTCGCGCTTTGTTCAAATCAGATTTTTTAGGTTCCGTTCCTTGCATTATTATACTTACTCCTAGCGCCATCTATCCAGCGACTAGGGAAGAGCTAAAAAGAAAATCCCTCATTGTAAAGGTCCATCCTTTGAATAAATGTGCTATAACGTATTGAATTTATCCCATTGAATTTATAACTTTAGATTTCATGGTTTTCCTTTCATTTAATTTATAATGTTTGTTAGTTAGATTTGATCCTCATGATAGACCTCATCGATTGGTGCCATAAAAGTGCAGGGTATAATTTTTTTGGAATTTAGCCGGTTCGATTCCCGAGTGTAGCACGCGAATTTTCAAAATCTTTGAATGCAGATTAATTTCTTAAAAAAAATAAAGGAATGTTTCCTTTGAGTAAAATTTGCTATATCCGGTATTTGGAGTACTTTCCCTCCAAGTGGCATGCAAAAATTCCACCCTGTATATGTGGTACTTCCCAATGTCCTAGAAAGTTGAAATTTGGTATGTTAGGATTAGTACACAAACAACAAAAAAAATATAAAACAAGAAAATAAAAAAAAAAACATTTTCAGGTAAAATGTTGCCAAGACGAAACCACATGACTCGCACTGTCAAATAGTTTCAGATCTCATGTAGAGCCTAGCTTTTAACTATACACGCCCTATAACTCTACAAGGTCTAACTTCACAAACTCTACACCTTATAGTCAAAATATTTATGTAGCTTAGCCGTTTCGTTATTATGAACTTGTATAAAAAATTGTATAACAGAAAAATCAATAAATTTTTCACCTTACGCCCATGTGAATGTGTTAGTTGGTATGATTGGAAACTTTGAAGCTCATATTTAGTAATAGAAGTTTACTTACATAAACCTACTCCATAATATGAGGTACATTAGTTCCTTGCTTTAGTAGTTCATTTTTATCTCTATATTATATCTGTCTGAGATCTACGCTTTAGACTGACCAACTCCTTCGTTTATAGATTTGAAAGTAATGCTTTGAGTTTGAGAGAACCTAATCATGTGACATCGATTTACTTTCCGCAGTTGGATAATATGGTAATAACGATTTGTACTTACAATTTACTACTATAACCACGAAAGCTACAGCGTATCGTATAACAATTTAGATTGCTAATCAATAACTGAAAGTAATAAAATATCCATTTAATCTTAAGCATACTGTATACATACATACCAGCATATTATGAAATAGAACAAATAAGTCGTTTACGATCGTTTATATCGTCAGTTGCATAGTAAACTAGCCACAAGGCTGAATGCGACGGGCTAATTGAGCCAATAGACAATATTTATCATAGACTATGTACTTTGTTTGTTAGCTATCGACGGTATTGCCTGTTGCCAATATGATCGTTCATTAAACTTGCGTGTAAATGTAGAACACAGATTTGAAATAAGGTCAAAAAGAAGATGCAACATTTTAGGGCTCTAATTTTTTAGACAAGGGATGTTCTGTATAATATCGACTCTTATTTTTCATTTTCTTTCTCTGAAATGTTTAGTGTTTTTTCTCTAACATTTGTAGATACTTAAGATAAAGCAACGGAAAAAGTTTGGTGGAAAACCAAAGATCTTCTCCTTTCGTTTTCCACCAAACTTTTTCCGTCTTAAGTATCTACAAATCTGCCTTATTAATAACATTCTCTACAAGTCTACACGTAACCATAGGCATCGCAAATTCGTAATACGATTTTTACCTCTACAAAACTATAAATTTAGCATGACTACGACTAGTATTTAAATTACCTAGGTCTTACCAATAATATGTAGGTAGTAGTAGGTGCTATAAGATATCAATAGTTGCACTGTGGATCTTAGTTTCTTACACTACACCTACTTAGTGCTTAGCCTTTAACAGTCAACAGTCTGTTTGTGATCTTTAACACCAGCCAATTGCATAAAAAGTCGTGCATATTTTGAGTTGACTCGGTGTAAAACGTACACCTCTTAACGAAGCCGAAAAGCAGTTGTTCTCCCCGTCATTGTGATCATTTTTTTGTTCATGGTTCTACACCATACCTGGGAACCTTCTAGTTGCGGAGATATGGGGGGTCAAAGTTCCAACTTTTTGACAAGTTTTTTTTTAAATACCTACAAGTTTTTAATGTAAGATTTTTACTTTAAACACCTCCACGATCCCCTTACTATTCAATCCATCAATCAGCACAATTTTTTGAGTGCGTTACATTGAGTTCTACCACAAAACATGATTTTTCACCTCAAAAAAAAACTTCCGTTTCCCAGCAAACATTTTTGCGTAAAGTTACTTAGTTTGATGTACAGAATGCGGCTTCGTGATGAGGTCTTTTACACCCTGTAAGTACATACATGATAAAAAGCAGGTTTAAGTAGGTATGATATTTGCCGTTTTCACAATCAATAGGCGACACCTAAAATGAATGCCTGAAAATTATTGTATAGCAAACAGTCTGGATTTTAGGTATTATCTCCGAATTTTCGTACCCGTGTTATTTACCGTTAAAGAGTTCCCTCGTGAGAAGACAATCCTGACTGCAGGATGAGGTCATGGTAGAAGTTACGATTATCCATCAAATTTGAACGCGTCTACTAATTTTCGGAACCGTGCCGTTAACTGTTAAGGAGTTCCCTTTTGTGGAGACGATCCTGGCTGCAGGATTAAGTATTGTCTGTCATAAAAAATATTATCACCAGAACCAAAGGTGTGTACAAAATTTCAGCTCAATCGGTTGGGGGAAACTGGTCTGAAATTCAGATGCAAGATTTGTGTAGGGGATCGCAGGCCGCACGGGTTGATCAATGAGAACAACTGAAGATGCACTAATTAAAACTGTATATTTGATTTAGAACTATTACTATTTACACTGATTTGACACACAATCATTACGAATACTTTACAATAAACACAGAAAAACACATTAAGGGCCTACATCGATACCTCGCACCGGGCATCTGCTCTACTAAGCGAGCGAAAGTGATGCAATTACTTTTGAAACGCAAAAGAAGAGAGATGGCTATAATGTGCGTGCGCTCGGAGTAAGATGACGTATGTGCCAAAACGAATTTACTCTTTTTTTAACAAAATAAAGAATTAAATTTAAAACTACTTTGAGTAAAGTTTGATACAATAATTATCTATGTTTTAAAGTAAATTTCATTGAATAATCCTTAAACGTTACGCCATGATGTCGAAAAAAGTAAAAAATTAGATATAACTTTGCAATTTTTTTGCATCGAGAAAAATTCATTTAATCGTGTATTCCTTTTACACGATACAAGACCAAAGAGTCAAAAAGCATATACCAAAATGTTAAATCCGTATTCCACATACTCAACAAGTTACACGAAATAGAAAAAACACATGTTTTTCGACATATCACCTTAAAGAGAGTACTTAGTACGATACAATTTTATACTTTTAACTCAACTGGCACCGAATTTACGACGACTTTCACGTAATAGTCTGGTAAATGAGTGCTCAAAAGGGGGGTGTGGTTGGAAAAGTCGAAAGCAGAAAATGTGACTTATGAACTTCGTTTGGACTAGTTAGAAGATAAACATATTTAAAAAAGTCCTGACCCCTCCGAGGTGAGCCCGAGGGGGGGAGGGGCAAAGAAGGTCCCGTTTTTTGGTTTTTTGCTTATATCTCGAAAACGATGCGTCGTATAAAATTTTGTTGTACTACACAATAAAACCTCATAAAATTCTCTACAACTTTATTTGTCACACTTTTTATCTATCTCCAATATTTAAAAAAAAAAAAAAAAAGTAAAAAAAAAAAATTGCCAAGTTGTAGAAAATTTTATCAGATTTCATTGTGTAGTACAACAAATATTCGTGCGACACACCGTTTTCGAGATATAAACCAAAAACAACGAACGGGACAGATTGTAGGACAAATTTTAAAAAATTGATCATTTTTCGGAGCTCATACCAATTCAACGATAAGAGATAGATAAAAAATTTCAAAAGCAAAGTTGAAGAAAATTTTATGAGGTTTTATTATGTAGTACAACAAAATTTTATACGACGCATCGTTTTCGAGATATAAGCAAAAAACCAAAAAACGGGACCTTCTTTGCCCCCCCCCCTCGGGCTCACCTCGGAGGGGTCAGGACTTTTAATAAGTTTATCTTCTAACTAGTCCAAACAAAGTTTATAAGTCACATTTTCTGCTTTCAACTTTTCCAACCACAATCATTCATTTACCAGACTATAAGTAAGTTTGAAGATAAACTGAGGAATGCTGACCGAAGACTGTCCTAAACTGTTTTTTTTTTTTGCGGAATGGCATCTCGCAGTTCAACCTAGAGAGGTTGTCGTCTGCTTAACCGGACAATCCTGTGGGTACCTTAAGTGTAAGGCCTCCAGCCAGGGCATAAAACTTACAAACTAAACGACTACACGCTAAGGGCACCCCCTGCGGGGTACGGGCCTCGGCTTAGGGCGTCGCTGGGAGAGGACAGCAAGGGGACAGGCTGGATCTGAGTGGTGTCATTATTTAGGGACTGATTTTGAACTACAGGCGCAGCAACGCGGGCTGGCACGAGTGAGGGACAGGGAGGGTTCGTATCGGGGCGTCGCGACGGGCCTCGACGGCGAGGACGGAATGACGGCTGTTTGCGTCTGTGCTTTCTAAGCGTGCTAGTTTCCTTCCTGCTCTCCTGGAGGAGGGTAATAGCGTCATCGGGATCGACTAAAGTATGCCTTGGGCGGCGGATCTGACTAATTCGCGAGGGTTCGTAACGGGCGGCCGCTGCGATCAGGGGGTTACGGTGTTTAATAGCAGAATCGAAGAAGCGCTTGGATAGGCGCTTCATGAACTGAGCTAACGTGGGGATTTTAAGATCTAAATGTAAACGGTCATTACGGACGTAATAGGGGGCTCCCGTGACTTTACGTAAGAATCGGTTCTGAAGGACCTGCATCCTATAGAGATATCTAGGCTTGGCGTGGGCGTACACGACGCAAGCGTAGGTCATGATGGGACGGATCACGGCGGTATAGAGACGCAATTTGCACCTGAGAGACAATTTGCTCTTTTCCGTAAGTAAGTAATGGAGTCTACCCATTGCGAAAGCAGCTCGGTCGCGAGCTGCTTTGATATGTGGCCCGAAGGTCAGATGGTTGTCGAGAATGACTCCTAAGTATTTGGCTTGCTTCTCCCAGGGGATAGGCTTGCCGTACATAGTGATCGGATTGGGGGAAGTGACATTAGTACGCGATCTCGAAAAAAGAACGGCCTGACTCTTATCGGGGTTAACCTCGATTCTCCATTTCCTAAACCAAGCGCCTAAGACGTTGGCTGAGGTTTGGAGGGTTTTGGCGATTGCATTTTTACAGCGACCGGTGTAGTAGATGGCCGTGTCGTCCGCGAACAGGGCTAACTGAGCTTTTTTGCTCTTGGGAATGTCACTAGTGAACAACGTGAATGCGAGCGGAGAGATGACGGAGCCCTGGGGGACTCCGGCGCGAATAGGGTGAGGAGTAGAGAGCGATTTTCCTATGCGGTATCGGAACGTGCGATTCGACAAAAAGTCTCGCAAGATGAGCACAAGACGGTCCGGCACTCCCAGTTGATATAGCTTATATAATAAGCCGTTGTGCCAGACTTTGTCGAAAGCTTTCGCTATGTCGAAGAACAACGCACCCGTCATCGACGAACGCTGGAAGCCAGCGCTCAGGTGTTCGACGATGCGATGGGTTTGTTGAATACAAGAGTGTTCGGTCCTGAAGCCGAACTGTTCGTTGGGAATGAGGCTCTTAGCTTCGGCGAAATCTTTGAGGCGCTTGTAAATAAGTCTCTCATAGATTTTTCCGAGTGCTTTCAGGAGACTGATAGGACGGTAGCTCGCGGGGTCCGTTTTGGGTTTACCGGGTTTGGGAATTCCGATAACAGTGGCCTCTTTCCATACTTGGGGGAAGAAGTTGTTACTTAGAGCGCCATTGAAGATGGCTGCCAATAAGATTATTAACTGACCGGGGAGAAGTTTGAGCACCTTGTTAGTGATTCCGTCGGAGCCGGGTGCTTTACGCGGTTTAACTGTCCTAAACTGCCAGGAGGCGCCTATTTTATCTATGCGTACATAAGCGCAAGTAGTGGCTGGCCTAACATTTGCGGCCGCCCATTTCTCTATCGGTAGCGCGGAAGCCGGCATTTCCTCGTCCCTCGACACCCCGCTCCTCACCCCTGTGACCTAAATAACTTGGACTCGCCCAACGTACCCGGATGTAGAATACAATGAGGGTTTCTCAGCCAATCAGCTGGTTTGTTTATGTTAATAGTTAGAACTCTATCAAACTAACTCGTACAATTTTACCTAATGATTTATACAGTAAATAGCTCGTATTTCTAATTTCTACATTATATGATGCTATTGTTTTAATGAATTATGATGTCCTAGGTCACAGGGCACCTATTAGTGCTATTTATAACTGTGTGTAACTATTTATAACACTAGTGTGTGATCTACAGAGATATTCACAATCAGTCAGATTATGGTCTAGTTGGCTGTGCTTTTCAACAATTTGACCAATACGTACTAGTAAGTTAAATAACAAGGCAAGTTGAATAAAAGATTATAAAATATAAAGTGTGTAAATAAAAATTTGAATCAAATACAAGATAATGTATTATACAAAAGGTAAGGTTCTTCATCTTAAGGCAGGTACATCCTGAATTAAATACAAACAATGCACGTGTGCTAAGTATCACCGTATCACGAACACCTACTTAATAATTATAAAAATTGTCTTGCATCGATTCCAATCGAAGGACATCAATATAAACAGTCCTTTAAAACAAGAGTTAACAAGCAATTGAACTCATTTACCACTTGATTCCCATTCATGCATCGTCATGCCACAAGTTACTGCCAATCGATAGAAATATTCTAGAAGCTTTTCCTAAGGAAGGAACGATAGCAGTGATGATAGTCTAGTGGAGCGACCCTCGGAGTGCCAAGTCATAGGTCTGGAGTTCGAACCCAAGATACGCACCTCTTATGTTTCGGATTCATGTCATCATGTGTGTATTGTATTGTATAACTAGCTGATGCCCGCGGTTCGCCCGCCCGCAAATTATATACTAAAACCTAAGGATCGTGAAGAAAGGAAGTAGGCTAGGCCGAGTGATGACGGCCCCAACTTACAAGTTGCACTCGTGGAATCGAGGCAGGCGCATTCATTATCATCATCATTCATCATTTCAGCCGTAATAGGTCCACTGCTGGACATAGGCCTCACCCAAGTGGCGCCACATTGACATGTCCCATGCGTCTCGCATCCAGAGTATCCCCGCAACCTTCACCAGGTCATCGGTTCACATAGTAGGAGGCCTTCCGGCAGACACATTACTTTGTGTCATTTATTTCATCACCACTGCTCTCAAAACGGTGAAGGAAAACATCGTTAGGAATCCCATGTCCATGCCTGTCCCAGAATCCCAGTACCAAAAAATCGAAGACATACTAGGTACCAACCTACACTTAGCCAGCGTGGTGTATTATTAATTTATGGCAAACTCCCTTTCTTAAAGAGGAGGCCTGTTTCCCATCAGTGAGAACTGTGAAACTGATTATGTGAAGAAAATCCTTGAAATTAACGGATTAGTGTACAACAAACGCTAATTTAGTTCACATTAGCATTAAGTGAAGCTTGAAGCATTGTGTCAACTTGTGTCCATGTATTGATCGCAGTGTTTGTGTCGATAAGTGATGTGATAAGACTGATAACACGTAACCCCTTAGCTCGGAGCTCAGTCGGCATCTATGCCTTGCAACTGACACTCGTGGACGGAAGATTTGTCATATTCTTGCCAGTTTTTTTTACGTGAGTTTTGTAATAAGTTCTATTTTTGTTTCCATCTTTTGGCTTGTTTCGCCAATATGTTGTTTAGGTTCCATTGAAGAATTATTGTTTTCCGATATATAAAATAATTGAGTTTTGGTTGATTTGTTTCTTTTTTGCAAATTAATTCAATCGAGGTTTTGGTACCGCTTGCTTTTGTTTTCTAGTATTTGTCTGAAAATTCAATAAACTAAAATTTAATTAGATTGCTTTTAATAGAAAACCAATTCTAGAATACAAACTAAAACTTTATAACTTTTGTAAAAGTTATTCTGTTATTACAGTTATAATATTTACTATGATGTTATGGATAATTGGATGATGATTCCTAGGGACTTTACATAAATCCTATAGATCATCCATCATATATCTTACGTTGCACTTTCCTCTTCTTTCTGGTTAGTCAATTGCATAATCATCACTGATTTGTTATTCGATTCGTACTTCGCCTTCGAACTGTATAACACACCACCACCCTCTTTAAAGGGGAACTTCAAACAATCAAAATCAAACAATCATTGAAATTTTATAATCATGTGCCAAGTTTTAAGTTTATAACCGAAGGAATGAGATTCTTCATACAAACTGTCATCGTGTCTAACTTTGTTATTGCAAACGAGGCGCATTCACACCCGAGCCGCAGGCGAGGGTTTTATAGAGCCGAGAACTGCAGTAACAAAGCCCACGTGTATCAAACGACGTTTCCAATACATTTTCGAAGAAATAAAATATATAATTATCGCTATTTTTTGTTTCAGTAAGCGAAATCATGAAGATTGGCTTCATCGGCGGCGGCCGGCTGGCCTTTGCTTTGGCCAATGGCTTCATTTCAGCCGGTAACTATTGTTTGAAACTATTTATAAATTAAAATGTGACTCACAACTTCACAAGTAAAAGTATCTTGAGTCCGGCATTGTTCTAACCGTGCAGACGCTTGGGAATTTTCTACCAGTCTACTCTAGGATGATAAAAAGACAAAAAATAGTCCCTATAGGTAGGTAATTATAGTAACAATTCAGTTACTAAGTTAGAAATAGTGTGTTAACTACGACATACATAATGAGCTGTACAAGATAATAATAGAACGGCTTAAAGCCTTTGATGAGACTATTCAGGTATTCTACGATGTTTGTAGTTTTGTCATCAACTGCGGACTAGATGTCTGGACATTCTTAAATTCTTGCTGAAAAACGCTAATTAGAGTCAATGATCAATCGATGATACCTTGGATTTGGAAATGTTTATACATATATTAAACCTATGAAACTCACTCACATTCAGCCTTAAGGTTATTGATACCACTGGCACTGCTAACAACCCCGTCAAACATCATCAAACATCCGGCTTTACCAGCTTTTTGTATTAGGGTAGAACCAAAGAGGATTAAACCCTAAACCCTCGTTCATCTAGCTAGAAGATCTCTTTTAAGTTAGGAGCAATTTCAGTTTGTCATAGCCAAAATGTTACCTAACGAACCATTGCGTCTTCCCGTAATCTTGGTTATTAAATGGGCATTGACTTCAGAAATACATAATACTTACTTTATAGTCAGCTGTAGGTATATTTTCAGTCTCATTTGATCTTTATCTGTTTACTCTTAAATAACGATATTTCACAACACTTTAAATGATGACGTGACGCAACATTGTCTATTTTGGTGACGAGATAATGAATTAATAAAAAAATAAATTATTTGTATAGTTTATGATTATGAGAACCCAGTTACCTACTTATAGATGGAAATTTTCATGAAATCACGTAGACTTCTTATTTCAACAAATGATAGTTTAAAAAAAAAACTTGTTGAAAAAGTTGGAATTTGACCTCCAATATCTCCGTAACTAAAAGGTTTAGGTTTTACTTGTTGCCATTGCGGGTAAAGTCTGGAAGCAGGAGAGTGAGGATTAGCCAAGAGATGCCTGCAGCCCATTTCAAGTACCTAGCACTCAAATAGTGGGTGGGTTAGCGCGGTGGGTGATGAATACTAGGTAGGCCATTACAGAACAGGACATACACAGGGCATAGAAAACAGGTTGTTTTGACACAGAACTTAACCACGAACTCAAAATTTATCACATACTTTCAATGACTATTATGACAGTAGTTAAGGTAGGCCTAGGTAAACAAATCACATGACATGTCATTACGCATTTATGTACCTAAGTAACTTGTGTAACTTTAACCTAATTTTTGCAGGTTTGGCAAAACCCGATGAAATCACAGCGAGCGTCCATCCAAATGATGTCATCAGTGCTGAAGCATTTAAGGTAAATGTCAACGTAAATAAATCATTAAAACCTATTGTTCTGGCAGTATTTGGGTTTGATAACATTGAAACTGTAGGCAGGAGAGACATAGCAGCCTTTTTTCCTCCCACTACAAGTTGCAAACTCAGATACGGATGGATCACCATTCAGAAATTCATCATGTTGTACAAAACTATGTTTTGCCTATTACAATCGTGTTTTAAACAGGGAAAATAAACAAAAGGTTGACCAAAAAATTACCCAGATAGGTAACAAATAATAACTTCATTGATGTGATTGAAAGGGTATCCAGGTGTAAGAGTAGAGGAAGATCAAAGAAACGATGTACTGTGTTTAGGATGATCATGGTAAGACAGGAGATGTCTGATTAGACGAGTAATAGAGAAGTATGGACGAAGAAGAAATGCTGCGCCGACTCCACATGAATTGGGATAAGGGCAAGACAATGATGACCTACCTTTCAGTCACTGGATATAAACCACAGTGACGATCATTCCCAGAATATACATTATCAGAACAAAACGCTTTGCACGCTTCTGGAAGCCGCTCTGTGCTCATATTCCAAGTTTTTGTAACTATAACAGAAGAATGACATTGCATTTTAAATCTTACACTATATCCACTTTATACAAAGTGCTATATTACCAGTTAACTCATTCTCTATGATTAAAGAGATAGTGCTATCGTTTCATATCACGGAGTAATCTAGTCGTTACGGGTATACTTAAGTACTCAATAGAATAGTCGGCATGAATTGATATTTAACCATCCTATGAAGGAATTAGGAGAAATTAACTCATATCAAATAAAACAATGTTAGTATTTTTGATTCTACAATCACAGATGGTGCCCAAGCCAAAATCACAAAAACAAGAAAACAAATGACTAGAATTTCTCTAAATTGATTAATAAGAGAAAACGTTGCTGCTGAAGATGTTCCTATTCTGCATAGCAAGTGATAATAGCAATATAATTATTCAGTCATTATTTTATGGCGTTCAGTATTCAGATGTGAAATGAATGATCCGATTGATTATGAAGGAAATGCTCCTTTGATGACTAATTAAGACATAGTCAATACAAATGAGAATACAACATGATGAACCACATGATCGAATACCTACTAAGTTTAAATCGAAACTCATTGGGAGTCATCTCGCCTTGACTTTGTATTTAATTTATTGTCATGTAGATAAGAAAATATTACGTCTTAGACGATGTAAAAGAACGTATCTATGTAGAAGATAAACGATGATGTCAATTTGTTACAATATTGTGAAGGTTTAAAATAATTGATCGTAACTTTTTATAAGGTTGTTATTTCCTTTATTTATTTATGTCATTGCATTTAAATAATATCAATCTCAAAACAAAAAATATCAGCCCACCGGTATTGGGAATAGGGTCCAAGGTCAGAGCTCCAGAGAGAGAAACTTCCTTATAATACAAGCCGTGTCCAGGAGTACCGCTTTCTGAATCAAGCCCTTGATCCAGCTGCCTAACGAGAGCCTCCTTTTTTTTTTTTTTTTTTTTTTTCGGATGGGAAATCATCAAATAACCCCTCCCGCTCTGGGCGGAGCAGGAGGGAGTGTCAGACTTTTACTGACTAAAACCCATCCATGTTCCTTCATCGCCCTTTGTGTTCCGGGGCCACGGTATCTCTTTCGAATAGTCCCGCAACCCCGGCAGGCATCGGTCCTTGCGGACCCCTTCCTTTTTGCTGACTCTCTTTGAGGCGCGCGTGGAACACGAACGCGCCGTCGACACGGCCTGTCGTCATGAGACGGACGGACGGCGAGCTAGCCCATAGCTCACCGTCCACAGGCCCGCGCCTACGGTGGCCGGGGGCCACGTGGTGGTGGCCCCCGACGCCCGGGGCGTCTCCCGCGGCGGCCGGGACGTTGAGAGGTTCTCTCCCTCTCACGTTCCGCCACCTCCTTCTCTAGCATTACTGCTTCGCAGAAGGAGGTGACGGTGTCCCATTCCGTCTCGCTCCGGACCATGGCTTGCACCAGGGCCGGACGCGAGAGGTCGCCGCCGCCGATCGCCGCTTCGAGGACACGGCGGTGCTCCGCCCACGCGGGGCACACCTCCACCGTGTCCTCCGGTCGATCCTCACAATGGAAGCACCCGGGCGTTTCCTCCCGCCCGATTCGGTGCAGGAACCTCCCGAACACTCCGTGTCCGGTGAGGACCTGCGTCAGGCGGAAGGTGAGGACGCCGTGGCGTCTCTCAAGCCACTCCTCAAAGAGGGGACTTATCGCCACAATTGTGGCGTGCCCTAACGAGAGCCTCCTCCGGTATTGGTCGACGGTCTTCACAATTAACCCCCACATGTCAACAACCTCGCGAGCCAAGTCAAGATCTTGATTTGCTTTACTTTCTCGGCTTTCACGAGGTTCTTGTTATAAGGTTTATTATTACATAGTGAGTCATCGTTCACTTGCTGTTACTCCGATTTATGAACCATACTTTTCAATTACCTAGTCTTCATCTCAGCAGCAGCCAAAGTACCGCTTTCTACCCCTACTTTCCTAGTTCCCTAGTACCCCTTTTTAGCCTAGATATTAACTACACAATTAGTTTCCAAAAGACAAAAAAAATGCGAACTAAATCTCGAAAATTACACAATTTGCCACTAAAAAGAGCAACGATGAGCATTTCCCCTGATCTCATTTGTCATGAACAAATTAATTCTGCCCATTCCAAATTCTGGAGCACAGGAACTAAGGTTTACAAAGAACAGAGAATTTTCAAGTTGATTTCAATACTCATCCTTAATCATTCATCATCCCCAGAAACTGGGAGCGACAGCAGTGTTCGAGAACAAGCCAGTGGTGGAAAGTTCAGATGTGGTGATCGTGTCAGTCAAGCCTGAAGTGGTGGTGCCAGTGTTGAAGGAGGTGAAGGATCTGCAGGCTTCGAAGAACAAGCTGTTCATATCAGTAGCCATGGGAGTTTCCACTGCTGCTATTGAGAAGGTAAGAATGTTCTATAATATATAATAATGAAGGAAAGTGGAATTTATGTTTTTCCTACTACTACTACTACTACTACATCAGCCCATAACGTCCACTGCTGGACATAAGCCTCTCCCATGATGGGAGGAATTTGCCGTAATCTCCACGCTTGGCAGGCGGATTGGAGATCGCAGTGATGTTTTTCCTACTTCTCCGCTATTCTTTTCTGATAAATTTCATTGCGGAATCTAAGTCAGTTCAATTGTTTTTTCGGGACTTCGTCGAGCTTCATTGTCTCGGCGCTTTTCTGGTGATCGCCACTGTTTCTGTGGTTTGGGAATACCGTGGTGGGCTTGTCTCTGAAAAAAAAGATACTACTACGACCGTGATCAAATTCCGAAGTCTGTTCCAGTGCCCAGTTGATGGCAATAAGTTCGCCCCTACTACGTTGGGACATTTCTCTTACTTCAGATGATAATAGAAACTACGTTGGTAATTTCTATTATCATCTGGAGTCTTTAATTTATCACGGCATCAAGACGTGAATATAAACCCTGGTGACTGATGAGTCTGTCGACTAACATAACTGTAGGAAAAACGATATTGCGGTTTGTTGGATACATCTAGTAATAAACCTTACAGCAACACGTGTAGGTAACGTGAATTTAAATAATTTATCCTCAACTTTATTATTAGGTAAGTCTATTTTAAATTGAAAAAAAAGGTAGTATCTTATCGGAAAACTCTAAATTCTGCTTATGATTTACTAGTATTAACTTGAATTAGGTTAACCGAAAAAGTGGAAGGAGGCCTTTGCCCAGAAGTGAGACAGAGCAGACTAAGAAAAACAAATAAAAACTAAAATTAAAGACAGTGAATCTAAGTAGAGATATATTATAAGTGAAAATAATATTATAGAAACTTCAATAGAACGCATGGATTATGACAAAGATTTTCATAAAGAAATGGGTGTGGATATATTGACTTGATATCTGATAGGGATGAGCGAAAGAATAATAGGTACTGCTCTGACTCCAAATAAATTACGAGTAGTAAGGGCAGAAGAAAGACGATAATGCTTTGTGTATTCAAGCTGATTTGATTTTGTTTTTGCAATTTACTTTCACCAATAATAATTGGAATGTTTTTAGATTCTATAACATCGTCAAGATTGTTTCTATCAGTGAGTGTTTCTGTTTGATTGTCTAATTTATCAAAACAATAGCTGTTAGCCTTCTTATCAATGAGTATCTGTAGAAAGCTTATTTTAAGATTATTGTAATCTTATTTACTTAATAATGTGTTTATCAGACGATCGATTGTTGATAAGTGATCGACACACTTGAAATGAAAGGACTTTACTGATCAATAGATGTGATTGAAGTCAAAACCATGTCGACAAGGCTAATTATGTTGAAGTGCACTGTAGCTCGATCCACTTCCCTTATACCGCGCATGACGCTCAACGCGCTTGTGGAGACCAACCCTGGGCCTGCAGTCTCGACATAGATAACGATCGCAAAGTTAGCGAATTCGGACGCAAAGTTACGATTTCGCAAAGTAAACGATATTTGGTAGTCTCTACACTAAAAGCTGGCGAATGTCCTTGGAATGGTAACGATTTTTGTAGCTAACATAACGATTTTCGCAACACGAATATTTCTAGTTCTAGCGACCATTTTTGACAGCCCGCTAGATGATTCAGTAGCATTGTAAGCTAATTTAATGGTGGTTTTACGGGATTATTGACAAAAATTGTGCCAGATGGGCTTATTACTCGGTCTATTGTCTGTAGCGAAGTACCTATGCTGTGCCCTAACCTATAAATAGGTTCCGGATGTACCTACCCTATGTGTGAATAGGCATCGCTGATATTCATTTCATATGTAGGAAGAGAATTCATTTAAATAAATAAAAATAAAACACAACTGTAATCAATTCCTATATTCAACTTTATTATCAAAGACATTCAAATATTCTATTATCAAGTTCGCTCACACATTTTTATAAAAGTAAATGTATAAAACATTATGTAATGAAGGTCGTATACATGTAGGTACCTATGTATCTTTATTTGCATAAAATGTGATGAAACATGACATTACTTACAGTTATTTCAGTGCAGAACACATTCCGTGTTAAGTACTCATAATTATTCCAATGGCATGAAAATTACAAATCACAGTACATCATAGCTACACTTATCCTATGTCAAAATTTTAAACAAGACACAATCAACTAATACACACTCATCATCTTTATAGTACAAAATAATACATTTGACTAAATGATAAGTACCTACATACAATCATTATCACCAAAACATTTTACACCTCCCCAGCCGTACCCGATCGGGAACGGTGCATTGTTATTTTAATTGTGTCTGTAATTGTGGGTATCGAAGATCTACTTCATCTCAACATGGTGCACCTAAGCCATGTTGAGATGAAGTAGCTCTTCGATACCCACAATTAAAACAATCTAAAACATCTGCATTAATAAAAACAATACTAAACACAAATACTTTCTTCAAACAATACAAAATTAACAATTTTTGAAATACTAACAAAATTAACGCTTAAATTAAATTTCACAATGCATTTTTTATATGGGAAGAATGAGATGAGTATTTTTGTACAAAAATATATAGGATAGGTCAACTACTTTCTTAGGTAGACCATTAGAGTTTAATGGTACAACTTCTAAATATTTAGATTCTATGTACAGGTAATTCTACGAGTGACTTCACACATATTTGAGTAATTTCTATTTTGAAAGAGTTTCATTTTACACTTAACAGGTTTGGATAATTCATAAATGTAACAGGGAACCTCTTTTATTCATTTTAGTTAAATGGTTCTTTGATTTGAAGCTTGACAAGGTTCAAACCTTTGTAAATTGAATATTTTGGAATTGCAAGACAATTCCAAAAGAAATGCTTCGAGTTTACAAAAGAAATGCTTGTATGCAAGACATACAAGCATTTCTTTTGTAAACTCGTGATATCTCGGCTGTCCTCACAACTATAATTTATGGTAATATCTATTATTGGAACACTGCGATTACACTCATATGGTTTTGAAAAAATCTGATCAATATTACACACACTAAGTACACTATTTCACTGTTTGATTTTCTGCTTGTTCTTCGACATTCCTTTACGGTTACCGTAGTCCCCAGTCCCTCGGAGGCCTTCTGTAGTGTGACACAACAGCTCAACAGCTCGCTACATGTTGATTCCGATAGCTTTGGCATGTTTCGACACATCACACGAAATCAGCGTGATAATGAAAAATCCCTTGAATCTGCTTATTTCTGTATCTTGCCGGAAGAGCAACAGAATTGTTCAAGGAGCTCCTATAGGAATTTCAGCTATCTCTTCAAGCACAACGACCTTACGGGCTTTGTCGAATTCCAGTGTCATTTCGCAGCTACTACGTGAATGTAGAAGTATATCCAGTGGGGTGGCAGCTTTAGCCAGAGTTTAGCAGAGGTACTGTTCTCTTGGCTATCAATCAATGCTTAGGAAAACACAATTAGAAACAGAAACACAACTATTAACAACAACAAATAAACAAAACCAATTGACTTTTGAGTTTTGACAAGTTTGACACTACGCCAATGTTGCAAGGAGGCAAAGTTTAATTTCCTTACATATTTAATAGTTTATTTAATTTTTTTTAAACGTTTTTAGCTCTACCTAAGAGTTTTTGTGAAACATAGTGCCTTCAAAATAAGGCTTTTATAATCTCAGTTTAAGATACAAGAAAACCAATTATTTTTATTTAACCATGTTCTCCATTTTTCCCCATATTCAAGGAGATGGGCTTGCAGCCTTGACATTAGTAACGACGCTTACGATCGATATATAATAACGAAAAAATTCGGTTGCAATAACGACGCTTGCGAAAAACGCAAGTCTCTACATCCAAGTTAACGAGCAAAGTCGTAATAAACTTGACATATCGATGTCGGTACGCTAGCGAAAAAACGTATTCGGGTTTTTCGAAGACAATTGTATGCCTTTACAAAATCGCCTTGTTAAGGGGACAAATGGAGAACACGGTTCAATAAAAATAATTGGTTTTCTTGTATCTTAAACTGAGACTATATAAGCCTTATTTTGAAGGCACTATTTTTCATGAAAACTCGTAGGTACAGCTAAAAACGTTTTAAAAAATAAAATAAATGATTCAATATTTAAGGAAATTAGAATATGCCTCCTTGCAACATTGGCTTAGTGTCAAGCTTGTTAATTGGTCTTGCCGTTTTGCGTTGTTGTCATTGGAAACCAACCAATTTATTTGTTGTGTAAATGTTTTCAATGGTGGTTTCTCAAGCATTTTTCATTGATAGCCAAGAGTACAGTACCTCTGCCAACTTTTTTTCTGGCTAAAGCTGCGACCCCATCGGATATACTTCTACATTCACGTTTATGTAGCTGTGAAATGATACAGGAATTCGACAAAGCCTGTAAGGTCGTTGTGTGTGAAGAGATGACTGAAATTTATAAAGGAGCTCCGTGAACAATTCTCTTGCTATTCCGGCAAGATACAGAAATAAGCAGATTCAAGGGATTTTTCATTTTCACGCTGATTTCGTGTGATGTGTCGAAACATGCCAAAGTTAACGGAAGCAGCGTGTACTTATCGAGCTGTTGAGCTGTTTTGTCACACTACAAAAGGCCTCCAAGGTACTGGGGACTACGGTCAAGGAATGTCCAAGAACAAGCAGAAAATCAAACTGAGTGAACGTAGTGTGTGTAATATTAATCAGTTTTTCCAAAACTATATGAGTGTAATTGCAGTGTTCCAATATTCGATATTACCATAAATTATAGTTGTAAGGATACACAGCCGAGCTATCACGAGGTTAAATGACACTAAAGAAATGCTTGTGTGCAAGACAATTCCAAAATATTCAATTTCCAAAGGTTTGAATCTTGTCAACCCATCTTCAAATCACAGAACCATTTAACTAAAAGTAATAAAATGGTGTTCCCTGTTTCATTTATGAATTCTCCAAACCTGTTAAGTGTAAAATGAATCTCATTCGAAATAGAAATTACTCAAACGTGTGAAGTCACTCGTAGAATTACCCGTACATAGAATCTAAATAATTAGAAGTTATACCATTAATTTATAATGCTTTACCTTAGAAAGTAGTTGACCTATCCTATATATTTATGTACAAAAATGTTCATCTCATGCTTCTTATATAAAAAATGCATTGTGAAATTTAATTTTAGCATTAATTTTCATGTTAGTATTTCAAAAATTGATAATTTTGTATTGTTTGAAGAGAGTATTTGTGTATATTATTGTTTTTATTAATGCAGTCTATGATTGTACCTATGCCGTGTTCAGATGAATTAAAGGTGGACAATGTTTTGGTGATAATGATTGTATGTAGGCTATCTTTTAGTCGACAGTATTATTTTGTAATAAAAAGATGATGAGTGTGTATTAGCTATTGTGTCTTGTTTAAAATTTTGTCATAGGATAAGTATAGCTATGATGTACTGTACTGTGATTTGTAATTTTCATGCCATTGTAATGATTATGAATACACGGAATGTGTTCTGCACTGAAATAACTGTAATGTCCTGTTTCTTCACATTTTCTGCTAATAAAGATACTTATGTACCTACATGACCTTCATTTTGCCTGCATTACATAATGTTTTAAAATTTAAACATTAAAATGTGCTACAGAACTTGCTAAAAGAATAATTGAATGTCTTTGTTATTAGAGTTGATTATAGGAATTGATTACATTGTGTTTATTTTATTAAAATGAATCCTCTTCCTACTGAAATGAATATCAGCGACGCCTATTCACTTCACACATACGTCCGGAACCTATTTATATGTTAGTTTCGACTTGTAAGCACAGCATACTTCGGTACAGACTAATTATAAGCCCATCCGGCAAAATTTTCGTCATTAATTCCGTAAAAACCACCATTAAATTAGTTAACGATGCTACCGAATCACTTATCGGGCTGTCAAAAATGGTAGTTAGAAATATTCGTTACTCTTGCGAAAATTGATAAATTAGCTACAAAAATCGGTATCATTCCGAGGATAATCGCTATCTTTGAGTGTAGAGACTACCAAATATCGTTTTTGTTAGCGTACCGACATAGATACGTCAAGAACTCAAGAAAATGTACGAGTTTTGCTCGATAACTTAGATGTAGAGACTTGCGTTTCACGCAAGCGTCGTTATTGCAACCGAATTTTTTCGTTATTTTATAACGATCGTAACTTTGCGACAGCGTCGTTACTAATGTCGAGACTGCAGGCCCTGGATCGGACTTGTTTGCTGATGAATGGAAGACGATAATGTTAGAATGTTTGCGGTCTTCTCGGGTAAAAGGATTATTTAATTTTGTGTTAATGGTGTGCTGTACTAAATAAATAATTTAAAGTTACCCATTTACATAAGCTATTTGGATTGGGAATATGGTAGAGCTTCATCTAGCTTTCTTCTTAGTGTCAAATAGTGTCGATGACAATTTAAATTGAGTCAACCCAACATTTGGCGACAAGTTTGGCAGTTTCAGTAGTGTCCATGCTTTCATCTAGGTTTACTTTATTATTTTTAATTACTTACTGGGACTGTTTCAACTCATATAGCTACAGCATGTGACTTTTGAGACACAATATATAGGTACCTATATTTTTTAATAGGTACTTTTCGAAACATCATGAGAATATCCTAGAACCAAATAGCGTGTAAGTAAGTGGATAACGGGCCCTCACAAATACTCACAATCACTAAGCTCCTCTTTGTGATCGTATGAGGCCTACGTGTCCCAGCAGTGGAAATATTGTAAGCTGGTACCTATATCAATAACTTTCTTCAATGATAGATTTGGACACCAAGCCATCTGTTCTTTGCTTCCTTCTAGGCAAAAAAAAAGGTTTATTCAAGGTTTATTACGTTGGGTTTGTTTGATATTATGGCTAGAAAGGAGGTGTATGATGAGATGACGAGAAGAGAAGAAAACAAGAGCGTGTCGGGCCACGCTCAGTGTAGGGTTCCGTAGTTTCCCGTCCGTCACAATAAGTGTTCCCACTTATGAGTTTAAAGGTGGGTATCCATTATGTAAAAATGCTTGCATATACGAATATACTACAAACTTAGTCCAGAAATTATTTTGTACAACTTTTTGTCTTTTTTGTACAAAAACTGTTGTTTCCATCAAGTCCAAAATGATTTTCCTAGAAAGTCCTTATAAAGTTCTACTTTTCAGATTTTTTTCATATTTTCTAAACTTATGGTTCAAAAGTTAGAGGGGGGGGGACACATTGTTTTTTACTTATGGAGCGATTATTTCCGAAATTATTGACATTACCAAAAAATGATTTTAAGAAACCCCTATTCATTTTTAAATACCTTTCCAACAACATATCACACGTTAGGGTTGAAATTAAAAAAAAAAACACTTCCCACTTTACATACACCCTAATAAAACATTTTTTTCCAATTTTTATTTTACCACTTTGTCGGCGTGATTGATATACATATTGGTACTTCATTTCAGCTTTCTAGTGCTAACGGTCACAGACAGACGGACGGACGGACAGATATGGCGAAACTATAAGGGTTCCTAGTTGACTACGGAACCCTAAAAAAGACATGCTGCGGCGAATCCCAAATAAATTATAACAAGGGCAGGAGAGCCAGGAGAATTAATGATGATCAATATTGATGTTGGGTATGGTTGGGTTTATGTTAGATAAATTCAAGTCTATCTTCAAATTACGTACACAAACAGCTGACGCGAATTATGTTTTGGGTTTTTTTATTTAATTATAATTAAGGGATTAGATTTTATCTCAATTTCTTTAAAGATAAGATTATTATAAGTTTTTAAGTCCTATTACTATTAATAGGACTTACATGGCTTTGTTTTAGAATTACCTACTTACTGAATTGTGAACCATCAGAATCTGAGGGTCGCACGTCACAGCACAGCACAGTGTCACGACAATGACAAGATTTTTTTGCTGTAGGTAGTTTTGTCGTCATAAGTTCATAAGACTAAGAACCCCGTATTTTCTGGCTATCTGTTGTCAGAATATTATATACAGGATCAAATTAAATAGACTTTTGACAGTCCACAGAGTGATTTCATATAGGTAAACGGTTTACATATCACTATTATTGTGGAATCAAACAACTTTTTTTTTCGGATGGGAAATTATGAAATGACTCCTCCCGCTCTGGGCGGAGCAGAAATGAGTGTCAGACTTTTACTGATTATAACCCATTCATAGGTATTCCTTCATGGCCCTTTGTGTCAAACTACCTCCTACTTACACATGTTAATAAAGCAACACTTATATATTTCAATTTTTATATGTCTATCCCGCACTGGTGGATTATAGCCCATTCCCTCTCATAGAGAGGAGGCCTGTGTCCCAGCAGTGGGAACATTAATAGGCTGATGATGATGATGATGATGATATGTAGGTGGGTATAACAAAACTTCCTACCCTTGTCCGACTCTACTTGGGGTCGGCGCAAAATGTTTTCTTCTTCCATTGTCGCCTTTCAGACGTTTCTATTTTTCTACAATGTCCTTTGTAAAAAAAAACAATCAATATCAGTTACAAAACTATACAGGGTGTAAAAGACCTCATCACGAAGCCAAGCATTCTGTATCAAACTAAGTAAATTTACGCAAAAAATATTGCTGGGAAACGACTTTTTTTTTGGGGTGAAAAAACATATTTTGTGGTAGAACTCAATGTAACGCACTCAAAAGATTGTGCTGTGCTGATGGATGGATTGAATGCTACGGGGGTCGTGGATGTGTTTACAATAAAAACTTGTATTTAAAAAAAATACTTTTAATAAGTTGGGACTTTGACCCCCAATATCTCCGCAACTAGAAGGTTCCCAGGTGTGGCGTAGAACAAGAAAATGATCGCAATGACGGACGGGGAGAACAAGTGCATTTCGGCTTCGTTAAGAGGTGTTTTACACCCTTTATACCAAAAATAGAAAGGGCTGCACCAAACTCATACAGCTTCCTCCCTCAATTTCAGGCGCTACCTTCAGAAGCCCGCGTGATCCGAGTGATGCCGAACACGCCAGCCCTGGTACAACTCGGGGCCGCAGCCCTAAGCCGGGGCTCCCGCGCCACCGCTGACGATGCTAAGCTCACCTCACAGCTGTTCCAGGCTGTGGGCACCTGCGACGAGGTGCCGGAGTATCAGATGGATGCTGTGACGGCGTTGAGTGGCAGTGGGCCTGCTTATGTGAGTACTTCATAGGCAGTCTAATAGGCAGCAGACTGCCTCGTTGGTGTCGAGGTTGAATTGCGACTGCGTAGCGACCATGAGGTCCTTCCTGGGTCAGGCAAATTGTTTTTCCATTTGGATTTCTGAGTAGCAGTCACGGAGTCTGGATTTATGCCCTGCTGATGGCAATAGGCTCGCTTTCTATTACATGGGACTTAAAAATCTGGCGAAATGTGGGTGTAAGTAATTACTATTACTACACCGGCCCCATCTAGTTAAAAAAATGACGTGTAAAAGTGTTTGTAAAAACCTACTTGCAAAATAAACATCATTTATCATTATTAGGTACACCTCTGCCCAACCCTTCGTGGATTACAGGCGTGATGTTATGTTATATTCATAGCAAAAGGGTTATGTAAGGGTAAGGTAAGTTTATTGCACCCTTTCTTCATAGCAGACTGAAACACTAGGAATGTAGTAAAAGGGGAGCCGGTTTGGGGGTCGCGAGAATATTTTCGTTCAAAAATGCTTGTAGGGATATGTATAATTTAGTAGAAGACTTGATGTATAATACTGATATTTACTAACAAACCATTCAATAGGCTACTTACACATACGTACATAGGCATGAGACCCACACTACATGCTGATCGTCGGCCTTAGAACTTAACTTTTTAATTTGATGCAGTGATGAGATTTGAAGGTCTGGGGTAGTAGAAGTTCCGGGGTTGCGGGACTGTTCGAAAGAGATACCCGTGGCCCCGGAACACAAAGGGCGATGAAGGAACATGGATGGGTTTTAGTCAGTAAAAGTCTGGCACTCCCTCCTGCTCCGCCCAGAGCGGGAGAAGTAATTTGATGATTTCCCATCCGAAGAAAAAAGGTAGTACACGTTGAGAGATGGATTGGAGAGCTGTCAGTGATACCTAGAGCTACAGCTCTCAATGTTCCACATCTGACTGCGAATATGAACAATCAGCACATCATATTTTATGGGAGTGCAGTCTTTGGCAGAATGAACGCAATATTATGTTGGATAGTGTAAGGTTACATCCGGAGTTATTTACTACACAGACCTTGTAGAAACTAGAACAAATTTCCGTGCGTTCAAGCGTTTTTGCCATACCTATTATTGGAATCAAATATAACTGCTCACAACTTAGGACCCATTAATGTTAATATTTTATCCGTGGTGCTAGGCAACTGGGCCTATCCCAGTTGTAAACGTCCCTTTGTGCCTATTGGCCTTGTTTCTTTCTGTCTCCTGCTGATATGGAGGGAAGTGGAAATTACGGATTTTCGTACTCCTCCGCTATACTTTTCTGATTAATTTCGTTGCGGGATCCAAGACAGTTAAATTCATTCTCTGGGACTTCGTCGAGTTTCATTGTCTCGGCGCTTTTCTGGTGGTCGCCACTGTTGATTCTGGCTTTCAGGAGATACAGTGGTTTGGGAAAAGCGTGGCGGGCTTGTTCCAAAAAAAAAAAAAAGCTACAGCTCTCAAAAAACAGCCTCAAAGATAGCATTTTGAGGCCCAAGTAGGTTCTAAAAGGAACAACTGAGGCGGGGTTTGGTTAACGACTCATCGTAGAGGTTTTGTTTGATTCTGAAATTAATCACTCAGCACAGTCCACAGTAGTGGTAGCTGAAAAAACTAAGCTGACAGGTCATCGAAATTAAGTATTGAAGTAATAAATCTCATCGGAAATCGAGCCATTGTGTTAAATAAACGTTTGTGAAAACATTAGGTACAACGAAGGAACGGCTTTTAGGTTATTCACCTGAAAAGGGTAAAACCTCTAATTAAGTACTTATTACTCAAAAGATATGTGTGTGTTGAGATGAGGAATACCTGCACTGACAGTTCAGTTTAAATTTAAATACTTAATATAATTGTAACAAAAATTTGCATGTCATCATTTTATGATTGACTAAGTTAAGCTACTGTAATACCATTGTAACAACTTCTGACTGTAACCATATTTAGCGGCAAATAAATCTTTGACTTTGACTTTGATTTGGACCCCAAATAAATAAGAGACGGGAATGATGATAAATATTTGTCTAAGTACTCATTTATTACCGGACCCACATAATCCAAAGCCCTAATCGATTCCCCTTTCCAGATCTACATGATGATCGAGTCCCTAGCAGACGGCGGGGTCCGATGCGGCCTGCCCCGAGACCTGGCCCTCCGACTGGCTGCGCAGACGACCCTCGGCTCCGCAGCCATGGTGAAGACTGGCACCCATCCGGCGGTGCTGAAGGATAACGTTACCAGTCCTGCAGGGTCTACTGCGGATGGGACTTATCATTTGGAACAGAATGGTATGGCATCGTTCATTTATTTAAATCTTATAATTTAATTCTGTCTTCTTCTTGAGTGGGCCCAGAACTTGGCTACGAATTTGGCGCTTTCAGCATGCTCAGTAGCGTCTATCAGTTCAATTAATTCTGTTGAATTAAAACAAATTATATATTTTGTTTTACTGAGTAAGTCAAAGGCAAAAGCTGAAATCGGCCTCATTTGGCTTGTGGTCGCAAGAGAGACTGCTAGTGAGATCTTGGATAAGATTCCTGGTCAGGTAGAGAGAACATAATCCGTTATTCCGTCTGTATTTTTCGTAGCAGACCGTAGTCTTTTGAGATCGATTTATGGCGATATGTTTTGCTTGGTATTATAAGCACAAAATTAAAACGGGAGAAAATATAATGACCACCAAAAATAACTTTGTTAACATAAAACACCTAAACTAACAATTGATCACCAAATTAAGTAAATTGAGCACCAAATTTTAATGAGGTGGTTGATGACAAACTAGTTTTGCATAAGCCGACTTAGGTATTTTTTTATAAACCATTAGGCTCCGTCGACCGCGTCTCCCTCGACTCGGATGCAAGAGCATAACAGTTCAATTTCTGGTGGTAATTAACTAAAAAATAAATTTTTGGTTCCAATTTCACGATAAATAATAATAATAAAATATTAATAAAAAAAATAAAATCATTTATTTCAGGTCCGAGACCCATATTAAACATTAATACAAACAAAAAAAAAAAAAGATAAAAAAGAAAAGGAAAGTAAAAGATAAAATGGGGATTAATTTTGGTGATCATTTACTAATTTTGGCAATCAAAAGTGATTTTTTAGCCGTTAAATTTTGCTAAATCTAGTGGTTGGTTAATTGTATGCCAATTAAAACTACCTTCATGCCCTTGCTTTTCAGAGAATACTAACATAATAATATGTTGTGTATGAGTGTTTTAATTTTCTTTTTTTCCTTTGTTCCCAGGTTTCCGATCAGCGGTCATCGGTGCCGTTATAGCAGCCTCCGACAGATGTAAAGTTGTCAACAGCCAACTTAACAATACGCCTTAGTGTTATTTGTAAATAGCCCACTTATTGTGTAATGTAATTAACGCCAATTATGTTATCCTAAGAATATGTGAATTGTGAAATTATATTTTTGTAAAATGGCTTTCATGAAATTAAATGGCTTTTGTAAATCTGCTGTTTTATTAATAAGGGTACCTACCTACACCTATCTTAATTTGAAGCTTTGCTGTAAATTAACACAATAATGTAAACTTACCATTGCCGACTTATATTCACACCCGTTCACACCAGATGACCAGTATGACAAACAGGTTTTTTTTTTCTCTTTTGTCACCAATGATATTATAAAGAAGATACGCCATGTTCGTACTGAATGGCGTTCAGATATCGTTGCGAGTAATTTAAAACTACGACAGCGATAGATAATACGGAACGTATAAGATAGAAAGAGATAGCTAGCTATCAAAGTGCAACAATTGTGTCACTTTGTCCTCAACAATTTGTGCGTGCTAGTGCGATATCTACCTCTTTTTACTATATAATATCATTGTTTGTCACACCACTTTTTTCTACACCATGTATACGATAATAATATTGCTAGTGCAGTACCTTTGCATTCTAATAAAGTCGATCTGCTAATCGGCGTTTACCGACTTTCGTTCTTTGCCGAGTATTTCGATTTTTCTACTTTTAGTTAGGTATTGGCATAGATAATACACTATATAATACAAGAGGTATTGGTTTGGTATTAGTTACCAGCCGGCACTACGGATTATTTTCGTAGTGATTTGTAGTGCCGTTTTAAAATAGCGGCCATGCTGTTCTCCTCAGAAGCCAGGTGCTGAAAAATCACACGGAAATGCGTGAGATGAAAAGTCATATGGACTGGACTTTGTAAAATTGTAACTTTTGTAAGTAATCTGTTGTAAGACTACCCCATTTTGTATAACTGGTACGCTTTTAGAGCCATCTAGTTTCGAAATCATAAAACAATATCATAGACAATTAGGTCTCCCATAATGCTGTTGTGAAGTTTTCATAATAGGCACACAAGATGGCGATGTTCGCTTGACAGCATTTCCAATATGTTCTGTGATTTCCATTTATCATCTGTGATCTGTGCAAAGTTGAAAACGAGTTTATTGTCTTGTTCCCAACGGCTAGTGAATAAAATAAAATAAAACGTCACTCTTTAAATGGAGAGGACTGAATTGAATTAAATTGCATTCAGGCCTAACGTGAATTCGCGACCTTGTATCGCTTCAACCAATCGCACAGTGATCTTTTGTTACGGCCGGTGCTTCTGTTTACATCTTATCACCCGAATAGACAGTACAATTCAGTCCTCGAATACCGCGGTTGTGGGCTTATTAGAACTACAAAAATAGAATGCAATTGGAAACGTCGTGTTGTGATGTGAAGGCTCCGTAGATGCGGTGCGAGCTGAGCTGACCTTACATCTGATTAAAGACATCGACCCACGCCGATTAATAAAGAGACTCCTACGCGGCAGCCAGCGTTTCAAACTGCGTTGTCTAAACATTACAATGAGCGAAATTATTAGAAATACTAGCCCCGTAGCTTCTGTGCAAGTTTAATTATAAGTTAAAGTGTCTATTTGTACAAAATCTGTGCATATATTGTGCGTGTATGAGTCAGTAGGAAGGCGTCGTCGTGCATCGAGTGTTGGCTGGCCAAACTAGCGAATTCCGTCAACAATCAAGGCTACTGTGCACACAAACCTGATGTTCTTCAACTGTGCAAACTGGTGCGTAACATTGTATTGATAAATTATTTTTGTATCATACGTTATTGAGTATTTTGTAGATTTCTTGAGGTAACATTCGATTAGCCTTTTTTTTAAATAATCGTTTGTTGTTTTTTTTTCGCTGTGCTACTAAGATAAGAGGTAAATGTCTCTCTAAACATCCTAATTTTGAATAAGAATGAGGCTTGTTATTGCCCAAATTCCAACAAAACAAAACATTTTCTAAATCTGTTGTTATTCAAACTGCATCTAACTCAATCAACACTACTTCTTCCAATATGTTTACTATTAGAACTAGTTCCAATAAGTTCAGAACATCAAGCTTAAGACAACATAAATATTGACCTCAGTATTATTTTCTATTAGTCACAATTCTTCACACTGTATGCTAACTTATATGCACAAAATATGATCATTTACTTTTGTAGACCTTGGCGGTCTATGTACTTGCTTATTTGGGCTGTTGCAAGTACCTTAAATACCTTGACCATGGATGTATTAAGTTTCTTAGAGCAAATGTAGTTATTTTTAGTTAAAAAATAACACATTAGATGTTTTTTTATCAAAACCTTTAGCTTGAAATATAAATTGAAGCTATGCCTAGTTCCTATTATACTAGCTTCTAACCTCGGCGTCACCCATGTTCATTTTTCACACAGTCTTTATAAATTATAGCTGATGTGTTATCCTGATGTATAAGCTATAATAATACTCTTAATTCATCAAAATCTTTACAGTTGTTTTTGCATGAAAGAGAAACATACCTAATTATATCCTCCTAAACTTTAGTGTTTATAATAGTAGTAAGATAATACTGCAATTAAAACCTAATTAAGATTATTTAACACTTACCATTTAATACTTATCCAGGTACTTTTATTACTAAATGAAATCAACCAGTAATATAAATCTAGATATACAGATCATAAAGTCAGGAAACACATTAAACAACCAGTAACCATGATTGGTAATTAGTTGATTAGGTCACTTTCTAACTTAAAGTTGTTTAAGGAAATTTAATTACGCACTGGTATATGGAATGAGCTCTAAAAACTTGTCTTTAACTTACTCCCACTATATCCAAATAGAGAAATGGAGTTTATCTCCTTTCTCTCATAAGATTTTAAGAATCTATGTACATTGAGGTTGAACGACATCTTACCACCACCAGTATGACTCTTTTTGCTTGCAGCTGCTATTGCAGCGCTTATTTAAGCTCATCAACCAATAGCATCACAACATCTGATCCATTGTTTTTGTTAATGAAAAAAAGGGTCGAAAGAAAAAAGAAAAATAAGACCAAATTATAGTTCTTCTTCTTCGTGTCAATGTTTCGTTTAGGGTGGTAAACAGATGTGGAGATCGTGTGCACGGGATTTTGTTTTAAAAATGAGCAGATTTCGTCCGAGCTCATGGTACCTAACTGGAATTGAAATAGTACCCTTCTGTCATACTATGCCTGATTCATTGAAAAATCACTGCTGAAATGTCAAAAGAGGTCTGGTTTGATTGTTACCTAGCGAAAAGACCAGGCAAGAAACTACAGGGTTACATTTCAAAATAATACTCTCTATTATGAACTTGTATTATGCATAACTTTTATGTGATAACAATGAAAACTAGGTCCACCCGTTCCTGAGAAAATCGGTGGTGAGAGACGGACAAGAAAGTGATCTTAAAAGGGTTCTTTTTTTTACCTTTTCATGTACGAAACCCTAAAAAGAAAGAAAAAATATTCAATGAGAATTTAATAAACCAGTTGAATAATAGTCAATAGCCTACAGCAGTCTACAGGTGGACAATGGCCTATCCAATGGCATGACATTCATAATAATGGCACTAAGAAACTCAACATTTAGTGAAAATAAGAAAAACATAAATTCAGAATTTTCCCATTAAAATAATGACCATAGTTTATTGCGGAATGGTCTAACAATTCCTCTTAGAACAGTACACGATTATGTAACTCAGTAATACCTTGTATTAGTTCATAATAAAATTTGATGAATAACAGTGTGTGTTCTTAGGTCAGCGCTAAAGTTATGAAATGAAGCGTTCCGTTTCTGAGAATCATTCTAAGATGGAATTCACCTGATTGCATTGTGTAATAGGTACATTTTTATTAAATGTTCATGTAATAGGCATGTCATTGTTTGTTTATGTATTGAATACCTACCTACTTAGTTCTGACATGAATAAAGAGTATAAGATTATAAATATTTTTAAGAACTTGAAATAGTTACAGCATCAGATTTTTTTTTCTTTTTTTTTTTATCCTCTCAATGAAATACCATACTTCAATATTACAATCCATCCATCTTTTTTTTGTCTTCCTCTCCCTCTCCCTCTCCATCCATCAACTTTAACATTCATCACTCTTTTAGTCACATTGGATTCGTCCTTATCACATGCCCATACCACGATACTCGATTCCCTTTCAACTTTTCTGTAACTGGCGCAACTTTCAAACTTCCTCAAATATACTCATTCCTTATTTTATCCATTCTTGTCACTCACAAAAACAAACCAATAAGTTTAAGTATTTATTCTTTTTCAGATACAATTCTTCAACTAATCTGAAATTACGATACTATAGCCACTTATTCCCCCGAAAATGGTGGGAACAGCCATAAGATAAATCAAAAGATACCACAGAGAAGAAATGTTCCAGCTGAGTTAAGAAAATCTTTCAAAATACGTAAGTCAGCGGGACTGCTGTGCTACAAAGCGAGGATGGATGAGGGTGACGTCATCATATCATCCACAGAGATCATCAAAGGTTGGTCAAAATTATTAATAAGTTTTTAAAAAATGACTGCCCTTTGTGGTTCCACTGGTGTGGTTGAGATCCCTTATATCTTCATGTATGTTTTGCAGAAAATATCATGTTCTGTGAGACACTTTGTGATGGGATATTTTTTTCTAAACTTTGCATCTATATCACAATTATTTATCCTACTGCAATCACATCATATTTTATTGAATTAACTAATCATTGAATGATTTATTGTGATGAATTACGAATAGTATTATCGTTATATCATTTATTATTTAGTAGTATTAACATTTTCCCAGCTCCTGTAGTTCTTCAATCAATTGTTATTTTACACGATGTTAACTAAGCTGTATCTACAGCTGCATTTTCGCATCATTCATCAAGTATTTTGTCTCAAGGAGGGGGGTTTTTTTTTTTATAATTAATGAGCTTTCTCCCCCTTTTTCATCTGATTGAGGCAAAGTCCAAAAGAAGAGTAGATAATGTTTTTTTCGCACACATTTATCTCGTGTCTACTTAAAACGCCAAGAATACTTTTTCTGCCAAAAAAATTAATTGGTAACGTAATCCTTTTTAGTCCAACGTCCCATGTCAAAAATTCGCGCTAACTAGGGATTTGCACAATCAGTGAAACAGAAAGTTCGTTAATTAAAACCGCTAGAGGCAGCCGTAGACCCCGGTCCGGTGGATTAAAGTACCAGAGGACTGTCGCGAGCCGACTCCCACTTCACTCATTTAAATAATTGAATAATAAATATGTATTTGATACTTTTCGCTACCAAATACAGCAGGACTGACCATCTGGTGTAACACGGCAGGTTGTTAAGAGTGTTTTTGTAGTTACTAGAGAATATTTCCTCGAAGAATATAGAAACAACAGAAAAAATATTGGGAAATGGTTTGACAGATAGATGGATAGGCCCGTATTTACTGTCCGGTTAAGAGCCATTTCACAAAATTTAAACGCTCGAGTTTAGGTAAAAGACCGCAGCTTTGTGTATGTGTGCGTAGCTATCCACACTTACACAACGCGAACAGTGCAGCGCGAGTGTCGAGACGGACTAAACAATCTTGGGCCGTTATAATCGTAATGCACCTTGCTTTGAGATTTAGGCAAAAATATAATTTATTTATTCAGTCTTTAATCTATTAAACCCTTCTAAACTAATAAAACACAAATATATGTTATGTAAATATGTTTTTTATGTGTATGTTTCTATTACATATTTATTATTATACTTTATATTATATTTAGTAGGTAGGTAGGTTGATAAACATGATAATCTTCATTTCGCAGCGCATACTCTTTCTGGTTCCATAACTAAATACATTAAATTCAAGCGTTTTCAGTATTTTTCAGTAACGAGGTTTTTCCATATTCTTACTTTTGATCGACTGATTATGCTCTCAGAGTTGAAATATACTTTTTTTTAAGGGTACCTACTCTGTGTTGGTGTACCTATGACCTATGATAATCATAAATTGCATCTATTTGCTTTGTTCATAAACTTCTTCCGTGTCGATGGCCATCTAAATTGATTCCCCTCAAAAATTTACTACGAGTTCCTATAATAGGTATTTAAAAAAAGAAGTAATAACAAGTTTTAATTAAAATTAACAGTAAGTCAGTTTATTAGTATGTTGTTTTGAAGAAGATGTCAGGAATATACTATGACTTCACGTTCTCATGTTATGTTCCCTGATAATGCCAAAAGAATACGCGCTGACGTGAGCAAAGCCACAGTAATATTATAATACAGTAGTGTAACTCGGCCGCATGATAGAAATAAATGCCTACAGCCGCGCGGTACGTAAACATGCGTTAGGGCTGCCCGTCTCCAGCATTTTAATTACATTTGCCTACTTTCTGTTTCTATTTAGTTTTGTGATTGTTAATATCCTTTTTATATAAATAAATGAAATACTTTGTAAGTATATTGAATAGGAAGTGTTCAATAAAAATGCGTGTTGTTTTTTGATTGGTAGATTAAATATTATTTTCTAGTATTATTCATACGCACAGATAATAAAAAAATATTATTAATAATAAAATACCACGTCTTTACTTTGAATTATGCAAACTAACAAAACACACATGCACCGAAGTTTTAACACAAGCGTAAGTAGGTACCTACCGTATCATGATTCATTCAGAACCGCATATAACTATCTATTTCACTCGTCTCAATAACTTTCCGTTACTCTATTCGCTTTATTTATTAATCCAAACACCTTTTTTTCGTGAGATAAAAGGAAATACTTATCCATTAAAAAGACACACATTATGTACTATAACAGTCAGAAGTCGACTGCCAATCTCGCAACACAATGGCAAAGCAATATTAGTTGTACTTATGACCTTCTATAAGAACGTTTGACAACACTTACACATTAGCAACTTGTTGCCCGCTTAAGATTGTTATTACAAATTTCAATGAGTTGTGTAAGTGATACGGTGGCCAAATTGGTTAGCACTGCGCCTCGCATGGCGAGTGTTCGGGTTCGAGTCTCGCATCAAACATGAAAAACATTTTTTAAGTATTACATGTGAAATATAAATGCCGAGTTGTTAACAAAATATAATGTTAAAATATATTCCACAAGTAAACGAAGATTCTTTCGTTTTACAATAATTTTCAATCTTAGCGTCGTTATTAAAATATGAGGGTAGATTTGAAACAAAGTGATAAGTTCACTTTGTTTCAAATCTACCTGCATATTTTAACTACTTTACTAGTTCACATAAATAATATTACTTGTTTGTTTCATTTATTATCATTATTGTAATAATAAATTACCTTTATAATATATTTATTATAATATCTATTTGTTCAAAATAACTTACAAAAATAAATTATTAAACATAATTAAATAAAACATAAAAAACCGGTCCATCTTGGATTCGAACTCACATCTATCCCGATCACACTAGCCTCGTTACCGATCTAGCCAATGTTAACTTACGCAAACTTGTTAAAATTTTGCATTACTATGAAAAAAATAATCAGACGGTGATAAAAAGAAGTTACTGATATTGTCATCCTTGTCTAAGATTGACCACATCTATATTATTACTCGTAGCGATGCTACACGACATGTTAATTTGTTAGCGTTGGAACATCACTCACACGGATAAATATGCGTATGTGTGTATAGGCGCCGCAGCCCGTAGCCCGCAGCGCAAACGATAATGTGCATTGCGGTGGAAGTGGATTTTTGACCTTTGACTGTACCTACCTACTAGTAAGTAAGTAAAATTATTTTATAGTCTTACCTTTCAGAGTTTCCAGGTAATTTTAAAAAAAACTTATGTCTGGATGCGTTATTGACGAATTCATACAACCAAAAACAGCATAATATTTCCTACTCGTCATATTAACTGATTTTTAGAGAAAAAACGCGCGGTTATTGTTAAAAAAACAACACACCGTCCGTTCGACACTGCGGTACAGCCGTGACTGTCTGCGCCCCGAGCGCACCCCGAGATCGAGGCGCGTAGGTATAGCTCTCGTTTCGTCCGTTTGTATGAAGTTGGAGTACTGTATTATAATATTACCGTGGCAAAGGCGCGGGCACAGATAGTTGTAACTAAAACAATCAATTTTATTGAATCACTTTCCACTAGTACCCTACACGGCGTCTCTTCTAAAAGTACTATCCTCCTCTACTCGATTCACGCGATTTCTCATTCTAAAATGAAAACAAAATAGCTATCAAATTTTGGACCCCGAATATGTTGTGTACAGAGGCGGCTCGTGACAAAATTGTATGGGTGTTCACTTGAAATAAGACAGTTAAATACTTAGCGTAAGAAGTACAATTAATTTAAAAAAAAAATACTTATAGAGGAAATGCATAAGTACGTCTATCTTTTTGGTGTGCAAAAATATCTATAACTTTTTTGTGAAAATCAGATATCTGATTAATAATTTAATACTTTCAGCAACCACGGTGTTTTCACATATTGTTCGGATTTAAACACACGCGTATATGTTTTGTTTTTTGACGTACATTTTTGCGTAAGGTCAAGTTCAGGCCGTGGTGGTCCCTTTGCCTTCAATTCAAGCCGAATTTGTAACGTTTTTTCACATTTTTTAATGAACTCCACATTGTAATTGTCCATTTTAACACTCACAAGTAATAACTGATAAGTACAGGCTATTTCAACACGTATTAAATGATTATTAATTAGAGAATTCCCGAATTCGCGTTCGCGCGCATGCATAGAACTTGACTAGTGTTTGTTTATATAAGAGTGGCAACGTCGCGCGCAATCGCTGTCGTGCGGCCGGCGCGGGCGGTTAAATGAACGACCGGCAACGTCGCGTGAGCGGCGCTCCGAAATTGGCTACTTTTTCATAGAAAATCTGTTGTTTCACGCGCAGGACTGTGGCGAAATTTCTCTTTCACTCCTATTGAATTTCGTATTAGGCAATGTACTGAATTTTGTTTCATTGGAGCGCAATCGTGAGCGCTCCGCTTCGCACGTTTTGTACCTATGAAATGTTATGGGATGACGGCACGGGTATGTGGATGGGTAATTAAATGTGTAAAGGTAATTATTTTATTGGTATTTACAGTAGTTTTTTACGATAAATTTTAAATAGTAATATTAGTAATGAAATTAAGGAGTATAATTTTATTATAATTATTTATGGGAGGGAGTTCACTGCACCAGCGCTCCTTAGGGCGAGCCGCCTCTGGTTGTGTAGTGTTTTCAAACCATTCAAATTGTAATTACGGTTCTACAGGGTGTAAAAGACCTCATCACGAAGCCGTCAACCAAGCATTCTGTACATCAAACTAAGTAACTTTACGCAAAAATTATTGCTGGGAAACGACTTTATTTTTTTGGGGTGAAAAATCATGTTTTGTTGTAGAACTCAATGTAACGCACTCAAAACATAGTGCTGATGGATGGATTGAATAGTACGGGGGTCTTCTCGTAAAAATCTTACATTAAAAACTTGTATTAAAAAAAAACTTGTCAATAAGTTGGAACTTTGACCCCCAATATCTCCTTAACTAGAAGGTTCCCAGGTATGGAGTAGAACAAAAAAATGATCGCAATGACGGGGAGAACAAGTGCCTTTCGGCTTCGTTAAGAGGTGTTTTACACCCTTTATATTCCATGTCGATATAATTCTATGTTACGAAAATAAAATTTATATGTCAGTGTCAGGTTGTATGTTGAACAAAATATGATTTGCGATCGTAGCAAATAATGGATTTGCGGAGTTATAATCAACTCATCAATGAAATAGTCGTTAGAAAATTTGAATTTCGCGGGGTACTCTTGCGCTTTCACCTTACGTGATCGAAAACTATGTATATGAATTGCAAATAAAAATAATATCCACCTCGCTTCTGTTTCTTTTTTCTTTTATTCTTTCCTTATATTGACACAATGATAACGCAACCCTTACGCCCCATTGCTAAAACTAATAAAACAGAAATATAACAATTCATTTACAAACTACTAAAATAATGCTTTACTTGATAATAAACAAAATTCTAACCTAATGAAAAAAATACAAAGAGAATCAATATGTTGTAGTCGTAGTATAACAATGCGTTTACGATAGAGACGCTCGAAAAACGCGGAAAAAAATGGCACAGGTCCTTCGTCGATGGGCGCTCGGGCCGTACTAATCGGTGCTCGCTTATGCGTCGTAATTTATTCTAATTTAGAGTGATGTTAAAAATTAACTTGTATCTGATTAAATAATTTGATTTTAATAAAACTTTGGAATTAGTTTAGTAAAAGAACATAGTTTATTGTTACATTTTTTTCAATGTAATTACGCTTTATTCAAACCAAAAAATCACGATAAAATAGCAATATAAAACGTAAAAATTGGCCTAAGACTTTATTTTTTTACTAATAATTATTATTAATTATCGATATTCTAGTACATTATGTGTTTCGGATGGCCAGACCCTGGGGTCCAGTCAACCTGGGACAATCTCCCACAATAGTAGACGAGCGCTCCTTGTAGTACTCGCTGGTGGCGCACGTCTCCACGCACCCCTGAATGCGTAGGGTATGGTCGGGTACTAGCGACCTAGTAGAGCTGGACCTCGGGGAGGAGAGGGGTAGGCAGGAACCGTAGAATAAAACGCAATTTTTCTTTCTTCCCAATGTTCGGAGTTCCCTAGGTTTCGGCTTGTTCCCCTTTTTCTTCTAGTTGTTGCTTCCTCGGTGGCTGGGCTGCGACTGACGACCGTTCGCCGTCGACCCCGATTAATATACGGCCCTGTCCGCCCGTAACGAGAACCGTGATTTTTGATTCTAATTTCGCGTCTATTTTCGCTATAGCCGAGACCTTTGGAACCCCATATTTATATTTATTTATTAAATAAACCTTACAAATTATACCTTTTTACATAGCCTATTATGTCTACTTTAATCTAAAACAATAATATTGCACCTTATATAACATATAAAAAACTTCCTAGAACATAAACTGCTAAATTGGCAATGTGTGAATTTTTCACTATACATTTTTCCTTATATTTCCTAAACTACTGAACCGATTTACATAATTCTTTCACAGAAAATGGTTTTAAGTTAAGACCAACCTTTTGACACTAATTTAAACATTATATCTTATCAAACAAAAAATCATGTTTTCAAGTTACGTAATTAGTATTGACTTACAATTTTTAACTTAAAATTTTCCTTTCTAATCAGTCTTATTGGAGTCTAGCATTAATTTGACGCTAAATTAACATAAAACTAATGAGATTTTAGCATGATTCTAATGAGAATTTACCTAGACTAAACTTTACGTTAATATCACAAGTTTTAAACAAAATCAACTATACAATTCGCGCTTACATTTTTACGTACGGCCACTACTTGCACCCTGGTGTCGAGATAGGGTCTCGTCGCCGACAGTCTCCCCCTCGTGCATCGCACCATCCTCCAGGCTCGGCGACACTCCCGGCACCAACAGCACCACTCTCGAACTGGGTCTTCGTAGCACGCCTCCTCGCGTACCGACGTCGACGATTCTCGTTCGCCCATCTGGTCCTGGATACACCTGCAGGATTCTGCCGCGCGGCCAGGTGCATCGCGGTAGGCTGTGGTCGACGATAAGCACGACGTCCCCCACTTGCAGGTCTGTGGCGCAGGTTCTTCCCTTCGTCTTCCTCGGCAGTAGCGTAGGCAGGTATTCTCGCAGCCAACGTTGCCAAAAGTGATCGGCAAGTCGCTGCGTAGTCTTCCAGGTGTGTCTGCCCACGAGCTCGTCGTCTTGGAAGCTGCCGACTCTCGTTGCGCCGCAGGACCGCCCAATGAGGAAGTGGTTTGGAGTAAGTGCTTCTTCTTCAAGATTCTCGGAGAGGTGAGTGAGAGGCCGAGAGTTGACTATGTGCTCGGCCTCAAGCAGGAGGGTATGGAGTACCTCCTCTCGTGGATGCTTCTCGTTGAGTGTGGCGTCTAGTGCGGTTTTAATTGATCGCACCAAACGCTCCCATGCACCGCCCATGTTAGGTGCACCAGGAGGGATGAACTTCCACTGCACGCCAATCTTCTCTGCTTCTAAGGTGAGAGCCTCTTGATTCGTGATGTCTGATGTCTCTTGCAGCTCTTTGTTGGCACCGACGAAGTTGGTCCCGTTGTCACTATAGATTGTCTTCGGCATCCCTCTTCTTGCAGCGAATCGTCGAAGCGCCATGATCATGCTGTCGGTGGAGAGTGAAGGAGTGAGCTCAATGTGCACAGCCCGTGTTGTTAGGCATGTGAACAGGGCACCCCATCTCTTCTCTTGACGCCTTGCTACTGTGATGACCATGGGGCCGAAATAATCGACTCCAGTGCACGTAAAAGGAGGATTTCCGTGCATTAACCTTTCAATAGGTAAGTTGCCCGTCGGTAGCTCTTGTGGTTTTCCTTTCTTCATCTTGCACCACTGACATTGATGTTGAACTGCCTTGATCGCCGATCTCAGCCCTAGTACCCAGAAGCGTTGTCTCAACTCGTTCATTACTGTCGCGTGATTTCCGTGATTGAAGCGACAGTGAAAGTCTTTCATGATGAGTCGCGTAGTTGTGTCCTTGCTGTCGAGCACGATGGGTCGCTTGTAGTCTCTGGTCACGCCTTCTATTGCGTCGATTCTGCCCTTCATGCGCAGGAGACCCTCTTCGAGTATTATGTCGAGTTTCTTCAACTTGCTGCTGGCTTCTATCTGTTTTCCTTGCTGTAGACTCTTGATGTCTTCTTTGAAGCTTCCCTCTTGACTTCGTTGTAACAGTAGAGTTTCAGCTCGTTGAAGCAGGTCTGTGTCCATTGGTAAGTACTTCCTTTCTGTTGTTTTTGAAGGTCGATGTTGCTTCTCAATCATCTTCTTCTTTTTTCCTTTCATTGGTTTCCAGGCAGGATCTTCTCGGCTGGCGTGGACTTTTTCCCTTGTTCTGCAGAGTTGTATGAACTGCAGTACTCTCGCTGTGGCTCGCCAGAGTCTCTTCCATGAAGAGAACCGTTCAGGATCTGGTGTTGGATGCGTGGTTCTTGATGTTGCTACGATGTCCATAGTCTTTTCTTCACCTGTAGCTTCCCTTTTGAAGATTCTTGCCGCAGGCCAGTGTGCTTCTTCTTTCCTCAGGAAGTCTGGTCCAGCGTACCATCGGTGATTGCAGCTGAAGTGTTCTGGCACGTCTCGCGTCGCATCGTCTGCAGGGTTCTGCGCCGTGGGCACCCATCTCCATTCCTGTGGTTTGGTGAGATCTTCTATTTCTGCCAAGCGGTGAGCCACGAACGTCTTGAAGGTTCTTGGGTCAGTCTTGATCCAGGAAAGTACTATGCTGGAGTCTGTCCAAAACGTCTTCTTTGCTATCTTCAGGTCCATTTCTTCTTCTACAGAATGTGCCAGTCTGCTTCCCAGGAGGGCCGCTTGCAGCTCGAGTCTCGGGATCGATACTGGCTTCAGTGGAGTGACTCTTACTTTCGCCGCCACTAAGCTGACGTGGTAAGTTCCATCTTGATCTTCTGTCCTCCAATATACAGTCGCTGCATATGCTGCTTCACTAGCATCTGTGAACGTGTGCAGCTCCCCCTCGGTGCGATGTGGCGCCAGACACCTTGGAACCTGCAGGTTTTGGAGCAGCTTCATCTTCTCCAGGTAAGTTTTCCAATCTTCATACTCCTTATTTTCTATTTCTTCATCCCAGCCGACGCCGCTTCGCCATATGTTCTGCAACAGCTTCTTGCCTTGGACGAGGACTGGTGATGCTAGCCCCAGCGGATCGAAGGTCGACATAACTGCGCTGGTAACTTCTCTCTTCGTAGGTATCTTGAAACCGTTTGCTATTTCTTCAGGCGTGTTTCGTAAGTTCGCCCTGAAGCCGATGGAGTCCCTTTCTGTGAACCAGCGTAGCCCCAGTGTCTTCTCTTCTTTTTCACCAAGGTTTACTTCTGTTTTCTCTGTTGTTTCAGTCTTCACGCCTTGTAGTAACTTTGGTCGATTCGCAGCCCAGCCCCTGAGTTCGAAGCCCGCCTTCTTGTGTATGAAGTCCACTTGCGCTGTTATTTTCTTGAAGTCTTCTTCTGAGTGGAAACTATGCAGGTAGTCGTCCATGTAGTGGTTCAGCTCGATGGCCCTTGCAGCTTCTGGATATTCTTCTTTGTAGTTCGCTGCGTTTCGGTTCTTCACGTATATTGCTGTGCTTGGAGATGAAGTTGCGCCGAAGATAACTGATGTCATCCTATACTCCTTCGGCAGCACGTCGCGACGATCCCCACGCCACAGGAACCTCAGGCTATCTCTATCTTCTGGCCTGATGTGAACTTGCAGGAACATTTCTTTGATGTCGGCTGCCACTGCTAATGGACCTTGTCGAAACCGCAATAGTACCCCGAAGAGTGACTGCAGTAGATCTGGACCTGGTAGCAGAGCGTCGTTGAGACTTCTTCCTTTTGACTTAGCTGCAGCGTCGAAGACGATCCTTATTTTCTTCTTTAATGGATGTACCACGGAGAAGTGAGGGAGGTACCATTTCTTCTTGGAGTCTTCTTGTCCAATTGGTGCTTCTTCTGCATACTTGCTGTCGATTAGATGCTGGATCTGTTTGTTGTACTCTGCTTTCAACTGAGGATCCTTGTCGATCTTCTTCTCTATGTTAGTCAGTCGATTTTTTGCAGACGTGTAGCTCTCCGGCATCTGTTCGTCTTCGTTTCTCCACAGAAGTCCAGCTTCAAATCGTCCATCTTCTAATCTCTTGCAGGTCTTCTCCAGGATGGTGAGTGCTCTTCCTTCCGAGTCTGTAGTAGGTCTTCTCGGCTGTACACCAAGAGCTTCGATCGCGAAGTGATCCTTGATGGCTTGATGCATTTCTTCTTCTGGCGTGTTGATATGTAGACACGTGTTAAGAAAGTGTACTATTTTCACGCCTCCGACGTCTGACCCGTGGAGCACCCATCCAAGCCCCGTTCTTGAAGCTACTGGTTCCCCTGGTTTCCCTCTTCTTACTTCTTGTGTCACGATCAGCTCCCAGTTGTCTTGACCGATGAGTAGCTGAGGTGACTCCCCTTTATAATATAGAGAGTCGGCGATCTTCTTTAAATGTTGACATTCTTCTATTCTTTTCTTGTCTAGGAACTGCGGCGCAAGCTTCAATTCGTCGATTGTGCGAACTCTTCTCAGGATCTTCTTGCTGCCCTGATGAACCCCTTTGACTGTGAGGTCCAGCATCTGAGAGTTCTTCTTTCTTATCAGCCTGCCCCCTACTGTCTCGATGACCAGTTCTTCATTGTCTCCCTGAGCGCCGACTTCTTGTGCCACCTTCTCGTCCAGAAGTGACACTGTTGACCCTTCATCCATGAGGGCCAATATCTTCTTTGATCCTTTCGACCCGAAGACTTCAACAGGAACTATCTTCAGGTATGCTCTTGCGTTGTTGACTGCATTCACTGATGCCGCGACGGTTGCTACTTCTTGTGGTGCTTCCGTTTTTTCCCCTGTGGTCCTGTCTTCCGGCTCCACATGCAGCAGGTGATGATGCCACCTTTTGCATTCCTTGCACGGCGGCTTCCTGCAGCTCTCCTTGCGATGTTTTCCTTGCAGACATTTGAAGCAGATGTGACTCTTCTTGACTATTGCCCAGCGGTCTTGCACCGACGTCTTCTGGAACTTCGGACACTCGACGAGGAAGTGTTCACCTTCACATGTAGGGCAAGTTTTATCTTGTTGTCTTGAATTTCTTCCTTTGTTATCTTTTTCTTTCGTAGAGTGCGTTGCTTGTCGATTGGTTCTTCTGGACCCGCTCTTCTCTTCGGACGTAGCAAAGGCTCCACACTTGTCTGCTTCTATGTTCAGGAACTTGGACACCAATGTCAGGTCGGAGAACTCGCCTTCTTCCGATGCTGCAGTGAAGTCGTACCACCGGAACTTGAGGATTGTTGGTATCTTCTCGATGATTTGTTTCACTATTTCAGGTGAATGCAGGTATTGAGGCTTCTTCAACCCTTTGATTGATGCCACGCTGTTGTTGATCTGACTTGCGAAGACACATATGTCCCTTGGATTTTCAGAAATCTTCGGTAGTGCCTTGACCTTATCCAGTTCAGCCAGCACCAGCGCATCAGGTCTTCCATATCTTCTTCTAAGGGCTTGCATCACTTCTAACGGAGAGGCTTCGGAGTATAGCAGACTCTTGATAGCTTCCCTTGCGTTGCCCTTCAGTGCTCTTCTTAGTCGAGCCATGTTTTGAATTTCGCTGAACATTGGTGCTGTATCTTCATAGACGACTTTGAAGGCTAACCACTCGCTGCTGTTGCCATCAAAGTAGGGTAACTCGTGAATGTACTTTGGCTGTGCCACTGGTCCTCCTCTTGCGGTGAAAGCTTCTTTAAATGCTGTTGCTAAAGCTTGAATTTCGATTGTAGCTCCTTTGGTCGAGGAGTTCTCTTCTGGCTTCACTTTCTGGGATTCCGGTGGCTGCTGGCCTCGTAGCTCTGGTTGTTCTTTGCTGCCTTCGCCTAATGCAGACGACTCGATCCAGTTCTGCACCTGTGCTGTTCTGTCTTCCTGGTCTTCATCCACGGAGTCCTCTTCATCACATTGTGCCAATTCCAATCTAACACGAGCTAGGTTTGCCGCAGCCTGTGCTTGCTTCAGCTCCAGGCGTGCCAATTCTTCTTTGGCTTCCAGCTCCCGTCTTCTGGCTGAAGAACTCGTGGTCTTCGTAGACCTGGCGCGACGACTGATCCCCGTCGGTTTCAAGGTTACGTCTAAATCGCTAACCCCTTTAACCGGGACATCTTCTGGGATCTTATTGGTCGTCTCCTTCTGGGCGGTGTCTTCCTTACTTTTCTTTGACTCCGCTGTAGTCGTGGTCGCAGTCGCAGCTGTGTTCTCAGTCATTGTGGTAGTCTCTGTAGTCGTGGTACCCGTAGAAGTGTTCGTGTCTGTAGTTCCCGATGACGCGGACGCTGATGTGACCCCTTCTGACCCCGACCTTTCATCTGTCGCGTCCCTATCGGAAGGACGGGACTCGGAGCGTGAGGAGGCATCCTTCTGCTTCCTAGTTACCGGCATCTTGAACGAAGTCTTCAGACTCTTCTTTTCTTCTGAACTCTTCTTGCAGGGATCCGGCTCGAAGGACCAACTGTTTCGGATGGCCAGACCCTGGGGTCCAGTCAACCTGGGACAATCTCCCACAATAGTAGACGAGCGCTCCTTGTAGTACTCGCTGGTGGCGCACGTCTCCACGCACCCCTGAATGCGTAGGGTATGGTCGGGTACTAGCGACCTAGTAGAGCTGGACCTCGGGGAGGAGAGGGGTAGGCAGGAACCGTAGAATAAAACGCAATTTTTCTTTCTTCCCAATGTTCGGAGTTCCCTAGGTTTCGGCTTGTTCCCCTTTTTCTTCTAGTTGTTGCTTCCTCGGTGGCTGGGCTGCGACTGACGACCGTTCGCCGTCGACCCCGATTAATATACGGCCCTGTCCGCCCGTAACGAGAACCGTGATTTTTGATTCTAATTTCGCGTCTATTTTCGCTATAGCCGAGACCTTTGGAACCCCATATTTATATTTATTTATTAAATAAACCTTACAAATTATACCTTTTTACATAGCCTATTATGTCTACTTTAATCTAAAACAATAATATTGCACCTTATATAACATATAAAAAACTTCCTAGAACATAAACTGCTAAATTGGCAATGTGTGAATTTTTCACTATACATTTTTCCTTATATTTCCTAAACTACTGAACCGATTTACATAATTCTTTCACAGAAAATGGTTTTAAGTTAAGACCAACCTTTTGACACTAATTTAAACATTATATCTTATCAAACAAAAAATCATGTTTTCAAGTTACGTAATTAGTATTGACTTACAATTTTTAACTTAAAATTTTCCTTTCTAATCAGTCTTATTGGAGTCTAGCATTAATTTGACGCTAAATTAACATAAAACTAATGAGATTTTAGCATGATTCTAATGAGAATTTACCTAGACTAAACTTTACGTTAATATCACAAGTTTTAAACAAAATCAACTATACAATTCGCGCTTACATTTTTACGTACGGCCACTACTTGCACCCTGGTGTCGAGATAGGGTCTCGTCGCCGACATTATGTGTCGACAAAAGTATATGTCTGATGCTTTGTGTATTTTTTTGAGGGAAATTTATAAATATTTATGATAGAATTAGGAGTCTGAAATTGACTCTGCGAAGATTTTTTAGTAAACTAGTTGTGGGAGATTAATCACTACAAGTAAACAAATAAGTTTTTTGTAAATGTGTTACATTAAGTGTGAATAAGAAAAACTGATCTATTTTTAACATTATTCAAAAATGCCAGGATGTTCTCTAAGATGGTAATTTAGGCGACTAAAGTCTTAGAAATTTGCGCGTAAACGTGAAATGGCTCTTAATAGCAATAATCAAGCGTCAAAAGATCGCACTCGAGGTTTGTCAGCGAGCAATGGAGCTCAGTAACCTTTTTTTTTTGTCGGATGATAAATCATCAAATAACTCCTCCCGCTCTGGGCGGAGCAGGAGGAAGTGTCAGACTTTTACTGACTAAAACCCATCCATGTTCCTTCATCGCCCTTTGTGTTCCGGGGCCACGGTATCTCTTTCGAACAGTCCCGCAACCCCGGCAGGCATCGGTCCTTGCGGACCCCTTCCTATTGCAGACTCTCTTTGAGGCGCGCGTGGAACACGAACGCGCCGTCGACACGGCGGCGTTTCGTGATGAGACGGACTGACGGCGACCTAGCTCATAGCCCACCGTCCACAGGACCGCGCCTACGGTGGCCGGGACATTGTGAGGTTCTCTCTTTCTCACGTTCCGCCACCTCCTTCTCTAGCATTACTGCTTCGCAGAAGGAGGTGACGGCGTCCCATTCCGTCTCGCTCCGGACCATGGCTTGCACCAGGGCCGGATGCGAGAGTTCGCCGCCGCCGAGCGCTTGGAGTTAAAACTTACTGATCGTATAAGGAACTCGATACTGCGTTCCAAAACAAAAATTTCTGATGTTGGTCTCACGGTTGCCAAGCTCAAATCGAAATGGGCTGGCCTCATCGTCGCATGCCGTAGGAGCAAACGGCAACTGGCAGGCCCAGGAGGAGATTAGTAGGAGATAAGTGGAATGAGGAAAGGGAGGCCTCTACCCTGCATCAGTGGAACACAAATGGCTAATAAAAAAAAAAAATAGCAATAGGCTTCGGGCGAGTCAGTCTTTAGTCCACTGCTGGTTATAAACCTCTATCAGTCTCAGCCATAGTGCTCTGTAACTGTCCCGGTTTTTCATCATCATGTCACCAGAAGATGTCTGCAGCTTGACATTGGGTATAAACCTCTCCCAAAGGTTGCCACGTTGACTAGTCCTAAGCTCCTCGCATCCAGCTGATTCCCACCTCCTATTATATGGTATTTAAAACGTAACTTGCGAATGTGACTGTACCATATACACCTCGGGGCTCGTACCATACCACCAATGCTCCTTCGAGGAATTCAGGCGTTGTTTTATGTCAAACTAGCGGACGTCACGCGATTTCACCCGCGTAGTTCCCGTTCCCGTGGGAGTACGGGGATAAAATAATATATGTTACTCAGGGTGAATGTAGCTTTCTAATGGTAAAAGAATTTTTGAAATCGGCGCAGTAGTTTTTGAGTTTATTCATTACAAACATACACACAAAAATACAAATCTTTCCTCTTTATAATATTAGTGTAGATATTTTCCATAGCACACATATATTCGCGAATACCTAATTAGAAATGCTAAGGTCGACCTACAAGGATATACACTGACCATGCTTTATAACTTGAAGTCCTTCGAAAAGGTTGGGTCTGAGATTACCTAAAATTAATTCCAACCTTCGCAAAGTAACTGGCCTTTTTGTACTATTTTTGGCTACAAATCGCCTTGAAGAAAAACGTAATTTCATATCATCTGCGTATCTAGTTCGGGATGTCCGAAAAAATGCGGCAGCATTTGGCTGCGGGTATAATTTAGTTTTTCCATAGAAAGTCATGTAACTTGCAAATGGATGCCCGATGAGCCGAAAAGTTCTTGAATAACCACGTACTTGGAGGCTCAATTTGGAAGGTCTACCACGAGGTGGACTGGGATAAGAAAAGCACGGGACAGGTCGATGTGGTGACGCTTTGGGGAGATCTATGTCCAGCCGTGTACGACTGCATATCTTTCGGCTAAAATGATGAGGAGAATGTTTTATGTCATTATCTGACTGAGCACAAAAACGCGTCTGCAACTTGGCTACGATCAACAGAACTACGCACGACGCAGCGTAGCCTACCTCATGCGGTGACACGAGAAGTTCAACTCCTTTTTACCCTCCTATAAAATAAGCATTTTACGATACGTTTTACCTTAACAGTAAGATAAGATATTATCCCTATCAGGGCATAAGAAGCAGTATTAATTTCTGAACTGATAACATTACCGACACGAATCAGGCTTAACCCGTCTTACAAGCGTGTTTGATAACAATGTTGATAAAGTATATCGAATACTATGTTCTGGTGTTGCGTTTAGAAGGCCAATGACAGTCATGTTTGGACAGTCCAGTCAGATTCACCACTTGAAACGCTTCTGAGTAACCGATAGACTCCTTGACAGTTCCAAAGTGCATCTTAACAGTGTATCTCAGTTTTTCGTGCCTTTGAATGTGGTGATAGTCTTCAATAAATGATTATACAGTATGCTGTGTCATCCAAAAACATTCAGTGATGATTACTTTCTTCCCCTGTGTCAAAACATCACGCCGTAGTGCCAAAATTAAGCAGTTATCGGAGATAGCAGGTAATAGTGCTGACTTTCTGAGGTTCCTGGCGTACTTATTATAATTTGTTATTTTAGCCATCTGTGTCCCACTGCAAGGCAAAGACCTACCTTCCCTCTTACCACTTATCTGAAGCCATTGCTCTTTAGATACAGAAATGTTTAGTGAAACTCTTTGCCAGAGTCTGTGTATCCCGATGGCTATAACCTCTCTCAACGACTCTTTTACTTGGACTCTTTCAAATCGCGAGTTAATAGGTAACTTCTGGGTAAGCGTACTAAATCGTCGACTCTATCAATGCATATCATTGTCCATAGCTCACAAGCTTTTCAGCTTTTGCTGCTCTTCTTTGCTTTTGTTAAGAATTGTCCCACGAATACGTACCACCAGGATAAAAAAGTATCGTATGTTCCGACTTAGGTCATAGTCTACCTACCTTTCACACAAATTCCGCATCTAGCTCAGAGTAAAAGACAGTTAACACTTCGTATTTATTATGTTAGCATAGATTCGTATACTTTGATCGTCGTCAAAGTGCCGGATTCCCATTACCCTTATGCTAAAGCTTATTAAGTTGTGAATAAGGCGCATAATGGTAAGTGTCGTGTCGTGGGCGTCGTCGCCGTTGTCCAGCATGACGTCTGCGCAGTTTATTGTACATTACGTTATACAAGTACAGTCACCGAGAGAGATAAGTAAACGGGCAGGTGACTTGCAAGGTTGCAGCTATTTTTTTAAAATCTGTGTTGAGCGTGTGCTGAGTATAAGTTAGCCTCGTATCTTTTCGCAGTATCCTATGTGTTGCCTTTTCGTACAGATTAATCGATAACTAAGTTATCACGCTAGCCATTCCTAGGTCTTCATCGGTGGTTACACCCGTCTTCCGGGTACATCTGCGAATCTGCGTGCTGTGAAGGAATTGTACCTTTATCTTTTTACCCGACTGGTTAATTATGACTGACCGATTCTTTGTAAATTCATAAGTGCATGTGACGGGTTTATTTGAAACAAATGTTTTCAGTTTGCCGACTTTAATTATATTGGCGGCAGTGGAAGTTTCACCTAATTTTTCAATCATAGTTATCGTTTTCGCCGACTGTACTAATGCAGGCTCCGTCAAGTCTGACCTTCGCAAAGTGATTGATATGATGATACGTATAAGTGCTAATTCGATTTTACTATGTTGTGATGTAAACAAACATAGAGTCAGTTTAGTAGATACTTCTGGTATTGTGGGTTCAACTGCAACTTTAATCATTACTCTTTTCTGCAAGTCAGCTTTATCGTCATCATCATCATCTGCTTATTATTATTATATCAGGGCATTCTGTCTTGTCCCACTGCTGGGCAAAAGCCAATTCCCACTACTGATTGCTGTTGTGGTCCAATCTCTCATGAAGGTGTTCAGTTCGTCTAGTTATCTTCGCCTGGGTGTTTTACAGCGCCGCTTTACCTGCCTCGTCTTTTCTTAATGTTGGGGTGGCTTCCAAGTGGCGATACTTACATACAATCCTAAAAGCTTGGCTTGTCCTTATAACCACTCTTCATGATGTTAGGGTTTTGGAACAGTCTGTTTGCCTTATGGACTTGCCGTCTTGTTGGCCCTTAGGGGCATGCCAGGAGTCCTAACAAGATGTATCTGAATACCAGTATCTTACATGGAGCGTCCTTTCTGAGCTCCGCAACCCAGTAAGGCTGCCTGTCCACTGAAGCGGAGCTAGGCTGCGGAGCGGAGAAACAGAGAAATATTAACCAATAGGATTGCATACTGGAGCGGAGCCGAGATTTTATGCATTTCTATTTGTTAATATTTCTCCGTTTCTCCGCTCCGCAGCCTCGCTCCGCTTCAGTGGACAGGCAGGCTAAATGGGTAACACGGACACCATACCTCTTGGTAAGACCGATTATCTGCAATCCATCTTATAGCCGTCCAATTCTTCTTTTTGAGTCAATGCAGGATTGATTATTCTTCATCAGAACTAAAGTTAAAAAGCAAAACTCAAAATATTTTACCATATTTTAATTTTTTTTTTGCGTCTATACAAGAAGAAAAATAAAAGAACTAATTTAAAAATAGTTTATCAAAATTTACTTGACTTCGTGAAAGAAAAACACTAAGTCTTAGCTTCCGAGAATTTCTGAAGAGCCGCGATTTTAAAATCAAGATTACTTAGCCTCCAAAGAAAACACTGAAGTATGAACTTGAACGAATTTCTAAGTGGATTATGAAATTCCAAGATTTAGCCTTGAAAAAGGCCCCGTGTAAAAGTTATTTATGCCCTTCTGAAATCAAGGGCAGTAGTTTGAATTCTTGATTAAGTTCTTGATTACAGTCATGAAAACCTAAACGTTACATACTAAAATATGATGTTTTAATTGAGTTACTTTGTACACGTGTAGTTTCGCAAAGGTATTGATATTAATCTGTAGACTGACTTTTAGTGTTAGAACACCTAATTGAACATATTATTAACGTTTTCTAGTTGTTAATCAGGTTAAAAACTCGTTTTTTTATGTCGGTGTTTTAGTAGTTAAATTGGCTAGAACTAATTACTAGAAACAACTAAGTAGGTATTATTCAATCAGTCAAAATGTCTATTTGAAATCTTAGAGGATATAGGCTATAATGGCGCAGTTACAGTTGGTCGTTAGCCCGCATTCGGGTGCTCGAAAGACACTCGAATTCGGGCACCCGATGCATTTATTACACTTCAAGTAGTTTGAATGAAGTCGACCCATGACAGTGAACAAGATTTCCCGAAGACAGGCGTACTCGACCCCGTTTTTTTATACTTGGTCGTTAGTCCGAATTCGATAGGCGATCGAATTCGGGCAAACGACCAATTAAAATTGCACCATTAAGTCCTTTCGTCCGATTTGATGATCGGAGTTAAATATTGCGAATTCCCCCCCCAGAAAATATCAGCTGACACAAGTAAAGCACACGATATGGGAAAATAAAGAAAGTAGTTTTGTTTACCTTTTCCTCAAGAGTAAACTAGTCGGATTTATGTGTCTTAAAAATAGTCAAACTTATGGATAAAGAAACTGCGAGCGACAAATTACATGTTTTGTCCGAAAGATATAATGTTATTATCAGGAACAAAGGATGGCTTAAGTGTGGAAGAGTCCACTTATTCTCTAGTCTAGATAGGGCATTGTTCGTTTGCTTCTTTCATTATATTGGAAGCTCTCTTACGTATCTACAAGATTGAGAAATCTGCTCGAAAAGAATAAAGAACACATTTTTTGTTGTTGTTAGTCTTAATCGTACTAAGACAATAATTTATTTTGTAGAAGTTCTCTAGCTTATTCAACTGCTGTTGGTTGACAAGCATCAATAAGGTAACGTAACATGACGCCTGTTTTCCCGGAAGCCACACATATTGCAAAACTTTTAATTTTATTAATCTTCTTAAAACTATCTGCTAGCTGCAAATTAGCAGTCATTTATTAATGCAATGAAAACCCAAGTTCATTAACTCAGTAGAATAAAAAGCTTAAGGAGCTCCAAATAACCACAAGACTATCCACTGTCTGCTTCCAGCGAATTCTTAAGTATTTTGGACATCTCGCTCGTAGAAACCCTGACAGCCTCGAGAAGCTGATGGTAGTTGGCCAAGTAGACGGGAAAAGGCCACGCGGGCGCTCACCTACCCGTTGGTCAGACCGAGTAAAGTCGCTCACTGGCCTATCAATAGCCGAAGCTTTTAAGACCGCCGAGGACAGACAAACGTGGAAGAGCATAGTGCACCGAGTGATGAATACCTCAGACACAGACTAGACATGACCTTCAACAATGAAGATAACGACTCAGATGATGAGAATAAAAAGCCAAAACAAATTGTCATAAATAATTTTGTCATTCATGCCAAAACATCGTTAAAAAATATATAATTTTCATAATATTGTTTGGGATGGAATTAAATAGATTTAAAAAGCTTCAGAAACTATTTCTTACTGCAGCCAAAAAATCCCACACTCCTTTGAATGCCCTTCAAATTTCTTACATTCCACTCATTCTTTAATACTTCGTAATTAAGAAATGCCAAAGCAATTTCAGGAATCGCCATAAAGGCTCCAACCAAGCAGGCGCCATTGAAATGCCATTAAACTTAACCCTTCAATGGAAAGTGAAAGAAATGCGAGGTTAACCCCTTCCGTCACCCCTCAAACGGAGTTATGTACCCAATGTTTAGTATTTCATGCCCCTGGGGTACGGCACGGTAAACTTATTTTACCGTTTTATTACGTTAGGTGCCTTTGTTAAAGCTGTTTGGTAGTCATTTACGCAGCAGCGATAAAAATGTTTACAATTTGTGTGTGAAGTTTCTTGTGTGAAGTTTAAGACTTAAGTTTGAAGAAAATATGTACTGGAATTGTAAGTAACTCTAATTTAATACCGTTGCCCTGCATAAAAATAATTTCATTTCACATCGGAAAAAAAACCGACTTCTTCCCCATCACGAAACAAATTTGCCATGTCTCCATTTCTAGATCGCCTTTGGTCAGTGGGTCGTCTTAGGGGCACTATGAAAAAAAAAGACAGAAAAATTTCGCGACCAATTTTGAGGTAGTTGGTCACAGTTCTACTTCTAACCTAACCTATATCCATAGGTTCCCTTTGATCACTTCGACTTCGTTTTTACGACAAACGGTTAGACTGAGACAAAAAACACCAAGACACTTTTAGCCTTATATTTAGGTGTTTTATACGATAGAATCGAGAAAATAAACGATTTGCGAAAATAATACTTTTTTGGCTAAATTTTTCTATCTTATTTCACCTATTTTTAAGATCGTAATTAGATCGTTTTGTGGAGTGTAAAAATAGAAACAAATAAAAAGGATGATAAATAGTATTATGAATGATGAATATAAATTGTCCCAACGACCCAACCTCGCCTTTCAGTAACTTAAAACGAAGTTCCATTATCCCGCCAAAACTCACATTCAATACATCACAACCTACTCAAATAAGGACATTAACCTGACAAACGAAGAATGACATTAAAACACGCTTAAGTTGAAGAAAAACGTATAATCTACCATATTTGCAAAGCGTGGGGTTTGAAACAGTTTCGAAGTGGAGGCGTGATGTACCCATTCTCCTTTATGGTAACTGGAGGGGAGTGGTCTTCGTACTAAGGCATTTCGTCAAAAATGCACGTACAGTGTTGGTATTTCTGTCAACTATATAAGTGAGATAAGATAGGATAGTGCCTTCTTTTTTTTTTTTTCGGGTGGGAAATCATCAAATAACTCCTCCCGCTCTGGGCGGAGCAGGAGGGAGTGTCAGACTTTTACTGACTAAAACCCATCCATGTTCCTTCATCGCCCTTTGTGTTCCGGGGCCACGGTATCTCTTTCGAACAGTCCCGAAACCCCGGCAGGCATCGGTCCTTACGGACCCCTTCCTTTTTGCCGACTCTCTTTGAGGCGCGCGTGGAACACGAACGAGCCGTCGACACGGCCTGTCGTCATGAGACGGACGGACGGCGAGAAGCCCATAGCCCACCCACCGTCCACAGACCCGCGCCTACGGTGGCCGGGGGCCACGTGGTGGCCCCCGACGCCCGAGGATAGTGCCTCAGGTGTTCTATGAAATTATTGAACTCTGAAGTGAACCCATTTGCGCGTAGTTCATGTCTTTGATTATTTACCCCGGGATACTAAGACTAGAATTTATTTAGCACTGAGCTATCGAGTTGATCCTAGTGTAAACGATAGTACGTATAAGTGGGCCTCCCTGAATCAATTTTGGTCTTTGTTGGCCTCCACAAGTGTTGTCTACTTTCTATTTTCGCTCAGCTAAGTGCATTTGCCGACTACGCCCGTAAAAGGAGAAACAGGAATCTGAGATTGCGATTAAAGACCACACTTAGTAAAAACTTGCCACACGATTCACATTACCCACATTACGCTTGATAATGGTTTTCCAATATTGCCTTTCGCCATTTCGCTTTTGCCAATCCGCAGTCGTAACTGAGAATTTGTTTGACATAAAAAGTTAAATTACTCTTCTATAATCACAGTTTTACATGAAACGATAGACTCCTTTTTTGGCTTGACATGGCGATCCTTATATGGAACTCACTTAGTTGTCACACGTCTGCTTTGATTGGAAAAGTAATATTGGTGTCATTGGAAAAGCTTGGTTGCTGTTAACATGACATTAATCAAATTATCATTCTAAAGTTTAAACGAAAAACTTGTTAGTAAAAGGGCCTGATTAAAACAGGTTTGCACGTAGATCTAAGTGATTTCTCAGATCGAGTTATATAAAAGTTACTGCTGTCACTATCGCACAAATGTCAAACTACATGTGCGGAATAGAGAAGGTGCATGTCTCATTGTCGGTATCTGAGTTGAGAATTTGTCGAACTCTACTTTAGCATTCATTCATTTGCCTAGCCTTTTCCCAACTTTGTTGGGGTCGGCTTCCAGTTTTACCGGATGCAGCTAAATACCAGTATTTTACATGGAGCGACTGCCTATCTGACCTCCACAACCCAGTTAGTACCGGGTAATACGATACTCCTTGGTAAGACTGGTTGTCAGACTTTTTGGGCCTCTGACTACCTAACGACTACTACTTTAGCATTAAAGGTATAAAATTAGACTGACAAGGCTTAGCTTCAAATTCTCATATCTAGTAATGGGATCTTTAAACTTGAGAATTGACATTTCAAACCTAATCCTTTTCAGCTCTATTCCTAATCAGAGCTTTAACAAACAAAGGTAATCTGATTACAATTAATTCTATACGAGATAAATTAGAATTTAGATTTGCATGATTCAAAGGTCTCTGGATTCCAAAGGCCAAGTAGGATCGTTACCAATTACCATCGAAATAACATTACTCCGACGAAGTTACATTTGGGCCAGACGGACGTCCCCTGAGGAAAAGTCTGGCAAAAAGTTTTTGGATTACTCTTAGGCCCCGTTCTCACTATGTCGTGACGATTAATTTACTGTTGGTTTTAGTTGGCGAAAGTCGTGGAAGGTAATCGCGTCGTCCTATATGTGAACACCTCCATTTAAATACACACGCCATGACATGACACTTAAAACTACACAATTATCTGTCGTCACGACGTTGTGGGAAAGCGGCCTTACAGTCAAAGGCTCAAAGAAGTTTGGAAGTTGGATATGCTTAGATTAGAACACTGGTGCTTTTGATTCGCAACAGTAACAAATATGGCTTTACAGAATTTTTTTTTCGTTATCCTGATCTGTCCCACTCCTAGGCAAAGGACTTCGTTTCTTCCAATTTTTTCGATTGCGCCTCTTCTCGCTAATTACAGAGTTATAATCATTTAAATCATCAGTAAGTCGAGTTACGGTCTCAAATCATATTTTGTTCAACGTACCTACAGCCTGACACTGGCCAACACATTGCAAAAAACTTAAGAAAATTTGCTACCCTCGCGCTTCACCCATAAGGGTAACTCCCAAAGCCGCATCTAAAGTGATAAGAACCCCAGCACCGTGTTGAATAGTTTCTCCAAAGTTCAAGTCAATCATATCGTGGCGTTGCCTCCCATTAGGTTTTAGAACTTTACCCTTTTCTTCGCCCTTGTACAACGACACCTAACTTGCATACCCATAAACAACAACTTTATTACCAGCCAAAATCATGTAAATGTGCCTTCTTGAAACATAAGTTCTCTTGCATTGATTACGATACGAATATGTCTCAGGTGACCTTCGCGTTTGATTGTAATCAGAAGTTTTTCAGACCCATAAACATAAATTTAAACGATTCCATACGATTTGCTGATTTATGGGGATCCACTTTTGGATCACATGGAATAAGTTATCGGTTTAACGTTCTTTATGGACAGATTGACAATAAAACTTAACAATATTAGTTGGGTTCGGATGCCCAATTGAATGCGGTCCAAATTTTGGGAGAGATATAATATTTATTTTAGAAACGGAGACTAACAATACAGCTGAAAATATTTCGGTTAATTGATAAGCAGATTGGCGTACATACGGTTTTAGTTTATTAAAATACTTTTCAGACCGAATGGCTTATGAGAAATTACGTCAATCGTGAAAGGAGGATATCAAATCTGCTGTCCAAATACAATGTCTTTATTAAATAGCATCGATTAAGAAGTTTTTTCATTGGAAGAGGCGAACGGTCTGATAACGCGAAATGCGATTTCCTCTTATCCATTTATTTCTCCGCGGAAAGTCGGATTATCTCTAAAAAGAAAACAATGACTTGCGCGGCCTGGAAATCCTCGGGAAAAAATATAACAATATTATTTTTCACTCAACAAAGTGTATCTTCATCAAAAATCCATCTGCAACGAGAGTGGGGTATTACATCAAAAATACAAAGCAATATCCTAGCGTTCAGTATGGAAATATTGTCACAGAGTAGCGATATGAAACATATCAGTCTTGCTTCAACAGACGGTCTACATGAATGTGTTAAGCAAAATCTGCATATTTCATCGTTTGCATGAATTGTAACGTTGTTCTGCACGCTTGCCGCTCGACTAAGAATATTAATATGTGTTTAACGTGCATTTTCAACCCTCTATAAGTGCTGCTTAGTTATTTATGAATTCTCGTGAGTTCATTGTTGTGTGCTGCAAAGTTGGTTCTGACGTTATTTTCCTTCAGTGAAAGGCTTTTGCATGGTTCATTGCTGAAGTTGAGGTCGTTCTCATTATTAATTCCTATTTCTTCTGCTCTGCTCTCTTCATTATTAATTATATTTTGATGGCTTGACGATTCAGTGTGGGCACACTGAATCGTCAAGCCATCCAAACCAACTATTGTGGTGGTTACGTGAATTATTATTCACGTCTCGAAGGTCTCCAGATTCTATTTTTTCAGCCTGTTCTCTTGCAGAACCACATTCAGACAGAATTTCAAATCCCCAAAACAGAAAGCATAACCAAATAATATTGTCGCACTGTCTGAGTTGAACACGGAATGCTTTTGAGTTAGTGCAAAACCATAAATAGAATTTATCACAGTTGTGTTAATTTTACTTCCTGAAACTAAACTAGTAACATAAAACAATGGTGACGGTCGTAATAATCGCTAAAGTCGTTATATCATGATTTACGTGCACGTCTCACTCCGCTATAAACCGGGACACTTCACAGGATTCCTTGAAAACCAATAAATTTCTGGCCACTTCAGTATTTTGTTACAGCTTTGTTGATTATTTCGGCCTTCGCGTGAATTTAGATGGGTAGTTAAATGTTTTGTTGTCTTTTGGTATTCACGTGCTCTGTTGTTATGGTGCACTTTGCAATTTTGTGGTGGCACTTGGTTTGGGTTCGTTTGTTTGCCTTTTTCTTTGACTTTTTAAAAATTTATCTGCTTAAGGCAATGTCTGGTGAAAGAAAACATTCTTTAATTTCGTAAATCGGCGACTAAGGAAACGTAACGATAAGCTCTTGCTCTAAATATGCAGAATTTCTGAACCTTTGCTATTATATATGCCTGGTAGCTTTACTCAAAAGTCCTTTAAGTTCAGTGTCTAAAGCACTACCAACTTGTCACCTTTACTAACAAATTGGATCAAGGGTAGACATCAACCTTCGCGACGGCGACGTCCCTGTTAGTTTCCTTAAACCTAAATTTAATTGCTCCTTAGGTTCTACTTAACGCGTTCCATGTCAATTTAGAAAGCACTTTAAGACCTAACGGGTCTATTTTATTGAAACACCAACTAGAGACAACCTTGCTTGATTAAACCAATAAATTTTCACTTTATCGCCGCCTAATCCTCGGAAACTACGACGGTAGGTTTTTGCATAATCCTGTCTTTTAATGAAGTCTCTTTTTGCCTTTTCTTGCGTATATTGATTCTATTTTCGCGTCTATTGATTATAGTTTACTAATCCTATTAACTTTAATGCGATCTTAATAAAGCATCTTGGTAGATTAATTCACTATCTATCAAACAGTTGCGGACACTGGAACAGCTACGCCTACTGCTTTTGTCATAACCATCAAATCAGGTTCATATGCCAAGCCTAAAAAAGTTCAAAAGGCCTTTTCATCACTACTTCAAATTCCGTGTTTGAAAACTCATTAAAAGTCGTAACTTCCATTACTTTTTTGCTTCAACAAACCGACAGTTTGACGCAATAGTACGCTGAAGTTCCAAGGTCGCTCATCGCTCAGTTCCAAGTGGGTAAGTAGACCTAGGCAGGCAGGCAGGTTGGCTAGACCACTGAAATAGCTGTAATTTCCTTTTCAAGTGCTACACATGCAATAAAGGTGCGGTACGAGTGTCAGTCTGACCTTGGTGCTTGTGCTAAGTTACGTAAGTGTATGCAAACTTGGGGTGTGCCCCAAGGGCGAGCGTGCGCGATTCCTTTCATTAGCATCGGTCTATTTATGGGTTTTTGTAGGCGTTGGCTTATGAATGGATGTCCGTTTTTGTTTTTTTCCGGTTGAAAAAGACGTTCTGCGTATTGGAAATATCTTGACGATGTTGTGATATTGCGACGTTAATGGATCAGTGATTTTGTTCGTCATTTCTGGAATTTTACAACATACAATTCTGGTATTATTTTCTCTGCTGTCTTTTATTAGGCGCACAAACTTCTGCGTAGTCTTATTGCTGGGCTTTCAAATCTCCAGTACCACATTTTTTTTTTCTGCACGCATTCGTGGTTTTCCAGAAAATTTCAGTGTAAGCTTTTGGACAAAACCTTTGACAGGTTTACGGGATATGGAAACCCGCGGACCTCCGATTATACATGCTGACGTGATACATCATTCATAGTGAATTAAATAATATCATTGTGTCATGTTGACAAGGACCGTACCGGACAATGTCTACATCACGCAACCTTGGACACGGAACAATTTTCATACAAATTGATTGGCTGATGACATCAAAAGCGTTTATAACCTTACGGATGGTCAGGGGCACATCATCATTAGTAATCATTGCATGGAACGGAATCAAATCTTCGACTTCCCTTGTCTTGGGCTGCAAAAACTGGCACGTTTGGTGCTAGAGGCAATTATCCACTTGACGTGACCGTTTATCCATGTTTTAAAGCGCTGCAGAAAATAAAACGGCGCTTTTTTTCTAAACTTAAGGCTAGCTTGTCCGTTTCCTGAAAGTAATGTTTTACAGCGCAAAGCCTCGCTGTAAATTGCGAAAGATTAGATTGTTTTAATTGGAGGTGTCTTCCTTAGAAAGTATTTTTATAACGGTCACAAGGCTTCCGTCTTTGCTGTATCCTTTGCGTCCTTCGCTTCGCTAACTATAAAAATAAAATATCTTTCGAATTGCCTTCTGGATGGTCGGGTCCTTTGTTTTATTTTATTTTTAAAGGAACTGTTAGATAATGCACTGAGGACCACCATTTTCTTTTTCACTTTGCCTCTGCCAATGGCCATGGCGTTTCTATGAACAAAATGGTTATCGTTAACGTTATATGTTTTGAAATGGAAAATGACTGCGATCTTTGCTCCATAATCGTTTAGATCAGCTTTCTTTAATATGCGATCTATTTTAGCCGGACAGACCAAACAAAAATAAGAACCTTAAATATTTTATGAGGCCGACCAGGACTCTTCCATCTCGTCGTAAGACCAACTTAGTAATACCTAGAAAAGATTTTCTTCTGCTTAAATATTAAAGTTATCTGTTCATATGAGAAAAGCTAAGTCCTATTTTCGTTAACAAAAGCTCACAAAAGCTTTATGACTCCCACGTAGCCCGCATGACAGGGACGAGATGTTCCGCCAAATTTATTTGTTTAATCAAACTTTCCTCGGGTTTGAAAAGGTCCTTCTTCAATGTGCTCATAAGTCTTTATGACTGGAAAATTGTAGAGAAGTCGTTCTATTTAATGATGGATTTTTCATCGTGATCTTTTAAAAGTATTTGAAAGTAGAAAACTAATTATTTACTAACTAGTAGTAGTTCTATAGACTGTCCCCTCCAGAGCTGTCCAGAGCTTTTTGAGTTTAATTTCATCAGTCTCAGCTTGAATGGTCATCGTCGACATCCTTTTCAACGTAATAAGGGTTTTGATAGTGGTTAAGATGATGTTATTCCCTATTAGTCGTTCGTCATCTATGAGCCCTTCTAGCCACATAATCTTTCACCCAGTCCATCCAACGTTTATTTGGTCTTCCTCCATTCATACTCATTACTTTGCTCCCGACATTTTCCGCATTCCACCTGCACCGCTAGCTAGAGATAACTTCTATCTGTAAATCTCAGCTTGAATAAAACATAGCATAAACTCTCGAGGTAAATATTGTTTTGTCTGTACCGTGCATCCCTTTCCATAATTATACCAACTGTCAACAACATTGCCCACATGAAATTAGATTTAATTCTGGAAACTGGGCCAGAACTAACAGACAAAGGGAGGACTATAATTACAATAAATCTAATTGTCAACTAATTAAGCCATCGTCTGCTAACATTATTGGATTCCTTTTTGTCTGACGTCACAGATTGCAAGGTCAAGAGGTCTCAACCGGTGACCTTAGCAAAGTTCATGAAAATGACACGCCAGCTGTTTTAGAGCGAAACCCTAAAGTCTGGCTCATTAATAATTAAACACCAAATTCTCTTTTTGTGTCTGCCTGCGTCCATAAAATAGTTTTTTTATTCCCTTTCTGCTGGGATATTTACGATAAATGTTATTTCAACCCGAGGGAATAATTTGTGGATGTCTGAGTTGCCTTCGTAAGGTTAAATATCAAAGTTTATGTTCTGGGTATGCTAGAATATGTCAGGCTTTTTTTAGTGTTTAGGAAATGTCAAATATGTTGAGTACTTGTATTCTTTTGGTGAGCAGAAGTGCAACTAGATTCCTAGCCTGATTTTATTAACTGAGAAAAAAATCTAGACTATAGGCTGCTTTCCGAAATTATCATTTTGACTCTGTGCTGTCGCACTGCAAGGCAAGGCCTCCCTTCTCTTTTTCCACCTAAGTCTTCTGCAAGTCCTTTTAAGGGTTCTGCTTTAGCAGAAGACACGATCGTCTCGCCATTTCTTCCTGGTGTTGCCGCTTTGTCTTTTTCTAGCGTATGGGGTCCTCTAGGTCATATATTTGTTCATTGCTCCTTCGACATTCAAACTTCCACCTATCCAGCTTAGCATTACTTCAAGGAAAAAATCCAATAACACTGCTAGATCTGCGATCTTCATTGACGGCTATTAGACCAAAGCAATCATCAAAATGAATAATATTATCATCTGCCCTTGCCTAAGTTGATCTGTAGATGGCTGACCACCCATTACTGACCGAGTTTACTCCGTGCCTCGGAAAGCACGTTAAGCTGTTGGTCACGGCTGTCATTTTTAGATCTTAACAGTCGTTACAAGTAGCCTGAAAGCACGACCGAAAGTCTGACAACCAGTCTTACCAAGGGGTATCGTATTAAGGCCCTTCTAACCTTAAAATTAGCAACTCTTGTGGTGGTAGGTTCAAACTTCGTTTGAAATACTGTTACAATAAATTTCTAATCAGCTTGCACTACAAAGCGTATGTTACGTCAGTCAAGGCGGCCGAATAGTGCGAAATGAGTGGTTTTTTGCGATTTACAAAAAATCTATTGATTTTGAACTAAAAAAATAAAACACATAAGACCTGCTTTATAGTTAGTTCAGTTAGTATGCAAAGTTTAGGACTTTTTGAATACCAGCGGTTTATTGTTCGATTTGGAGGTAACTTTGGAATATTTTTCTATCGAGAAAAGTTTATGGAATCGTGTTTTCGTCACACATAGTACTTAGCATTAATCCTCAACTTTACCATATATTTATTTCAAAATTAATACTGCATGCAGTATTTTAGGCGTAACGGAGGATCTTGCTAAGCCATTTGATAGTATAGGCCCTTAAACAGTATGAACTGGGTTGTGGAAGTCAGATAGGCAGGCGCTCCATTTGAAATATGGTATTCAGTTGCATCCGGTTAGACTGGAAGCCGACCGCAACATAGGAAAAGGCTAGGCAGACGATGCAGATGATGATATAACTAATGTCATTACAGTAGGAGCTCGCGTATCTGAAACTTTCATACCTCTCTGAGGACAGCTAGTTCCTGAAACTACTGTTACAGACTACTGTCTTCGGTCAACAGTGTCCGTAGCCGCGGCCGTCACTGCATATCACGGATATGTATCGTCTGTGTTGTCTTATGGCCTAATACTATGGGGCAATTCAGTTGAAGTTTTGATGGCATTTCGGGTACAAAAAAAGTGTGTTAGGGCAATATCTGGCGCCTGGTTTTTGGACAGCTGTAAACCCTTATTTAAAAAGCTTCACATTTTACCTTTACCCTGCATGTACATAAAAGAACTATGTATGCTAGTAAAGCAAAACCCTCATTATTTTCGCATGCAATCAGAAGTGAGCCACAAAAAGGCTTCTGCTAGAAATAAGTACAAGCATGAACTAAATGTACCTCAATGTAGATTGCAAATTTTTAGGAGAAATGTGTACGTAAATGCCATTCAGGTGTATAACAAGTTACCTAACTCATTTAAGGAGCTTCCTGTTTCCATGTTCAAGAAAAAGTTGACAAATTGGTTATTAGATAATTGTTTTTATGACATTGGCGAATATATGGAATATTGTAACAATCCAAGATGACATGTACTTAATTTTGACATTGGTTTTAAATCTATAATTATAATAATACTAATTCATCCTGGACATATTGTATCACAAATCTTGACATTTAATGTAGGTACTTAGTTTTATGAATGACATTTTATTATTTAATTATTTAATATTTGTACACCACATATTGTGGTAGAGTGTATAGAACTTATAAAAATTTTAACATCATACTATGTAAAACTACATTCTTACAAATAAATAAATTCTAATTCTAATACTGACTACGTAGAACTGTATTATGTACTGAAATTAACTTGGTAACTTGTGTGGGTATCCCTGGAGGACTTTTGATATAAATAACTATGTTTTTCTAGTGTATTTCCGAACGATATTGCTTTCATCTTGTTATTGAATTTTCTATTTTGAGGTGAATGTCCCGCGTCTGTTTTTATGAAATACCGGTGGTATTGCGAGCGCTCTGTGGCTAAAATATGAATATTTTTGAATAATATAAAATTGCATCTATATTTTTTTTCCTTGAAATGGCTTCGTTATAGCTGTTTGATGATTCCCTCAAATTATTTCGTGTATGAGAGCAGCGGTGGCCCAGTGGTGGCGGCCCCGACTTACGAACAGTAGGACAGTAGACAGGCGCATTACTTTGTGTAATTTATTTCATCACCACTGCTCTCAAAACGGTGAAGGAAAACATCGTGAGGAAACCGGCATGTCCTAGAACCAAAATATTCGAAGACATGTTAGACATGTGACCAATCCGCACTGGGCCCGCGTGGTGGATTATAGCCCATTCCCTCTCGTAGAGAGGAGGCCTGTGTTCCAGCAGTGGGAACATTAATAGGCTGATGATGATGATGATTTCGTGTATGAATAGGCAGACCTCATATTTATATTAAGTCAGATTAGACAACAAAAATACGGTCATAACACCATATACGATATTTTTTGCCAAAATAGAATAGCTACATAAAAGAAAAGCGATCATATGGCAAACAATTTCCCATAAGCTAAATAGTTTTACACAAAGTTGATATTGTAGTTGATAGAAAAAAACATAGTTGCTAGTTGCTACGGCAGTTCGATAGGTATAGTGACTTCCAACTACTCCTTAACATGCAACCAACCCCTTTGTCACCCCAGCTTGTAGGAAATTTTATTTTCATTCTCACGAATTCACGATTTGATGTTTTAATATTCATTTTTCACTTGAACTTTGTAGTTTGTAAAGGGGTTGGTATAGAAAACGGTATTCAAAATTTTGAAGAGTTCGAATGGCATATTCCAAGTAATTTTCGTTGTCGTTTGAAATATATCATCATGGTCAAGTGGCCTACCATGACGTCGTAAAGCAGGATTGTTTTAATCTTATTCCAGAGTGAGAAAGAGATGGCGCTAGACGTCCTCTATAGCTCCGTCTGTTTGAAAAAGCAGGATTGTTTTAATGCCATTCCGGTGTGGGAACACCGGAATGACATTAAAACAATCCTGCTTTAAGACGTCATGGTAACCCCCCAGTCTTCTACCGATTTCAAATCAAAGCGAGCGTTTTGGGGGTTCTGGGATCTCAAGTCCATCGCTACGCCTTTCCTAGAAAAATCATGAAGCTGTTTCGCTAACACAAGCGGAGCGGAGAACAGACCTACGGAAACCGACCAATCACATTCGTTGAAAAGGACGTCTCTCCTGTGATTGGTCGAATCTTGCACATCTTACAGCTCCTCTTCGCTTTGGTGTAGTCCTTGCCTAAGGCTCCGACAAATCCTGCCGGTGTTGCGGGACTGTTCGAAAGAGATACCGTGGCCCCGGAACACAAAGGGCGATGAAGGAACATGGATGGGTTTTAGTCAGTAAAATTCTGACACTCCCTCCTGCTCCGCCCAGAGCGGGAGGAGTCATTTGATGATTTCCCATCCGAAAAAAAAAAGTTTCCGACAAATCCTGCCGGGGTTGCGGGACTGTTCGAAAGAGATACCGTGGCCCCGGAACACAAAGGGCGATGAAGGAACACGGATGAGTTTTAGTCAGTAAAAGTCTGACACTCCCTCCTGCTCCGCCCAGAGCGGGAGGAGACATTTGAAGATTACCCATCCGAAAAAAAAAAGAAGGCTCCGACAAATGTATTTATCGGTGATAGGTCCAAAACTCCAAGAGTCCTGAATCGGACGAAGGATCCCAGAGTCTATGATCAACCAACCCTACACCAGGTCGACGCGGTGAATTATAACCCACAGCTGGGTCACAGGGTCCTGTGTCTCAGCTGTAGGATCGCTATAGGCTGTTATATCCCACAATTCCAACCAACATGAAATATATAAGTAAATAAATGTGGTTGAAGTTATCAAAACGGTTCCAAAGTTGTGTAATATGTTACTAAATTACTTTGTAACGTCTTGTTTGGTTACACGAAAGCTAGTAATCGCATTAACTTTGACAACATTACGAGGACTACAAGGATTACTTAAGTTTCTTTTAGCGTTTGTTAGAAGTAGGTTCTCGAAATAAATGATGAGGAAATGGCCAACCTTATACGTTAATCTTTATTTGGTAAACATTTTCTTGGGTTTCACATCTCTTATGGAGATAAGATTTGGTAGAGGAAGTTCGCGCGGCGGTGGTCCCACATAAATTGTATTAACTTTGCTTAGGTGGTGTTATTCGCTATAATAATTATGCATCTTTTATTCAGTTACAATGCAAAATTGATACTTGACAAGGATTTGTGTGAGATACCTAAAAAGGGTAAAAAGAATGTGTGTAGGATACTTGACTGTTGAGCAGCGGTGGGCCAGTGGTGGCGGCCCCGACTTATGAACAGTAAGTCGTGGGTTCGAACCCAGACAGGCGCATTACTTTGTGTATTTTATTTCATCACCACTGCTCTCAAAACGGTGAAGGAAAACATCGTGAGGAAACCGGCATGTCCTAAAACCAAAAATTCGAAGACATATTGTGACATCTACCAATCCGCACTGGGCTTGCGTGCCCATTCCATCTCATTGTTGATAGGAGGCCGTGTCCCAGCAGTGGGAATAGGATGATGACTAACTAAAAAGGGTAAAATAACTTTACGTAAAAAACACGCAAAAAAAAAATATCACTAAAAATAATTTTACTTTCGGAAGTCGGTGTCTTTTATTTGTTTCATCGACTTTTTTGCCACCGAGTTGACTTTGAAGTTTTTTTGCTTTATAAAACACGCTTAAAAATGAGGTTTTTTTTGCCTAAAACTGTATTTTTTAACTGTAAATCTTCGATTCAATATTATTATTGTTCCGATTGAACTACAAAACAAACTTTCCTTAGTTACTAACATGAAATTAGGTTTCCAATCACGCAAACACTATATTTATTACTTTCAGACAAAAACTGCATAATAAAATAGGTATTATGTCTCCCTCTAATAGTTCTGCAGCATTTATTTCAGCGTAAAATATGTCTAGCCATCGAGACGTTCGATTAAAGCTGCCTCTTTGCCATTTCTTTTACTACAATTGAACAGAAATATATGTAAAGGGAATTATTTGTCTTTGTCCAAGTTATGCTGTAGTATTTACTAAATTGTTCATTGATCTATTGGCCACAAGCGCGACTACTGAGCACGAGGTTCTGGGTTCGATTTCCAGGTCGGGCAAAATGTTATTAGGTTTTTGCCTAAGGAATATCTCGGTAGCAGCCACGGAGTCTGGATTTGTGCCCGGTTGATGGCAATAGGCTCGCCCCCTATTACATGGGACTTAAACATAACTGGCGAAATATGGGTGTACTATTAGCTATTAGGTACAGTGAGGTATAGCAATAAGCTGACCCACCTTTGCATAATAAAATTAATGGTTGAGGTTATTTAGAATACGAATCGTAATCGAATACGTTTGTATATGGTTAAGGTTTTTTTATAATACGAATCGTTATCGAATACTTTTGCATAAATGGGTAAGGTTTTTAAGAATACGAATGGCAGAATACCTTTGTATATGGTTAAGGTTTTTTTTTTTATAATACGAATCGTTATCGAATACTTTTGCATAAATGGGTAAGGTTTTTAAGAATACGAATGGCAATCGAATACCTTTGTTTATGGTTAAGGTTCTTTTTTATAATACGAATCGTTATCGAATACCTTTGCATAAATGGGTAAGGTTTTTTTTTAGAATACGAAGCGTTATCGAATACCTTTGCGTAAATGGTTAAGGTTTTTTTATAATACGAATCGTTATCGAATACTTTTGCGTAAATGGTTAAGGTTTTTTTATAATACGAATCGTTATCGAATACTTTTGCGTAAATGGTTAAGGTTTTTTGAGTACGAATCATAATCGAATACTTTGCTCAAATAAATAAAATATGAACTAATTATAAAATTCTATAGATTCGTATTCTAAAAAATCTCAACCATTTATGCAAAAGTCAGCTAATTGCTATAACTCACTGTTATTTTCCCATAATAATAATACCAAAAGACACTGATAACTATTAATCGCAGTTAAATGTGCTGATCGCGTCGAGAGTTGTCATGGTCTTCATTGCTATGAAATATTGACACTAGCGGCACTTGTACTGATGGAATGTGTTGATGGAATTAAGTTACACTGTTTTTAGTCTAAGTGACAATAAAAATAGTCTAGGAAAAAGCCAAGATATGGAAACAGAAGAAGCGCATTTAGCAGCAACCAATACTGCAAAATCGTTGTTGCAGACTACAACAATCTATCCATGCCAACGATATCCCAGCATGCAATGCAGAAGTTAACCGGGCAGAACCAACATTTAACTTCGCAACTTCGATATTTATTAACGGCAAATAAGAGGCCAGTAATGTTCTCACTGCTGGGACTGAGGCTTCCCCTCTTTGAGAGGGAGAGGGCTGTAATCCCCCACGTGGGCCCCAGCGCGGTTAGGGTGTCATATGTTTCTGAATATCTGGTTCCAGTATACGCCGGTAACCATACCATATTTTTCTTCTTCTCTTTAAAATTTTTCCTCTTTAACTTTCACTAACCAGATCTAATTCTTCCAGACAGACTCTACTTCGCTACCCTGAAGAGCGGGTATAAGCCGAAGCCGACTCGGAATAGCAAATACTTCCACATAGAAGATGAAATCGTCTACGAAAACTTCTATTTCGACTTCGGGCCCTACCACCTGTGCCACTTGTACCAGTTCTGCAACAAGCTCAATGAGGAATTGGAGAAGAATCCGAAGAAGAAGATCGTCTTTTACACCAGTAATAATGAGACCCTTCGACTCAATGCGGCCTATCTTATTGGAAGTTATCAGGTATTGTGTATTCTTCTATTTTTCTACTTTAGTTCATTCTGTATCTTTTTTGGTTCGTACTTAAGTTTCTTCAAATCTTCTTCAAAAAGTACCAAGAATCAAAATGGAATCAGGCTTTTGATTAAGACGATGAATTTGTTTTTCTCCAATTCTTTATCCAGGCATTTATGCGCCCAAAATAAAATCTGCTTATTTTTCAACTGCTAGGATATTACGAATTACTCAAAACGATCGGCTGGCCCCAAAAACGTTTTATATTAAGACGAATTTAGCTGTTCTTCCATCCGGAAAAATAAGATCCCTTGGGCAAATCTCAGGACGATACGGAGACACCAAATCATACGGTATATTAAGTCGCAATACGATTACCACAATTCGCGGAAAAATATCCACATCCGTCTTGCAATATCAGGAAGACTTAGAAATTCAAGGTTCTAGGTTGCATAACTAGGCTTTGTGGGTAGAATACATGTGTCTGTACTTGTTGTGGTGTTAAATTGGCACGTGTTTTTGTATCCTTTCTAATGAAATTTGTTATTGTTCCAATTAAGAGCCTATACTACCTCAAATTAGCAACTCTATTTGTGGTGGTTCAAACTTCGTTTGAAATACTGTTAGAATAAAGATCTAATCAGCTTGCACTACTAAGTGGTTGTTACGTCATTCACTGCAGGCCGAATAGTACGAAATGAGTGGTTTTATTCTTTATAAAATCAAATTTTCGTCTTTTGGAAAAAATAAAAAAACATCAGACCTGCTTTATAGTTGTTCAGTTAGTATGCAAAGTTTCATGATCTAATTTGAAGTACTTTTTGAATACCAGCGGTTTATTGTTCGATTTGGAGGTAACTTTGGATTTTTTTTCTATCGAGAAAATTTTATGGAATCGTGTTTTCGCCTAACATTAATCCTCAACTTTACCATATATTTATTTCAAAATTAATGCTGCAGTATTTTAGGCGTTTGAGGGTAGGCCATTTGAGGTAGTATAGGCCCTTAATAGGAACTATGGACATCATTTTCAAAATGGTAAAGCAAACAGCTCGTAAAGAAACCACAACTCCTCGAACCTAAAAAAATGTGACATCCACCAACCTGCTCTAGATGCATGTGATAGGATGCGGTCTACTCCCTCTATCACAAAATTTGCATCAGTGTCAAGTTCCAATCGGTACTTTAGTCAAGGCAACATGATCGGAACATTTTTCTTTTTTGTGTGGTTATTGCCTAACCTGGCGTAAGAGTTTTTATGCCGCCCATAGGCCTCTGACTTGGCTTAATATACCGTCGAGATGTATCTCTCAGGCATGTTTGGTTTCCTCACGATGTTTTCCTTCACCAACAGCACACTCAGCAGCAGAGAGCAGTGCTAGCCTAGTGGTGTGACCGTCGGACTGCCAAGTCGTAGGTCACGAGTTCGAACTCAAAGTTATAATGGGGAGACACACTGTGGAACTAAAGGCGCTGGCATAGCTGGTTCCCAACATCGTCATTGGTTGAAAATGTGGTAATGTCATTTTATATTTCAAAATAGCTTAACCTCATTGGTCAGATTGAGACCAGCTATGGTGGCGCCATCTTAGATTATCTTTGCCTGTGTCTCCCCATTATCGGAACATTCAACGACTGATTCAATTATCCATTGCTCGAGAAAATGGCTGCCGAATCCATCCATCATCAGGCATCTTGAATACAATTTCCATTTCAACGCCATTCTGTTTAGTTTTTCGACAGCTGTTCTCTGTTGCATTGCGTCCTCTGATTGACAATCAAGTCTTGGCAGTCTCCAAATCTGTAATTGATAGCATCTAATCTTCAAGTCCAAAGACCGCTACTATTAAATTATAAGGGTTTGACATTTACACCAACGTTATAGGATTACATGACTGACGGATAACTTACGTAACTGTAACATTAATACAACGCCTACGTGAGTTACACAACCACCATTTAATCAGTTAAAAAAACATCGGATACGCAATCCTCGGTGGGAATAGAACCCGCCACGTAATTAGGGGTAACCGGGCTATTCCCACGCGCTCACAATTATTCAATGAGAGGTAGCCACAGTCAACCGCACATCAGTAAATACACTTAGACTGCAAAAACCCTCCTTACTGTTACGGGATAAAGTCACTGTTTATCTGATATATTTTCCATGGACGCATGGAAGACTGTACGATGCGTTGTAGCTGGTGGAAATTGTCTGCGGGATGTACCGTAAGGCCACACTCATGGATGTCTATCGTAGATTGTAGGATTTTATTACAGGATTTGATTCATCCTGATTTGGTTTCCCAGTTGCCTTGGATTACGGATAATAGTTGCGTTGGAAGGCCTCCCACTGGATGGACCGATGATCTGGTGAAGGTAGCAAGGATCCGCTGTCGCACGGGACCGGTCTATGTGGGTGTGGGGACACTTGGGGGAGGCCTATGTCCAGCAGTGGACGTCTTTCGGCTGAAATTATGATGATGAAGATAGATAGATATTAGTGGGATAGTTCAGTGAAACTATATGAAAACATACATATAGGGGCTAGATTAATAAGTACGGATCAAGAAGGTAGCTTCGATCACCACTCTTGCTTGGCGCGTTGGTGGCTAGATTCATTGAGTCGTTTGTTCCGTCAAAACATTTTCCGTCACGGCCAAGAAACTGCACATGCAAATGAAAGAAACATTAGCATTACTCAGATTGCGTATCCCCAAAATAACTGACCACTAGGGCGTTCAAGGCCACAAGATGACCTTCGTTGCCATTCAACAATACAAACTTACATATAGTTATATCTACACCACCTGTCAACTCGGCTACAAATTAATTCCACATGAATACCTTCATATTCATACATGACTGAACATATGTTACCTGATCCCACGAGGGACGTAAAGTTTATGAAGGTTGTTTCCGTTTTCGCAAAACATTTTCATATGAGAGTCGTAAAAAAGATTGACAGTATCGTTAGGTTACAAATAGCTATGAATTTGGCTGGCTGACATTTTTTCATATGGATTATTTGAAGACTATTCATCATTGATGTTGGATTTGATATGTTAAGGTTGACTTCGAACTACAGGTGTGTTGCCGTTTCGGTTTGTAAGTAGGTTTCGTAGTTTTATTAAATACTTACCGTCGTTCCTAGACGGGTTTATCTCTATTGCATAAATGGGACCACCTAAGGAGTACCTATATTCTTTCAAATAAAAAAATAATTTACATGTCATGGTAATAGGTTTATCCCCAATAAATGGAACTTAACATACATAACTGAATAACTGTCGAAATCTGGGTGTATTGTGCTCATCTGCGTAACCCCCCCCCCATGTTTGTTGTATAAACAATAAACATCCAAGCGATTGCAGCAATCACGACAGATTTGCCGTTTTTGAAGAGTTATATATTTCCAAAGATCAGCATAAGATCTTCACCAAATTAAAATGGGACCATCTCAGGAGTATACTCTTTCAAATTAAAAAAGAATTTTAAGAATCGGTCCACAAATGGGGGAGAAATCGGTGAACATACATAAAATTAAAAATACATACAGTCGAAAATATAACCTCCTCCTTTTTTGAAGTCGGTTAAAAATGATGAGAATGAAATGATTGAGTATCGGCTATTTTCGCCAACCAACTACAGCAGCTGTGGGGTTTTATAGACCGAGTTAAACCTCCATAGAAAAGAAAGGTTTCTCTGATCAGACAGGTGTTGTCTGGTAGGCCTGCCCGACGTATGTAGTTGAATTTCTGAATTTATGTGTTAATCGCGCGGATAACTATGTGCGTACATGGTGTTTGGATACTGCCACATCCTCGTCATTAAAGTTACTGGTTTTAACACAGTCAGCAACTAAAACTGGTTTTCACTGCGTAAGACCACAGATGTTAAGATTTTCCTTGAAAAGGCATTGAAGTAGGTTTAGTTTTAATGCTCGATTTATCTATACTTAAAATGTCACTTACGGGATGTCTTCCGTGATTATTGATTATTTTTGAGCTAACGATATTTCGACGCTGTTGCAAGCGCCATGATCGCGGGTTAAATGGAGAATGCGGGTGGATGGAAAAAAAATGTTAGGAGCAGACAAATCTGTCTACCCTCTTCTCGCCTCCCCCTTCTCCCCTCTCTCCCCTCCCCCTCTCCCCTCTCTCCCTTTCTCTTCCCTTTTCTCCTCTTCTTTCTCTTTTTTTTTCTTCTTTTTTCTTTTCTTTCTTTTTTTTCTTTCTTTTTTTTTTCTTTCTCTTTTTTTTTCTTTTTTCGATTTATTCAGACCAATATTATACCTTCTTATATTGAACTACTTCTTTTGTTTCCCCAGATAATCTACCTAGACTCCAGCCCCGCAGCTGTATACAAGCAGCTAACAGACGGCTCAGAATGGTCCCTGCTGAACTTCCGAGACGCTTCAGGGGGACCTCCACTCTTCGACATATCTCTTCTGGATGTCCTGCATGGAGTGAAGGTGGCTCATGACGCTCGCTTCTTCGACTTCGATAACTTTGATGCGGAGCAGTATCTGTTTTATGAGGTGAGTTGGTACTTGACGCTGGAACTAGATTTTTGATAGGCTGGATTTGTGAGATTAAAGAAGGATGGTACAGATAGACAGGATAGAATGATCATTTCAAGGGAACTAATCTACCTATTATGGTTCAAAAGAAACAGCTCTGTGCCATGACAGATTGGCTAATAGAAAGTAGTGGAGTCAATAGTAATAGGGTCTCGTTGGCACCCTTTAGGCACGGAACCCTTAAATGATGAAGAGGTTCTGCCACACACACATCATCAGCATCATCATCACGCCTGTAACCCGCGTAGGGTTAGGCAGAGGTACTATCGGGGTCTTTTCCGCCTGACCATTTTAAATTTTTGTCGCTTAAATCATGCGGAGGCGCCGAGCCACGCCCCCTTAAAGTTTGGGCCTATTAGGAAAGCGTCAACTTTGGCGCGCAAAGTAACAATAACTCTCGTTTGGCGTCCGTCGTCAATGCGCTCGGCCGATTCGGTATCTTTTCATTCATTTTTTCTACACAAAGTCAACGGGGCGGGGCTAGAGAGCGTTTTTATGTTGCGAGTGCAAGCAAAAATGAGCTTAGTGGTGGTCAGGCGGGAGTGTCCTCGATAGTACAACTAATAAGTACACCCACATTTCGCTAGGTATGTATAAGTTTCATGTAATATGGGACGAGCTTATTGCCATCAACCAGGCACGAATCCAGACTCCGTGGCTGCTACTGAGAAATTCCTGATCGACAAACCCAATAACACTTTGCCTGACTCGGGAATCGAACCTAGGAACTTTTGCTCAGCAATCGCGCTTGCGACCTCTAGAACACCGAGGCAGTCAAAATCATCAATCACAAACAAACTACAATTAAAATCTTCTCAATCTGTCATATTTTGAGTTACTGCATTTCAAATCCAATTTAAATTTGTCAGTTAGTTATTTTGATTGATTTTAAGTAACAACTCTGAGTATTTAGAAAAGTTCCAACTTTACTGACTTGAAAATTATACAGGATGTAAAAGACCTCATCACGAAGCCGTCAACCAAGCATTCCGTACATCAAACTAAGTAACTTTGCGCAAATATTTTTGCTGGGAAACAACTTTTTTTTTGGGTGAAAAATCATGTTTTGTGGTAGAACTCAATGTAACGCACTCAAAACATAACAATGTTTTAATACCTCCACGACCCCCGTTCTATTCAATCCATCCATCATAACAATGATGGATGGATTGAATAGAACGGGGGTCGTGGAGGTGTTAAACGTAAAAATCTTACATTAAAAACTTGTATTAAAAATAAAAAAAACTTGTCAAAAACTTAGAACTTTGACCCCCAATATCTCCGTAACTAGAAGGTTCCCAGGTATGGTGTAGAACAAAAAAATGATCACAATGACGGGGAGAACAAGTGCCTTTCGGCTTCGTTAAGAGGTGTTTTACACCCTTTATACTGTCTATTTGATGTGGTCATGTTTCCGGAAAAAGTAACGTTTTTAGCTTTAAACAACTTGCAATTGAACCTTGGCGAAATTATTCCCCAGTTTTGAGAATGTCGTCGACCTTTCACGAACTGAGTGGGCTTTATATCCGCGACACTATTCGGACATCCTACACAACTAATAAAAATTACATTCACTTGTTTACTGCAGTTTTCTTACGTACAGTCAACAAAGGAGACTGGTACATAATCTGCGTTACACTCAAACAACTAAGCCTTGCGAAATGGGGCTTTCACAAGCTGTATTAAACTGCGCTTAGGGTTACCATTTAGGAATTTGAAAAGTCCTGACAAAAAGCCTGACATTTCGATAAAAGTTCGGACTTTTAGGTCACAAAATGGAAACAAACAAATGGTAGGCATGGTAGCAGACGCTAGGATGCGGGGTTGTATCTAGTTTTGTTTTGATTGAAGAAAATATTTTATCCTTGAACTAGTTGATTTTTTGAAAATTTGGCAATTGAAGATTTATTATTAGGTTGTGTAAAGAGTGGACTAGTAAAAAGAGTACTCAGGCTTAATTTCGTGCAAGCGGGGTGAATGAGGCGCGTACGTGCTCTCGTTTGATAGATTTCTAGCCGACTAAATGCGCCGCCGCGCGCCTCGCCGCGCGCGCGGCGGCGGCGTCGCCCGTGACGCGAGCGATGCGAACCCCGAGTGCCCCCGCGCCCCTCTAATCGTGTACGCCCCCTTGACCGCGCTCCACTGTTTATTAAAATCAAAATCACAATAATATGTAGGTACATTAGAGATAAAAGAATAACATTTGCGTTCCGCGTAAATATATCAATTTACAAATAATTATTAAGTACTCGCGTGGCCTACATCCCCCTCCCCAGTGCTGACGCAGCACTCATCACCCATCGCGATTCGTGCGACGCGTGCCGCGGTCCTCCGCAGCACCCCCGTTCTCGTTTTATATCCTAATATCGATGGGCTATAATCCACCACGCGGGCCTAGTGCGGATCGGTAGATGTCACATGTCTTCAAATTTTTAGGTTCTAGGACATGCCGGTTTCCTAACGATGTTTTCTTTCACCGTTTTGAGAGCAGTGGTGATGAAATAAATTACACAAAGTAATGCGCCTGTCTGGGTTCGAACCCACGACTTACTGTTTGTAAGCCGGGGCCACCGCTGCTGATAAATGTACTATCCAGCACAAAAATAACTTTTAAATTCCTACCAGTAGGTAGGGCCTGAGATTAGCGCGTTCAACGAAACAAACTCTTCAGCTTTATAATATTTTAGTATAGTAGATTTTGGCGATCCTCATTGGTCTAGAGGTCGCATTTTTTTGTCGGTGCCCCTCACTACGAAAGTCTCTAGGATTGCGGTTACGTTTACAGTTCCCGGCACGTAAGTTGGCAAGGTTTTGGCGTAGTGGGGGCAAGTTCGCGCATCGTGCACTTAGTGGAACAAAAAACTGGTCACTTTTATTGATTGTCATTATGGTTATTGCCATCATTTATTTTTAATCATGTAGTTAAACAAAGCAGAGGAATTCGTGACATTTAATAAGTGTTATAAATAAAATATAATATGCATTTTTTTTAATTAAGAAAAAAAAGTATTAGGTATTATTAAAAATTATAGGTTCTCGTCGTCACTATTGGTTAATAATACTGTTACCCCTGGCATCAAATTAGAACTACCACTTGAGCTGGCATATTATGTAATAAACATAACAAAAACTAAATTTAAAACAATAACAAGAACTCGTAATAAAAACTAAATTTAAAACAATAACAATAATTCGTAACAAAAACTTAATTTAAAACTAAAACTGAACTCGTAACTAAAAGTCAACAAAACAAAGGGTACAACTTTCGTGCACGCAAGTGTAATCGGGAGCGAACGGAATGTAGACGCGGTGCGGGAGGCAGGGGTCGACTGACGCACCAATCGCGCGCTTGGATCGGCGCTACGTCATACCCCGCGTCCCGCTTGACCACCAAAGAGACCTAAAAAACGACTTCTGCGCATCTAACGACTCTTGCCAAGTTACGTGCCGGGGACTGTACAAACATTAAAACTCACATACACAAACACATAGACCCAATACATCTACCTGTAGGCTATAAGACTATTTGTTCCGTGAGGGAATAGAACCCGCGATGCGCAGCGCATCGCTCAGCCACTGCGGTAATCGTGCCGTCAGTTTTGACAGCTGAACCTGGATTTGATTCCTAGGTTCTAGGCATTGTTATTGAAGGTTTTTGAAAGTAACTTTTTAGCACTAGCTCAATGACTTGATTTGTGCCCGTTTGATGGCAATAGGCTCATTATAAAGACTTAAAATATTAGTTGCAAAATGTGGGCGTACCTTTCACTATTTCGAGGAAAACCAACATGTTAAAAAAATGGAGGTACCTTGATCTCTTAAGGTGAATGCTCCAGGATAGCCCGCGAAATTCAAATTTTATTACGTTTTTACAATTTGCAGGCCAGTGCTAGGTTGTATGTTGATTAAGAGTCCGCCGTATAAAATCCACTCGCTAGAGTTTAGGCAAATTCGTTGCGATCCTATGTTTGCGTGCATTGTTCATGCAGATACACGCACACACGGGTTAAGATCGAGTGTAGTGATCGCTTAAACCGTTTTGATCTTTGAGTTATTTTTAAGTAACATATTAAGTAGTAAGTACGGTTTAGAAATAAAAGTCATGAATTTGTGTGCTTATCACAATCCATAATTATGTCGTCTTATTGAATTTTCCATCAGGAATTTCTCAGTAGCAGCCATGGAGTCAGGATTTGTACCCGGTTGATGGCAATAGGCTCGGCCCCTGTTACATGGGATTTCCACAGAACTGGCGAAATGTGGGTGTACTGTACTGTTAGGTGCATTGCTGCCTATACCTTCGGGGACTAAAGGCGTGATGTTATGATGGTTAAGTTATAATAAATTAGATCCACGCAGATTAATATCTAAGATGATTTTGAGGAAAGAACCGTACACATTTGAGGAGACCTGGGAGTCTAAAATGGCCGCTTTAGCAGAATCGTAATATGAATCATGTTAAAAATTTTAAATTCTTAAAATGGACTTTATGACCATAACCATAAAGTCCATTTTAATTTTTTAACGTGATTCATGCTAAGATTCTGCATGGATTCTGCTAAAGCGGCCATTTTAGACCCGCTGTCTATCCATTGCAAACATTTGACAGTTATCGTGTACGTCGACTCATCAACAATACGATAGGATAGAAGACAAACAAAAAGTTAACGTCAGAAAGATTTGCAAAAAATATTGTACACAGATTTTTTTATTTTTTCACGTAATCTAAAAATGAAGACGATACAGTGCGTCGAAAACTCGTGTGACGTCACATTTGAGTACAGTTTTTGCCGGAAAGTGACGTCACAAGCCTCTCTCTATCTTTGACGCGTTTTATCTTCGTCAATTTTATTAATTTTATGAAACCTAAACATGTATCCAATATTTTTCGATAATCTAATGGACAGACTAAACAGAATCATATTTTATTAGTCAGGATCATCCCTAAAAAACAACATTGTTGTGTTCAACTTGTAACCCGCATAAAGTACCGAAACTGTCAGACATTAGTTAAAAACTAAGTGAAAAGAAAGAAAGAAAATGGTCATATTGATGTCATAGGCAATTCGTATGTATGACGCGCCATTATTATGTATGGCGCGCCGTTATTATGTGTGGTTGAAAAACGCCGCCGTTATGTAATACGGCGTCCTCACGTTCAGCTGGATTACAATTCGGCTGAAATAAAGTACGCCGCATTGAATGAGCTCTTCGCGTTCGTCAAAGCGGCGTAATAACGTGCCGCCGTTATACAAACGGGCGCATCGTCGATACCGCTTTGAAAGTTTTAGTTCCATTTATCACCGCAAGTGGCGCTGCATGATCATAACAAGAAACATGGAGTCACAATCGACACCCATGTCACAATGAAATGGCCACTTTTCCCGCTTTTCAGTTTTTTTTTTTTCATTTTTTTACCTACATGTTGAGAATTACGTGGCAGGGGTTTCTAAAAGGGGGGTTAATTTTTCATTATTTTTGCGATAGGACGCACCGTTTTCGAGATATAAGCAAATTTAGAACCTGCTACGACTCCATGACGCGCGCTCGCTACGACTCGCATTTTACATTATACATCCACTTTTTGTCACAAATGTCGTCGTCGCGCCACCGGCCTACACTCCTCGTGCCAGCTAGCAAGACTTTTAGGACAATTTTAGTAGGTTATTTGAGGTAAAAAAAAAATGGCGGGAGTTAGACTGGCCACAAAATTCAAACCCCTTTCAGTTTGTTACCAGAGATACCTTCTTTGGCCATTTTGTCTAAAAATCCTTGGCTAGGTGACAATGAAACTTAGAAAGTACAAGCTAAGAATAAGAACCGTCCTGGTGACCCAATAGGAACTAAAACATAAAAATGGCCAACTTGACTTAACTTGAGGTTTAGAAAGCACCGGCTTTTTAACTCACTTTTTCCTGAGACTTCGCTCGCATTATGGTCTAAAACTATCCCAAGGGAACGTCCTGCAAATAGCCTTTGACACTCGGCGATAATATATTAAAATAAAAAAAATAAAGAATTTTCGTAATCGGATCAGTAGTTCCGAAGATTAATACCCTCTACATCTAAACTTGCAAACACGCAAACATAGAATACAAACTTTACGCCGTCATCATAACATTAGTATTGAAGCTGAACAAAATTTTAACAATCTCAGTAAACTAGCAAAGTTCTTTGTTTATAAAATGAAAATATAAAAAAAACTTTTCAGATCAAAATATGGTAGTCGGTGTACAAACTCCGGAATATAATTTACGTAGAACACGTGACCGCGCGCAGCAAAGTCATACGTCCTCACTCTGGGATGGCCCGTTCGTTACTGAAGGGAACGGTTGAAAAGGATAGCGCTATTACTACCGCGTGCAAAACAAGGGATAGAAAGAGTGCGTGCTCGCTTAGAATAAAATAACGTAAGCGCCAAATCACGTATTGCTAATTACGAGAAAACCAAGTAGAAAAATAAAAAATCAAGTCAACACGATTTAAGATAATATTGTTACCTATCTTTTAGGCTAAAAATCATCATTAAATTCCTTAGGGTTTCAGAGATCCAACTCAAAATAAGTGCAAAACGAGTTTTTTTGTATTTTTTTTCTATCGGGATTATTTTATCCAATCGTGTTTTCGCTTCAACAGATTTAATGATTATAAGTCCAAGTTTAATGGTGTCCAAATAGCGAACTCTTAGGTCTTATTGATACCGAGATCTATATCGCCCAATATCATCAAAACAGCAAATACAGGCTCTTAAAATATTATTCGCGGGGGACGTAAGGTCCAAGACGTATGTAGTTACCTAAGCTGGTTGGAGCATTCACCTGAAGTAAAAACTTTTTTAAAGATATTCTTTTATTTTATACAAACCCATATCATTCAATTTCAGAAAGTCGAAAACGGCGACCTGAACTGGATAATTCCAGGCAAAATGCTAGCCTTCTCCGGTCCCCACCACCGCTCCCGACTAGACCGGGGCTACCCTCTCCACAGCCCCGAACACTATCACAACTACTTCCGAACGCACCACGTCACGACAATCGTACGACTCAATAAGAAGTCGTACGACGCCCGGCAGTTCACCTCGCACGGCTTTGAACATCGGGAGCTGTTCTTCGTGGATGGTTCTGTACCTTCGGATCTGATCGTGAACCGGTTTATAAGGATCACTGAAGCCGCGAAGGGGGCTGTGGCTGTGCATTGTAAAGGTGAGAAAATATTAAAAGAGTTTGTGTAGTGCTAGCGATTACACATCATCGGGTGCGTCTCATAACATATAAAGTTATTTGGTATATTTTCATTTCAATAACGTTCACATGACAATAAACGTGAGTTATACCAACTGTTGATATAATTTCTTTAGATATACTTAACATTTATATACTCTAAAACTTATTTCATATAACGTTATTGGATATAACGTTTATTTAATCGAAAGTCATTAGGCCTATCGTTTAAAACATATAATATTGATATAACTTTTACTTAATCGAAAAGCGTGACAGAAACAAATCGCTGCAAAACCGACTCCACGTAGTCTTGTCTGCCCTACCCCTAGAGTGTTATTTAAAATCGCGTAGGCGCGGAGGGGCGAGGCGGCCCGCGAGCTGAGGAGCAGGTGATTCTAACACTCGCCGTCGCTGCCGGCCAGCAAGCCGAAGCCACGGCGGTGAGCGTGAACCACATCTGCGACGATAAGCTCGCATGGGACCGCCGGAGCCCCGCAGCGCCAGAACCGTCACAGAAACCATGCCTGCTGCATGTTGCATGCTTACTGCATGCTTGATTGTATGCTGCATGCTTACTTGCATGCTGTATGCTTGTTTGCATGCCTACTGCATGCATGGTGTATGTTTGTTTGCATGTTTTTTGCAGGGAAATAAAAACCACGCGTTTTACCATGTTAGACTAAATAAGTTTTATGTCTTTTAAGTGTTATATCAAACGATTTTATATTCAATGTAGGTTATGTTTCTAACAATTAGTAATTTTAAAATTATATCAATCGTTTATTATATTAACTGGTCGTTATATCGAATAAAATTATAATTATAGATTCAGTTGTTATGTCTTGTAAGTATTAGAGATTTTGTCCCACATCATCGGTTGATAGTCTAGAGATATCTCAATGTTACAACCTTACTGATAATGTTAGCCTGCGTCATACCACTGTTAGGCAAAGGCATCTCCTCATGACTTCCAGTTGTTTCGATCCAGATTACAACTTTATTTTCACTTTAAAAATCTTGCATTTTCCAAGTTCTAAAAACTATGAATTCAGCCAACCTTTCCATCTGGTATGTCCTAAAACTCCTAAATGTTAGCAGAATTATCCAGATCTTAATTCCCATTCGTAACCCTTACTACAATGAAAGATCTAAATATAACATTTTCTTGTTTCAGCGGGCCTAGGTCGTACGGGCACACTAATAGCGTGCTACCTGATGAAGCACCACGCGTTCACTGCGCGGGAGTCGATCGCGTGGCTGCGCATCTGTCGTCCCGGCTCTGTCATTGGTCACCAGCAGTGGTTCCTTGAGAAGTAAGTATATAAGTATATAAAGGGTGTAAAACACCTCTTAACGAAGCCGAAAGGCACTTGTTCTCCTCGTCATTGCGATCATTTTTTTGTTCTACACCATACCTGGGAACATTCTAGTTACGGAGATATTGGGGGTCAAAGTTCCAACTTTTTATCAATTTTATTGAAATACAAGTTATTAATTTAAGATTTTTACTTTAAACACCTCCACGACACCCGTACTATTCAATCCATCCATCAGCACAATGCTTTGAGTGCGTTACATTGAGTTCTACCACAAAACATGATTTTTCACCCCAAAACAAAAGTCGTTTCCCAGCAATAATTTTTGCGTAAAGTTACTTAGTTTGATGTGCAGAATGATTGGTTGACGGCTTCGTGATGAGGTCTTTTACACCCTGTATAGACCAAAGAGTATTTTGTCTAACTATCCCCATTAACTGTCTTTTGTGTCTAGCGGTCGGAAGCTGCTACTGTTGAATAGGAAATCCTAGGTACGATTCCCAGGAAAGTCTCAGTAGCAACCACGGATGGATTCGTACCTGGTTGATTCTGAAATAGACTCGCAGAGTTCAGAGAGCAGACCAGTAATGTCCAATGCTCACCGCATTGGACACCGCATTGGACATTAGCGTAACTGTTGAAATGTAACTGTTATAGACTGCTATAACACCTACATTTCACCAATGGCGATGGCAACCGTGAAACTAATGGCGCTAGCATAGTTTTTTCCAAGCATCGTCATTGGTAGAAAATCTGGTTATGTAATTCTATATTTTAAAATGGTCAAGCCATTTTAATCATATAGCCATAAATCAGACCATGCCTCATTGGTCAGATTGGGTACAAACTATGCTAGCGCCATCTGATTTCATAACCGGCCAACCCCATTACGGCTACAGTTAGTAGTAAGATCTCGTCTTCGGGGATATAAAATTACCCTAACGTTATGTTATTAGAAGTAACGTTATTCCAATTGATATAATGATCATATTAGCCATAGACTGTAATCGTAATCATAAATTATTCTTACCCAGGAACCTATATATATTTTTTTTCTACTTTTACATGTTGTTATAAAATTGTAAACATAGGCATATTATTATTATTATACTAGCGTACGTCACGCGGTTTCACTCGCGTAGTTCCCGTTCCCGTGGGAGTACGGGGATAAAATATAGCCTATGTTACTCAGGGTTAATGTAGCTTTCTAATAATGACAGATTTTTTTAAATCGGTGCAGTAGTTTTTGAGTTTATTCATTACAAACATACAAAAATACAAATATTTTCTCTTTATAATATTAGTGTAGATAAGAGAGAGTACCGTACTAAAACCATTGCATCTTCTTCCAGCGTCCAGCCCCGTATGCACGCAGAAGGCGAGTCATACCGCCGTCGTCACAACATCATCTCCCTCCCCGTGTTCGAGCGAGGAATCTACGCCGAATTGCCGGAACCGGAAGATACCACTGACGCGCCCGTCGATAACAAACCCGTCTCGCTGCAGACCATACTGCATACTAGCAAGATTGCCAACAATAAGGTAATGATGAAGATCTTTTTGTTAATGAATTCAAACAGGCTGCGATCGTACCAGGCAAAGTTTAGTTAGTATGTGCTTCGGCTAACATCGTCTATCTTAGGAAATGACGGACACGCGAAGTTCAAATATACAGCTGTTACAACCAAGGACGTTTGTGCCTATTGTGTGGTACCACCATGTTTAGAATAGGCTTGTGTCCTGGAAAAAATCTAATTAGATAAAAAATAAAATTAGAATAAAAAAAATATATATATAATTAGTTAGATTATCAAAAAATATTTGACACGTATTTTTTCTTTTGTTACGTAAACCAAAATTGACGAAGATACGACGCTTTTAAAAATCTCAATACGTCACGCCGCCGCGCCGTGGTAGTATTTTTAGTGTGTTATGACGTCACGAGCCCCTACTCCTGGGTTTTTATGCGTTTTATCTTTGTCAATATTCATAATCAATTTTTTTAATCAAAAACAAAAAATACGTGTCCATTATTTTCCAATACTCTAACTGACGGACTAAATAGATTTGCAATTTATTGATGGTGGAAACTAGGCTATTATTGTTAAACACTACCAAAGCATAAAGCGCAGGCCACACCGCCAGCTAGCGGGCGGGCGGGCGAACATCGTTTCACCTCTTTACATACTTCGGTTCACACCGCGAGCTACCGAAAAAGCCGAACCAAGTATGAAAAGGGCCTCGTTCGCTTCGCTCGCCCGCCCGCTAGCTGGCGGTGTGGCCTGCGCTTTAAGATGAAGAAGCCCTTACCTTTCCAATTTACCTGTACTCGGACGACTCGGGGTTCGTTATTTTTTGTTTGCGTGAAAAAAGAAAAAATATGTGTCCAATATTTTTTGGAAATCTGTCTGACGGACTAATTAGTTTTTTTTTGTCATCTACCCTATTATGCGTTTTATTAGACAAGACTTGATAATGCAAAAAACAAACAGGACGTAGTTAGGTACTTCTCGGTTGTGTTATTACAAGTATCAACTTAAGAGACCACATCTTAATTGAATATATTTAGTCATTAACCCAAAGTAGTACCATAAGTAACAAATTGCAATTTATCTTCCAGTTGGACAACGCCCACGTACTAAACGCGAACGAGACCGACTCAGAAAACAACGTGACCTCAGTGATCGGCAAGTACAAGACGACTCCCACACCCATGCTCCCCACTAAGACAGTATTCGCGCCTAAACTGAACTACATGATGCCCACAAACAACATACGCAACGCCAACAACACAAATCTGAAACAACCACCACGAATCATTAATTCTACGCTAAAATCTCATTACGCGTCCAAAACTTCCACTTTTCCCCCAACTAGAAGTGCCAATTCTACAGCCAATAAGATGTCAAGCGGTGTTAAACCTTTTACTGGTAAGAGCAGCTTTCACGGCCAAAGGGCGAACCTCGCCCGCCCAACATTAGGATACACACACGGCGCAAGCCCCCTCAAAACTTTCACAAGAAAAACGGTCACAGTCAACAAAAATGGCAACAATGATAGCGCTGTCGTCACTACTCTCAACAATGTAACGTCTACCTTATCAGCGCTGACAGAAAACTGCCATTTGAATGGCAAGAATCGTCTCCCGTCTGAGCCAAATCTCAAATCGGTCGTCGCGGCCAAACCTGCTAACTCGAACCAGAATACTCGAAAGAAACTCATAGTCAGATCTAACTCTAGCTCTCGAAAGAAGCTTCCTAAAAGTAATTTACCTAAAACTGGTCTCGAATCTGCACAGGATCTGTCTTCTAGTGATACTAACGTCACAAATATCTCCGCGGACTCTCTCGAAGCCCCGTTCAGGTTTAGGCGGAAACGGGACAAGTCGAACAGTCCAGAACCTATGGACTGTATTACCAATTCAGTGATCACAGCTGATGTTACCCCAGACAATTTTGAAGAGACTAACAACTCTCAAGGAAATAAGTTATATAAGATTAAAGCGTTGCGGAAGAAATGCCCCGCGTTCGGAGTCAGTTTGCTAAAGAAAGACGGCGTTCAGACTCGGTCGAGTAGTTGTGCCAGTAGCTCTACCGTCAAGAAGAAATGATCTCGGTGAATAACCCCGACAACTAGCGAGTAGGTCGTGTGTAGACTAGAATTTTAACGATGTGCATAGCACACTGTGATGTTGTAATCTGTGTAAATTTTTACTTTTGATGAATTTGTTTAGATGCTTCCTAAAAATTTTTTAACAATCGACTGAACTTTTTTATTAAACTCATATCAAGTTTAAAATAATCTCTGCTATAAAAGACACTTATATCTAAACAAATTTATCAATGTTTTTGATGTCTAGTTGTTTATGCTACTCGACCCCGCGGTAAACGAGCCTATTATATAATCTCATTAGTACTAACTACTATAGTACAGTTGTCTATGGTCGATTGATTGACTAGTGATGTGGTTGAAGATATATATTTGTTGATATACTTGCGTTATATTTTTGTTTATGGTATTTTGCGTCAGTCTTAAAATACGCTCTGTATATGGAAAAGTGTTCAGTGAAATATATCGTATAATTAAACATAATAATATGTATTTACTATACAAAAATATAAATAATTGATTATGTATTATATGTTACATACGGCTTTGTTATGTATTGCATTTACATGGAGTATTAAAACGACATACTGATTAAAAATAAGCTTGAAAACTATGACATTAGACAATCAGTTGATCGGCGTAGTTGTAAGAAGAAATATTTTTGTAGTTTGTAAAATAATAAGTGATTACAAAATGCCATTTTCTTTAGCTTTTATTGAGCCTCTTGTTGTTTAGATTTATCAATCGGTTGAATGTGTTACATTTTGTTATTGGCGAGTGAGCATTATTTGTTTATACAGGGTGATTTTAAATTCATTGGCGAAACTTTTGGGGGCAGAAGTATTTATGAATAGGAACAATAGGGTATTACACCCATTTTAGAAAAGTGTCTCAATTAGATTCTATAGTGCTAATGAACCACTAAAAAATTACAAAAAAATTATTCAATCGTTAAATACCCTAAAAAAGCATTTAAATTTTGCATTTTCAAATTTCGCGCGTAGTTTGACGAACACGCGGGATGCAGTGGACGCCATATTGCTCTGTGGTCATGACGTCAGTTGGCTGTGTAAACAAATGCAGTGATATTTGAAATTGACGGTTGACACTTCTAAGTTTACATAGCCGTATGACGTAATAACATGGCGACTACTTTAATGGTGTTATGAAACAGATTAAAAAAGCTGAAACCTTTGAATTTAATTTTAAAATTTAGTTTGCTATTTTATGAACTAAAACTAATGTTTTCCGACTGCTTTTTGCCTAAGCTATCTCAGAATATATTTTTAGTTTTTGTTTCCTGAAGAATAAAATACCCTATTGGTCAGAGTTTGTTGATGTATTTTTATGTAAAACAGCAGTTATTTTTTTATAAAATTCAGTCGTTCTTATTTCTTCTTCCATTCTCCCCTGTCTGATGTCACGGCATAATTTACTTCTTTCTCTTTCATATCATTCCTCACATCGAGTCTTTCTTATTAGTATTACTCACATTCATGAATAGTATCGTTTGGCGCCATAAAATACGCCAATGAATTTAAAATTCCTAAGTAGAATACATATTGTAATGTAGATACATAATTCTAAATAGTCTTGCTATGACTTCCAATTAATTTTATTATTGCTTAATGTACACTGAGATTTGTTTGTGCAATATAAAGTATTTTATATAAACTAGTGGAGAAATGAGCTGATATTGCCTTTTATATATTTACTACTACATATAACGCCGTCTTAGGTATACACACTTTATAGTTTTTATTGAAATAGTATATTATAACGATATACAGGTTCAAATTAAATGAAGTAGCGAAACTATAAACGCGGGTGGTTGGTATATGAACACGATAAAACAAACAAAAAAATGATTGCATTGAAAGTTTAGAAAAACATTTTTTTTTGTTTTCGTGTTATATACTGATTGATACCCATCAGTGAAGTTCCGCTATCTAATTTAATTTTACCCTGTATAATTTTTATACAGTGTCGTATAGTCGTTGCGATTCACAAGCGCGCGTCATGTAACTCTTATGCTAACGAAATAAGGTATAAATTTGCTATGACTGACATGCGTTCGTGAAATGTAAAATCTATACTTTCTTAGTGTGCATTGAGTAAACTACAGATATAGGTTATGTTTGAAACTTGTCACAAAGATGGTAGCTTCATGTTAACATTGATCGTACGTTAATCTTAGTTGTAAAATGTGTAAAAACTTTATTTGTTTTTGGGACCTGCATCACCGGCGAGAAGCGAGTAGAGTTAGCAGCTAAATACATTGGCTGAATACATAACCTCGTCTTTTTTTAAGTCGGGTAAAAATGTTGTTTGTTTGACAGAGTTCGACGACGGTGTGAACAGTCTCAAATCAACTGTACTATATGTACAGAGATTTGTGGTCATATCTAAGGATAAAGCTGTCCCATACATTTTATTTACTTATTTGTATCAGACACAACAATCCATAATTTAGTTAGTAGGTAATCAAAATAATCACAGACAAATACACACCACACAAAACTAATCTAAGTTTTACCCAAAATAAAATTTAAATTAAATTATTACAATATATTTTTCTATCAAATAAAATGTAGAATGTCCACAATCAAATTGAAAACTAAAATTAAATGAAGAAATTCAATCATTATTATTAAATTAAAATAAGTTAAATTCAATATAATTATAATCAATATTAAAAATGGATAAATCAATATAAATTGTAAACTATTTTAAATTCTGCGATAATTATTTTACATTTTTACCTGCCCCAAACCAGATTACACGGGTGCATTTTGTTTGTATGTTGAGTTGATCACTTTTTCGCGATTACCATGTTGGTTCCTTAGAGACAGTTGTTTAGTTTGATGGTCAGTTTTAAATATGACCACAAGTTTCTGATACAAACTGTATTTATTTGTTTTACTGACACGGGACCTACAATCTATTCAAGTAGGTATGTTTTAGTGAGTAAAACAGCCGATGCCTACTCGCTTCTTCGTCAGCGGTGATTCATATGCCTTTAGTTAGATGAAACTAACTATAATTTCATAGCGATTGTTTAGTCACAAAGATGTGCAGTTGCGGTCAAAATATACTAATTCTTCACCTTACTTTTGCTTTAGTAAATGTTATGGTGTGTAATCACAAAATATGTGATACGTTTTTGTTAATTGAATGTTGTTTTATAGTGGTGCTACACATATGTTCGGATGGGCAAGATTCGGGGGGCAACATCAAATATTATTATGTAAGAAAAACCGTTCGTTTAATCTCAAACTGACGTCCCGCGGTTTCACCCGCGTAGTTCCCGTTTCCGTGGGAGTACGGGAATAAAATATAGCCTATAGCACTCACGAATAATGTAGCTTACTACCAGTGAAACAATTTTTAAAATTGGTTCTTTACTTCCGGAGATTACCCCCTACATACAAACTTAAAAACAAATGTTACCTCTTTATAATATTAGTATAGATTGTGCAGCTTCCCGAACAAGACTCAGCGATGGTATCCAAGGTGTTTTTTTTTATATCCCACAACTCGATGGTATGAATGAGACCATATCAAAGAATCAACTGACATATGAATTATTTTTTCAATATAGTTTTATTTATTTATTTTTCATACACTATAATTCGACAAAGTTACGATTATTAATGTAAAACACCCTAAACGTGAAATAAGACAACCTTAGCTTTAAATATGAATGATTGGTTTAAATGAAAATGAATTACTCGTATTTATTAATGAAACTCAGATACTTATTAATTACTTATGATTGGTAAAACTATGCATTTTTGGACCACTTATTCTAGGATTTTTTGTATTATTTTTATAACCCTAGAGTTATGGGATATCAATATAAACACGTTGTAATTATGTTGTATATGCCGATCAGAATTAGCCGAGTGAAAAACACAATAAATGGAAGCTGAAAATTGTGTTGAAATTGACTTCGAGTTGGTTGTTGCTTACCTGGACTAGTGTAGTTACTGTGTGTTACTTATACTATATTTATATATTGTAAATAAATATGTATCATATAGTATTTTTATACATTGGTTGTTATTATGTCTGTTACTGTTTTTTTATTATAATTTCCTTATTAATATATCCATTTCCTGTTTTCGAAAACTGTAATAGATCATAAATATTATTTTTTTGTGTAGGTATATTATTTTCGTATTATATTTTGACCGTAACTGTAATATAACAGAGCCTATCAAAAGTTCCGTGAAACTGTACGAATTTACAGTGTCATATCAGATTTATACATGCTTGTATGTTGTGCTCAAAGTGTAAGTTTTTTTCGTAATATTTTAGTGCCTACAAATCGATTCGTTACTTAGTCAAAATCAAAATCAAAGCATTTATTTCAAGTAAACCAGTTACAGGCACTTTTGAATTGTCGAAACAAAGATGAAAATTAAATGTAGCTACAGTTCCAGTCACAAGACATAAAAACTGTGAAAGTACTGTAGTTGCCCATTCCCTAGCGTAGATCTCTATGGAGAAGAACGGGCAAGAAACTCCATGGACACTCTTTTAAATCAGAATATTGTTACAAAATCTTGGTTACATCATTCACGTCGTAGTCGATTATTATTCGAATACTTTTTTCGATTTTCTTTGAAGTACCGAATAAGTCGATTCATGCTGATTCGTTTTGCGAAATGTATGACTCAGGCGATTGGATGCAGCTAAAACTTGTACTTTATATGGAGCGACTGCCTATCTGGCCCCACAATAACTGGGTACGATAGTTCGGTTAGATTGTCTCAGACTTTCGAGCCCCTGACTACCTGTAACGACTAACAAAGATCTACAAATGAAAGCTGGGACCAACGCTTAACCTGACTTTCCAGCCAGAGGATCTCAACTATTTATCAATAAAATTGTATTCGTATGACCTGAGTATGTAGTCGATTTGTAGGCACAAAGTGTTAATAGTATAATTCATTACTGTTGAATGTTGTGAAGACTGTTGTCTATCTACGCCATTTGTCGTAAAAGTATTATTTAAATAATCTGTACTTACAGTTCGATTCCTATATATTTGCTTATTTGTTAACTTGTTAGGAAATAACTATACTTATTGAGGTGGATTTGACTTAAGCCGATCAGAGAGAGCTTTGTTAAATCAATGCGATAAAAGTGATTAGTTCGACGCGAAAATAAAAAGGTTTTTAATACAAGTCCTCGAAAACGGGTTCCTATCGCAATACGATTAGGTTCAACATGCAGTGTAATTCACATGCGTGCGTTGTCTTCGTTTTCCCGCAAGTGTGCGGGAATAGTACATTTTGATACAAGTGTAGAAAGTTTGTTGAGGCGGAATTTTGAGTTATGTTTTTGAGCCGAGAACTGTAATAACAAATGTCTACGTGTATCAAACGACGTTTTTCAATACACTTTTGAAGAAATAAAATAAAAGAATGAAAAATATTTTCGTCATGAGTTATTAGAGACTGATTTTAATTTTCTTTTTTTTTCGTGCTTTGCTTTCGCCAGGTTGATGAAGAAGCAAGGGTATTTTTGAATTTGGAACACAAATAAATGTTAATTTGTTTATAAAAGAAAATATTAGTTTAAAATAATGTTTATAAAATTAAATATTACTTGCTAGTTTACTACATAAGTGACTCGACACCGTTTCGAAATACTTACTGTATTTCAAAACGGTGTCGAGACACTTTGTCCGAACCGGTATGAGGTGAATTAAGTCTTTTTTTTCTCTTTTATTTGGACCTAACGTTTTTTTCACTTTTATTGCATTTACATGCTGACTAGTTTAAGGTGATTCCACTTTGATAGGTGGCCTTACTCCCTTATTGTTGACTTGTTATTGTTCCAAGCTACTTCATTTCTCATAAACTTTTGTGTTGCTTTTCTGTGCCATTAATTTTAGTAAAATTATAAATATTGCAATTAAATTGTAAGTACAGTAAACAGTGTAATATAAATACGCTTTTGTGGTGCGGCAGCTAAGAAAGGTGACTTCTAATAATTAACTAATAGTCTATGACTCGATATTTTGTTGTACTGCTATCTAAGTTTAATATATTGTAAATATCATATTAATTTTTAAAATTAATTATAAAAAAAATATAATTTTTCTGAACTGAATTTTATAAAGCATTTTGTTTTCTTGCTGTAATTTAATTGTATCGTTTTTGTAGTATACCTATTTGAATGTTTTATTTTACATTTATTTTATTTTAATTTTATAAATCAAAATTTATTAATGTCGTAAGGTCCAAAATGTCATTTTTATTCAATATCTATATAAATAGTTCCTTTATTTGAATAATATAATAATTTAAAATGCAAGATTTATTATTCGAGGCGTTGGCTTTCGGAGAATTTTTATTTAATTTTAATAAGTTTTTATTCAAACTCAGTTTGCAACGTAAGATTAAGTATTAGCAGCTATCAAACGTTTTTATCTAAAAAAGAAGGACCTTATTTCTAGGTTCTAAACTAATATAGGCCGTCCTTCAGTATTAGATAGAACATAGACGATTTTTTGTGATCTTATGACAGAAAATAGTGCCGAGGTGCAAATTGTTTTAGCAATCGTTATTTTTTAAATCACAATTAATGAAAATAAACTTAGATTAATAGACGCACGCTTACTGATATACTACAGAGTGTAATTTAATTACATGATGGCATCTTTTAAAAGTATTACTGTTCTTGTATTATTTGTTTATTCTTGTTTCTATTTTATTATTCTTATAACTCAACAATGCATTCAAAATGGCGTCTATTAATCCAAGTTTTTCATCAAGTAGACGAAACATTATAATTTGTAAGAGTTGTATTTTTTATTATTGAGGATATTTTTATAAAGATATGTTGGTGCGCAGGAGTGGATCGGATCAAGGGACCAGAGCGTTGTAGTAATACAAATGTATTGTCATTGTTTTGCTATTGTTGTCTAGATATAGTTTTAAATTTAATTATGTTGTGATCATGAGATCTAATCAGTTACTAATGTAATGCACTATTTACCTTTAGGTATATATGTATATAACCGAGGTTACACCATCGTTTCATGGTGTACAAATGCTTGTGCTTAATAAAAATTAAAAAGATATATTCCAATTTATTTTATGTAGTTTTATTTACAATTTATATAACAGAAGGTGAAAGGGCACAAATAAGGCGGAGTATCCTAATTTATAGGTATTTAATACCAGGAACATAAATATTAAGTAGTCACTACATTTTACAGTTGTAACAAAAATGAATGCCTTACAAAACAATATTTTTACAAGCAAATAGTTCATTCTTAAAACAAATCAACGTTCTCAGATCGAGCAATCATGCCACTTAATAAAAGCATTTCACAGGTTTTTTTTGTATGCCATAATCAGTAAAACAGGCTAATTATCAACACAGACAGCAGCAAAATGCTCGAGCATTTTTTCACTGATAAAATGATAATGAAGCTAAATCACAACTGCAATGAGTTGAAAATAAAATTACAGCAGAGCAGTTTGCTGCTCTATCTGCGGTGAGGCAGTTACACGATTTGTCTCGCTCAAAACAAACTCGACATAAACCTTTTTAATTTGTCTGACCTGCGCCTGTACTCCTAGCACGAAGAAGTGGATTCTTCAGACTTCAGTTGGTATAAATAATAATTTGTTGCGCCACTCATCATTTAGCAAAACAAATATGTACGGTCGAACAAGCTATTTGGTTTACATTTTACAATGTAATTTGTGGATTAAACTGTAAACCAAATAGCTTGTTCGACCGTACATATAAGGTTATTTGTTGACCTCTATTCAATTTTGGTTCTCCTAATATTTCTGTGCGATTGCTACATGTAATAACTACTGCCATAGTTGGTGGCAGTTAAGATGACAATAGCGGTCATTGACCCACCTACATTTATTAATTTAACTTCTTAAATTTGAAAACCAAAAATAAGCCTGTTCAAGTCTCGAATCGTCATCTATCGTGATCTTCAATTTTTTTTGTTATGAATAACGATACATGGTTTATTTGTTTTGGTTCGTACGAAGAGATATTAGGGAAGAGAAATAACCGCTATTCTCAACTGGCACTAACCACCAAATATAGTGGTCGCCCACTGTTCTAAAATCAAACGTAATTCATTGAAATTTTCGTTCCTACGCTTAAAAAAGAGGACTTACATTGTTGGTTTTTCTCGTGTTAACCTTTTGAAAACCATGGTCACATAAACGTGACAAGCAAGCGCGTGCCCTGTACGCCAAACGACACAAATATGTGACAAAATAGTAGGTGAAATTGTGGCTTGGCGTTGGGCACGCGCGTGCCTTTATGCTCTGTCGTTCAAAAGGTTATTCATATAGATTGTACAAAAAAAAATCGTGCCAGGGGTACAGAACACTTCAGCCCTGACAGTTACTAGAACTCATACTGGGACACGATAACAACCAGCCTGGCCACCGCGCTGCCAGCGAACATGGTGCGCTGGTACAGGGACATGGTGAGCTCCAGTTCTACCACCTGAGGCCCTTGGAGCGAGCACAGGAGGGAGATCACGCAGATGTTGCCCGAGGGTCGCATGCTGGAATGGAGGAAAGAAGAGTTTAGCAAGTCATCATCATCTGCCTCGTCTTTTCCCATCTATATGACGGCTTCCAGTCTTACCGGATGCAACTGAATGTGTGTGCCTTCTTGGCTAGCTCCCAGTACTCAGTTACTGCTTAAAACTATACGCCTTGGTAAGACTGGTTGTTGGGTACCCGTAACGCCCATCAAACTGGCCGTGTGCGGCCTTGCTTATGGTAGACTTTGCTGACAGTTATTTTTTTCACAACTTCCTTTTATTAATTTCAGCCCACGAATAAAATATGGGATTCTGATAGAAAGCAGCTTTAGAATAAGCTGATGCAGCATCATCTACCAACAGAGTGGTGCATGCTATCATTGCCAGGTGGCAGAACTGCTGAGTTAGCGTCGTCCCCAACACTGCAATAAAAACTCTACCTAGACCACCAGGACCTTACGAAGACAGTAAGCAAGCCTTTACTTACTCGAAACATCTTAAATCAGCAGGCTTGACTCCTGGGGAGGCTGCAACAGCGATCATACGCATCTCGAAGCTCACGATAGACTCCCGCCATGCGGGGCCGTGCATCGTGAATAGATCCACCTGGAAGATAAGGCCATAGATAAAAAAAAATTAAAGGAAGACTGTATTGTCATGTTGAGATGACGGGTCATAGAGATGTACCTAGGTCGAGGAAGACATGCTGCGCAGACCCCAATTGGGATTGGGAGGAGAATGATGTAATGCCATGCTGTTTACTAAAATTTTACTCCGCTGATATGACCAGATATATACCATCGTCGTGGTAGTAGGTCGCACTGGTGCCTGCCTACCAGAAAGATATCCCAGACCCTTTCCGCTTGTGATACTAGTCATCACGTCACCGTGTAGTTTTCATCATCATCATTTCAGCCGAAAGACGTCCACTGCTGGTCATAGGCCTCTCCCAAGTGTCGCCACATTGACCGGTCCCGTGCGACTCGCATCCAGTGGATTCCCGAAACCTTCACCAGATCATCGGTTCACCTAGTGGGACTGAGAGGCCTTCCAACGTCTTCCAGTTCCAGAACTTTTTGGCCCTATCGGCCATCCGTCCTGCGAACAATGCGCCCTGCCCTTTGCCACTTAAGTTTAGTCACGTGTAGTTTTAATTGGTACTAATTTAGCATACGGGTTATGGGACCCTCTGTCTTCCCGAGATGTTAAGTATCCATGAAATTTCTAAAAGACAATTGAAGACAACTCTCTTATTTGACTAAACAGTCAACTAAGACATCACATATCCAAATCATTTTTAATTTTTTTATCCATGATTGACCCACTGCCGATATGTGCCAGGCCTACCCTCCAGGAACACTTTTTGTGCGCCATATCGAACCACTGATCATCAGAGTGCGCTTTCCTGGCCGGCCAACGTGATCTACGTCGAATGTTAGGCATCCATTGCGTGAAGACTTGCCAGCGGCCGTTATGAATCGCCTAATATAGGTTGGTAAGGGATACCTCTTTCTCTCTCTTCTTCTGGGATGTCTTTTTGATACTTACACTGCCCGAAGCTAGGTAGATGTTGGCGACGAAGGTGATAAAGTTGTAGCTGTAGGTGCTGGGCTGCTGCAGACAGGTCCAGTCGCCGACCTGACACGAGCGCTGCACGCGGGCGCAGCGGCTGCAAGTATAATTATATTGTCATAGACTTAGTATTACTAAAGTATAGTTTATAGGGTGTAAAACACCTCTTAACGAAGCCGAAAGGCACTTGTTCTCCCCGCCTCATTGCGATCATTTTTTTGTTCTACACCATACCTGGGAACCTTCTAGTTACGGAGATATTGGGGGTCAAAGATCCAACTTTTTGACAAGTTTTTTTTAACTAAGTACAAGTTTTTAATGTAAGATTCTACTACTTCGAACACCTCCACGACCCCCGCACTATTCAATCCATCCATCAGCACAATGTTTTGAGTTCGTTACATTGAGTTCTACCTACCACAAAACATGATTTTTCACCCCAAAAAAAAAAATCGTTTCCCAGCAATAATTTTTGCGTAAAGTTACTTAGTTTGATGTACATAATGCTTGGTTGACGGCAAAGTTGACGGCTTCGTGATGAGGTCTTTTAAACCCTGTCAAAAAGCCTAAGACACAAATCAAATCTGCTGCCTAAGTCATAAATCAAAATCAATAGTCATTCAGTCATTGCTGAATTTTGAGCCAAACACATTTAATAAATATTTGCCATCGACACGCTAAGAAGCAGAAGAATAGTCATTCGATTTTTTTTTTTACATGCTGGTGGAATACATCATAACCATCTTCTTTTTAGAAGTCGGTTAAAAATAAAATCCAAACGAGTCAGTGGGTGAGTGAGAAAATTAAGGATGTCCAAAGCACTGTGGGTAGTCGGCCCTGATCTTATAACCTTTTTACCCGACAGAGGAGGGTATTGTGTTTAGTGATCACCAGCTTAGATACAGCATAGTCTGATTGTTTTTTCCTTTGCGGCGCTCGAGAGACCAGACGCGTGGGTCGATTATGATGATTTTTACGTAATCGAAAAATATTTAAAAAAAAAAAACAGTTTTTATTCGTCTGCATGTGGAAAATCCAAATAAACATTATTTTCTCCCCTATAACTTACTGTTTAGACTCGAGCCTGTACCCCGGCGGGCAGTCGATGTGGTGACAGTGGTAGCTGCCGCGCGTGTTCTGGCACACGTAGCCCGGGTCCGTGCCGTGTGCGCAGCGCGCCTCGCCGGTCTCACACTCGTCTATGTCTGGAAGGTAAAAATATACACACATATTTTCATCGGTAATTTAAAAAATCTACTGTTTCATAACATTTTACCTCGTAGATATTGTATTTTTATAGGAAACAGATGTTTTTTTTTTATTTCCGATTATAATGGTGGCGATGGAATAAAACCAACGTTGGATGACAGATAGGAGTTTATTCTCTTTATTTCAACACTTTACAGACTTTAGCAAACAAAGTTAGACTAAGGTTAGACCTATTAGTGGACCTAGGGATGGACTGCGGGGCTATCCTATCCCTTCACCTCCTAGCTAGGCTATTCCTGAGGGCGACGGGGCCTCCGCTCAGGTCAAGCTTATGACAACAGTGGTGACTGCGGGGCTATCGACCACTGTGCCGTCTAAGTAGCGAGTGACTGGTTCCTTTTTTTTTTTTTTTTTTTTTTTTTTTTTTTTTTTTTTTTTTGTTTTTTTTTTTTTTTAGGAGGGACCACTCGCAGTTGCAATTCTAGACGATTGCTTGACTGCTTAACCGGACAATCCTGTGGTGGCCAAAAATTACTTTAAGGCCCCCAGCCAGGGCTTACAAACTAACAGGAATTACACATTAAATGAACCGTCACTAAGGGCACCCCCTGTGGGGTTCGGGCCTCGGCTTAGTGGGTCATTGACAAGAGGGCAGCAAGGGACAACAACAGGCTGGGTCGGATCATTAATTGGCTCATCGAGCATGTCGGGCTGGGGTCGTGCAGTGACGTTAATGGGGGGTCGCGGGGGTCCACGCCGGCGGGACCGGATTCGCGGTTTAAATCGGTTTTTGTATTTGTACCTACGTAGTGTACTCGTTTCCCTACAGCTCTCTTGATAAAGGGTGATGGGGTCATCGGGAGTGACAAGGGTAAGTCTGGGTCTACGAATCCTAGATATGTTAGAGGGGGCATAACTGGCTGCTGAGGAGATCAGCGGATTAGGGTGTTTTTCGGCTGAATCGAAAAAGCCCTTGGTCAGACGTTTCATGTACTGCATCATGGTGGGGATTTTGAGATCAACATGGAGTTGCTCATTCCTAACGTAAGGTGGGGCACCTGTGGCCTTTCGCAAGAACCTATTCTGGAGGGTCTGCATCTTATGAAGATGGTAGGGTTTGGTGTGCGCAAAAACGGGACATGCGAAAGTCATGATAGGCCTGATGCACGCGGTGTAAATACGCAATTTGCACTTAAGTGACAATTTGCTACGTGCGTTCAGAATGTAGTGAAGCCTACCGAGAGCAAAGGCGGCACGCGAACGCACCGTCTTTATGTGCTCACTAAAGTTAAGACGTCGGTCTAGGATAACACCCAAGTACTTGGCTCGCTTCGCCCAAGGGATCGGCTTGCCAAGCATGGTGATCGGACTGGGGGTATCGGGGAAGAGTTGTCGGGGGCTTGAGAAAAGTACCGCCTGGCTCTTGTCGGGATTGACCTCGATTCTCCATTTCCGGAACCAATCGCCTAAGGCGTTTGCGGACTTCTGGAGAATGCGAGTAATACTAGCGGGAGTTCTACCGGAGTAAAAAATGGCCGTGTCGTCGGCGAAGAGTGCTAGCTCGGACGCTGCACTCTTGGGGATGTCGCTGGTGTACAGCGTGAATGCTAGTGGGGAGATCACCGATCCCTGAGGGACACCGGCGCGGATCGGATGAGGGGCTGAGAGTGCACCTTCGATACGGTATCGAAATGTGCGGTTTGACAGAAAGTCACGAAGGATGAGCACGAGACGGTCGGGCACACCGAGCTGGTATAGCTTGTATATCAGCCCGTTGTGCCAGACCTTGTCGAATGCTTTCGCGATATCGAAGAACAAGGCACCGGTCATCAGGCCTCGCTGAAAGCGGGCGCTGATGTGCTCGACAATGCGATGCACTTGTTGGACACAAGAGTGTTGGGATCTAAATCCAAACTGCTCCTTTGGAATTAAACTCTTTGCCTCGGCGTAGTCTTTGAGACGCTTATAAATAAGCCTCTCGTAGATTTTGCCTATGACATTGAGGAGACTAATGGGGCGGTAACTACTCGGAGAAGACTTAGGCTTGCCCGGTTTGGGAATACCAATAACGGTAGCCTGTTTCCATGATTGTGGGAAGATGTTGTTAGTTAAGGCGCTATTGAAGATAGCGGTCAATAACACTATAAGAGCGGGGGAGAAAAGTTTGAACACCCTATTGGTGATTCCATCAGAGCCAGGGGCTTTTCTAGATTTGAGACCTTTTATGATGTCCTCTACCTCGTCTGGAGTGACTGGGGGAATGGGATCATCAGGGTCTTCGACGGGCGGTAGTGAGGTTCTGCGTTCAACTTCAGCATCCACCTTTGTGAGGTGAGCTATGTCTACTGGCAGGGTACTGGGGGAGCATTGGGCCTCTAGGCTGTCGGCTAGGCACTCGGCTTTGTCGTCGTCCTCAAAAGCGACGGTGTTGTCGGAACGAATGAGAGGGGGCATAGCGGCGACTTCAGTGGAACGAAGTTTCCTCTGCAAGTCCCAGAAAGCCGTATGGGTCGGTTCGAGTTCACCGAGCATCTTGTCCCAGCGCTCCTCACGCAGCTTTTTGATGCATCCGCTTACTTTGCGTTGTAAGCGGCGCATAAAAGCTTTGTTAGCGGCGCAGGGAAAAAAGCTGTAGGCACGGACGGCCGCGTTCTTCTCAGTCACAAGATCACGCACATCATCCGGGAGTTTCCAGCGGTAATCATCCGCCGGAACTTCCCTTGAACAATCGTTCAGGACTGATTGTACGTGTTCTGTGAATAAGCTGATCGCGGCCTCCGTGTCGGCTACAGTTTCGATGTTGTCGGGGAGTGACTGGTTCCTCGGTGGTGCGGGTTTATATAGGCGGTTTGACAGATGACAGTGTGAGTCTTCATCATCTCATGCTTGTATGTGGTTGTAACCTTCGTTGACGTCACGGACACTTCTCACGGTACGGCGAATGTTAGATGTCGCTAGTAGTCTGTAGGTACTGTTGATGTTATCGTCTTATCGATGATTGATCTTGTGTAAGTTGCGATCTACTCGGGTGGCGTAGTGTTGTGCACAAAATCCGGTAGATGGCGTAAGGCGTCGTGTTATATTCTCCCCCTCTGGTACTCTATGGTCGTCCCGACTGAGTACCAGCACTAGTTTGTTTCCGCGGCCTTCCTCTTCGGCGTATCGGATAAGTTGGTTTGGATATTTCGTTGTCTCTCTTTTCAAACTTCGTTATTGCTGACGTATGATACTTTCCAATAGGCTTGTCTGGAGTTTCTGAGTGAGCAATTTCATAAGTAGAGGTTCCATGTTTTTTTAATATAACATACGGTCCATCTCGTCGAGGAGCAAATTTCGAAGTAAACTGTTTATCGATGTTGCTAACGGGATGAGATTCTATCAAGACTAAGTCTCCAACTTCGTAGTCTGGGTCAGGTCTTCGCTTGCTATTTGCTCTTTGGCGTGTCGTTTCTTTATTACACTCTATATTTTCTTTTGCTAGCTCCAAGTCTTGGGCTAGTTGTTTTAACTTTGGGGTGATTTCTGCGACAAAGTTTTCTGATTCTACAACCGAGCTTAGATCATGTGTCAACTCATATGGTGTACGCAATTCTCTCCCAAATGTTAGGTATGATGGTGAGAAGCCTGTAGTTTGACACTTAGCTGTATTCATTGCGAATCTTATTGTAGGTAAAGTCAAAGGCCAGTTCTTATGTTTGTCTTTGACCATAATTGCAATTTGTGACTTCATGTCCCTATTTTTCCTTTCAACCACATTTGGTTCAGGGTGATATACGGGTGTGAATATTTGTTGAATTTCTAAGCAATATGCTAGTTTTTGCATTATCGCTGAAATAAATTGTACTCCATTATCACTGATAATTTTCCTTGGCAACCCATACCGAAGAAATATTTCATTGAGTAAGATGTTGGCACAATTTTCGCTAGTTGCTTCATTTAGTGGGAATAATTCAACCCATCTTGAAGTAGTATCTTCTATGATCAAAATCCACTTTTCTCCTGTTGGTCCCTTTGGTAATGGTCCAAAAAGATCAATGGACAATACCTCAAATCGTTTAGAGTTTGGGGTGGACTGGTATAAGCCTGCTGGCTTCTTATTTGTGGGCTTATATTTTTGGCATTCGACACATGTTTTTATATATTTTATAACATCTTTTCGTAGTCCCGTCCAATAGAAATTATTTGTTATACGTTGTATTGTTCTTTCTACTCCCATATGACCAGCAGTAGGTGAGTCATGGTAAGCGTTCAGAACGTTTTGTATTTCATGACGTGGAACTACTAACTTTGCGTTGTCGTTTTCTTGTTCTGGCATGTAAAGATATAGGACACCTTTATGGACTAGGTACCCTTTCTTAATGTATTCTACATAACTTGGTATTTCTTTTCCTTCTTCTAATATATTTATGATACTTTGAAGGGTGTCATCTTTCATTTGTTCATTTCTTAATTGTTTTTCATTGTATCTAGGTAGATCTAACTCTGCGCTGCATATTATGCATATTCCATCATGTTGCTCACACGGTGGTCGAGACAATGTATCAGCTACTACATTAGTTCGTCCTGGAGTATATTGAATTTTGAACTCGTATGGTTGCAGCTGTAGTGCCCATCGTGCTAAGCGACCAGTAGGTGTTTTAAGGTTCATTAACCATTTCAACGGTTGATGATCTGTAATAGTTATGAACTTTGTTTCTTCTATATAGCCACGAAATTTTTCAATTGCCCATACTATGGCTAGTGCTTCTTTTTCTGTGACACTGTAATTGCGTTCTGCTTGTGTTAAGAGTCTACTTGCGTATTCAACAGGGTGCTCATTGTCCCCCTCCCCCTGCACTAAAGCTGCGCCAATGGCATACTGACTGGCATCAGTCTTGATAGCAAAGGGTAAATCGTCACTTGCCTGTTTTAACACTGGTGACGTAGTCAAGGCATTTTTTAATTTCATAAATGCTTCTTGTTGCTCTCGTTCCCACTTCCAGCTTATTTTCTTCTTCGTTAGGTTAGTGAGTTGTCTAGCAATGTCTGCAAAATTATGAATAAACCTCCGATACCATGATGCAGTTTGTAAAAATGATATTAATTGTTTTAAGTTTTGTGACGGAAAGGGTGTCCGTGGGGGTAAATAAAAGAAAACCACGGACCAAGGTCAACATAAAAATATATTAATAAACTAAACGGGTGTGGGTAGGTTTATGGTCACAAGTTTTCCAAGCCCGCCCGGGGGGTTTGCACGGTACTCTCCTGGCTCAGCCCGGCGTGACGATGACCGTAGCGGTGTGCCACGCTGCAGACGCCAGGTAGGGTGACGGACGGCAGATGATCGCGCCGACCCGTAGAATTTCGACGCGGCCACGCAGGTAAAGGGTACCCGCTGCGGAGCCCGCGGCAAATTGGATGCCGGTAAAACGGTTGTCAGCCGAAATCCTGACTGTCAGCCGGAATCTTGAACCCTGGAAAATAACGTCCAGCGTGTCACGGAATGGCTAGCAGTCATCCCCGCTGATTGTGACACCAAGGCAAAAGCAAAGCGAGAAATACCCGTGCGCCAATGAAGGTGATGTGTGGTAGTCACAATCAGTACGGAGTTTACATGATGGTGGTGGTAAGCACGACATGATTTGCACATTATGATATTATGCATATACATATTAAGCATTTGAATGTGCATAGCAAAAACGGTGATAGAAAGTGGCTCACATGTTGAGACCACGTAGCTAGTGATACACAAAATATGAGAACGTGAATTGCTGTTCAACACTTACCCAGTATGGGGTTTACGTAGACACAAAACGAAAAGAGTTAGGTTAATAACAAAAATTAAAGCTGCCTGCTTTAAGCCCGAATATTCTAGATCGCGAATACTTCTAGAAATTTAATTTCCTATAAAAAAACGCGACTAGTCACTGGGAGCAGAATATTTCCAAAAAAGGACTCGTCATCGCGAGTCCGTGACATTTATACTGGCGTGTTTACGCATAGACAAGTCTTCACTCATTCGATCAGATACACGTAACGCGCGCACAGCACTGGTAAATACAGCTAATTTTAGTCGTTTAGTAACTGGACGGCCCAATGAGTATGTATACTCTGTGGCGTTTGTTTTGACATTTAACTTAATTAAAGTGTTGAATAGGTTATGTTTACAAAGTAACGGTAGAAACTATTCTGAGTTTCTACAACGTTACAGTTTTTAGGCGCCTGACGGTTTGCAATAGCAGAGATTTTCTCTGGGTCTGTTTTGATACCGTCAGAAACTATAAGGTGGCCCTGATATTTAATTTCTGAACACATAAATTTACATTTCTTTCTGTTGGCTCGAAGCTTGTATTCTCTCAGTTTAATAAATACTTCTCTTAAGTCTTTTATATGTTGACTGAAAGTACTAGATCTTATAATTAGATCATCTAAATAGCTTAATACACACTTCGCGTGCAATCCTTGTATGAATTTGTCCATTAATCTTTGGAACGTAGCTGGCGCGTTTCGAAGACCGAACGGCATTCGCTTGAAACGGAACGTTCCAAATGGTGATACAAAGCTTGTTTTATCGTAATCATCTGGATGTACCATAATCTGCCAGTAACTTGACTGTAAATCAATTGTTGACATGTATGGCATCGCTTTTGCCTGATGTAATAAGTCGTCAATGCGAGGCAACGGATATCTGTCTGGTTTAGTTATCTCGTTGAGTCTTCGATAATCTACGCATACTCGAACATCGGTTTCTCCTTTTGGAACTAGAATTACAGGTGCTGACCATGGGGAATCGCATTCCTCGATAACGTCATCATTTACCATATCATCCAGCTTTTCTCTTAATTGTTTTTGCCTTGTTGGTGATAACCTATAGGGCTTAACACTAATAGGCGGATGATTGCCTGTGTCAATTCTATGTTGTGTAAACGGAGTTGGTTCCGTGTTTTTCTCAAAGATGTCGCTGTGCTCAATTAACAAGTCATTGAACATCTTTTGCTCATTGTTTGTAAGTATGGTTCCTTCATCGGGTTTTAAATAAAGATCAACAGAATACAAAGAAGTTGGGTTTATTGGTAAGTAAACAATACGTGGATCAACACAAGATTTGTTGTCAGCGGGTTCTCGTGGACGTGTAAGACCTGGTGGCGTGTCGAATTTGTGTAAGGTCCATCTTGGTCGTTTGTTCACTGGTGGGCTGTCTTGTACGTCGGATACTGGTGTAATGGGTAACGGTGACAACATGTTCAGCTCGTTAGCCCAATGGATGAACTCTGACACTGCTTTAATTTCCACTGGCTCCTGTTTAACTTCAAATGTCATCCACTCCACTGCCTTCATTGATATGGTGTCATTGTTCAGTTGAATGAAGTCGTATATTGTCTCTGGTTCGTCAATAAAATTCCAACAGCGTTGTGGTGCATTAATCATCATTCCTGCCTGTTCTAGGAATTCTATACCTAACAAGGTACGGTTATCAACAGCTTCTGGTATGACTGACAATGTTATTGGTAATGTGCGTTTTCCAATACGTATGTCAGTTGTCGTTGTCAACAAGTTTGACTTATTCACCGTTCCATCTGCTAATTTGATGTCGGTTTCTTGCCGATCAAACTGTGTTCCTTTTCGTAATAACGTCTTATATAGTTGCATACTGGCAATACTGCGACGAGCAGCAGTATCTATGTATACATAGCCTTCTTCCCCTTTTATATTTACTTTTATTGTTGGTATTTTGGCTTGTATTTTTGAGTTGTTTTGTACTGTACAAAATGCAACGGGCTTTGGTGGCGTTTCCTTTGTTTTACAGGTATTGCAACTGCTTCTGTAAACACCAGGTGCTCCACATCCATAGCACTTGATAACTGGCTTCTTTTCTGCTTCGGATACTACCGTTTCTTTTTGTTCTGCCAACCTTTTACGACATACGTCAAATAGATGACCCTTCTTGCCACAAAAAGAACATCTTTTCAGCGGCTTCCGTTCCGGTTGGTTTAATGCCGTTACCTCACTAGCTTCCTTGAGCAGACTCTCAATATGACGACCATGATCCAGAAGTTCTGCAAATGTCTTCACATCCGTGCGTGCAATCTCCTTTTTGTAGGTTATGTTAAGAAGTCCGTAAACATAGTCCAAGTGTTCCTCTTCCCTATTTCTTTTTGGAGGTAGCTGAGCGAGTAAGGCACGTTTTTCGCAAACAAACGTGTCAATGGTTTCTGTTGTTTGCTTCTTCGAATATACTTCCAAATAAATTTCGTGAGGCTGCATTTTCGGCGCAAACGCAGACTTAATGGCGTCGAGAGCTTGTGTCCACTTTTTAATGTCGCCTTTCACACCGTTCCACCACGTAGCGGCAGCGCCAGACAATAACAAAGTTAAACCTTCCAAGGCGTCTTCGTCACTAATTTTCTCAATCTTTTTATAAACTGAGATACTGGTAACAAATTCTTCCACTTTATTATAATTTCGTTCACCGTCGTAACGCTTTGTACACGCAGCAAAACTTTTAAAATGTCGATTTCCACTTTCGTTCGCTTCTGTCACTTTTGTTATGAGTGCAGTGAATTGTTCCTGAGTCATCATCACCATTTCTTGTTTTTTCTCAGACATGTCAATACTGTCAAAATAATGTTAATGTTCTTGAGGGTAGGCTCCTGTATAACCGCCAATATGTGGGTACACCGTCAAATATGTGGGTACTCCGATAAATTTGTTGCGGGTAGAAGAAGATTTTTACGTTGGGCGCCAATATAATGGTGGCGATGGAATAAAACCAACGTTGGATGACAGATAGGAGTTTATTCTCTTTACTTCAACACTTTACAGACTTTAGCAAACAAAGTTAGACTAAGGTTAGACCTATTAGTGGACCTAGGGATGGACTGCGGGGCTATCCTATCCCTTCACCTCCTAGCTAGGCTATTCCTGAGGGCGACGGGGCCTCCGCTCAGGTCAAGCTTATGACAACAGTGGTGACTGCGGGGCTATCGACCACTGTGCCGTCTAAGTAGCGAGTGACTGGTTCCTCGGTGGTGCGGGTTTATATAGGCGGTTTGACAGATGACAGTGTGAGTCTTCATCATCTCATGCTTGTATGTGGTTGTAACCTTCGTTGACGTCACGGACACTTCTCACGGTACGGCGAATGTTAGATGTCGCTAGTAGTCTGTAGGTACTGTTGATGTTATCGTCTTATCGATGATTGATCTTGTGTAAGTTGCGATCTACTCGGGTGGCGTAGTGTTGTGCACAAAATCCGGTAGATGGCGTAAGGCGTCGTGTTATACGATGAAAAATTTGCATAAGCGTATAACCATTTTGTATATTGAGTAAACTACAGTCCAATGATAATCTTGTCAATTAGGCTAGCAGAAATGCTGCTTCCGGTCCCGACATATAGTTGGAAGAATCATGAAACTAGGTTCGTTTTTCGATAAAAGCCTATCCTGCATAGCTATTCACAACCCTTCGATTCGATTTTCGATTCGGAAAGTCGTATGTCTATCTCGCTCGATTTCGTAATGTCAAAAAAAGATAGACATACGTCTTTCCGAATCGAAAATCGAATCGAAGCGTTGTGAATAAGGGGCCCGGTCTCAGGTAGGTAGATCAAGCTATCTTGCAGACTAGCCCACTTAAGCCTTTGCCTCATTGCTAGACCAGTAGACCCTGCTAAATAAACAAAGAAGGATGCAACTCCTGCTTCGTACTCATTGAGAACTACTACACCGCTTGAACTAGAAATCTGGGAGTGCTGGGTGCTCTTGCAGTGTAGCTACTTACCGATGCAACTCCTACTGTCTTCCGACAGCCTGTATCCAGATGGACATGAGCAGCGGTAGCTGCCAGGCTCGTTGACGCATTCGCCTCCACATAACTTGCCGCGCAGTCGCGACGATGAGTACTCCTCACATTCGTCAACATCGACACAGGTCCTGTGGAGAAATGATTTTGTATTGTAGATGAGAGGAAATACGCAGAATCATCGCCAGCCACCATCTATCTTCTGTGCCAATGCATATATGGCCTATTATATCCCAAAGCTGGATTTCAACTCTCCTCGCTGTGAACGGGACGAGGGCTTGGAAATGCACCTTAACTTGTTGAACAGGTGGTTAAAAGGACCGTCCTTATCATCAAGTCCAGCTTAGTGACTGGAAGTTAAAGTATTGTTTGATAGAAGACCGGAAAATACTACTTGATACAATACAGTACATCACGATTAAGAGTCGAATTCAACGAATTGGATACCAAAAGCTCCTACTTTATTCTCAGAAGCTTCTAATTTTTCGAAGTTTTAAGCCTATTTTATTCATCCCATCCCGAGAGTAACAACAGGCCAACTTACTTGTTATCATCATTAAGCCTGTACCCCCTCTTGCAGTAGCACCTGTAGCTGCCCCAGGTGTTAGAGCACCCCTGGCTGCAGACCCCAGGGTTCTCGGAGCACTCGTCCACGTCCACACAGACTTTGTCGTTGGAGGGAGCGTTGCGGAACCCTTCGCGACAAGAGCAGCGGTAGGAGCCCCATGTGTTCAGGCATTCGGCATTGTATGCGCATGGCTGTAAGGTAAAATTTATTCATGGTAAAATACAGTATTATGGGAAAGGACCAATGCAAAGTCGGAATACACGGGCGACGATTAAGCTCATAAAGTATGCGTAAATGTTTAAAAGAAAATAAAGCCGAAAAGACCATCTTCGAGACGGTTCTTTGCCTGACAGAGATCTAAGTAGGTATACTAATATTATAAAGAGGTTAAATTGGGAGGCAATCTCCGGAACTACTGATCCGATTCCGAAACTTCTTTCACTAACGGAAAGCGTCAATTCTCGAGTGTCTTAAGCTATATTTAAAACGTTTCCGTGGGAATTACATCTTGGTCAAAAACTAGTCATTATTATTATTATTATTACATATAATAAAACAGTAGAAAAACTGTGTCTGTACATTGAATATATTAAAAAAAAAATAATTGAGGGGGGTTTAGAAACAGTAAAAGAGCACGAATCCAAAAAAAAAAACTGTCTGTGTGTCTGTTTGTTTGTACACGCTAATCTTCGGAACTACTGGACGGATTTGAATGATTTTTATTTTGTTGTATAGGTATTAAGTCTGGGCAACATATAGGCTATAATTTATCTGGAAACTTGAACACCTGATGCAGAACCGCAACAGACCAGCTAAACTATAAGATATACAAAAATGGTACCATAGCAAAAATTGTTCCACGTGATGAGCATTTTCTGCTGAGAGAATAAATTTGAAGATCTGGAACACCTGATGTGGAACTCCAAGAGCCCAGCTACACTAACATATACAGGGTGTTAAAGTAGTCGCGTGCCATAGCTTAGGGGTGAGTTCAGTATCGATAAAGGAACCCGTAAAAAATAAAAATAAAATATCTTTAATTTTTTTTAAACCTAAAATTAGGGTGTTAGTGTGAACACCGTTATCTTTGAAACTAGTGGTTTGGTTTCATTAGTAGAACCTAAAACCTTTGAAAAAAGCAACCTTATTTTTGGAAGAAAATCCACTATTTTCCTCAAGATCATTTCACCTGATTTCACCCTAATGCGCTCGGAAACAGCTGACCGCCGAACGGGTGGGCACTTGGGGTCATCGACCGCGCCGCAGTCAGCTGTTGCTAGAGCGAGCGCGCCGCGCGCCAAGCCGTTTGTTTCTCGCGCGTAAATTGAGTGTTCTTAAACAAATGAACAGTGGACCAAAATGGTACGGATTTACGCCATCGCGGGTACAACACATTCGATAGTAGGTAAGTAATTAAAGCATTTAAACAAATAAAATAATTTTAATTCTAAACGATTGCTATTTTAAGTTAGTAGACTGTACTAAATTAGGTTGATCTTGAAATATATTTTTTTATGTTTAATTTTTTTTATTTGTTTTTTTGGATTTTTATTTTATTTTTCCTGGGTTCCTTTAACGATACTGAAACTACCCCTAAGCTATGGCACGCAACTACTTTAACACCCTGTATATAGGAATGACGTTTTAGCAAAAGTTGTTCAATCTGATGAGCACTCTCCGTTGACTTATAAAAATCGAAGATCTGGAACACCTGTTGTGGAACTCTGAGAGCCCAGCTACACCATAACACATATAGGAATGACGGCTTGCAAAAGTTGTTCGGTCTGATGGGCATTTCCTGTTGACTTATAAAAATCGAAGAGCGGAAACATCTGATGTGGAAATCAAAGCTATCACTAATTTCAATGTATAATTATAAAATAATATAAGCTGGGAGTACCTCGACGCGGTGAAGTTGGTAACAGTTTAGGACTGATTTTCGATGACGATGGTATATCACCAAAACTCCCTTTTATTTTTTCGAACGAATAAATATGCCTTCCAGCTTATGTTATTTTAGTGTTTAATTTCCTTTTCCATTTATCTTCGTGGCACGGTAGCCTACCCGGTAACGCAGCGGAGCAGTCACTTAGATTTTAATAAAACTATAACCATGCCTATAAAGAGGTCAAATCATTCCCAATGTTCCAAAGGAGCTAAAAGATTGAGGATCATAAGATCCTAAGAATCTATCGAAGAGCGTCAGGAGAGATTTGATGCTGTTCGAGAACATCAGGCTTCAACTAACTCCGTGGAAACCTCTTCGGATCGCGAAGCACGTCTGCGTTCTCAGCTTATTTACGCATCTACATCCAGGTCTCTAGAGACCAGTGAAGAATATGATGCGCGACTGACCGCTGATCGTGAACGTCTGCATTGTCTCGCAAGTTGGAGACTTTCACGGATAGAGAATTGCGCTTCGACATCAGACGTATCAGATCTTCGATTTTGACGACCCCGTTGTCGCTTACATAAGCAACAGGTTCCGCGTACGAAGTCGCGGGCAGAAGCTAGTCTTGAATAAAAATCAAACCAGATATTTGGTCACCATCAAACCCCAAGTCGAATGTATTAAAAATCCAATTTATGAGAATCTAGGCCTTTATTACGATCAAGAGCCCCAGGATCCGCAAAAAATGCAGTCCAATGAGTCCTCAAATGAAAGTTCTAAAAGTTTTCTCAACTTACATTGCCATGCATGCACTCATTGATGTCCTCGCACTGGTTCTGTCCGACGAGCCGGTGTCCGGCCGGACACTGACACGAGTACCCTCCGTAGAAGTTCTCGCAGCGCTGGTCGGGCCCGCACTCCGATATGTTGCGGGCGCACTCGTCAATGTCTATAAAAAAATGGTGAGGTTAGAGAATCTGGTGAAATTATATGCTGATGATGAAATCAATTCATAAACAATTTAAAACTTTTCTATAGATCGATGAAGGTATCAGATTGATGACACGATACCTCGATATATCGATTTATTGGGGTGGCCAAAACAATTACTTCGACATGTCCTATCTCCATATTGCATTTGTTACAGGAATTACTCGGCATACTAAGTAACATTTACACATTTCAGCATCAGTATTACTTACCATAGCATCTCTTATCAGGCGTCAGCTTGTATCCCCATGGGCACGAAGCTATCATAGCGCCTACGTCAGGCACCCTGGTGTACGTGGGCCTCGGGGAGTAACGTCCTCGCTGTCCGTACTGAGCCCCCACTGTGATCACGTTGCGACCCTCGTTTGAAGTCGGGGCTACTGGGGCTACTGCTGTTGATGGTCGGGGTGTTGTGTTTGCAGGAGTTGGGGTTGGGTTGGCTGCAAATATTATGTTGAGGTTAATAAAAAGTAAGGCAAGAAAATATGGATCTTGCGCTAGATATAATAAAGATTATATGTACTTGCAGTTGTTGGCCTGGTTATGTTCTACTGTGTTATTCAGATATCGGAGGTCACAGTCAGAGAGAAGGCGTTTAAATTGAAATACGTATCGACACCTTAGCTTTTTACCTTATCTTTTACCTTACCCTGGACTTTGGCCCACTCTAAATTTTTAGTGGATCTTGGTTGCATTTACAAACATTTAAATTCACATACACAAACAGCCAGACCTGGAGCAACTACTTGTAGGCCATACAAATATTTGTTCCATGCGGGAATTGAGCCCGCGACACGCAGCGCAGCTCACTGCGCCTACCGTGCAATTGTGTCGCAGGACACAAAATCTTGACGTCTTCCAGAATCTTACCGTGCTACACTAAAAGATCTGCCAAACTGATACGGATAATTTGTGGACCGGCTGTGGACATTAGCCGGTGTCCATGTCTGGAGCTATGTCCAATATTTGTCCTGTCTAACTGAATCTTTAGATAAAACTCACAATAAACCTAACTTAGCAATACGAGGGTGTACTGCTATTGAACTTACTGTATGTCGGCTTGTTGTCGACCTCTCCTCTGCACCTCCTGCCGCACTCGCAGCGGTACCCTCCTTCCACGTTGACGCAGTCCTCGCGCGATGAGCATGTGGCTTTGTTCGTTGCGCACTCGTCAATGTCTGAAAGTTGTTTGGCATTTAAAACTTAAATAGCGATGGACAGCATCATTATTCAGCTCGAAAAAGACCAGTGCAGGACATGGCCTATCTCAAATATTGTCACAAGAAGCTCAGCTGTATTTTGTATTTTTTCCCATCCAGCGGATTCCGCCGATACTTATCTTGCTATAATCTCGTATCGCAAGAAACCCGGTTATTAGCAAAAATATAATTTGTGAACTTTCCCCATTCCAAACAGTCATGTTAAAATGCGGTTTAATTAATATCTTACCAACACATTTTCCGACTGTGGTGTCGTAATTATATCCCAGCTCGCAGGTTTGTGGTGGATTAGATGGATACCTGCGACCTGGTCGCACAGGAGTGTACGCCCATTCAGGAGTCACCACTGAAAATTAATTTTATTTATTAATTTAACAGTTTATGTACCATACACCAAATACAGAAAAGACGAAAGGAACAGAAAAATTGATACAAGATGCTAATTTCTAAAGTAATTTCAGCATACCTGCAAAAAGACCCCTCCTTTCGCAGGTATGCTGGAAGAGATTACTTTCTGATTTTATATAGTTTATTCTGATGTATGTTTATATAATCACGTGGTCTACTCTAACCTTTTATTTTTACTTCAGTGTGGAACGACATTAAAATAACACTGCTATAAGTGTTGGTAGTACGGTCCCATAACTATGCAACGCTCAGAAACAGACTTTTTTATATCATGGTGTTACATTTTTTTAAAGGCAAACCTCCATTTTAATTATTAAACAAATCATCTTCTGACCTGCGCTTCTGACTGACTGACCACTGTTGCGTAAAGGACTTCTATTATGCCAAGCTCCAACTATAGTGAATATTGATTGATAGATACATATATAGGGTGGTCTGCCTACTCTTGTATCGGTATTTGATAATTTTTTCACGAATCGGATATGAGATTCATAGCGACAGCGGTTTAGTATGACGGGTAGAATCTGCTCCTTGACGGATACTGCTGACCAAAATGGCCACCCTGTAATTTAAGTTTTACTCACATGCATTCCTCTCAGTAGTGGTGGTCGTACTGGTCGAAGTACTGGTACTAGTCGTCCTACCGGTGGTTGGGGTTGGTACCACATTACAGTACCCTGACGAATCCCGGCGGAACCCAGCATAGCACTCGCAGATGTACCCGCCAGGCTTGTTCACGCACACCTCCGTGTTCTTGCACGCGTGCTGGCCTAAGGCGCACTCGTTGGTGTCTAGAAGAAAAGGGGAAGTAAGGTAAGGAGTTTTTTTTATCATTATTAAACTCTTAACGATCAGTCTTCTTTGGAGGCTTTCAAATTGGATCCAGTGCGAGAGAGAAAGATTCGTGATTAACAGAAAACCTTTTTCTCAACGAAACCATGATGGTGTTGCACTTCCTAAATAATGAATTTCAATAAGTCAATGTGAGTGTAGTAATACTAAAGTGATGACTTAGAAAGGTCACTAAATTTTGTCTGAAAAAGCAACACAAAGAACATGAAAAGACTGTTGAAGAGGCAATCACCCAGCAATGGGAAAATACTGAGTATGGAAGAGAGATTATAGGTTTTAAAACAAATTCATTATCATCAATAGTCTGGAGTCCACTGCTGGATATAGGCCTATTAGCTCACAAGCCATACAATTCAATTCTCGGCAACTCTAATCCGATTGCTACCAGCGATCCTACCAGGATCGTCGCTCCACCTAGCCTGAGCGCGTCTACTTTTGCAGTTCCAATTCGCAGTCTCCACTGCAGAACACAATTTACAAACAACAATTTCATAGTAACAAATGAATTTTTACTCACCAACACAATTACCCTCTGGATCCTTCTCATACCCATCTAAACAGTGCAGATTATTGATATCAAAGTCGGGATTACCATCCACAGGTTTCTCTCCTCCGATCTCATTCGTTCTCCTATCATCTGGCACCTCTGGAGTTGGCCTACTTGGGAGTTCTGGTGGTGGCGGTGGAATTTCAGGCCTTGATGCAGGCCTGTTATCAGGCCTATACGGAGGTAAGGGTCCAGGTCTGTTATCTGGAGTTTCAGGAGTTGGCTCAACTGGTTCAACAGGTCTGTATGGTGGTAATGGTGCTGTTGGTCTTCTAGTTGGGTATTCAGGTCTTCGATTATAGTTATAGTCAGGTCTCCTCGGGTTAGTATTGTTGTTATATGGAGGGTAAGGGTAATTATTCCTTCTAGGTTTGAGGGTTGATGTGGTGGTCGGTTTGGCAGTTGTGGTCGTGGTCGTGGTGGTGGTCGAAGTGGTGGTGGGTTTCGGTGTGGTGGTAGTTGTGGTGGTACTGGTGGTGGTAATGGTGGTGGGGACTGTTGGCACTGTTTCTGGGTAGCTGCTGTCTGTGGTTGAGTTCTCTTCGCTGTGGAAAGAGGATAGGTAGGGGGGTTCATACATTGAGAGATCTTAAATAAACACCCAATTATTAAAACATTTTTTTACGTAACTTAACTGCATTTGTTTTTAATTAGTTTTACAACGTGTTTCGTGACTCCAAACTATTCTTTATTTAATGTACTATGACTATGCATGCTTTGTTAAGGTATCACTCTATTTTGAGTATAATCCATGGTTTTCATTGGCTCAGTACCTACCTAGACTAGGCATAGTAGGTATTCATGGACTATCTATCTCTTATCCAGCTTTTTGACTGACTTAATGCCAACTTTACACTTACTCGGAGTCGTAGTACTCATACTCGTAGAGCGGTGGGTTGGTAGTGCTAGTGGTGACAGATTTTCGTGTGCAGGTGAACGTGCCCAGCAGGTTGAGGCAGTGTTGTCCGTTGGCGCAGTTGTCCAGCTTCAGGGCACACTCGTCGATATCTGGTGAGGATATATGTATGATCAAAGGAGGAAAGAAAATAATAATAATAATAACAATAATAAGATAGCTTATAGCCAAGAGCTTCGATGACCATCTATCGAAGCTCTCTTTAGGCGGTTGGATCAAGGGCCTGATTCAGAAGGCAGTACTCCTCGATACGGCTCGCATTGTGAGGAGGTTCCTGTCTCTGCAGCCCTAACCACCGGTGGCTTGGACCCTGCTCCCGACACCGGCGGACCACTATTTTTTATATTTTTGAATGTTTTTTTTAATATAATATTTTTTAAGATACATTTAAAAATATGTAAAGTAAGTAGATGAAATGAATAAAGGAAAAAATAATAAATTTTATTTTCTCCCACAAAGTAAAGTTACAATATAGAGGTGTTACAATTAAATATTGGAGGTAAAAAGGTTTGTGGGAGTCAGGAGTTCAAACTAGGATACCCTGTGCTATGGACTCCTGGCCCCCCTCGCCGAGATTGGCATTTAGACAATTTTAGAGACATGTCATTGTAGGACTATTGTAAAAAAGAATTACAAGAAAAAGTACTAATATAATAAAATAAAAACTAAAAATGCGTGTGTGTGTTTGTGTGTGAAGTGTGAGTGTGAAGTGGAAGGTGTCATAAATGTGGTGTGGTGTTCTGTGTGTGTATGTGTGAGAGAGCGAGAGTAAGATAGTGTAATGTGTGTGTACGTTCATAGATGGATGTATATACAAATTTGTGCGCGAGGGGGTGGCAGTATGTAAAAAGAAAGAAAATTAAAGTCAGAAAGCGATACTTTGTTGATTACATAATATTTTAAGATGCAGTCTTGTTAAAAACCGATATTTATCACCATTCTTCTGCACTTATCCCGATGAATGATGGGAATGAAATAGATTGAGATGGAGAGTATCAGTAGCACCTATTGCTAGGACAAAACTGATGTGGCGGAATGCATGCTAGCGCAAAATTGATAACAGATTGATTGCCCTTTTAAAACTTACGTGAGAGAGCTTTAATGCCATGTCTTATTGCCGAAAGCATGACATCCTTTATGAGAGCATATCCAAAAGATTTTTCTGTAGTTACCTACTGTATCACACAAACCATAAAATAAACTGTAAATGCGTAAGTATACTAACCGACACAGGATCCAGATGAGGAGTCCAGCTCGAATCCATTCTTGCATCGACACTCGTGTCCACCGTATGTGTTGATGCAGTTCTGGAACTGGTCACAAAGATGCGTGCCTTCGCGGCATTCATCGATATCTACAACGGAAACAAATAATAATTGAAAAAGTACACATAAGAAGATTTCCAGGATCTAAATTGTTCTGAACAGCAATAAAATTCTTAATCACTAACCTTCACAAATTGATCCACCAGGCCGAACTCTAGTTCCTTCTTGACATGTTTTAGTCGCCAGTCTAGAAAAGACGATTATAAATATACAAATTATCTCTGCATTACTTCATCAAATGAATATTATAACATGGGTTTGCCAAGTTTTATCTTACTTTGGTAGGGTGCTTATTTTCGACTTGCAGTTGTATGCTCCCGGCAGATTTATGCACACTTCAGTGCGTTTACACACTTCCTCTGAACTCTCTTCACATTCGTCAATATCTGGAAACAACAACCGATAGTAAAGAAAGACAGCCTGCATTACTATTGACCAGAAATTATTTGCAAAGTGACTGCAAATGATGAAGTGGTTGATGACCAGTATTTTCGTTAGATCATTATTATCATCAAACTGTAATATTAATTTTGAATCTTGTCGTGTCGGCAGTTCTATCTAGTGGAGCCCTTAATTGTTTTGACACTTCGAAATTGTTATTTTCTTTACTTTGCACGAAGGTTTTTTGAGTTACCTCAACTGATAGTAACTGCGGTCCGTGAAGGCTGAATAAAGTACAATTCACATATACCTTCACATATACCAGTGCGGCTGTTGACCTTGAACCCGGGAGCACAGCGCTTGGAGACGTGGTCCTGGCAGAAGAAGCTGCCGTGCGTGTTGATGCAGTGCTGGGACAGGCGCTGGCAGTCATCCAGGCGCTCGCCACACTCGTCGATATCTGAGGAAATTATATACCTAATTAGTTGGATCGTGGCTTCTACTGCCGACTTCTTTCCGTCTAAACTTTGATCAACAATTTGCTCCGATTCCCTTTTGTTTTTCCAGGACTATTTTCAAACGATATATATGTGTGTCGGTCTATTGGGTTAATTGTACATTCGCCACAATAAATATCAACAATATATTTTATCCATTAGTGTGGCTTAGTGAAATTCACATGGAACGACTGACTGCCTACATTTTTGCGCAAAAATATAGTTAGTTATATTCAGGGGTTCGTTTCACAAGTTACCTTTAAACAAGAGGCTAAGAAGGTATATCATGTTATATTACTTACCAATACATTCATCATCAGGTCCAGCCCTAAAGCCAGGTGGGCAGATATCGTTCTTGGGAGAAGTAGTAGTGCTGATAGTAGACTCGGTGGGTGCTCCGGGCAAAGCTTCGGTGAACGGCTTGCCAGCCTTTCCGCCACACTTGAAGCCTCCTATGGTGTTCTCACACAAGTACTTGGGGCAGGGCGGACGGGGTAACTGGCATTCGTTGATGTCTGTGAATATTACGGAAAATGTCTGTTGTAAGCAATGATAGACTAGTGGTGTGACCTTCGGATTACCAAGTCATAGGTCTCGAGTTCGAACCCAAAACACGCACCACTGATTTTTTGGATTCATGTGCGTATTGCTTAATTATCACTTGCTTCGGTGAAGGAAAACATCATGAGGAAACCAACATGCCTGAGAGATATTTCTCGATGGCATGTAATGCCAACCCAGACAGAGGCCCATGAGGGCGGCATAAAGACTTTGACACCAGGTTACGCCTTAATCGCACGATAAAGAAGAAGAAGACGTAAGTAAATTGAGAAAATACTTCAATTGTCACTAATACTGGTATTCAGCTGCATCCGGTAAAACTGGAAGCCGACCCCAACAAAGTTGGGAAAAGGCTAGGCAGGTGGTGTGTCACTAAGGGCGAGGTTTGCAGACTGCACTTGAGTTTACTTTGATATGTAAACAGTTTTTTCTATTTACAAATGCGGAATCGTCTTTGACAACATCTGTTCAATTAACAAAAATAATTGTTGGTTTCTTTCAATTCCAAATATCTACTCTTTCTTTCAATTAATATTGCAGGTTAATTTCCTGGAAACAGACGTTGGATAAAAGAACTTCCATTGCGTACCGATAATTGTAAAATAATTGTAGAGATGCAAATTCAAACTTAATGTTTATATTTTTATTAAAGCCATTTTACAAAGATAAGTTATAAATAGAACCAGGCGTCACTTTGAGAAAATTCATGACATGAAATATTATGCAAAAATTCCGCAAATCCAGGCTTGGAAGCTATTTTATTGATAACCAAAATAATCTCAAGGACGACTACGAACAGCTTAGGAAACGAAACACATGAAGTCCAACTCACCATCACAGACTTGATTGCCAACGTTTCTCTTGAAGCCAGGGGGACAGCTGAGCCCCAAGTCCCGTTTCTTCAGGGAGACACACTTGAACGCGCCAGGCGTGTTGTGGCAGACAGTGTCTTCCGCTGTACACAAATCATCCGTTGCTTCTGCACACTCATTTATATCTAAATAGATAGATAAATAGATAGATAGAATAAATACATAGATATGTAGAGAATAAATAAATACATGATACAATAGTAAGATAGTCAGAGGAATGGCTTGAAACCTTTATGAGATAGAGAAAACTGAACAGTTTTGTTACATAAATAAAAAGATAAAACGAATGTTTATAACAATAGATAACAATGTGGATACTGACAAGTTTTTAGAAATAAAGGATAAGAAATTCTTTAGAAACAGGGAATATTATTAAACAGGATAAATAATTATTTATTCAACAATTTTTATACACTAGTGTGTATGTGTGTGTGTGTGTCTGTGTGTGTAAGCTGGTGGTGACTCTTTTTAGAAATAAGCATCACCGTTGTAAGTACTAAGTACTTTTCTGTTCCTTTCTTCTGTTCTATATTTAGTAATACCAAAAAGAGTCTCCACCAGTTTTTGTAGACAAATGTATTGATCTTTTATATACAAAAACGGATAATATTATTGCTCTAGATCCCACAAGAAATCAATCCTTGAAATAATGTCTTTGAAGCACAGATGATTCAAAATGCTTGCTCTATCATAAACCTCTGATTCCTATGATCCCTTACCTTTACAAGACTTCTTGTCGCCCTGTAGCCTGTACCCTTCTCGACAGGAACACCTCACGACTCCATTCTCATCACTACACTCATGATCACAGGAATCCTTCTCACATTTCTGCTTCTCCACTTTCTTTTCCGTAGTCGTCTCAATCTTCTTCTCTGTAGTTGTCGTTGGTTTCTCTGTTGTTGTCGTTGGTTTCTCTGTTGTTGTCGTGGGTTTCTCTGTTGTTGTCGTTGGTTTCTCTGTTGTTGTTGTTTCTGGAGTTTCTGCTGCTTCCTGAAATGTTGCAAAAGAATCAACCATTACTTCTTCTTCATCAACATCATTGGCAACCTTGCTGAGTACCTCATCATGAGGCGTCATCATAACGTACTTGATGTTTAATCTGTTTATATTCTTGAAGCATTTTATTATGAGTTTTTGGTATTGCAATAAAATGAAGTTATTAAGGAATTGGAAAATCATAGGATGGATGTTATTTATTTATTTATTATTTGAAAGAAAGTACCTTTCTGAATATTATTAATAAAATAAGTTACATTTATTTGGATAAAACAATTTAATTTACCAAACAACATGAGCGGAAAGCACCCTTCCTGAGCGCAGTGGAAGGACTGACTTCCTCAAGGGACGGTTCTTCACCGCACGCTGTTTTGCCTTGAGCTTCTCCCGTCCATCTTCCGAAGGAACACTCGTCACAACAAGACTGTAATAAAGACTAACATTAAGAACTACTCCAACAGTTAGGAGATTTTTTAAATCATTTTTTGGTTTCACCTACATTGATAAGATTTTTTTGTGCATTTCTAAAGCGGTTAGTTACTACATCGGTTTAGGTTGTGCGTAGTCTTAACAAATTAATCAATTTAATGTTATGTTACCTTTCCAATGTCTGAATCCGCTGTGCTACATTTCTTGGCAGCGGCTAACTTCATTCCCGCTGAACACGAATCTTTTGATCTGAAATTAGAAATTATTACATTTGAAGGAGATCGGTAAGTACAACCACTCATATAAAGGGACTTGGAAATACAAACCGATAGTAACTGATAACTGACACGAATATAAGGTACCTAAAGCAGACAAACATACAAACACATGAAGAAAGAACAGATGTAAGGTCAGTATATTATTTTTATAAAAATAAAGGACTAAGAACGATGCTGAACCCAAATGAAAGAGAACCAAAAACCTCATGTTCTTCTTGCCAAGAAATGAAATTAAGAAAAACATAAAAAAATTCAGTCAAAATTCAAAAGTGACCGTCAAAGATGTCCTAAGTAGGTGTATTTCCTTACTTCATCTGCTTCTCGCAACAGCTGGCTACGGCAGCGATACACACTTCCATCTGCTCGGGTTCGGTGTCCTCCGGGGGAGCGACGTCTGCGCAAGTCACCGCCGTCACCGCCGCGCTCTCGCCGTGCATGCAGCATGTGTCTGTTACTTCCAACTCTTCGGAGGAAGTTAGGGCTGTGGAGATAATTATTTGATTGTTAACATTGATAAGACTTCTAAGGGATCGAATTACTCTCAGAAGGATCTAATCCGTAATCAGGTGATCCGGCAAAAACCTACAGTGGACGATATAGCTCGCACAATAAATAAGCTGTTGTCGCAATAGGCCGGCCGTTAGCCGTAGAACTGATGACCGCCCGGGTATACGTGTTCTTGACTGGAGACCACGAACCGGTAAAAGTAAGTAGTACGCCCGTTTAGGATCAGTGGAGCGATGATCTTCTCAGGGTCACTGCATGGCAATGCACAACTGAATAAAAATTTGGATGGCGCGCGATTGGAGTGGTATAATAATTATGTAAATATACGGCCGGACAAAATCAGTTCTTCTTAAGAGTCCTATTACATTTTTTAAGCAAATTTTTGATTTTTACTTCCTGGATCAAATTATTTCGGTCGGCGTACACAAGTCGATAATAATAGCGATATTCGGACGATTGTCGATTGATATTGACGAATATTAGAGACGAGACTGACATGAGACTGAGGAGCGAGCTGAATTGAGAATTATAGTAGGTACTTTAATTTTATTTATTGTGTTTTTGTCTTATTATATTGACAAACGAAAACTAATGAAACTTATTCATTGTAGATCGAAGTTTTATATTATATTAATTTGTTTGATAAAATTGAGTTTATTTGGAATATAATGGACGCTGAATTAAGACATTTATGGCTTAAATTACTATTTCTTTACGATTTTTTACATGAAAACTCAAGGAATTTAAAGAAATTCTAAAACTCCAATAAACAAGTAAAACGTTCAACTTATATTTTAGTAATTTTACCTTTTATAAGAATTGAATGTAACTATGTGAATTTGAGCGTCAAAGTTCCATCGTCGACGGTTTTTCTTGCAAACTGAGTTCGTAAAATATTTATAGTAAATTACACGAAAAGAAAAATGAAAATGTGTAACTCCAACTTACAAGAAAGAGAATGGCACTATTGTTATTCATAAGCAAATAATTAAAATATCTTACTGCTGCTGAGAATTACTGCGTCAAAAATCATGAATTTGCTTAAAAAATGTAATAGGACTTTTAATAATAATAATAATGAGCCAATAGCATATGCCAAACGGAGTTTACCGATTGGCAGAGCGAAATGATAACTTGGTATACGTGGTGTGGTGATTGCTATGGGTCGGTTGTTTTGTTCAACAAATAATGCCGAATCGAGTGTGCCGCACTGACTACCTGAATTTTAAAGCATCGAATCCACACCAAATGAAGGGGCCATTTGGTGTTTAGACATGAGAATCAAGACCGAGCTGTTCGCAATTTAAAGCTCTGTTGCCACAAATTAGATAACACAAAGACAGTTTGCTTGTGATGAACGAATCGTTATTTAAGTGCATACAGACTGCAGGAGCTAACCAGAATTATCCAATTCAGAGGAATCAGCGTGAATATATGCGGGGGCGAGAATTATGCGTTATCGCGATCGACAATGTGCATCGTTACTGTGTAGGATAGCCTAAGATTAGTTCTATTTCTATGCAGGAGGTGGAAATCGTTGGCTTACAGTTAAACTTCCTTATTGTAGCGTCGAAATAAAACATTTTTGTAAAACTGCGATTATTTTTGCCCCGCCTCATTGTATTTTTCCCACAATTTGGGGGTGTTACTCATATTTTGGGCATATTTTTTGGAAAAAGTTAAAATAGTAAACACTGTTAAAAAAAAAAGTCTTGCTTGTTTAATAAATGAAAAGCGGGAACAAAAAATACTAAAGATTATAAATGGTTAAAATTAAATAACTTTCAGGACTGTTTGTTGGTGAGATTAGTGTTTAATTTGAATAAGTATTAAGTGGAATGACTGCCTCTTTTGGTTTAGTCATCACAAGCACAACTGCTGAGCATGGGGTCCCAGGTCTCAGGTCAGGGTTTTTCCATCAGGAATTTCTCAGTAGCGTCGGAGTACTCGGAGTCTGGATTTGTGCACGGTCGATGGCATTAGGCTCGCCCCCTATTATATGGGACTTAAACATAACTGTAGGTACATCTCTGCGGGGTGCGATGTCAGAAGTCCTCCACGTGTGTCTGGCGGCTGCTGGTCCCTCTCGATACGTCTGGAGGGAAGAGCAGCTGCTAGGCCGGTGCACCCCGGACGCGGCGGTATCCTTCTCCGGGGAATGAGAGTTTTCTTTTATCCCCCGGGGAATGTGACCGCCGAACCTGATGATTCTGACAAAGGTAGGGTTCTTTCAGGACCAACGGTGCGTTCCTCTGCGTGACCCTCTGTAAGGCAGAGGGCACAGCTGAGGAATGAGGGCGGGCTCGATGTGCACTCACCCTGCCTCCGAGCAGACAGAGAAGGATCCGTCCTCCTCTGTCACCGCCAATCTCGTAATCTGGCTATCGAAGCGCTGTGGATCACGTCTCGCGGTTTCGATAGGGGACCGAGGGTCTTGGCTTAACCGCCCGGACCGCGAGGTAGAAAACCTCTATAAAAAGTTACCCCGAATCCCAAGTGGCGACGCACCGCGAGGGGATGTATGGCTGACGGGTGTTCCATGGAACAAATCAGTCGCTAGTGCACTCCTCGCCAGGGTACCTGCAGACCCCCATGGCGAGTAACAAATACTTAAATCTGCTTATCTAGGGTAAAGGGGTCTCTGCCCAGATGGACTTTTAAATCCCCCATACTCGTGGGAACAATATGGAAAATACTAAAAAACCCAACACGCCGGCAACGGCAAAGGAGAGGAGAGGAGGGATGCGGCGTCGGAGTCCGACATCGCATCGAGTGACGTGAGCGCGGGAGGCTCAGACAGCTCCCGCCGCGTGAGGGCCGGGACGCCCGCGGAGAACAGTAAGTTCTTCCGCAAGCGACCCAGGCGGGATGGCGACCGGGGGTCGTCATCCGGAGATGAGGAGGCCTCGGCCCGAAAAATCCCCACCAACAAGCGTGGGGGGATCCGGGGCAAAGGGAGGGGGCTCCCTGCCTCCGTGAGGTCGGCAAGAGTTGCCGAGGAGGTGCGCCCCCCGGGCACTACTGTTCCCGGGCCTGGCGATGAGGTGGGTGAAACTGGCGGCTCCGAGGCGGAGCGTAAGGCCAGGTTCACAAAGGCGGTGGAAGCCGCGATAAGGGGCGTGGCCTATAAGGTGAAGACAGGCACGAAACTTAAGGCCATACCCGCGGCTTCCGCCTCCATCTTGGCGGCAGCGGAGGCCAATTTTGCGGGGCCTTCCCCTCCTCCGCCTCCGGTAGGTGGAGAGGAGTTGGCCAAGCTGCGGGAGGAGGTGGCCCGCCTGACGGCCACCACGGAGCTTCTCCAACAGGAGAACGCGAAGCTCCGGGCAGATCTGGCAAGCCTGCGGGGGCCTGGCTCTCAAAAGGGGGGCCAGACCCAGCGGCCTACTCAGCCCGAACCGGCGGAGAACCAGATCCTAAATCTGGTTCGGAAGGAGCTGGCTGCCTTCGAGCAGCGGTTCTCCGTCCTAGAGTCAAGGGTCCTGCGCCCCCCCCTGGGTGCAAACAGGGCAGCCGCGGGCCCGAGCACGGTGTCGTACGCAGCTGCCGCTGCGGCTGTGGCACCCGCACCCGGACCGGGGCCGGCGAGTCAGCCCTCTGGCAGGGCTGTGGTGGCCACCCCCGAAAAGCCAGCTCCGGCGAAACCGGCGCCGGTTAAGAAGGCGCCCAAGAAGAGGAGGAAGGGCAAGGCAGCGGCACAGTCGATTGTGCCGGCGCGGCGCCACTGCCAGCGGCGATTGGGCCAGTGCCTGCGGCAGGCCAGCTGCCGCTGAGAAGACTGGGTGGCGGACCTTAGCGGCTCAGTGACCATAGTGTCGTCGGCCGCCGCCGGTACTCCGGTCCTTGAAAATGTCAGGAGGGGTCGGGGGTGCGTAGCAGCCCGGTTCGGGGAGATCGTAGTGGTGGGTGTCTACTTCTCCCCGACCCGAACTCTCGCCGAGTTCCACAACTCTCTCGCAGAGTTGAGTGTTGTCGTCGGAAACCATTCCCTCCCCGTGCTTGTCCTCGGGGACTTCAATACCAAAAACTTGGCTTGGGGTTCTCGTTGCACAGACGTGCGGGGAAGGATGGTGGAAGACTGGGCCCTGGAGAAGGGCCTGGTCGTCCTAAATCGGGGTTCTGTCCCCACGTGTGTGCGGATGCGGGGTGAGTCGGTAGTGGACATTTCGTTCGCTAGCCCCGCTCTGTCGCCGCGTGTCATTGACTGGCGTGTTATGGAGGGGGTGGAGACCTATTCCGACCACCGGTACATCCGGTTCGACGTCTCCACCCAGACCTCAAGCGCGCCGGTCCAATAGGCCCCGAGTGGTCCGCGTTGGGCGCTGAAGCAGCTGGACCGGGAGCTCCTCCTGGAAGCCTCGATCGTGCAGGCCTTGAGAGACGCCACGGCGTCCTCACCTTCCGCCTGACGCAGGTCCTCACCGGACACGGAGTGTTCGGGAGGTTCCTGCACCGAATCGGGCGGGAGGAGACGCCCGGGTGCTTCCATTGTGAGGATCGACCGGAGGACACGGTGGAACACACGGTGGAGATGTGCCCCGCGTGGGCGGAGCACCGCCGTGTCCTCGAAGCGGCGATCGGCGGCGGCGACCTCTCGCGTCCGGCCCTGGTGCAAGCCATGGTCCGGAGCGAGACGGAATGGGACGCCGTCACCTCCTTCTGCGAAGCAGTAATGCTAGAGAAGGAGGTGGCGGAACGTGAGAGGGAGAGAACCTCTCAACGTCCCGGCCGCCGCGGGAGACGCCCCGGGCGTCGGGGGCCACCACCACGTGGCCCCCGGCCACCGTAGGCGCGGGCCTGTGGACGGTGGGCTATGGGCTAGCTCGCCGTCCGTCCGTCTTATGACGACAGGCCGTGCCGACGGCGCGTTCGTGTTCCACGCGCGCCTCAAAGAGAGTCAGCAAAAAGGAAGGGGTCCGTAAGGACCGATGCCTGCCGGGGTTGCGGGACAGTTCGAAAGAGATACCGCGGCCCCGGAACACAAAGTGCGATGAAGGAACATGGATGGGTTTTAGTCAGTAAAAGTCTGACACTCCCTCCTGCTCCGCCCAGAGCGGGAGGAGTTATTAGATGATTTCCCACCCAAAAAAAAAAAAAAAAGGTACATCTCTGCTCAAACCCTTCGGGATTACAGGCGTGATGTTTAAGTAGAAAATACATTAAGAGAATTTGTACACCAACCCGCATTGGGCACGCGTTTTGGATTACATCCATTTACGGCGACTCCCTCTCTCGCATGGTCCCAGCCGTGGGAATATTAGAATAGGCTGAAAATACGTTTATGTTCAAAACAAGATAATATTACAATAAAATTCCATTACTTACCTACCTGTTTTTTTTATAAGTAGCCATATTATATTATTTGTACATATAATCTGCTATAGTAGGTAAGTACCTATAATTGTCATTAAAACAAATTGAATAAGACATACTTAAATTAAGTACCTTACTAATTAAACCAAACATAAATATTAAATCACTAGCTATTTCAATCAGAGACTCGTTAATTCAGGGCAGGTGTAATAAAATCATCATTTTAAGCTTCTAGTGCGTTTTATGCCACGTACACGACCTCGGGCGATCCTACTGTACGCGTTCGTCAATCGCACTGGTACGATCGCGTCGAGGATACTCGCGGCTTGCGTAAGTAATTTCTTATTTCATATTTTTTTCGTCAGTCCCTTTGTTTTTTTTCTAATACTTTGTTTTGATTTGTTAAATATTTTTATGAGCTTTTATTTAACTTGCCATGTTAGTTAATTGGCTAGTAAGTAAGAATGAATTGGTCAAATCTTGCAACTGAATTTCAAACCTGCCCAACGAATTGAGCTGAAATCCTGCAATATAATACTATACTATACTATATCCTGCAATATATACTAATACTCCTTTAGTTTTGGTGACAATACATTTTTGACTTGATCCTGCAGCCAAAATCGCCTCCTCACAAGATAAATAACTCCTCAATGAATACGCACGCACGGACACGAAACTTTGTTTAGACCGTATACGCGTACAATATTGATAGTTAGTTAAACCAAATCTTCTTTTCAATTCATTAGGAGGCTGAAAGTTATTTTTTTATTACAATTTATTTTAAATTATATTTTTTATTTTGTTCGCGTCCTATGATAAATACTTGCAAGCTTGTGGCAAAGCGGTTAATATTCGTTTATAAGTACAAACATGGTCGGCATTGCATCGGTGATCAGCGTGAGGTCACCGGGATTATCGCTGGACAAGAATTATAAACATAGAGGCATGATGATAGCGATTGGACACGCGGAGATTGATTTCGTAAATATGTACCTACTTACTTCTTACAGTTTATTAATTCATCATTATTGTAGGTTGTCTATATTCCTGTCTGCTCCGACTTTCGGTATCTCGGTTCACTCGTGAAAAGCGATGCCGAAATAGATCGTAGTGTAAAGCACAGAATTAACATGGGATGGATGAAATGGCGGCAGGTCACGGGAACAATCTGCGACTCCCGCATTCCCCTTAAGCTCAAGGGGAAGATTTAAAAAACAATGGTTAGACCTGCTGTCTTGTATGGATCAGAATGTTGGGCCACAAAAGGGATGAATGAAAGGCATTTGCATGTCACGGAGATGAGAACGCTATAGGGTATGTGTGGTGTTACTCGAATGGATAAAGTAAGAAACGAGTACCTATATAAGAGGAAGTCTGAAAGTGGCGCCGGTGACTGAAAATTGTGTGGTATGGGCGGGCATGTGATGCGGAGGAATGAGGAAAATGTCGTGAGGAAAGTTTTGAGTATGAATGTGGATGGGTATATGAGTAGAGGAAGACCAAAGAAACGATGGATGGACTGTGTGAAGGATGATATATGGGTAGAAAGGAGGTGTCTGATGAGATGACGAGTAATAGAGAAGTGTGGAAGACGAGGACATGCTGCGCCGACCACAAACAAATTGGGATAGACAGGGACAGGAGAATGATGGTTATGAAATTATAGCAGCATTCATTGTTCCATTTCCAATGTGGCTTTGTGCCATACTACCCGGCCACCAGGGTATGACCATGACGTCTTAAAGCAGGACTGTTTTAAATTTTTTCCAGAGTGGGAAAGAGATGGCGCTAGACGTCCTCTATAGCTCCGTCTCTTACCCTCACCGGAATAAGATTTAAACAATCGTGCTTTATGACGTCGTGGTAGGCCACCAGGTTTGTATAAGCCTCATCCAGTAGGCCTATAACGTATCTTCCTGATATCCAGTGACTATCAAGCTTCGGTTGTACACCGAACTTTGATGACAACCGAGAATGTCAAAATATTGGTATTACGTATTACACAGAGTGGATATCACTTTACGGTGACTAACAGCCCGGGTACGGTGTAACGTCTTTCATGAAAGCCACTTCAAACTCAGTTGTCATCAATTTGATGTCCACTATGCTTACATAAACGCAATATTAGAAGAATCGATACGAAAGCGTCTGTCAAAATGAGTTACAGTGACTATCAGCCACGATGGGCACCGATGACGTCATATCGCGACTGGTCATACATAATACGAAACTAAATTTTTGACAGTTATTTGATGGACACTGAGCCCACTTACTGTCATTTCGAGCTGTCAACAGAGATACGTAATAGGCCTGCAGGTCTTAACTAAAAGGCGACAGACAATCATTTGATACCCAATTATCCTATTTTATTTGAGATCAGCGAAACATGTCTTCTTTTCACTATTCACTCCTTTTCTTACTATCATCATCATTAGCCTATTAATGTTCCCACTGCTGGGACACAGGCCTCCTCTCTATGAGAGGGAATGGGCTATAATCTACCACGCGGGCCCAGTGCGGATTGATAGATGTCACATGTCTTCGAATTTTTTGGGTCTAGGACATGCCGGTTTCCTCACGATGTTTTCCTTCACCGTTTTGAGAGCAGTGGTGATGAAATAAATTACACAAAGTAATGCGCCTGTCTGGGTTCAAACCCACGACTTACTGTTCGTAAGTCGGGGCCTCCACCACTGGGCCACCGCTGCCCACCACACACTCACTCACACTTTCTAACTATATCAACATTCCATTAATCCTAAAGTATCTTTGCTGTTCCCAAGATTTTCCCTACTAACTTAACTAACGATAAGATGACACAGATTTGGTCCAGGGATTGGGATAAAACTAAATATAGAAACCATCTAGGAGTATGTTCTGGAGAGTAAAACGATTGATGAGGGTAAGCTTTTAACCTTAATTACTTGAAATATATCATGATTGCTTCATCAATCTTAGGGATTTCAAAGATCTTGGAGATCTTTTACGTGTGCTGAAAACGACCAGGGAATTTTAATAAATTAGAATTTAAATGTAAATAACTAAATAGTGTAGTGTTGCCGAGAGTAGTTCGTGTCTCAATAATAACAGCCACTCGGGTCGACCTTCGGGTTAAGCCGTGCTTGCCTAGGTTGTTCCGTGGGTGGGTGTCAGGCTGTTATTAACTGCGAATATTTGACATAAGCTACCGAAAAGCTGGAAGTTGAAGCAATTGACACTAGTCTCGAACCTCATGACGTGGAAAATCGGAGTCCTATTACCTAAAAATAATACTACTATTACTTAATAGCTTTGTAAAGCAAAGAAGCGTGAAGATTTACACAATTTAAACAATATAAGAGAAGCCTATGCGTAGATGTGTGTGAAGTCGAATTGTAGATGTTTGAATAATTACATAATTTCAGGCTACAAACTGCAGCTTTTAAAAAACTCTGCTCAGCGACATTCACAATGCAACACTGCCTCAATCAGAAATATGTATACTGTTTATGCCAGATGGTGGCCCATCCACGCGACTATTTATGAGACCGGTGCATCATAAACTGGACTTGACTTTATCCTAATCAGACAATTAGTAAACAGACATCAGCTGTTTGGATAAACACTAAATTAAGATGATTTGGAATAATCAACGGTAGCTTTACGAATTAATATAACAAGAATCTTTATGAAGTGAGTTCATTTACTAAATACTCGCTTTTGACCCCGACTTCAGCAGCGTTCTCATGGGATAACTTACGTACTGTCGGGATAAAAAGTATACAGGATGTAAAAGACCTCATCACGAAGCCGTCAACCAAGCATTCTGTACATCAAACTAAGTAAGTATTATAACTTTAAAAAATTATTGCTGGGAAACGACTATTTTTGGGATGAAAAATCATGTTTTGTGGTAGAACTCAATGTAACGCACTCAAAACATTGTGCTGATGGATGGATTGAATAGTACGGGGTTTGGGAGGTGTTTAAAGTAAAAATCTTACATTAAAAACTTGTATTAAAAAAAAACTTGTCAAAAATTGTAACTTTGACCCCCAATATCTCCGTAACTAGAAGGTTCCCAGGTATGGTGTAGATCAAAAAAATGATCGCAATGACGAGGAGAACAAGTGCCTTTCGGCTTCGTGAAGAGGTGTTTTACACCCTTTATCTCCTAATCCGGATCATGGTGTAGTACCTATGGGCCCGTTAAAACGTCACAGACAGAATGACTTTCGTATTTATAATATTCGCATGGATTAACGTTTGGGTATTGAAACTAAGAATTGAGCCAATCATGAAGTACTTTTGGAAAAAAAAGCACTGCCTGCCTCATTCATACTTTTGAAAGGGCTTCCAAGTCCACCTAGTCCTTTATGACCGATACCCTTCGGCCGCCATCGAAACTGCTGGTTCGCAACTAGTAAAGAAAAGGAGTAAAAAAAATATCTTTACTAGGTGAGAAGTACTTAACCCTTAATCTTAAGTACTTTATTTATTTAAACTTCATGTACAATAGTGGTACATAGGCGGACTTAATGCCACAAAGCATTCTCTGCCAGTCAACCTTTTGATTTAATAGGAAAAACATAAGTCAAACATAAGTCTGATTTTGCCGAGGAGTTTGTTCCGCCACATCTTCTTTCCAGCCTAAACACGAGGAAGTGGTGAACTTGCGAAGTTGCTGTATTTTGTAATTTTGACGTTCAAAAAGTGCTAGTTTTCAACCTTATTTGAAGCGCAACTGATTTCTGATTTTGATCCTAGTTGGACAGTTGGACATGACCATTTGACATTATACCTTTGCCGATGGAAAATGATTATCATGATTTTTTTGCCATTTAAATGCTACTGAAGCACAAGTCAATACCGCTGATATAGTCGCTGTCGAGTTACAAAACGCTTTGAAAATGATAGCCACTTCTTTAACCCCTTAGTAATTATGGTAATTATAACTTCACATGATTCTCATAATAACATGGGTACCCGTGACTTGTTTCATAAATGCCAGCTCCCAGCTTGTTAGCTGGAGTTAGGTCATTCGCAATGTATAACCACGCTGCGTATGACATGTTGTATGTTTGTACTTAATAATGTAATCAAGCGTCAATGACCCCAAGAAAAATTTAAAGATCGATAGTCGATACACGTCTGCCAAGCTTCGCTAATTTATCTGACCCAGAATTGATGACCATGATTGTGATGATTTATAACTATTCAGTGTACCTACCGTAAAAATCTCCTGATTTTTGGTGGCGATGCGTAACCTCATGAACTCTTTTTGGTCCTAAGTTGTATTGTCCTACACACACGAAATGTAATCTTATCATAGTATAGTACAAAAATCTTATTAATATAGAACACGTCGGTTTACGTTATATCCCATTTCGTTGCGAATCCGCGGCACTCCCGACACGGGGCGTTTAATTAAATATTTAATAATTCCCAACTTCCCTTCACACAGCTCCTCTAAGCTGTCTACTTACTACAAAGTTAAATAATTCTGCCAGACGCTAGTTTACGTCAAAATGACGCCATTTTCCTGCTTTACTTGGAGATTTCGAGGTAAAAAGTTTCATCTTTTTGTGTTATTATAATGACCATTGCTCGACTTCGGGCGATGAGACAAGAGACGCGCGTGCGTCATTTGTTCCCTTCGCATGACTACCTTCGCGTCGCGGTGATTCTAAGCGTGGCACAGCATACTGTTTCCACTGCAGGAACATAGGCCTCATCTATAAGGGGTTACCTCCACGAACGAGAGAATCGCGGCGATATTTTCGTATAGAAATCGTTGAATTGCCGCGATTCTCTCGCTCGTGGAGGCGGCTCCTAAGAGGGAATGGACTATAACCTATCACGCGGGCCCAGTGCAGATTGGTAGTGCATGTCACATGTTTTCGAATTTTTCGTACTAGAACCTTTATGATGTTTTCCTTCACTGGCACCGTTTTTATTCATTTGTTTTCTTTGCAGGCGCTGTCGCAAACGCGTGTCGCTTGAGCATGGAGGTCGTGGCCAAGAAGTTTGTGGAGATCCTCAAGTTTAACCTTTTGTATACTTAATAAAGGTTATTGTTTTGTCTTTCAAGTAAAATGAGACATCATAATTTTCTATTTAAGTCGCCATTTTCACTGTGACACAGCCGAAAAAATAAAAGATATTTATAGTGATGACTTTAGCCCAAAACGAGGCAGAAAGTCATTTTGGGGACCTTTTGCCCAGTGGTTGTAAAACATGGTTTATGAAAATGAAAACATTATAACCGACTTCTAAAAAGTGAGGCTGTTGTGTTTTGGGCACGAATCTTCTTTTTGTGTTCTAAGAAAACCTTAGCTAAAGCAACAACACAAAAAATTTGTACTAACAATACCAACTGTTGCAACTTTGTAGTCCTCGCAATAAAATAACTTATAACAACAACAACAACAACAGCCCATAAAGTCCACTGCTGGACATAAGCCTCTCCCATGATGGGAGGAATTTGCCGTAATCTCCACGCTTGGCAGGCGGATTGGAGATCGCAGTGATGAAAGACTAACAGAAAACGCTGCTGCCCATACTCTGGTCTACGGAGCGCGGAGGCGCAAGGCGCAATAACTTATAAGTTACAACAAAACTTTTCCGGAACGAGGTAAGCCACCACTTAGGATATTGTTTCATCAATCATCGTAAAATACAACAAAAACAATTCAAAGCTGCCCAAGTTTTGCTTGAAGTCTATCTAGGACAAACAGATAGAGATCTTCGTCAACCAGTTTTATTGGTAGCTGTGTAGTAGGCAAAATGTCACGAAAACCACTCGAAGTAAAGTTGTTCTATTCTAATCGAACAGTATAAAGAACACCTGAATTATCTGCTTGAATATTAAAACGGGTGTCAGAAAAAGGGCCTATACCATGCCTCAAATGGCTTAGCATGATCCTCCGTTACGCCTAAAATACTGCAGCAATAATTTTTAAATAAATATAAATAAAATAATAATAAATAATTGTAAAAGTCCTATGGATATCAAATACGCCTTTCACCATCCTCAGATTCTTTGGACACGTTACCCACAATAATCATTCCATGGAGCGTTTGGTGATTCAAGGAAGAGTCGAAGGCACGAGACCATGTGGTCGATCATCAACCCGATGGACCGACTCTATCAAATCTGTCACCATGATTCCTCTGGTCGCTATGCAGTGGAAAAGGTTCGCGAAGGCAGCGACCGCAGTTTAAGCGACCCCCGATGACCACGACTATTCTGCCAAGAGCCATGAATCAACGACTAAGAAGAAGGAAGCCTTTCAATGTCCTTGTTATTAGCAGACATATACCAGTTAGGTACCTTAGTGATCATATGTCACCGAAAAATCCGTAAAAATTTGATCCCAACAATTACATAGGTAAGTAGGTACTTATTATGAGTTTGGTTCCACCACAGCGCATCGAACGGAAAACCTATCTAGATACTTACTTGGGTACAACCGTAACAAGTAATTAATTGAACAGACTACAATTTTATAATTGATTGGATTAACTAAAGATTATCATTATTGACCGATTTTGACAGAAGCAGGTTTATTAAATTAGGTGCTTTCCTGACTGAAGTACTTTTATATTTACTGTGTGAAAATGAAAAACCGGCCAAGAGCGTGTCGGGCCACGCTCAGTGTAGGGTTCCGTAGTTTCCCGTCCGTCACAATAAGTGTTCCCACTTATGAGTTTAAAGGTGGGTATCCAATCCATTATGTAAAAATGCTTGCATACGAATATACCACAAACTTAGTCCAGAAATTATTTTGTACAACTTTTTGTCTTTTTTGTACAAAAACTGTTGTTTCCATCAAGTTCAAAATGATTTTCCTAGAAAGTCCTTATAAAGTTCTACTTTTCAGATTTTTTTCATATTTTCTAAACTTATGGTTCAAAAGTTAGAGGGGGGGGACACATTGTTTTTTACTTTTGGAGCGATTATTTCCGAAATTATTGACATTATCAAAAAATGATTTTAGGAAACCCCTATTCATTTTTAAATACCTTTCCAACAATATATCACACGTTAGAGTTGAAATTAAAAAAAAAAAATCACTTCCCACTTTACACATAGGGGGGCTACCCTAATAAAATATTTTTTTCCAATTTTTATTTTACCACTTTGTCGGCGTGATTGATATACATATTGGTACCAAAGGAGAATGCCCATTTTTCTACTGACCGCCGTTGCGCATCAAAACTTTTTGTATTATAGCATAAATTGAATATAAAAGAGGGGTGATGTCGTACTTTCTAAGGAAAAAAAAAATATCCATTTATTTTGTGGGGGTTTTAGTTGTTCTTTGATTTTCTGTTCAGTTTTGAGGTTAGTTTTGTAACGAACCTTCCACTAAAAGCAGCAGCCCATTACAACAGTATGACTTGAATTGACTTAAGACACGAACAGTACGCAATGATAAGTTATTTATAAGCACAACAAACTCAACAACTATCGATGCACAAGTGAAAACAAAAGTTCGGTGTTGTTTTGTTTGTTTGACAAATTGACAGAGACGGTTCACATATCACATTGTGATAGTGTTACCAACAGTCAATATAAATCACTCTGACTGTAACTGATCTGTCAACTAAAGAAAGATTTTTAATTAGTAAAGTAATATTATCTATAGGATGTGAACTAAGAAAATATGTTATTTCAATTGTGCTAATTAAAAATATTAATAACGAGGATAAAGTCATAGTTGAATTTATTTTTAAAACTTAGTGACGGATTATGTCCCAGGTTTTAATAAATTGGCAACATTGATTTTACCGAAATACGCCATTTTAAAAAGTAAGCAATAAAAGCCAATACTGTAGCTAATAAAATACAAAATAGTAACCCCACATACGATTTCGTTCAAGTGAATTAAGAGAAGTTAAAAAAATATTTTATAATTTATGAGTTTATTTTTATGGCCATACTCTTTTACTATAAAGCGACTCTGATTGTGGTCAATGTCCTTTCAGCTTTCTAGTGCTAACGGTCACAGAGATTAAGCGAGGACGGACGGACGGACAGACATGGCGAAACTATAAGGGTTCCTAGTAGACTACGGAACCTTAAAAACGTTAAACTTTAAAAGCTTGTACCTTGTGAATTTTTTGGACTTTTTACCCCCAATATCTCCGTAACTAGAAAGTTCCCAGGTACCTAGGTCCCACAACAAATGATCACAATGATGGGGAGAACACGTGCCTTTCAACTTCGTTATGGATACATTTACATCCACAACGTCATAATCATCAATAGACAATTAATCAAAAGAGGTAGTAATTGCATTGCACTTCAGCATTGATAGATAACCTTTTCCTGTTTATTACCAGTAGTTGTTCCATAGATACATTCAATTCCCAGAAGTACAACTAGTTGGACCAAGGTAAGAACAACTCACCCGAGTTGAACCATTGGTAAAGATATTTCCCCATAGAACAACCAGTTGAACCATGGGTAAATTTACTTCTCCGTAGTACAACCAGTTGGACATCGCAGTTGTACCACGGGTCGGGAGTGAATTATATTAGGTATTCTATTACTATATTTTTGATGAATCACTTCTGACTAAAGTTGGGTTTATGTGCGTCAAATGCTCAAAATAAACGTTATGCGTACTCAAACTGATTTGTATAAGTTGGTTCTTTTCAATCATCAGCAAACTACCTACTTGCGAATAACGACCATCATCAAGACTTCTAAGAAGCAGATAAGTAGCAGTTAATTGTTTGTTGTTTAAGCGTTAACCGACAGATTAGTGGAAATGCGACACGGCCGCGTCCCGAGCTACTATGGGTTCACGTGACCGGGTTATCCACCTGTGACGTCACCAGATAAAGTTTCGTAACTTTACAAGTAAATGTTCTGATTAGACGGCAATAACTACTTAGTTGTTTTAAGAATCTCTACTGCCTCGACCTGCCTTGAAAGCATGACTGCTAAGCATTAGATCCTGGGTTTGATTCCCAGGTCGCGCAAAGTGTTATGGTTGATTGGGTTAAGTAAAGGCAGGTTTTTTGTCGACAGTCACAAAACATTCGGAAAACTAGATCAGAATTTTCTCAAAAGTTAGTGAGAGAGTCGGACAAGAAAAAATAGAGTACCTACCTACCTACCCTAAATAAAGACATACTTCAAGCATTTAAGAAGATCCTGGAATGGAATGTTTCGCAGGACTAAATGTTGATTTAAAAGTTGTGTGGCAATCTTTGGCTTGTGTCTTGAAAAAAACGAATTAGTCCGTCAGTTAGATTATAAAAAAATATTTGACACGTATTTTTTTTTTCTTTTGTTACGTAAACTAGAATTGACAAAGATACGACCGTTTTAAAATTCTCAATACGTCACGCCGTGCTATAATTTTTAGTGCGTTGTGACGTCACGAACCCCCACTCCTGAGTGTTGATGCGTTTTATCTTTGTCAATATTCATTGATATACAAAAACAAAAAATACGTGTCTAAATATTATTTTCCAATAATCTAACTGACGGACTAAATAGATTCGCAATTTATTGATGGTGGGAACTACCCTATTGATAGCTATCAACCCTTCTCAGTAACTGAACAAGTATAATATTTAACGCTAACAACGTCTCAACATAGACCTAACGCGAGTAACAAGTTCAAGTTAAGTTTAAGCTACATAGTCGAACTCTTGACCAAAGTTATGCACAAGTTATCGACAAACATCAAACTTCGCTCTGAATTGGAGCAACTGGGGATGCTTCTAAATCAAGACTTCAGTTTGCAATCAAGTTAGTATTAGACTAACTTGATTGTTTATTTATCGACCTACAAACTATGCATTTGTAATTGACACTTATTTGGTTACTTTCATTGACTAAATTAGTTCCTAAAGATAGTGACATAAGTGCGAAAAGTTTTATAATTATGATGATTTTTGGGACATAAAGGCAGTTCCTACCACTAACCAAAACCTAACTAAAACTTTTTTTTTAATGAATCAGTAAAAGCATTTACAAATACTATATACTTATCTTCTATTAAATTGGAACAAAAAATAGTTATAAATATAATTACGAATTTAATTTATTTTTCTCATGAAAGAAATTGAATTTTCACGAAAAACTGACAAAAAAATTACACAAGTAGGTAACAGAGAGAGAATATTTAAACAAATGTTTTACAACAAAATATCTAGACTCACCTCCAACAAAACTCGCCGAAATTAAACACAGCACAAACTTAAACACGAATAAAGTCTTCATTTTTACAAAATACAAGACAAAAACACACTTGAACTAAACAGAAAAGATTTTCACTGTTATAACTTTAAAGTTTATTGCAATCATAGTTTGGTATTTAGTTGAGAAACAAAGAAGGAACGAAGAAAATGTATTTGGCACAAGTTTAGTTGTTGCGTGATGTGTGGAGCAGCGATTCCGCGCTGCTTTGGCACCGACTTACTGAGAAATGATAGGAGCACACAGGTCAGCTCATTTGATAAGATTTCTGCGCATGACACCACGGCCACGACTTGGGTTATACCTAGTTCAAAGACAATCTGTTTTTTTTTTGTAAACACGATGTTTCTAATGCGAGAGGAACTTGAGAGGGAAGTAAGGAATAGGATGGTTTGGTACCAACGGAAGACTAAAATATGGCGAATATTATCCCACAAAATCATTGAGTATTTTTTATCCTATCCTATAATTAAATGAGCAATATTTGTTTGTAGTCACGTTCTCGAAAACGGCTCTAACGATTTCGATGAAGGTTTGCACTTGCAACATGCGGGTTTACGGGTGCGAAAAATCGATCTAGCTAGGTCTCACTGTTTCTGGAAAATTGTTTTCTGTATTTTCAAACGAGCAGAGCTCGGTCGCCCAGGTAATTTTCATTTTAATACTTATACCAAATAATATTGAGTTCTCATTGAGGGACAATTCCTATTTAAGCCCGTTCATATTCTCATCTCTGTCTCAAACTGTCAAAAATACTTCTAATTTTACTTTAGACAAGTTTATGACATTTATTGTAGCTAAGGTGAGAAATCGAGCATTAATGGATCACGGGAATAGGCCTTCTGATCTAATGAAGTCAGATATGATTAAGTACCTACCTAAGTTTCGAAAAGTTGTACTAATAAATTAAGCTACCAACCTAGAACTTTGCTATTTGATCATCAAAGCCACAGTTCCTAGAAACTATACGTACAGGACTAAATAGTTTCGTAACTTACACCTACAACTACAACATCTATTTCGCTTAAACTACAAAGTCATGTAAGTTACACCAAATATTAGCCTCTAATACTAGCCTACTCTCTCTCTAACGCAGGAGAGAGTACGTTACATAGTGTGAACAATGTACATACTTAATTACTTACTAATTAATACCAGCGAATGCACAGACACGCTCGTATATGCACATTGTAGGAGAGCACACAATGACACAACCCTGGAGTAAAAGCACAGTATTAATGGAACCAGTAAACCAACTATCATCATATATATATATATATATATATATAGTATTTGATATATATATTTATATAGTTTGATATATATGTACAGTATTTATATATCCTTGTAGTATATCGTAGTATTAAATAAAATTATTCTCTCATTTTCAGAAGTGACACCTACCACTGCTTGTCTCTGCACCACCTAAAGGTTGACTGGTAGAAAATGCCTATGGCATTAAGTCCGCCTCTGTACTTTGTGCTTGAAGTGTTAAATAAATAAATAAATAAATATCATCATCGGCCGGCCTAGCCTTTTCCAAGCTATGTTGGTGTCGGTTTCCAGACTAACCAAATGCAGCTGAATACAAGTATTTTACATCGAGCGTCTCCTACTACAGCTGTAATCCCCGAAGGGTTTGTATCTAATACTACCTACAACCCTTTCGCCAGTTAGGCTTAAGTCCCTGCATGCAATAGGGGGTGCCCATCGCCATCATCACAACAAATCAAATCAAATCCAGACCCCGTGGCTGCTATTGAGAAATTCCAGATGAAAAACTCAATAACTCGTTGGAATTGAACCAGAGATCTTTGCTTAGCAGTCTTCGCACTTGCGGCCATCACTAGACCAACGACGCAGGCTAGTTGAAATACTGTATACATTTGTCTACTGTGGTAAAAGGGAGCGTGCATTCTGCACTAATTACAATTAACGAGTTTACCGCAGTTAGGCAGAGCTTCGCTGTTTTAATTGTGTTTATTTTTGAGAAGCCGTGGTAAGCCCAGGTTCGCCCGCATCTGAATTTTTAATTTTAAGGGATTGTAATCCTTTTTAAAGCAGCGAGTTCAAATCTCTTTACTGATTTAACAGTAACATACGATCATTATTAATACGGACTACGGTACATCATAAGGGTACCAAAAGACCAAGAAATGTACGCCAAATTGTTTGTTTACGGACCGCTTACCACTGGTTTTGCTTTTGCTATATTTTTTCAATTTTGAGCTGTGATTCCCAATCTTTCAAAATGGAACTAGTGATTATAAAAAACAACAGTAGTTCCATCATGGAACTGTTAATCTTACTAGTGGAACTAGTGATAAAAAAAATCAACACTAGTTCCATTATTTTCAGATTCTTTAAAAATGGAACTAATGATTATAAAAAACAACACTAGTTCCATCATGGAACTGTTAATGGTACTAGTGACAATGAAGGAAGTGGCCTAGTTGGATCCTCAGGGTCCACGGGAGACCCAACGGCGGTTGACGTTGGTGTCCACAAAAATTTATCGATTAATTTATAATTTATAGCTTCGATAATAAAGAACAAAAATGTTTGCTTGTACTCTATCTATATAAATCTAGGCAGATAATAAGCTATTCAAAAAAGTAAAACAAAACTCAAATGTTTCGGTGATTTATAACAAACAGGTTGTATTTCGGTGAAAATGGTCGTATAATTAAGACTTTTATAAAAGCATTTCGAAGTTTTAAGATTCTAAGTTTCAGTTTTTTTGCCAAAAAACTCTTTTTGGGCCTACGGTCCTCATGCAATCCTAACAGATAGCGTGAACAACTAGTATTGATTTCCTTTTTGGTCTACGGGCTTTAAAAAAAGGCAGCAGGGTTCCACCGAAACCAGAAAATTTAGAAAGGTCTACCAGAAAAAAAGTTTGGGATCCTCTGATTTAGAGGGACCCAACATTTTTGCGTCACAACAAGAACGTCCGCCTAACGAAGAAACGATAGATAGACTGTGTGAATGATGATTGTGGCTAGAAAGGAGGTGTCTGATGACATGAGGAGTAATAGAGAAGTGTGGAAGAAGAAGACCCCAATTAATTGAGATAACGACAGGAGAATGATGATGAAAAGTCCGCCAATGTACCACGCGTACACGCACGTAAGTAGTTTCTATTACTCTAGCGGACGTCACGCGGTTTCACCCGCGTAGTTCCCGTTCCCGTGGGAGTAAGGGGATAAAATATAGCCTATGTTATTCAGGGTGAATGTAGCTTTCTAATGGTGAAAGAATTTTTGAAATCGGCGCAGTAGTTTTTGAGTTTATTCATTACAAACATACACACAAAAATACAAATCTTTCCTCTTTATAATATTAGTCTAGATTAGTGTAGACAAATAAATATGTAGTTTTTATCCTGTCTAAAAAAACGTTGATAACAAAGCCTGAAAAAGAATATGGCTATACATTCTCGGTTCTCGAACTTATTTAATCTTCAGTAATTAGCAACCGAATAATGAGATATAATTAGCTGAATGGCATTTAGTAATGCTAAAATGATTAAGTAAGTTTATCATAATTCTGTTTGTTCAATGTTACCTTTGGACATTGACTCAGCACTCAACAATGATTTGGTTGAATCTTACACGCATAGGACACATAGACTTTGTATAATAGTGTGCGTTAAGAAAAAGTAGTATATAAGCAGAACATTTTGTAAATAAATTAGATTTGAATTTTATATTCTTGTCTCATTACTCCTCACTGTGGCCATGACACCTTTAATTTAGCCATCTCAATAACTCCGTGATAACAAAGAGGTATTCCATGAAGCACACCCAAACGAAGCACACCCAGATGAAGCACACCTAAAGTATTCCACTTAGCACACCCATAGGTGGGCTTCAAATAAAAATTTAAAAAAAATAAAACAAACACAAACTAGTTAGTCTTTTAAATAATACATATTTTCTCCTATCGACATTTTTATTTCTTAGTCCCCGCACTATGCGAGTGATATTCGTAGGTGTGCTTCGTGGAATACCTCTTATAAACACAAACAATTTGTTTTCTTTTATACCATTTGGTTATTGTTTTAACGTCCTGATTTGTTTTATGTATGGCTTTGTCTTGTTAGATAAGGAGAATCACTGACTCCTACCTAAGACACAGGCACATACACCTAGTTTAAGAGCCAGGGAATTAAAATTAGTGTGTCCTATTATAGTTATAAGCCTTTTATGCTGTTAGTTTTTGGTCCTTGTTATAATGATGGCTTTTGGTGAAATAAAGAAATGATTAAATTCAGTAGGTACCGTGATTTTCGAGAATGATACAAAATGTTTTGCTTCCATTTTAAGCACAAAACGTTGGTAAAATAAAATTTAAAAAACCTTTGAGTACCTACCTCTTTAAAGTAAGAAGTAGTTTACACATGGTTTCCACATCATCATTCTCCTCTGCCCGTGACCCAATTTATTTGGGTTTTTGGTGCTGCTTTCCACAGTAGGATGAAAATCGACCAAGCTAATATATTTGTGCGTGCAAAAATACCTATGGGAGAGCCGTTGGGTCCCTCTATTTTATTCGTCCAATAATTATTGCCTATATTTCGTCATAGAAGAAAATCAGACCTCTAAATAAGTTACGTAACTATAAATTAACAAGCCAAGCGTGCTATTAGAGGAAAGTACACAAGACAACACATGAAAACGTGCGCACACGCATCGCAGCCGAAACCCGGCGTCCCAGATAATATAATACCCGGCGTGGAAATTGGGCACGGCCAATGGGTCAAGTGCGACCGATAACAGGCGGTTACCCAACCACATATTTGATAGATCTCATTTACCTAGTTAACTGCTATCATTCATGATTTAAACTGTCTTAATTACAATCTAACCTACTTCATAAATGAGTCAGTTTTTGAGTTTGTTAATTTGTCACCCAATCACCTTTAACGTCTAAACAGGTTTGATGGTATTCCGTAAAAAGGCTTTGATTTAAGAGCTATACAACTAAGACAACTAGTGCACTTATCGATTTTATTCGCTTAGTCAGCGTATCATGCATGAAAAATCCGGAAATTATCTTGACTAGGTACTTATAGTGTTAAATACCGAGTATTATTAATTATTACACATAATAATCTACAAAGTCTAGATAGTTTTAAAGCTATCTTGAACTCTAGAACTAAGATAAGCGAGAAAACTATCTCTAACGACTTCGTAGGTCCATTTCCAATCACTTTAATATCACGAAATGTACCTACTATGACTAATCAAAGACGCGTATTTCCCGGATCTGCACATAAGGTGAGACAGTTTGTTTATTAGTAGTCGAAGTAAGTACATAGTCGACCATGTCCATATGATAAACTATATAATGATCACGCAATCGCATCGCATTCTGAATAACTAATCTATAACACAACATTTCTGTAAGTACTTATCTCTCGAAGTTTATTAATTACGTGATTTGGAAACTGACTTTTGAGTCTATGAAACCTACCCTTGTTGAAACTATGTAGATAGCCTGAATACCCAAAATATCCAAAACTCCATACTGGGACGGAGACTGGTATGAGAAAAGATCTCTCTAAATAGAGAGAGCTTTTTGTCACCATTGCATTTTAAGCGCTATTATGGAAAGGTAATCTACATTACCATTTTTCTAGTAGACCGTTCATACAAGAGATAAATTAGCAACTCTATTTGTGGTGGTTCAAACTTCGTTTGAAATTCTGTTAGAATAAAGTTCTAATCAGCTTGCACTACAAAGTGGTTGTTACGTCAGTCACTGCGGGCATAATAGTGCGAAATGAGTGGTTTTTTGCGATTTACAAAAATCTATTGATTGGACTAAAAAAGTAAAACACTTTGATGCTAATATGTTGCTTGTTTATTTGCCAAAAAATTAAAATGATCGCATGTATTTTAGTATTGTTTTTACTCGTTAAAATATTTTTTAGAGATAACTTCGTGATTTTTTAATATCGAATAAAATTTGTTGTATTGTTTTAAAAACACTACCGTACTAGCATATATCCCGAAGAATATCATATATTTTTCTGGTTTTGTTTATTGCAGTGAATCATATGCTTTTTTGCATTATAAAACTCGCGTTCAATAGCTCCTGTAGTCGCCTTAAATCTAGAAGTATAATTTGCTGATGAGTCCGTCGTCAGTATTCCAACCAACTAAAATCTAATCTAATTTAATATCTTAAATGATGATGAGTCGTGACGAAAAATCTAAGAGTATTGATCATCGACTTGAGCAATAGAACCTTGACCCTTGCTTGAGCTTGTGATTCTGTGAAATGGTTTTTTCTCTCTTATAAGGATCTGACTCAAAAATATTGCTCACATTAGCCGAAAAAAGTGTTGACATGGCACACTGAATCACCATAGCGATCGTTGGAAATACTAAAGTGTAAGATTGTTATCTTCCAAGAATTAACAAAGAGATATGTGTTGCGCAAGAGTTCATCAGTCATACAATCATTAAGTACTTAATTCTTAAGTACAAAAAACTGACCACATCATAAAATAGATATATCAAATTAATGAAGCGAGTCATGAACATAATGGTGTCGATTCTGTTGTGCACAAACTAAACTTAATTTAGGCTATTGCTATCTTTTACTAAAAGGCAGTGCGAGAAAAGGACGGCTATAGCTCTGAACTAAGTTAGAGATGTCAAACTAGTTTATGCTTTGCGCTTCACTGTGTTTTTAGACAACATGTTTTTACGTGCACCATTCATTTGTATGGAAATATTAGTTCCAACTAGGTTTGTCAGCTCTAAATTACGTCGGTAGCGATAGCTTAAATAGCGGCAGCGGCGGGCTAATAATAAAGGTAAAAATTCGCGAAAATACCCGTTTACATGTGTATTATAATGAGCTTAAATTAAGTTTATTTGTGCACAACAAAATCGACACCAATGACTCATGATGAAATTATAAAGAATTAACAAAAAAATGCGATCGGAATAAGAAAAGGTTTAAGTTTTCGTCATCATCATCATCACCCGCAACCTGACTCCATAACCTCCATTTTGTACCAATGCCCACGCTCCTACGCCAGTATGTGTAATTCAGGATCTTTACTCGCGAAATCGTCTACTACAGCGTCTACAGCCATAGCCATTTATTTCATCATCATCTTCCTGCCCTTATCCCATGTTACTTGGGGTCGGCGCAACACGTTTTCTTCTTCCATTCTCCTCTGTCAACCGTCACGCAATCATTTACACCTTTTTCCCTCATATCATTCCTCACACAATCCATCCATCTTTTCCTTGGCCTTCCTCTCGCTCTCCATCCATCCACATTTATATTCATCACTCTTTTAGTCACATGCGATTCTTCCCTCCTCATCACATGCCCATACCAAGAGAGTCGATTCCCTTTTAACTTTTCTGTAACTGGCGCAACTTTCAAACTTCCTCTAATATACTCATTCCTTATTTTATCCATTCTTGTCACACCACACATCCACCTCAACATTCTCATCTCCGCTACATGCAATCTTTTTTCATCCATCTTCTTCACAGCCCAACATTCCGATCCATACAGTACGACAGGTCTAATCACGGACTTGTATATTTTCCCCTTTAACTTGAGAGGCATCCGTGGGTCGCAAGTTGTTCCAGTGACCTGTCGCCATTTCATCCATCCTGAGTTGATCCGGTGCGTTACGTCACGGTCTACTTCACCATCGCCTTGGACAAGCGACCCGAGGTACCGGAAATCGGAACAGATCGGTATGGGTGTTCCGGCAAGAGTTATGGGCGTAGGACTGGAGAGACCGCCGAAATCACAGAATAGGTATTCTGTTTTGGACCTACTTAATTTCAGGCCAACATTCTCCAATCTTTGCCACCACACCTCCAATCTGTTCTGGACCTCTAGGCCACTCTCGGCAACCAACACAATGTCGTCGGCAAACAGCATACACCAGGGAGCCTCTTCCTGAATGTCCGACGTAAGTGCGTCCATTATCAGCAGGAAGAGGTAGGGGCTTAGAGCCGACCCTTGGTGCAAGCCGACAGCCACATTGAAGCTGCCGGTAGTGCCCGCTGTAGACCGGACTTGGGTACTACATCGACTGTACATCGCTCGGATCAACTGCACATACTTCCCAGGCATACCTTTCTCTTTCAGGGCCCACCACAAAACCTCACGAGGTACCCGGTCGTATGCCTTTTCGAGGTCGATGAACACCATGTGCAAGTTTTTGTGCGCACTTCTGTATTTCTCGCACAGCTGGCGGATGGCAAAAATGGCGTCCATCGTTCCTCGACCAGGCATAAAACCGAATTGATTTTGTGAAATTTCGCTCTCTTCTCTCAGTCGTCTTTCAATAACTTTCTCCCAAACTTTCATACTATGTGCCATTAGCTTTATTCCTCTATAGTTATTGCACTCCAGCACATCACCTTTGTTTTTAAAGATGGGCACCAGCAAACTGTTGCACCATTCGTCGGATATGGCTTCTTCCAGCAACAACTTATTGAAAAATAAAGCTAACCACGTCCATCCATCCACCCGTAATAACTTCCAAACTTCAACTGGTATACCGTCAGGTCCTAATGCTTTACTATTCTTCATTCCATTTACTGCTACTCTCACTTCATCCATACTAACCATTCTCACTAGCCCCTCATTCACTGGTTTATTGTCCAGCACACCATTCCAGTCATTTTCTTCATTCATCAGTCTTTCGAAGTACCCCTTCCATCTATCCTTTATTTTCTCATCATCCGACAGAACCATTCCACCTTCATCTTTTACGCATTTTATCTGACATACATCCCTCGACTTTCTTTCTCTAGCTCTCGCAAGCCGATATAGGTCTTTTTGGCCTGCTGGCCTATCAAGTGCGTCATAAAGCTTATCCTGGGCTTTTGCTCTCGCTATGGCCACAGTTTTCTTCGCTTTTTTCTTAATAGCATCATACTCACTCTTCCTTTCAGCTTTCAGACTAACACTTGCAACTTCAACACTCTGCCATTCCTTGAATTTCCTCTTCTTTTCCTTCAACACATTCTGAATTTCTGTTGACCACCACCATGTATCCCTATCTATCGTACCCCTTCCTTTCGTCTCTCCTAAAATATGCTTTGCTACACTCCTAATATAACCAGCCATCTCATTCCAACATTCATTTACACTTCGCTTGTTCATGTCTATCATCTCTATCATTTTATCCACCACTCGCTCTTTAAATTCTTTCGCACAATCATCCTTCTCTAACATATGCCATTTTATTTTTGGGGGGGGTCTCTCTTTATTTATTTCGCGACAACCAATATAATCCTACCCAGCCAGCTCCGATTTGTTATTTTAATACTCGTTTCTCAACTCAAACACCTTTTAATGCGTCATCGAATTGTACAATGAATTAAGACAATATATATATATATTCAAGGGTTTTGGTCCCGGCTGCCCTTCGTAGATCTTTGAGTCTTTACGTATAATCAGAACAAGACTGTAGTCTGACATCCAGTCTTTACCTTATCATGTTACCCACACCCAGTAAGTAGGTTGTGCGTGTTGATAGGCTCGCTTCATGAGCATTACTGATAATAGGAGCAGCTTCATCCGGTTAGACTGGAAACCAACCACAACATACAATACAATACTTAATAATTGTGTCGATGCTGTTGTGCACAAACTAAACTTAATTTACACTATTGCTATCTTATACTAAAAGGCGAGAAAAGGACGAATATAGCTATGAACTAAGTTAGAGATGTCAAACTAGTTTATGCCTTGCGCTTCACCGTGTTTTTAGTCGACATGTTTTTACGTGCTCTCTTCATTTGTATGGAAATATTAATTCGAATTAAATTTGACAGCTCTAAATTATGTCCGTCTCTTTCTCGTTTTATTAGAGACAAAAAGATAGCAATAGCCTAAATTAAGTTTAGTTTGTACACAACAGAATCGACACCTTTGTCTCTGGGTGTTTAGACATATTTTCTTGCTCTTTGGTGGAATTCCAGAGGGTGACACTTAGTTTGTTGTCCACTGTGTAATTTGTGTTTCTACCCAGACGAGTTACTTGGGGCTGGATAATTAGCAATTTATGACTACTTTTGTTAGCTTGGGTTTTACCTGTTAAAATAAATAAATAACATAGTTGGGTAAAGACTAGGCAGACGCTTACCTTACCTACAAAGCTTACCTAGTACAAATATTGGGCTGTAAGAAATATTCCGTAGCCTACAAAATATGCTGGCCATTATTGTAGGCAGTAACCGTATTATGATACCTGTTCACTGAATGTTAATGTGCCTACATTGGCAGAGAAAATGCCAAGAGAATCGTTTGTATGGTAAATTGCATTTATAACCTGCTTACCTAACCAAGACAGGCTCATAAGTTTAGCGGTCGCAAGCTTGCTAGCGAAACTGCTGAATGTGGGGTTCGATCCCCGAGTCAAGCAAACTGTACTGTGTGTATTGGGATTGGAATTTGGTTAAGACTATTCTGAGTTGCCTTGGACTGCCACATCTTTCTAGCGCCACTGTTGAGCATGAGGTCCTAGGTTCGATTCTCGGGTCGGGTAAAGTGTTACCTATTGGGTTTTTCCCTCAGGAGTTTCTCAGTAGCAGCCACGGAGCCTGAATTTAAGCTCGGCCCTATGATATGGGACGTAGACAAATGTGGGTGTACTACACCTCTGCCCAACCCTTTGGAGTTTAAAGGCGTGATGTTATGTTATGTAATTCTGAGTAGCAGACCGGAATTTTGATTTGTGTCCGATTGATGTTGGCACAATCAATGACGTATTATATATATAGACACGTCATGAACCAACATCTCGGCGCTTAAAAACGGCGAAAATATACTAGAGTTCTAGTATTTTCGCCGTTTTTAAGCGCCGAGATGTTGGTTCATGACGTGTATTTTCTTTCTCTTTCTTCACGCTTATAAGTAACTACTTACTACTACTAGAGAAAGAAAATATGACACCGAACGGCGTGATGCCTGTTGCGAGAGGGAGATAAATATACATCTTCAGTCACGTCACAGGATTTATTAAATTATAAACAAACGTAGCGTCGCGCGACAGGTTGGTGCGTAACTAAGCGCGATGTGGCCAATTGGCTTCATTTCATGTTGTCATTTTAGAGTGCGGACAACGTATCTATAGTTTATATATCATTGGGCACAATATTACTTACTAACATAACTGGCGAAGTATGGATGACCTTTGCTAGCACCTACCCTTTGAGAAATGTAGGCGTAATGTTGTATACCTTACTTCTTGCATCTATAAAGGGTGTAAATAGACCCTTAACGAATCCGAAAGGCATTTGGATTTGTTCTCCCCGTCTCATAGCGATATTTTTTTTTTTCAATACACTTCCTCAAAAACTGGTCCACAACGCAACGCACTACGATTAGGTACAACATGCAATGTATTTCACACTCGTGCGTTTTTTTCCATTTTCCCGCACGTGTGCGGGAATGAAAATTGCCACAGATAACTATACGTCTACACTTAGTCTAAATTGGTTCAATGCCTATAGTCTGAGGTGAATGTTTTTTTTTTTAATTTCGGCAAAGCAGTCTTTACGGCATAAATATTTTTTGAATATTCAAATTGTGTTTATAATTAGAATATCATAGATAAACATGATTATTAAAAACTTATAGTTACTTTTAGACACAAATTAACATTTACTTGTGTTCCGAATTCAAAAATATAAAATAAATCTATTTTTTATATTAGGCTGTTTAACGGCTTCATACCTTTGCCTCTCCTTCAACCTGGCGAAGGCAAAGCGCGAAAAAAAAAAGAAAATTAAAATCATAGTTTCTTTGAAAAATATTTTTCGTTATTTTATTTTATTTCTTCAAAAGTGTATTGAAAAACGTCGTTTGATACACGTAGACATTTGTTATTGCAGTTCTCGGCTCAAAAACATCCTCGCCTACGGCTCGGGTGTTCTAATTCCGCCTCGAATGCAATAACAAACTTTCTCCACTTGTATCAAAATGTACTATTGTTGTACACCATACCTGGGAACCTTCTAGTTACGGAGATATTGGGGGTTCCAACCTTTTTCACAATTTTTTTTTTAATGAAAAATACATGTTTTTATTGTAAGTTTTTTTGCTTTAAACACCTCCACGGCCCCCGTACTATTCAATCCATCCATCAGCACATTCAGCACAGTGTTTTGAGTGCGACATTAAGTTTTACCGTAAAACGTGATTTTTCACCCCAAAAAGTCCCAGCAATAAAAACATTGCGTACAGTTACTTAGTTTGATGTATAGAATGCTTGGTTGACTTGAATACTTGGTTGACTTGGGTTCGTGAAGGGTCTGTTTACACCCTGTATTTATCTTTATTACTTAGTTGCGTGATATTATCTGTGGTTGCGTGCAAGTTAATCTTGAAAACTGAAGTGCGGACTGCTGATTGGATTAAATTATGGTTTCTTTTGATCGCCACTTATGTAGAGCACACTCTAAAGCAGATTTGTTGTAGGTGAGTTAATACTTGTAGGCCAAGTAGGACATGGATGTTCGTTTTTGTTAACACTAAAATGATTAAGGGTTGAACCATCCGGTTAAATCCTGGTGTGTTGGAGATGAGGGTTCTATAACAAAACTCTAAGAAAAGTTGGGCAACACGCTCGAGGTATACAGGGTGTAAACAACCTCATCACGAAGCCGTCAACCAAGCATTCTGTACATCAAACTATCCGATATCTAAACGATTTTTTTTTGAGGTGAAAAATCATGTTTTGTGGTAGAACTCAATGTAACGCACTCAAAACATTGTGCTGATGGATGGATTAAATAGTACGGGAGTCATGGAGGTGTTTTAAGTAAAAATCTTACAACAAAAAGTTGTATTTAATAAAAAAACTTGTCAAAAATTTGAAACTGTGACCCCCGATATCTCCGTAAGTAGAAGGTTTCCAGGTATGGTGTAGAACAAAAAAAAGATCGCAATGACGGGGAAAACAAGTTTCAGCTTCGTTAAGAGGATTTTTAAACCCTTTAGAGCAAGATGGGTGACCATCACTGACCTGTCTAACAAAAGTAAAGCAACAATCCCCAAGGTAAGGTATAGAATGAAATGGGTGACTTATCTAAGAAAAGTTAAGCAACTCTTCCCAAGGCGTAGAACAAGATGGGGGCCGGTCTAAGAAAAGTTAAGCAAATTTCCCCAGGGTATAGAGCAATGTGTGTCATTTTTATTTTTGTTCGCGACAAACGTCACGAAACAGTGTAAGTACCTACATAGTTTTTATCGTAAACAGTGTAGAGTCAATGCATGGGCAATACAATATATATAGTGACGAATAAATAAGTGCCTCAGTGAATAGAATAGTAAAAAACAGTCTTGCTCAAAAAAGTGACATTCTATGCCACAAAAAGCGAAAATAACAATAGTCATTTTTAATCTGTTAAAAACAGAAAGAAAATTGTACATACCTACTTACCGAAATTTATTGAGTTTGTATATAAGCATTATACATCTTTTTGAAAAAGGAATACGCATTTAGCAGTTATGATTAAAATAAAATTACGAAAACCGACGAGGCCGTATGAGCTTGATGCCTTTGCTTTTCCGACAAAAAAATATTAATCTAGGAATTTGCCGCGTTTTTGTTTTCTTCAAATACATAAACGTTAATTTTATTTTAATTTATTTTTATAAATAAGTTAAATGTTCTAAAAATACGTTACGATGTTAAATCAAAGCAACAGTGACAGTGAATTGTCGGATTGCATCAGTGCAAATGCTGCCGCAATTATAAATAATTTGCTTCCAACAAAATCCAAGGAAAATTATTTTTCATTACTCATACTCTGAAAGTAGGTCTGAAGTTGCCTGAGGAGCGGGTTGAAAGTAATACTTTTCAGCCCTAGGGAGAATCGTTTTCAACTGACAGCTGTCAAATTATTTAAAAAAAATGGTTCATTTTTCTTGAACCATGTTCCAACTTTCTATACAGCCACGATGTAAAATTGAAATAACATAAAGTTAAGTATTAATTAAAGAATACATATATTTTAAATATTTTTATTATAATTAAGTTTCAACTATTTCTTTAAAATAACATAGATTTGGGAAAAATATTTACCATTTTTCGATGATGAAAATGAAAAATAGGTATTGGCTGAATAGCTGGCCGGCCACAGAAAAAAAAGCAAAATAGGTGGGAAAGCGGCAATAGGGTAGATGACACCATAAAACAATAATTCCAAGACACCTTTCTCTAAAAAAACACTTTATTTTGGGCCTGAAAACCCGATTTATTTTCAATTAATTGCCAAATTCGATTTTTAGTTGCTTTGAAATCAATTAAATGGTCGAGTCATTGAGTTCAATAAACAGTGACGTCACAGTAGGCTATTGCCATACAAAGTCTATTAGAGAACCGCGTTTTGACAGCTCTTAAAAAGTATCTCAATTGATTGGTGTGTCATCTACCCCATTCGAATTCCGATCTTCATTAGTTTTTTTGAGTTGTATGTTTTTTTTTTACTTTCCTTGTATTCGTAATGAAAAGCACAGTGTTTACCTCGGGTTAAAGACTTATTTAGTCCCTCGAACTATTAGCGCCCTCGCTTCGCTCGGGCACCAAACCCCGTCTCGGGACTAAATAAGTTACTTTCACCCCTAGGGTAACAATGTACTATTTCATCCCTTCTATTCGAAAAGTGTCGTTTTGTTCCCCGTTTAGCGGGAGCAAAGTAGCTCTTTTCTCCACTAGACTTTTTAGCGGGCAGTAATGAGATTTGAATTTGGAACATGAATCGTTCATTGAAATCGAACGAAAATTGTATAGATGACTGGCTGTAAGTGTTTGCTGTACGGTGCGGGGGTCAGCACGCGCATTGTTGAAAATATTAAATTAAGAGCTGCAGATAGTTCGCCCATGCCGTTGTCACCGCGCTCTTCTACATCAAAGGAACCTTTTCCTGAGCACCAGCCAGATACTGAGATTACAATCACTCAAAATACTGGATGAATTTTTTATCACTTTCCAAAAAAAAATGGGTATATTCGGTGAATGGAGTAGAAGCTTAAAGCATAACTAGTTTTGTTTTTCTATTTCCACAGTTTAGAAAAGAATTGATCCATCATCAAAAAACGCTACAAATTTCAAGTAAACTTTTCATATTAGAACAAAGAAAGAGTAATTAAAAAACAAAAAATGTATAAATAAATCCACAACTATATCAATCCCAAACAAAATACACACAGTGACAATAAATTTTCAAAATTTTGCCAGTGCCATTTATATTTATATCTATTAGATATAAATATAAATTTGTAATTGACCTTTTATAAATTCATGTCATTTTTTTAATTAAACTTATTCATTAATTACTTAAAAGTGTCTCTTATTTATTTTGACGACCTGATTGGCGCAGCGGTAGTGAGGCTGCCTTACGTTCTTAGGGTCCCGGGTTCGAATCCCGGTCGGAGCAAATGTTTGTGTGATGAGCATGGACATTTGTTTCCGAGTCATGGATGTTTATATGTATAATAAGTATGTATTTACAAACAAAAAGTATCTATGTAGTATATCAACTATCTGGTGTCCACGACACAAGCCTCGTTGCTTAGTGTGGCACTAGATAGCGCTGTGTGTAATGTCCAGCAATCTTTATTTTATTTATTTATTTATTTTCTCATAGAACGAGATGAAAAGTAGAGTATATGACTCGAGAGCAAACATATTTTTCCCTCAGGCGATGTACTTTGAATCCCTCGCTACGCTCAGGATTCTATTGTAGAATCCCTCGCTATGCTCGGGATTCTATTCTAGAATCCTTCGCTTCGCTCTGGAATCAAAGTAGCGCCCTCGCCGTAAAAATACTGTTTTGCTCCCTTGTCATACAATCTACTATTTCATTACTCATACTCTGAAAGTAGGTCTGAAGTTGCCTGAGGAGCGGGTTGAAAGTAATACTTTTCAGCCCTTGGGAGAATCGTTTTCAACTGACAGCTGTCAAATTATTAAAAAAAAATGGTTCATTTTTCTATTGAACCATGTTCCAACTTTCTATACAGCCACGATGTAAAATTGAAATAACATAAAGTTAAGTATTAATTAAAGAATATTTATATTTTAAATATCTTTATTATAATATTAAGTTTCAACTATTTCTTTAAAATAACATAGATTTGGGAAAAATATTTACCTACCATTTTTCGATGATGAAAATGAAAAATAGGTATTGGCTGAATAGCTGGCCGGCCACAGAAAAAAAAACAAAATAGGTGGGAAAGCGGCAATAGGGTAGATGACACCATAAAACAATAATTCCAAGACACCTTTCTCTAAAAATACACTTTATTTTGGGCCTGAAAACACGATTTATTTTCAATTCATTGCCAAATTCGATTTTTAGTTGCTTTGAACTCAATAAATAGTCGAGTCATTGAGTTGAATAAACAGTGACGTCACAGTAGGCTATTGCCATACAAAGTCTATTAACCGCGTTTTGACAGCTCTTAAAAAGTATCTCAATTGATTGGTGTGTCATCTACCCCATTCGAATTCCGATCTTCATTAGTTTTTCGAGTTGTATGTTTTTTTTACTTTCCTTGTATTCGTAATGAAAAGCACAGTGTTTACCTCGGGTTAAAGACTTATTTAGTCCCTCGAACTATTAGCGCCCTCGCTTCGCTCGGGCACCAAACCCCGTCTCGGGACTAAATGAGTTACTTTCACCCCTAGGGTAACAATGTACTATTAAAACTTATGAAGAATTTTCAACGTGGAGAAGTGCGAAAGGCCTATCAATTTCAGAATCAGTAGGTACTTCTTGTCTATTTTGATTATATATTCAAGACAAAGAATCCGAATACACTTTGGTGCATATACTCAAAACTGAAAGCTACAATAAGCACCAAACACAGCATTGAAATAAATAAATTCACGAAATTACCGGGTTTTTTTAAAAAGATTTTTTTTATTTTTATTTGAACTTGTAACCTAATTTAATATAGGTGGAGGACGTTGAAAATCATTCCAATGAGTTACTGCTGATTAATGTAAAGGAAACTAAGACAAAGAAAAATCGGTCATTCATTGTACAAGCACAATATACTAAAATCATTCTTATATACCAAGCATTACGTCCCACCAACATGGAAAACAATAGATTTTTTACAAAGTATCGGAATGGGAAATGTACTCGACAAGCCATCGGCAAAAATAAAATTAGCAATATGCCAAAGGAAATTGTTAAATATTTAAAACTTATAGATGTTGAACTCTACACCGGTTTCTTGGTGAATTCAAGGGCGGATATTACATCAAAAAAAAGACACGGTGGTTGGAGCTCTGATAGAGTAGCTGAGGGTTATATCGAAAGCTCAACGGCGAATAAAACCATATTAAGCAGTCAAATTAACAAAAATATTATAAAACTTAATCCATCAGAGCCACAACCATCAACTTCCGGCATCTTATCTTCGTCCGTATTTGTATTGTATAGCGGGCTGGTGTCCGCAACTCCACGTCAAAGCGCGTATTTTGCGTGCGGGTGGGAATTTTATTCGATCCACCCTAACTCCCCGAGAAAGGCCAGCAGCGCCTTGGTGTTGCTGACAATCTCGCGGAGAGTACCTGGGTTACCGAAGTACTTTGCCCTGTATGTTGCAACCCCTGGGCAGTGCAGAAGCACGTGGGCTGCGGTCTCGTCTTCCTCCATGCAGGCACGGCACAGGGGGCTGTCCGTGACTCCTATGACAAAGAGGTGTTTATTAAAAGAGCCGTGTCCAGTAATGGCAGCTGTAACTGTGCGCAGCTGCGGTTTGGTCAACCGAAGCGCGCGTTTAGTGAGGCGGCCGTCGATAGTAGGAAGTGCTTCCTTGGCCTGCCTGCACTCGCCGTGGTCTAGCCATAGCTTGTGGTGTTGTTCACTAGTTCGGTTCCTTACCAGTGTGCGTAGGTATCCGAAAGGGAGTGGCACGATAGGTTCGGGTCCCACCGCTGCCATGCTCGATCCCCTTCTAGCGAGCTCGTCCGCGGCATCATTGCCACGGGAATCGCTGTGTCCCTTAATCCATTGGATGGTTATATTATTGAGATTACCAACCTGGTTCAGGCGTTGGTGACACTCGTGTATTAACCCAGAGTTGACTGTGTGGTTGTTTAGTGCCAGCAGTACAGCCATGCTGTCTGAGAGTATACGGATTGAGTGGTCCACAACCTTCCTGGCTAAGATGGCAGATGCCGCCAGGGAAATGCCCATGCATTCTGCCTGAAATACCGTGTTGTGGGCCCCCAGAGGTTTGGCTATCTGGATGTTGAGATCCTCGGAGAAGACTCCAGCACCTGTGCCAGTACCTGTTTTAGATCCATCCGTGAAGATCCGTAGTTCCGCGGGGTTTAATCCCTCGCAGCGGTGATCCTCGTGGAGCTGGATTTTGTACTTCTTCGTCCGTAACTCACGATGCACCACCACCACTATCTCCGACGTATACTATCTACAATGAAACGCAAGTTCCTCAGACGCAAGTACAGAGAAATACTCAAATCAACTCATCAACAATAAATGTACCAAACAAAAATGTAACTCTCTCTATCAATAATTGGACCAATTTGATGTTTGCAATGTTAACTTTTACTTTTAATTGTCATTATTTTTAATAAACGCTTATCTCATATTATTATTGTGTTAATTTTTTCGCAAATGGTACGAAAAGTAGAGGATTTTCCTCGGTGCTAAAGCTGGAAAGCAGAGGCTGTAAATTATCAAAGCGCACGTATGTCATACGACGTTTTATAACATATTTGCGAGGAAATAAATAAAACTCGGACTTTCTTAAACGAATAAATCACAAATTACTTGTTCACAAATTAGCGATGCGCGCGCGCGTATCAGCGCTTTTTTTTAAGACAAAGACACAAAAAACAGCTAGTATTACTAATAAAGTAAATTCATATTTTTGTGTGTTTGTTACAGATAAATGGTTGTAATTTATTGTCAAAATTAATTAAATTAAATAATTAAATGTTTATTTATTATATTTCATCTCCCAAAGTTAATTTTTAATGATATTCTATTAAACAGATACGTTGTGAGCGCGCAATCGTGAAGACTCGAAAACAAGCCAATTGGCCTGTTTTTCCTTTATTCTGCGTCACTACGTGTATGTGAGCTGGCTCTCCCCCGCGGCACACTTTTTTCTGTGGTTTTGTAGGTGTTTAGCATATCTGTTTATTAGAATATCATTGTTAATTTTATTCATAAAATGTTGACCACTTTTCTGACATAAAAACTCTTTGCTAAGATTTAAAAAAGTACCGTTCGTTTAAGACAGAGCATCTTGATAAACCGTGCGTTGTACTTTACATTACTGCACAAGTAAGTAATGAGATTCATTACGATATTGAAATGAGTGAAATAAGAGACCTTTTACGAGCAAATGTGATATAACAGTACATTATGATATAAGTGCGGTAAGTTGAAAATTACAGCCGAGGCGATATTGCTAGCACGAGCCGTAGGCGAGGGCTACAAGAAAGCAGAGGCTGTAATTATCAAAGCGCACGTATGTCATACGACGTTTTATAACATATTTGAGAGAAAATCAATAAAACTCGGACTTTCTTAAACGAATAAATCACTTGTTACAGCAGCTATAAAAATAAAACAATACAGCGAAAAGAAAAAGCGCGCGAAAAAATTTTAACTTGTTCACAAATTAGCGATGCGCGCGTATCAGCGCTTTTTTTAAGACAAAGACACAAAAAACAGCCAGTATTACTAATAAAGTAAATTCATATTTTTGTGTGTTTGTTACAGATAAATGGTTGTAATTTATTGTCAAAATTAATTAAATTAAATAATTAAATGTTTATTTATTATATTTCATCTCCCAAAGTTAATTTTATTCATAAAATGTTGACCACTTCTCTGACATAAAAACTCTTTGCTAAGATATAAAAAAATATCGTTCGTTTTAGACGAAACATCTTGATAAACCGTGACTTTTACATTACATTACTGCACAAGTACGTCATAAGATACATTACGATATTGAAATGGGTGAAATAAGAGTCCCTTTACGAGCAAATATGTTATAAAACCTATTTTACCGCATACCCCCTTGTATAGCACCGTGCGTATTCTTCACGATTTTTTTTAATTAGGTCAAAATGACAGTCCAAGATGGCGCCGACGAAAATTTTCGGTTTTTCTTCATGGATCTTCATGGATGGGGTTTTTCTTCATTGTTTTCGTGGTTTTTGGGGTCGCTGATAATGAAAATGAGGTCAAAATGATAGATGATGAAGATGGCACCGACAAATTTTTTAATTGATTCAGGGCTCTCGTTACAGTAAAATTCCGGAGTACGATAGTAAACACAACATTTCTTAGAATCGTTGTGATCAGTACGGCAAATATTATATGAAGTAAACAGTGAAAAACTGGTGCGGTAAAAGTTCTGAAGTTCCGAATCGCTTCCTGAATAGTTATGAAAGTTTATCAGTGTATTATTTCCCAGTAACCCTCTCCCCTTGTTAGGTTCTACGCCTGAGATTGCGTAGATAGGCTACAATTAACAGGTGTAGGACGTCAGCGCCGTCTGAGAGCAAAGTACAATGAGTATGCGTGCGCCCGGTGTAGAAAGGGTATAGGCATACAGCTAGGTACACGTTTACATCCACGCCTTCAGCGGATCACGCCCGTCCGGCACAATTATATCTAAGCAAAGACTTGTGAATCTTGTGATGGTAGGTATATGCCGATTGGGACATTCAAGGTGTGATAAATAAAACCATACCGTAGTAGAAAATTATTTTATTGTGATATGAATAAGGCCGCGTCCTAACCAAAGTTATTCTTGTGGGATCATGTGACCGTCACATTAGTTTTGTTCGGCTTCGCTGGCAGAGAGTGCTTTAAATATGAACTAATCAATCGCTTTGGTTAGAACGTGGCATTAGTAGTTTTTGAGAATCATTGTAACCCCCAGGTTACATCTCCACCGAAAATTATAAAAAAATGCTTAAATACTTTTTTTGTGCAATTTCACTGCCATATTTTATAAAACATTTATTTTTACTTCCTAACTTTCCTGTTGACTTTCCCGTAGATCTCGGGGAAGGCCTCCTGGCAGTGCGGGAGGGTGTCCCTAACTCTGTCGTACAGGGTGTGGTCGAACATGTGGCGGAACTCCTCGCGGGTGGTGTACGTGTCTGCGTACAGCATCTGAAAGCCGTCGTGTTGGGAGACGAACGACTCGATGCGACGGGTTGACGGGACCTGTGGGTGAAGATTTTGTTGAGATTAGGGTTGAGGGGAAGTTCTTTCTGTAACAATATTTTGATTGAAAATAATGTCTATGGAGTTTCTTGCCTATTTTTTTCCATAAAGATCTACGCTTTGAAATGGGCAACTACAGTACTTTCATAAGTTACTGTTGTGCCTGTGACTGTAGCTTCGCCATCTTTGTTTTTCTGACATTAAAAAGTGCTTGTTATAGTCTAATTAAAAGAAATGCATTGTATTTTTTTTTTCTGGCTCTGGATCAGCTCAGCTTCCCTAGAGGTAGCGTTCCCCCAGCAGCACATTTATCTATCTGTTAAGCTATCGGAAGACTCAATTCATTAAGATAGAAATCTTTCTACCATCTGTCATTTTGTCGATTCTTCCGTCGACAAAACCCGTTTCCACGGTGATTGTGCGACGCGTGCTGGCCGTGGTACCGTTGAAACTATGGACCTTTGCTTTTGAAGAGGTGTAAAGCATTCTCAAAAACGACTTCTGGTCAAAACAGGAGCCGGTAAAACAGCCACATCTTCATCATCATCATTTCAGCTGTAAGACGTCCACTGCTGGACATAGGCCTTCCCCAAGTGTCACCACACTGACCAGTCCCGTGCGACTCACATCCAGCGGATCCTCGCAACCTCCCTACCTACAACATCGACCGTCCGTTCTGCGAGCAACGTCAGTCAAACATTTCAGTTTTGTCATGGATTTCAAAAAGTGCATTCTAAGGTTATGCTGTTGTCACACCTTTTACAAGGTACTTACAGTTTCATATCCCTTAGCTTTAGGCACGCCGTAGACGCCGATATCGACGAACATCTGCCAGTCTGCTTGCGTCCTGATCTTCAGCTGTCCCGGTTGATTGAACACCTTGAATGGGCACAGCCAAATCGGGTATACCTGGTCAAGGAAAACTAAGCATTAGGACAAAACCTACCAAAGACAAAAAATTATGTTAACAGAGTTCTAATGGGTTGTAAAATACCCGAGCTGTCAAAAAAAAAAAAAAAAATCGCTGAAATTTTTGATAAATAAATAAATATCGCTGATCACCACACACACAGCACCATCTAGTGCCACACTAAGCAACGAGGCTTGTGTCGTGGACACCATATAGTTGATATACTACATAGATACTTTTTGTTTGTAAATACATACTTATTATACATATAAATATCCATGACTCGAAAACACATGACCATGCCCATCACACAAACATTTGCTTCTACCGGGATTGGAACCCGGGACCCGAAGAACGTAAGGCTGCCTCACTACCGCTGCGCCATTCTGGTCGTCAAACTAGATCATACCTGGGAACCTTCTATAGTTACATAGATATTGAGGGTAATGTTATAATTTTACTTTAAATACCTCCACGACCCCCGTACTACGCAATGCATATTAAGTTTACAATGTTTAATGTACACATTGAGTCCTACCGTAAAAGGGGACTTTCCACCCAAAAAAAAAATCGGAGCAGTCTTTGGGGACTGCCGATAGAAGTGAAAACAAAAAGTACGACAGCCCCCTCCCCAATCGTAGCACTGGTTATGCCCCGCGCAGGCATGTGGTGCTACGCCGTAGCAGATGCTACGAGTGCTACGAACGGCTACGAAGCGTGACCGCACGTTACGTTACGTGACGATGAGTTCAATGTTTTTCCTTCACCCAAAAAGTGCTCAACGCGCCTAAAGAAGTTTTCATTCATAGCAGGCCATTTTTCTCTATTGCTTATCAAAGGCATGGCAGGAAGAAAATGTGTGGCGCAAACTCCAAATAGAATGGGACAAGGGCTAGCAAGCAAGATGAAGGTTTTATCAAAAACATCGAATCCTCCAAAAAGGCTACATTATCTTTCTGGAGTATAGTCTGACAAGATGGCAATGGGAAGACACACGCAAAGATAATCTAAGATAGCGCCACCATAGCTGAAGGCCTATTACGTATCTCTGTGTACAGCTCGAAATGATAGTAACTGGGCTCAGTGTCCATCAAATAACTGTCAAAAGGTTAGTTTCGTATTATGTATGACCAGTCGCGATCAAATATGACGTCATTGGTTGTCATCGTGGCTGATAGTCACCGAAACTCATTTTGACAGACGCTTTCGTATCGATAATTACATTATTTCGATCATAGACTTAGTTTAAACTATGTAAGCATAGTGGACAACAAATGGATGACAACCGAGTTTAAAGTGGCTTTCGTGAAAGACGTTACACCGTACCCGGGCTGTTAGTCACCGTAAAGTGATATCCACTCTGTGTAAAACGTAATACCAATATTTTGACATTCTCGGTTGTCATCAAAGTTCGGTGTACAACCGATAAGCTTGATATTCAGTGACTATCAATCAGATACCAATCCGCACTGGGCCCGCGTGGTGGATTATAGCCCATTCCCTCTCATCGAGAGGAGGCCTGTGTCCCAGCAGTGGGAACATTAATAGGCTGATGATGATGATGATGACCAATCAGACCAACGAGGTTAAGCTATTTTGAAATATATAAAATGACAATGGTGCCGATTCCCTTGTTCACAAACTAACCTAAATTTAAGTTGAATGCATCTTATTCTTTCTATTTAATTATGAAAAGGACAGAAGATAAATATTAGTTTAAATGTCAAATTAGTCAGCACCTGACGTAATTTTATGTAATTTTAGTAGTCAACTTTTTAATCGCGTCTAAAACTTGTATGGCGCTGATTAATTTGACAGAACTTAACTAAATTTTATCTTCTGTCCTTTTCATAATGAAATAGAAAGAAAAAGATGCACTGAACTTAAATTTGGTTTAGTTTGTAAACAAGGGAATCGGCACCATTACCACATTTTCAACCAATGACGATGTTGGGAACCAGCTATGCCAGCGCCTTTAGTTCCACAGTGTGTCTCCTCATTTAAGAGAGCCCATGACTCAAAAATACTAATTTTCAAAAGGAAAATTGGGTATTGTTTGTGGTCCCGCGTTTATGTGTACCTGGCTGCGGAAACGATATCTTAGCGCAGTAGATATCGTTGCCATTACTATTACTAAACTTTAGCTATTTAACTTAACATCACGCCTATAATCCCCAAAGGGTTAAGCAGAGGTGTACCTAATAGAACAGCTCTACATTTCGCAAGTTAAGGTTAGGTCCCATGTAATAGGGCCGAGCCTAAAGCCCACAAAGCCATTTATGGAGAGCCATTTGCCATCAGCCAGGCACAAGTCTAGACTGCGTGGCTGCTAATGAGAATATTCTATTCTATTGCCCGGGAATCGAACTTATAACCTTATGCTCAACAGTCGCGCTTGCAACCACTAGACCGTGGCACGAGGCAGTTCCTTCTTTCCTATAGTTGGTGCCAGTTAAGATGAGAATAGCGGTCATTGCCCTTTCCCTAATATCTCTTCGTACGAACCAAAACTAATAAACCACGTATCGTTGTTTATTACAAAAAATGTTAAAGATCACGATAGATGATGATCCAAGACTTGAACAGGCTTATTTTTGGTTTTCAAAGTTAAGAAGTTTAATAAATGTAGGTGGGTCAATGACCGCTATTCTCATCTTAACTGGCACCAACTTTAACGGAACCCTATTACTAAGACTTCGCTGTCTGTCCGTCTGTCTGTCACCAGGCTAGACAGTTGAAATTTTCACAGATGATGTATTTCTGCCGCTATAACAACAAATACTAAAAACAGAATTAAATCAATATTTAAGCGGGGCTCCCATACAACAAACGTGATTTTTTTGCAGTTTTGTCTAATGTTTTTAAATAATGGTACGGAACCCTTCGTGCGCCAGTCCGACTCGCACTTGGCCGGTTTTTCTCTATTGCTTATCAAAGGCATTGAATCCTTCAAAAGGCTGCAATATCTTTCTGGGCGCCAGACGGTAAGATGCTAGTTTAAGAGCCCATGACTCAAAAAAACTAATTTTCTAAACGAAATCTACCGCGCAAGTCCATTACTTACTAAACTCCCAAACTATTATGCTGGCTAGCATTCAATCATTGTTGTAGTTCTATCCCTTCGATAAACTGACTGTATAAACCACCGGTAAAATAGCTTTGCTACAAGGGGAACGAAGGAAATGATGTGGGTACTCACGTGGCCGTGGAGTGCTGCACAGTTATTCACTTCACACCCGATTTTCTTCCACAGTGCACTACGTTTATATGTTAAATAGTCTGGGACGTCCCTTGATGATTTATGTCACAATTATCTTGAGGGTTTCTGGAGTTTTCTCTGTTTTATACGAAGCCGGCTTGCGTGCCGCCCTTTTGATTTGGTGTTTGAACGAAAAGTATCTATGTGTGTGTGCGCGCTAGTGAGGTTCGCGCAGGAAACGGAAACAAAGACGAGAAGGAATAGGGATGTGGTGACTTGTGCAAAAGACCAAGTTACCGGTTTTCTTTATGCTGTTTTTTAATACTTTAACAATCATCAATGATTCAAATTGCTCCTACCTCAACCTCCTTATGAAACACATCGATGCTCTTCTCCAGATGTTCCACAGGCACCAGCATGTCTTGGATGACGTGAGCCTTGTCATACAGCTTGGCCACAGCCTCGGGCTGCGTCAGCTTGAGCAGGGCCACTTCCGGAGGCATCAGCCAGCCCAGCAGGTAGCGGAAGATCGGATGGTTGCCGAATGGGATGATGTCCTTGAGTAAAAAAATATGTGTGTGAAATAAGACAACAAAATAGGGTTGTTGAAGAAATACACATACGTAGTTTTAGATTATCCTAAACCTGTTAAGAAGTCATTGTACTCATCACTGCGAACAACTTTTACTATGAAACCAATCCTGAAATCCTGAAAAAAAAAAAAACATGCAGGGCAGTCTTTAGGGACTGCCGATAGAAGTAAAAACTAAGTTTGAATAGAACAGAATCAATCAAAAATAAACTTAATCTTAATTGTGTAAGGTTGATTTTGACTAACCGTTCTATGAAAACGTTCGGTGACGATGACACGATTTCCATGATTTTTGTTCATTCAAAAAGTGCTAAAGAAGTTTTCACTTCAAAAAAATTTGCTGTTCCCTAATTGACCATCTATGTTGACACAAATGAAAGGCAGCAGGTTATCTTTTCGCGATCTCTAGCCCAAAATACCGTAAAAAAATGCTTGCTAAATTGAGCTATAAAGGCGCTTTTAAAACGGTGAAGAACTAAGTCTTTCTTTATCTACATATTTCTGCCGTTCTGTCATTTACAGGCGTTTTAGACATTTCGGCTTTGTCTTGTGGATGGCAAAGTTTCTGCGATAACCAACTCTTCACTCTGGTATCGCAAATTTCCATAGGTAAACTAGGCCGCGTATGTACTAGTTAACCATCCAATCGCGTAAAAAAATCTTGTTCTATTCTAAAAGCTAGATCTTGCTGCCTATTATCGTAAATATTAAATATATTATAAAAAAACCTTAAAATTCAAAGTAGATTTACGGTCATTTTCAATAACTTACTGTTCGGTTTCGGTAGGTTGCTATATCTGTCTGTTTGACATTTTGCTAACAGACGGTTAGAAATAAAACGTCACAGAAAATCTTTCTTTGATTTTTCTATCAAGTGACAGGTAAGTGACGCGGACTGATAGCTGCGAAACGTGGCATATTAACAGACAGTTATATATAAGTAAGTTATAGAAAACGGGCCTTAAATAATTCATAATAATTGGGGCGTTACCTGCAACTCCCAGAATAAGCTCTTGGTATGCCTGTGGTAGTACTCCCTCAGCGGGATGTACTCGACAGCGGAGCGGTTGTTGTTCAGGTGCCGCTCTACTTGCTTGAAGAACCACTCGGAGTACCACTTGCCGATGGGGTTGAACTGGAAGATAGGAAATAAAGGGTTTTGGGACTGTATAGCATACCAATAAAGCATAAGCAGCTTATAACATTCCCAGGGCTGGAACACATACAGGCCTCCCATAGGTGACATATAGGTGGGCTATAATCTACCATGTGGACTCAGTTGGTAAAACTAATATCCGCAATAGACTCGGATCTCATTTCTAAGAATTTTGTTTATTTTACAATGTTTTCCTTTAGGTACCGTTTTGATAGAAGTCTTCCTCCTCCAAGAACCTCCTTGGGTAGGTAGGAACCCTAAAATTACAACTCGCAATTCGGCGCCAATTGAACTGGGCCTCTAAAGTCCTCATATTCCAAGACCCGTTTGCAGACACTACTATACGTACTTAGGTATACCAAACGGGTCAATTGCTTAACTCAGACAGTCACGAAAAGTACAACCAACGGCTCAAAAAACTCTCCAAATCGTATCATTAGCTGCAATTGGTGGTTCTTCGAATTTGACAGATGATTCTATATGATAATCTGAGTCGTGGGGGCGTTTATGCGTTTATGTCAATTTACAAAAAAAAACTATAGCTGTCAATGCGTCTAATGCGGCGAAGTTAGGGCGTGTCGAGTTTTTATCAAGTTCAGCAAGCGATTAAGAATATACCAGCCTAAGTCATAATTGTTAGAAGGCTATCCTACCTTCCCATCATCTCCGATCTCATCCACCATATCTCCAGTCATGAGCACTCCAGACTCCTTGGAGTACAGTAAAGCTTCGATGAACTGATGAGGATTGTCCTTCAGAGACTCTTCTCTGAACTGGTCTGATAGCTCTGACAGTTTCGTGTATGGGTTGTATTCGAGACGGATGTATCTGTGGAGGAAGAACGGAGAATATTAGATGTAGCTGTGACTATAATAATGTCGTACTAAGTGGATAAGCCTAATTAGCTTTAAATTCGATGGAAATTACGGTTTTTTCCTACTCCTCCACTATACTTTTCTGATTAATTTCGTTGTGGGGTCCAAGACAGTTAAATTCATTCTCTGGGACTTTGTCGAGCTTCATTGTCTCGGCGCTTTTCTGGTGGTCGCCACTGTTGATTCTGGCTTTCAGGAGTTACAGTGGTTTGGAATTAGTGTAACGGGCTCGGTGGTAAATATGTTGGCTAATTAGGGTTACCCTAATTAGCCAACATATTTACTACCGCAAGGCTATACAGGGTGTAATTTTGTAATGCCACCTGGAGGGAAAGTACTCTTAATACTGCAGATAGAAAATTTTACTCAAAGGAAACATTCCTTTATTTTTTTATAAAAAGCAAACTGCATTCAAAGATTTTTAAAATTCTCGTGCCACACTCGGGAATCGAACCGCCTAAATTCCAAATAAATAACACCCTGTATTTTTATGGCACCAATCGATAGGGTCAATCATAAAGATCAAATCCCTCTAACAAACATGATAAATTAAATGAAAAGAAAACCATAAAATATTAACTTATAAATTCAATGGGACAACATAAAGCACTTTTACTCAAAGGTCCATCCTCCAATTACTTATGTTAGAACCTAATAAACAATTATCTTTTGACGACATTTATTGATTAAAATGACGAAGAACTATTTAGATAGGAAGATTGCAATTTTCTCAAACAAATACTTGTAAATTGCAATCTTTTTTCTTCATTTGTAAATATCCATCCTTTGAATAAAAGTGCTTTAACGTATTGAATTTATCCCAATGAATTTATAACTTTAGATTTCATGGTTTTCCTTTCATTTAATTTATAATATTTGTTAGAGAGATTTGATCCTTATGATTGATCCTATCGATTGGTACCGTAAAAGTACAGGGTGTTATTTTTTTGGAATTTAGTCGGTTCGATTCCCGAGTGTGGCAAGCGAATTTTCGCAAATCTGTGAATGCAGATTTGTTTCCTTTTAAAAATAAAGTAATGTTTTCTTTGAGTAAAATTTGCTATCTCCAGTATTTCGAGTACTTTCCCTCCAGGTGGCATTGAAAAATTCCACCCTGTATACAGGGCTCCTCTATAATGAGTATGAGAGGGAATGGGCTGTACACCACCACGCGGGCCTATTGCGGGTTGGTACTTAGATGTCACATGTCTTCGACTTTTTGGTTCTAGAACATGCTGGTTCCTTCACGATGTTTTCACCGTTTTTGGAAAAAGAGCAAATGTTATATATTTACGCGGGATTGGCTTAAGCTGGCTTAAGTGAATTGTTTTTATTATAAAGAACTTATTATCCATGCACATCGAAGACGTAATTCGTTTCATTTCGGCTCAGAAGAAGCGACTCGTGTAAAATGCGACAAATGTGGTGAAACATGATCAGCTCACTGCCTTATGGCTTATAGGCTTCCCCTTATAAACGTACTCTAGCCTCTGCCAGCGGGTTCGCCCGTGTGAGCTTTGATAATTGTCCCATGGGATTTTACTACCGGGGTAAAAAAAAGTATTATATGTGTTAATCCAGGTTATAAACTACCTGTGTGCAAAATTTCATCAAAAACTGTTCAGTAGTTATTGCGTGAAAGAGTAGCAAACATCCAGTTGTAATAAAGGGTGTAAAACACCTCTTAACGAAGCCGAAACGCACTTGTTCTCCCCGTCATTGCGATCATTTTTTTGTTCTACACCATACCTAGGAACCTTCTAGTTACGGAGATATTGGGGGTCAAAGTTCCAACTTTTTGACAAGTTTTTTTTAAATACAATTTTTAATGTAAGATGTTTACTTTAAACACCTCAACGACCCCCCATACTATTCAATCCATCCATCAGCACAATGTTTTGAGTACTTAACATTGAGTTCTACCACAAAACATGATTTTTCGATTTTTCACCCCAAAAAAAAAGTCGTTTCCCAGAGATAATTTTTGCGTAAAGTTACTTAGTTTGATGTACAGAATGCTTGGTTAACGGCTTCGTGATGAGGTCTTTTACACCCTGTATTAGTACCTAGCATGTCTGCTTTAACCTTGGAAGACTACAAACCAAACTATAATATTAAATTTTACCCTGTTCCCCTTCAAAGCCCGATTCCTCTGCGATAAGGCGATAACGGTCGCGTGGTACGAGTTAAATAATTTATAGCATACTTGAAGCCAAAGTACTATAAGAAGTCCAAGGTCACTACATTATGGGGTAGCAAAGGTCAAGACCATAACGTACATAGTTAAAGAAAGGAGGCCTTAAACATTAATAGTTTAACAATGAAGATGATAATAGGTATTGATTTTATAGTTTAGTAATGAATAATCCATCTGTTAAAAGTACTGGAAGTTTTCAGAAAATAAAATAAGGTAAGTACTTATGAGTAAAATATCAAAAGTAGGCCATATTGATTTGCTAAAAGAGGACGTTTCGTTTTACTACAACTAGGTTTTCTCATCGAGATTTCTCGAAGCGGGAATTCTCGAGAAATTTGGCCTTAGTCGAGACGGGAAAAGTGCGTGAGACCTCGGGAAATGGCCTCTTAATTGGCAAATGCTACTCACACAGATATTTATCGTTTTAATGGGAAAGTTATATCTACGGGTAGGCTTTATAAAAAAAAAAAACGAAACAGGATATCGAACATCAATTACTCGATCGATAGCAAAAAAATGTTACTTACTTGATAACCTTCACGCCACAAATATCGAGCGGGTTTGTGTATTAGACTAATTAGTATCGAAGTTATAAATTTGAACATTTGACCAAGATTTGAGCTTTAAATTAATTAAGATTTCATAGTTACTTTTTCGCGGGAACAACTTTGATGACCGCCGAAGTCAAGAACCCGAGTGTACCATACGACCATGGAACTGCGTAGAACAGGTCTGGGTTCTCATCCTGGAAAGAGTAAAAATTACAATATAAATAAATATATTATACTATATTACCATATTATATTATATTACCATTAGCCTGCGTCACCCCACTACAGGGCAAAGACAATAACATATCAATATTTCGATTATTATTGACATGTATCAGCCAATTCCAGTTACATTCAATTGAGTTATTGTGAGTTTTTTCTCTTCTATTGTGCTCACTCCTCTTCGCGAGATGCCTTCGGAAATGTCAAAAACTAATAGAGTAGATTTAGGAGTAGAAGGAGAAGACAATCTTTTTCTTTCTCGTCTGGAAACATATCTGCCACCGTAGGGCTGTGGGGTCTGCAGGCTCTTACTGACTAAAACCACATGACACGGGACAAATTTTCAATCTCTTCAATCACCCCAGTAGTAAGAAGACATCCTACGTCAACTCCACATACATTTCAGTAAAGCGAAGAAGAATTGATGATGACAGTTATACCATACCTTACTACAAGTAACAACAGATCCATCAGCCAACACCAGCTCATACTGTTGACAAAAATGCTGGAATAGCCCGTAGATGTGAGAAGAGGACTCCACGCCGGTGCCCATGACCAGTCCTCCTACTGTCAGCTGGTCCAGTTCTGGTAGTACTGCTAGGGCTAAGCCGAGAGGCTCCAGGGTGCGAGAGAGCTGGCCCATGGTGACCAGGGGCTCGCAGCGGACTGTCTGGAAGGAACAGTGTTTCTTGGTATGGTAAAAAAAACATTGCAAGAGGTTTTATGGCCATTCAAAGATGATAATCCCTTGAAAAAGCGTGAAATATGTATAATCATCGAAGGCTTATTATCTCTTTCTATAATTTTAAATGCTATAAATAGGTCAAAAAATCTCCTAGCTCGTTATCATTCGGTGTTGTTTTATCATAGAAATCTAAAAAACAGTGGTTTATTCACAATCCCTATAACCGATTTGGTTTGACGCATGTAACTTGTTTTGTATTTTTATTGCTTCGATAACTGTAAATAAACTTATGGGCATAACTTCACATCGCATTGTGATGCAAATTTTCTCTGGTTCTGAATAAAATGCGATTATGCATACATTTTGTCTGATTTTAAGTCTATCAGTAAGAAGATAACGTCTGCGATTTGATTAATGCTTAGTGCTATGTGCATTATTCGATAATATTATGTTGTTTAGAATATATTATTGAATGATCTGTGTGAATTATTTAAAGTTAGTTTAAATATAGAATACTTACGTAAAAAAAAAATTCATACTTAAGTAATACTTTTTTTTTCAGGCCTTCATGGGCACTTATAAAACGTCAAGAAAAGGTACACGATTCAGGTTGGTCGTTTCTCATGGACAAGAACCGGCAAAGAACTCCATGGTTAAATATTTAAGACTACATAGGTACATAGTGTGAGATTGGTTTAGTCACCAGTCTACGCTCCATCCAACTTGATGGCGAAAAACCAATTGCCATCTCTTCTCTTGTAAATTCAAAAATTTCATCATCATCATCATCATCATCATCATCCCAATTAATGTTTTCACTGCTGGGACACAAGCCTCCTCTCTATGTGAGGGAATGGGCTATAATCCACTACGCGGGCCCAGTGCGGATTGGTAGATGTCACAGTCTTCGAATAGCAGCTTGAGAGCAGTGGTGATGAAATAAATTACACAAAGTAATGCGCCTGCCTGGGTTCGAACCCACGACTTACTGTTTGTAAGTCGGGGCTGCCACCACTGGGCCACCGCTGCTCAAAAAAATGTAGTTTTTCGAAAACAGCATGTAAAACAAACTCACCATATTCTCCATATCAACTTCCAGCACATCGACGAGATTGACCTTGATATTGGTGAAGGTCTTCTTGTAGATGCTCTGGCGTAAGGACATCGCCTGCCATGTGGGGCGAGCAGTGCAAAGGCGGGTGCTTCGGTCGCCTGATAACCAGGCCTTTACCTGGAAGAGGGAGATGGAGTGTTAAGGGGACTACAGGAACTAAACGCGAGTTTTATAATGCAAAAAAGCACTCACAGCAACGTACAAACCAGAAAAATATATGATGTTCTTCAGGATATATGCTAGTATTGTAATGTTTTGAAAACATAAAACAAATACCATTATGTATACGTATTTGGATTTTAGTAATTTAGTTTTTATACTGTAATTTATTTTATATTGTAATTTATTTTATTTTGTAAATTTTATAAATTTGTACGCCATAAATTGGTGAAACATGGACGTACAAAATATTAATATTGTGTCATCCTGCGTGCTTAATTTGCATATATACGCATGTTTTAACAAATAAAATTATCTTTATCTTTAAATAATTTTACAAATATAAAAAATCAGGAACTTATCTCTAAAAATTTCTTTTAACGAGTAAAAACCATACTAAAATGCATGCGATCATTCTGATTTTTTGGAAAACAATTCTACAAGCAACATATTAGCATGATAGTGTTTTATTTTTTTAGTCTAATAAATAGATTTTTTGTAAATCGCAAAAAACCACTCATTTCGCACTATTCGGCACGCAGTGACTGACGTAACAACCACTTTGTAGTGCAAGCTGATTAGAACTTCGTAAGAGGCTTTGATCCCTCTAATTCTGCTGAAGACGACTACCATCAACGTTGTAGTTCCAGGTTGCAGAGTGTGACACAACCCTAACTCAGAGAAGGGTAAAAAAAAAAACAGATAATATCCACACGAATATTTGGTGGTTGACATCACAGATGAAGAAACAAACACTATTTTGTACATGACATAGAACTCGGTTGGTTTGTTTATTTTTTTTATTTGTTTTCTTTAGGATTTACAACGACCGAAAGTGTTAGATGGGGCAATAAACGATTGAGTTTCTTGATTTAATTCGGCTTTTGATTCCGGAGGTTTCATTGTAAATAAGTAATAGCAATATTTTAGTTAAATAAAAACCGGCCAAGAGCGTGTCGGGCCACGCTCAGTGTAGGGTTCCGTAGTTTCCCGTCCGTCACAATAAGTGTTCCCACTTATGAGTTTAAAGGTGGGTATCCATTATGTAAAAATGCTTGCATATACGAATATACTACAAACTTAGTCCAGAAATTATTTTGTACAAAAGTCCTTATAAAGTTCTACTTTTCAGATTTTTTTCATATTTTCTAAACTTATGGTTCAAAAGTTAGAGGGGGGGACACATTGTTTTTAGGGTTCCGTAGTCAACTAGGAACCCTTATAGTTTCGCCATGTCTGTCCGTCCGTCCGTCTGTCCGTCCTCGCTTAATCTCTGTGACCGTTAGCACTAGAAAGCTGAAATTTGGTACCAATATGTATATCAATCACGCCGACAAAGTGGTAAAATAAAAATTGGAAAAATATGGTTTATTAGGGTAGCCCCCCTATATATAAAGTGGGAAGTGATTTTTTTTTTAATTTCAACCCTAGCGTGTGATATACTGTTGGAAAGGTATTTAAAAATGAATAGGGGTTTCCCAAAATAATTTTTTGATAATGTCAATAATTTCGGAAATAATCGCTCCAAAAGTAAAAAACAATGTGTCCCCCCCCTCTAACTTTTGAACCATAAGTTTAGAAAATATGAAAAAAATCTGAAAAGTAGAACTTTATAAGGACTTTCTAGGAAAATTATTTTGAACTTGATGGAAACAACAGTTTTTGTACAAAAAAGACAAAAAGTTGTACAAAATAATTTCTGGACTAAGTTTGTAGTATATTCGTATATCGTATATGCAAGCATTTTTACATAATGGATACCCACCTTTAAACTCATAAGTGGGAACACTTATTCTGACGGACGGGAAACTACGGAACCCTACACTGAGCGTGGCCCGACACGCTCTTGGCCGGTTTTTTACTTTTGGAGCGATTATTTCCGAAATTATTGACATTATCAAAAAATGATTTTAGGAAACCCCTATTCATTTTTAAATACCTTTCCAACAATATATCACACGTTAGGGTTGAAATTTAAAAAAAAATCACTTCCCACTTTACATATAGGGGGGCTACCCTAATAAAACATTTTTTCCAATTTTTATTATATCACTTTGTCGGCGTGATTGATATACATATTGGTACCAAATTTCAGCTTTCTAGTGCTAACGGTCACAGAGATTAAGCGAGGACGGACGGACGGACAGACATGGCGAAACTATAAGGGTTCCTAGTTGACTACGGAACCCTAAAAATGGGTATATTTTTTGTACTTAACACATTGGTGGGCAAAACGTGGCCAAGAATGGACATTTCCCTTTCTTTAATAGAATTCCAACTTCATCGCCAAAGAATTAGGTGCAAAGTTGATTGGGAACATTTATTTAAGGCCCTTCTAACCCTAAAATTAGCAACTCTATTTGTGGTGGTTCAAACTTCGTTTGAAATTCTGTTATAATAAAGTTCTAATCAGCTTGTACTACAAAGCAGTTGTTACGTCAGTCACTGCGACCGAATAGTGCGAAATGAGTGGTTTTTTGCGATGTACAAAAATCTATTGATTGGACTAAAAAAAATCGGAGCAGTCTTTGGGGACTGCCGATAGAAGTGAAAACAAAAAGTACACAGGCGCCGCCCCAGTCGTAGCACTGGTTATGCCCCGCGCATGCCTATGTGGTGCTACGCCGTAGCAGATGCTACGAGTGCTACGAACGGCTACGAAGCGTGACCGCACGTTACGTTACGTGACGATGAGTTCAATGTTTTTCCTTCACCCAAAAAGTACTCAACGCGCCTAAAGAAATTTCACTTCAAAAATAAAACACCTGCATAAAGGACCTGCTTTATAGTTAGTTCAGTTAGTATGCAAAGTTTCATGATCTAATTTGAAGTACTTTTTGAATACCAGCGGTTTATTGTTCGATTTGGAGGTAACTTTGGGATTTTTTTCTATCGAGAAAATTTTATGAAATCGTGTTTTCGCCAAACATAAGATCTAACATTAATCCTCAACTTTAGCATATATTTATTTCAAAATTAATGCTGCAGTATTTTAGGCGTAACGGAGGATCAAGTTAAGCCATTTGAGGTAGTATAGGCCCTTAACAGTTCCGAGCGCTGATATACCTATATCTCTGTTTTTGGATCGATTTGACAACACAATAGGTACCTCTTCTTTTCTCTCCTTTAGGTGTATATTTTCAAATCGAGTTTTTTTGTGCATAATTAGGTGGTTTGACCTATACTGTTTGTGAATCGGTCAGGACAAGACATTTAAGTAACCAGTATGTATTACTTAAACTCACCTGCTTCTGAACATCCTTAACCTTCCTGTCGTGCAGCTTAGGTGCACTGTTCATCTTGAAGACTACATAGTTCCTGAAGGTAAACCACAGCTTCCACAGCGCAGATATGGGCAGTAGAGCCGTCATCACCACGAACCATCGGTGTTCCACCAGGATGTACTCCGCAAACGACTCCGTTTCTATCGTCGTCATTTTGAGGATTTGAGAAGACCCTGGGGAATATAGAAATTCCAATACTTTAAAGCAGTTGCAAGATCTATTATCGGAGGATGTCATCACTGAGCCATTATTGAGAATTTAAGTCCTACATACTTACCTATTGGTCCAATAGATATCGTTTGTGTCATGGGTGTCGTTTTCGTAGTTTTTGGAGTCACTTATAATGAAAATGAGGTCAAAATGAAAATTTAAGATGGCGCCGATGAACATTTTGAGTTTTTCTTCATGGGTGTCGTTTTCGAGGTTTCTGGGGTAGTTATAATGACAATGAGGTCAAAATGAAAATTTAAGATGGCGCCGACGAAATTTTTTTTTTGCTATAATTTTTTCGTGGCCTACCCACCGTGGACAACCACTGCACGCCACTGCTATTGGAAGCTGTTTCTTTTTTTTTAATAATGTTTCCCCACACTAAGAATTTCTCCTGTATCATGGGTGCGTTTACAAACATTTGAACTCATATACACAGAGCCAGATCCGGAACAACTACCCGTAGGCCATACAAATATTTGTTCCGTGCGGGAATCGAACCTGCGATACGCAGCGCAGCGGTCCATCGCTCAGCAACTGAGCCAACCGTGTCGGCAGATCAACAATCACTCTGATTTTCCGTATAACATACCCAACAATATCAAATTCGTCGTCTGCAATCCATTAATTGCTTGTAGGAGAAGATCAATGACAAGATAGTTGACGGGTTAATTGATGTACCTGTGCCCGAAAAAACTCAATCATGTACGGTTGAACAAGCTATTTGATTTACAGTTTAACCACAGAAATCTTAAGGCCCTTCTAACCCTAAAATTAGCAACTCTATTTGTGGTGGTTCAAACTTCGTTTGAAATACTGAATAAAGTTCTAATCAGCTTGCACTACAAAGCGGTTGTTACGTCAGTCACTGCGGCCGAATACTGCGAAATGAGTGTTTTTTTGCGATTTATAAAAAATCACTAATTGAACTAAAAAAACTGATTGGACTAAAAAAATAAAACACATAAGCCCTGCTTTATAGTTAGTTCAGTCGGTATGCAAAGTTTCGTGATCTAATTTGAAGTACTTTTTGAATACCAGCGGTTTATTGTTCAATTTGGAGGTAACTTAGGATTTTTTTTCTATCGAGAAAAGTTTATGGAATCGTGTTTTCGTTACACATAGGACTTAGCATTAATCCTCAACTTTACCATATATTTATTTCAAAATAAACGCTGCAGTATTGTAGGCGTAACGCAGGATCATGCTAAGTCATTTGAGGGATATATATCCCTTAATAATAAGTCCTTATTATCAAGATTTCTGTGAGTTTAACGCATAATTTTCATTGTAAAATGTAAACCAAATAGCTTGATCGACCGTACTTAGATCCCAACTGTGATGCCGTCTTTGTGTATAACGAATCAACGGTCGAGTCTGCCAATCTGAGTCTTTGAGAGGGCAACTCTCAAGCAATCATAAAACTGCAGATCTATTATGACAGAAGAAAGTATACTGGTCAATCCTTTCTCGGTACTAAAAAGGAACATACCAATTCACGAATTTTATAACCTAAAATAACAACAGCTTGGTTCAGAGACCATGCAGGCCTTAAAAACATGGAAACGGGTATTTATCGCGAATTTTACCTTTAATAGAAGCCCGATGTTCCCCGACAGGCCTTTTCCATCATCAAATAATAAGGAAAATGAAAATTCACTGTTTCAAGCTCAAAAGAAAGGTTTAATTGTTTATCTATACTAATATTATAAAGAGGTAAGTTTGTATGTAGGGGGTAATCTCCGGAAGTAATGAACCGATTTCAAAAATTCTTTCACCATTAGAATTATTAGAAAGCTACATTCACCCTGAGTAACATAGGCTATCGGCTTTTATCCCCGTATTCCCACGGGAACGGGAACCACGCGGGTGAAACCGCGTGACGTCCGCTAGTGTATTTATATAATGTGTTTCAATTTTTTTCTTGTAACGACTCGTAGAATGTGTTTCTGTTTGTATGTTTTCTCGTATCCAATTTACCCCACCCCAAACTGAGCTGTTTTGCCAATTGTATCCCTCTTGCCTATAAAGTTTCGTAACTTTGGTGGGCACAAAAATTTCAAAAAACCGGCCAAGTGCGAGTTGGACTCGCGCACGAAGGGTTCCGTACCAATGGGGAAGGCTGGTCAAAGCTGATTGTAGATGGCGCGTCCATAGCTTAGACCCAGTCTGACCAATGAGTTCAAACTATTTTGAAATATAAAATGACATTGACAGATTTTCAGAGGTATTCCATGAAGCACACCCAAACGAAGCACACCCAGACGAAGCACACCTAAAGTATTCCACTTAGCACACCCGTAGGTGGGCTTCAAATAAAAATTAAAAAATAATTAATTTCCTATTCCATGAAGCACACCTACGAATATCACTCGCATAGTGCGGGGACTAAGAAATAAAAATGTCGATAGGAGAAAATATTTATTATTTAAAAGACTAACTAGTTTGTGAGACTTTACTATCCTTTTTTACGTTTGTTCCCGTTCAGTTACATCATAAGAAGAAGAAGAAGACAAACTACCAGGATCCCAGAATCATGAAGAAGTATTTTCTACATTGCATACTGCATGATAATCGAAATGTACATGGATTGATTATGAGATCCGTATTCAAAATATATAATACCTCCTTTATGATTCTGGCCTGGTACTCCCTTAATTCTCCTAAAAATTTTTGTCCGAAAATCATTATCCATAAAACGTTTGCTATAAACTTCAGTAACCATAATGTTCAAAATCCCGAAATTTTGTTTTACATAATTATCTTTATTTCTAAAACTGTTCTGTCATAATATCGAATACTATAATAATTGAATCTTCTAATTTTACATGCCATAAAGTCAAATGTCCTAAGTATTTTATTATATAATGTGTATTATTCCGAATGTTCATATAAGTATAATGAAATTTTTGGTCCTAAAACATTTGCTAGGTTTTAGTGACAGAAACGAATCGCTGTAAATGCGACCCCACGTAGTCTTGTCTGCCCTACCCCGAGAGTGTAATTTAAAATCGCGTAGGCGCGGAGGGGCGAGGCGGCCCGCGAGTTGAGGAGCAGGTGGTTGTAACACTCGCCGCCGCTGCTGAGGCTGGCCGGCAAAGCCGGCCAGCAAGCCGAAGCTGCGGTGGTGAGCGTTAAACACATCTGCGACGATAAGCTCGCATGGGACCGCCGGAGCCCCGCAGCGCCGGAGCCGTGACAGAAACCATGCCTGCTGCATGTTGCTTGCTTGCTTGCTCGCTTGCATGCTGTATGCTTGCTCGCTTGCATGCTGTATGCTTGCTCGCTTGCATGCTGCATGCTTGCTTGCATACTGTATGCGTGCTTGCATGCTGCATGCTTGCTGCTTGGTTGCTGCAAGCTTGTTGCATGCTTGCTAAATGCTTGCTGAATACTTGCTGCATGCTTGCTGCATGCATGGTGTATATTTGTTTGGTGTATGTTTGTTTGATTGATTTTCTGCCTTTTAGTGACTACCGATATGAAATCTATGCCAAAAGAAGATTGTAACTGTGAACTTTCTGCGATATTATGATGGTTCTACTTTTTAATTCTTACAAATTTCATAAGAGCAATATTGTATAAAATGTGTTGTGTTGAGAGAAGATCATAGCATAGCAAAAGCTAAGTAATACCTGTAGTTACCCGTAATTACAGACACAATTAAAATAACAATGTTCTGTTCCCTTTTGGGAACGTCTGGGAACATACCGGTTTGTTTTAAAAATATAATTAAGATCAAAACATTGAATATTTGTGACGACCCGATTGGCGTAGCGGTAGTGCGGCTGCTTTTCGTTCTTAGGGTCCCGGGTTCGAATCCCGGTTGGAACAAATGTTTGTGTGATGAGCATGGACATTTGTTTCTGAGTCATGGATGTTTATATGTATAATAAGTATGTATTTACAAACAAAAAGTATCTATGTAGTATATCAACTATCTGGTGTCCACGACACAAGCCTCGTTGCTTAGTGTGGCACTGGATGGTGCTGTGTGTAATGTCCAGCAATATTTATTTATTATTTATTTATTTATTATTTTTTTTCATTTAGGATTTATAACTATTATTGAAAATGGTTTGAAGTATTTTGTATATTATTGATTGTAATATTTATGACAAACGGGTTTAGGGCATATTGTATTTAGGGATTTCAATTTTATGGCATGTTATATTATGTGATATTAAGTTCGGGTAAGTTATCATTCGGACAAATGATGATTAGGACAAAAAAAGTTATGGCACTTTAAATTATGAATAAAAAAGTTAGGTAATACAATAGAGAACCTTCTGGCCTCCTGGTAGTTGGTAGATAATAAAAAATAAAAAACCAATAAACCCGTGCCTAGTCAAATTATGCAATCACTCGTTACCCGTGGTCCCGGTGGGATATGATATGCTATTATTATGGATTTGTATTTTCTATCGATACGTTCAGAAGTCCAGGAAACAATCCCTAATGCTATGGAACCACGGGTACACATGGACCCGGTAATGGGTCAACCAACCGGGACCACGGGTAACCACCCGATCTAAGTAAGCCATTACACCCTTTTTTAATACACCACCACAAGGCATTACCGTTTTTATAAATCTTGTGTTTACTATATTGTTTGTTATTATACAATAACACTTGTGTCTCCTTCCGGCCAAGTACGTAATTAATAGATGGGTTAAAATTTCTACTACTTGGACCTGCCATCGGCTCCATTATTTTGTTTGAATAAATTTCACGAAAAACAGAAAAAAATAACAATAACAAGACCGGTGGAAACGCTCGGCTACATTCGGGTTGGCTCGGGAATTCAGTGGCGGGCGCACGCGTTGACTATTAGCGCATCATGTATATGTCTTATCTATGGGATTTATATATGAACACTGAAAATTACAAGTATTGTATCACATTTTTATAATGAAACTGAAAGATGTTAGATATTTAAGTTAGTCTTTTAAATAATAAATATTTTCTCCTATTGACATTTTTATTTCTTAGTCCCCGCACTATGCGAGTGATATTCGTAGGTGTGCTTCATGGAATAGGAAATTAATTATTTTAAATTTTTATTTAAAGCCCACTTACGGGTGTGCTAAGTGGAATACTTTAGGTGTGCTTCGTTTGGGTGTGCTTCATGGAATACCTCGATTTTCAACCAATGACGATGTTTGGTTCATGCGATGCTAGCGCCATTAGTTCCACAAGTTGCCCGTCCCATTATTATAAAAAAATCACGTTTGTTGTATGGGAGCCCCCCTTAAATATTAATTTTATTCTGTTTTTAGTATTTGTTGTTATAGCGGCAACAGAAATACATCATCTGTGAAAATTTCAACTGTCTAGCTGTCACGGTTCATGAGATACAGCCTGGTGACAGACAGACGGACAGACAGCGAAGTCTTAGTAATAGGGTTCCGTTTTTACCCTTTGGGTACGGAACCCTAAAAAGAATATCTCTGTAGTTTATGCATCGATTTACATATAATAAAGAATATAGGTATGTTTTGTTTTACAGCGTCATAAATGTATGTCCGTTAATTTGAAGATAACTCTAAAAAAAATTCGCCACGAAAGTAACGCGGAGAATACTTTTTGAAGAACTACCCATAAAACATATGGAAACGGGTACCTATTTATCGCGAATTTTACGTTTAATATAAGCCCGACGTTCCCCGACAGGCCTTATCAATGATCATTGTTTCAAAATTATTTGCGCGACAAATTATCCTCTACACGTCATTTGAAGGCCTTGAAGAAACCCACAATAAAGAATGCATTTAGGTACCTACTTAATGTCAAATAGGTACTTATAATTATAGTGATACATACACTTATCGGTCATAGACGTTTTAGATTGCGATGTTACGACAAATTACTATCAATTCTGCAGGTGTTCACCTACTCGCAGTTATCTTTACAGGAATTAATTAACGCGTCAGTCATCAATCAGATACATGGAGTTAAATACCAGTGTTAGCGATTGCCAGTTAGTACTGGGTAATAGTAATACCTACCCCAAAAGATAAGAATAATAAATTAAAATAAGTAGCGCGGCTAATCGAATACTATGAATGGGACTAAATGCTCTCTCCTTTGTAGAACAAGATTCGAAATAAAACTATGCATTCGTAAGTACCTAGTCGATGTGTCCAGCAATCAGAGTAGGCAGATGTGTGGGCAGAAGTAGCAGACGACTGGCCATGACCGATGGCTGATAGAGCAAATTGTATCAGCTAACGTAGCCGCGTAGCGTAGGACGTCCCCCAGTTTGAGGGACCGACCTGCACTTGACATAGGCGGCTGGGACAGACTGGATGTGAGTGGAGATGGTCTGAAGGCGGACAGGGTGTCTGCTTGGGAGAGGTTGTATGTTGAGTAGTGGACAGAGATAGGCGATGAGACTGATTCATTGATTTGCACAAATGTCTTCTTTTATCATAATAAACTAGCTGACCCGCGCACGCAACTTCGTCTGCGTCACACAAAACTTTTTTTAGAACTTTAGGCGAGCAGTAACTTTAACCGTTTACGCAGCGCACGCAACGGAAGCTCTCAAAAGGAATAAATTTTCGTTCCGTTTTTGCAACATTTTTCATTGATGCTCCGCTCGTATAGGGAACGTGCAGGAACTATAGGTGGCAGCACTAATCGACAAAAGAGACACTATGCGGACAGAAAAGGAAACTTATCACTTCTCATCGTGCTTTCAATTTACTTAGACAAAATTGTCTCTTCAATTATATTATTTTTGAATATGCTAAAAGGTATAAAAATATGAGTTCCGGTCTATCAATAACGATCGTCAGCGTAATATAAATGTTTAATAATATGAATTTTATATCTTTCGTTTACTTTCTGATGAAAATTGTGGTGTATGAAGACATGGTGGCTGGCATAACTAAGATAGCTTTCTTATTTTTTAACACATGTTATAATGGAAGGGAATCCTTTATCAGCGAGAACTTTATCTCCAGGCTCTAATAAATCAATTAGTTCACAATCATTTGATGAAGCAATCAATAAAATGCAGTCCGTAGCATTTAGATACAAAACTTAAAAAACCAAAGGAGTGCAGCCAACTAAAAACAACCATGTGGGTATAACCATGTTTATATAACCATGTTTATATTCTGAGTACATGTGGAATCTTTGATTAACTGTTGACTTTAGTACGGTCTAGTAGAACACGTGTATGGTGAAGTATAAATGGTTCTGGTATGTTTGCATGGACGGTTGATTTTGAGGGCCTTTTCAATGCAGAGTGTAACAAAAACAAGTTGTTTCTAAATATTTTTCTTTACTGCGTTTATCCATTTTTTGCGTTTTTCACCAAAACATGGTGAAAAACGCAAAAAATGGTTGGTCATGGTTGTAGGATCAGGAGTGCCGAGAGGTATACTGACTTTAGGTATAGGGTGTAACTCTGCTTGAACTTTACCAGAGTTAGATTTTGAGATTTTACACGTGATACAGTTATCTACGAATTTTCTAACATATCTAGCCATTTTATCAAACCAGTAATGCTCATAGACCTTTTCAAGTGTTTTATCCCAACCTAAATGCATGATTGCTTCATGGATGTGGTTTATAACAGACCATCTAAAAGCTCTTGGGACAATAGGTAAACAACGAGTTTGTCCATTGCGTTGTATTTTGCGGTACAAGGTTCCTGATCGTAATTCATAACTTCGGGCAATATCAGGGGATAGAGAGTTACTTTTCAGATTAGAAATCATTGCTGAAATCTCAGAATCACGCTGTTGTTCAGCTAAAAGCCAATTAGTAGACAGAGTTGTAATATCAACACGTTTCTGTTCTGTTTTGTTGATCGATTGTGGAAGGGGGTTTCTAGAAAGAAAATCTACGTGGTTCATATATCTGCCTTCTTACCTTACCTTAGTAGTATTCTTTGGAAAGTAATAGAATTTTACGCTAATTGATTTATTTTCATTTTTGTGGGTGTATTGGTACCTACATCCAGAAATGCAACAATGCATTATGATTAGTTAATTAATTTTCACTATAAAATTAATTCTGTTTACTTGTTAGAAAAGTCTATGTCAAGCATTAATAGAGCACAAGATTTGGATTGGCGACGCCAGTTGGCAGCACCGTCGTTGTGCACGTTCCCTATTGGTCGTAGCGATGTTATGCTTATGTATAGCCTTCATCGATAAATGGGCTATCCAACATTAAATGTTGATTTAATTATATTATTTTTGCGCTGTTTAAGAAACATGCTGCACCAACCTAAATACGTTATTAGGATCAAGGCAGAAAGATGATGAATTTGATGATAAGAATTGAACGAAACAATATAGAACAAGAAACGCCTAGTCCGCGAAAGTTTGGCGTCTAACGCCACTTAAAATATGTACTTACCTATTAATAACACACAAAGTATATCGTGTATTAATACATTCGTGGTTAAACACAAACAGGTTTTGTATAGGTCATATATATTATCGCAAAAAAAATGAAAGTCAACTAAAACAATTTCATAATACTTAATTTTGCCGAGTTTCGTCTGAAGGTTATTAAATAATATTCCTAGTCTGCGTCTTGTATATATGTATATGTTAATTTCCTAGCTAATCAAGATGGCGCGGCGTGGCGGGACGAGTTGGACAAATCAACGACAAAATGGTCCTGGCTTGAAAGAACTGGAAGTCATGGTCTGAGGGAGGGTTTTGGCCGGCAGTTGGAAGATGTAGACTGATAGTAACAATAAGGTGGCCGTATAGGGTGCTACAGTTAGTTGAAATCAGTGTACTTGTGGCTTGGTCTTGGTGGTGGAAGTCTCTACAAAAATGTATTCATCATCTGCCTAGCCTTTTCCCAACTATTTTGGGGTCGGCTTCCAGTCTAACCGGATGCATCTGAGTACCAGTATTTTACATGGAGCGACTGCCTATCTGACCTCCACAACCCAGTTCATACTGGGTAATACGATACCACTTTGGTAAGACTGGTTGTCAGACTTTTTGGGGCACTGACTATTTGTAACGACTGTCAAAGATGGACAAATGACAGCCAACACGAGGCACGGAGGAAACTTGGTATGCAAGGGTGGTCACCCATCCACAGACCAACCTAGTCAAGCACGGCTTAACCTAAAGATCCACCCGAGCGGCTGTTATTATTTAGCCACGAGCTAAATAATAACAGCCGCTCGAGATTACAATTTACATCCATTCAAAAACCCACACCTTTTCCTCATGGCCGTAGATAGAAACTTCAGAACGCTTCTAGATACGATAAAATAAAAAAATAAAAAAAAAATTGTTGGATATTACACACAGCGCCATCTAGTGCCACACTAAGCAACGAGGCTTGTGTCGTGGACACCAGATAGTTGATATACTACATAGATACTTTTTGTTTGTAAATACATACTTATTATACATATAAACATCCACGACTCGGAAACAAAATTAAATGTCCATGCTCATCACACAAACATTTGCTCCGACAGGGATTCGAACCCGGTACCCTAAGAACGTAAGGCAGCCTCACTACCGCTACGCCAATCGGGACGTCAAACGATGGAAGAGCATTCCCTAGAGCTTTTAAAATATTGTTGAGCTTTAATTTTTTTTTTATAAAACCTTGTAGTCGTTCTGTGATGGTTCAATCGCAGTAAAGGTGGTGTGACGTGTGACGATCTGATCTTGTTGGCGGGACAAACATGGCCACATATTGCACAATATTGAGAGGTTTGGAAGGAAAACGGGGTGGCCAGCAGTGGGACACATAACTGGGTAAGAAAAAAAATGTTTATTCCAATTACATAATGCTTTAACACGTGATTTGGGGATCACCTTTTAACCAAAGAGATGTTTGTGTTCGGTTATTTTACACGATATAATCATAAAGGGTGTAAAGCACCTCTTAACGAAGCCGAAAGGCACTTGTTCTCCCCGTCATTGCGATATTTTTTTTTCAATACACTTCCTCGAAAACTGGTCCATAACGCACTACGATTAGGTACAACATGCAATGTATTACACACGCGTGCGTTTTTTTCCGTTTTCCCGCACGTGTGCGGGAATGAAAATTGCCACAGATAACTTTAGTCCAAATTGGTTCAATGCCTATAGTCTGAGGTGAATGTTTTTTTTAATTTCGGCAAAGCACTAGGCGTCTTTACGACATAAACATTTTTTGAATATTCAAATTGTGTTTATAAATAGAATATCATAGATCATAAACATGATTATTAAAAACTAATAGTTACTTTTATACACAAATTAACATTTATTTGTGTTCTGAATTCAAAAATATAAAATAATAGTACATTTTGATACAAGTGGAGAAAGTTTGTTATTGCGTTCGAGGCGGAATTATAACACCCGAGCCGTAGGCGAGGGTGTTTTTGAGCCGAGAACTGCAATTACAAATATCCACGTGTATCAAACGACGTTTTTCAATACACTTTTGAAGAAATAAAATAAAATATAACCAAAAATATTTTAATTTCCTTTTATTTTTCGCGCTCTGCTTTCGCCAGGTTGAAGGAGAGGCAAAGGTATGAAGCCGTTAAACAGCCTATATAAAAATAGATTTATTTTATATTTTAGAATTCAGAACACAAATAAATGTTAATTTGTGTATAAAATAGCTATTAGTTTTTAATAATCATGTGTATCTATGATATTCTATTTATAAACACAATTTTAATATTCAAAAAATATTTATACCGTAGACGCGTACTGCTTTGCCGAATATAAAAAAAAAACATTCACCTCAGACTATTGGCATTGAACCAATTTGGACTAAGTATAGGTATAGTTATCTGTGGCAATTTTCATTCCCGCACACGTGCGGGAAAATGGAAAAAAACGCACGCGTGTGAAATACATTGCATGTTGTACCTAATCGTAGTGCGTTATAGACCAGTTTTCGAGGAAGTGTATTGAAAATATATTTTTTATATTAGGCTGTTTAACGGGACGTATGCCACATTGGGCACCCGCTTTAACTGCACCTGAAGTAATGGCACCTGAGGTATTCCATTTAGGGCACCTATCAATATTTTTCGCAGGTGCCATTAGTGGAATAGTTTATTACTTATTTAAAATTTTATTCCATTTTTCGGGTCATTTTTTGGGTAAAAAATCATGATTTCTAATAGAACTCAATGTAACGCACTCAAAACATTGTGCTGATGGATGGATTGAATAGTATGGGGGGTCGCGGAGGTGTTTAAAGGTTAAAAATCTTACAATAAAAATATTTATTAAAAAAAAACTAGTATAACAGTTGGAACTTTGACCCCCAATATCTCCGTTTTAGAAGGTTCCCCCAGGTATGGTGTAGAACAAAAAAAATATCACAATGACGGGGAGAACAAGTGCCTTTCGGCATCACTAAGAGGTCTTTTACACCCTTTAAAGTGTGCCATAACCTTTTCTGCTATTACACAGTAGGTAAAAAGTGTAAGTGTGTCTCTCTTGGTCCGACCATCCTGGCTCTGACTCTATAAATGATGGGACACGTTAATATCATGTCCTATGCTTGTTCTGTTGTTTGCACATTACAGGAGCTAAAGAACACTACTGAAAGTGCCAAACTCGTCACCTTTTATCATCATCATCATCATCATCATCATCATCATCAGTCTATAATGTTCCCACTGCATGGACACGGCCTCCTTTCAATGAGAGGGAAAGGGCTATAATCCACCAGGCGGGCCCAGTGCGGATTGGTAGATGTCACATGTCTTCGAATTTTTGGTTCTAGGACATGCTGGTTTCCTCACGATGTTTTCCTTTACCGTTTTAAGAGCAGTGGTGATGAAATAAATTACACAAAGAATGCGCCTGTCTGGGTTCGAACCCATGACTTACTGTTAGTAAGTCGGGGCCGCCACCACTGGGATTGCGTCGCCTTTTAGGCCGATTTAATTTAGATTGCCATCAAGATGCCAAGAACAAACTAGGAATAGTATCTACTAATAGTTATGATGACTTTCTAGTAGTCAGTACCACCTCACAATCAGAAGATCTAATATTAGAAGATAGCTGGATTTAAACCTCTAAACTGTGACTACTCGCTCTGGCTCTGGCTAAGCTACTCCTTCAAAAGTGCCTCTGTTCGCAATCTGAGTCCAACTTTCTCAGGAGTCCAACTTTTATAACATCCATACAAGTCTTCGCGTGAGTGACAGGAGTCCAATATAACGATTTTTTCAGTATGTATTGCACACAATTTGAAAACACATTTGTCCCTAAGACAATATCTGTAAATAGTAACGCTTTTTTCAACGACTGGGCCACCATTGGTATTCATAAGAGTCGAAAACGACTTTATGAGCTGTATGAAGAGCGGACTTATGTAAAAACTGTAGAATTTAATTTGTATGTTAAGAATTATTCAAAATTATTTAAAAAAGTTTGTTTTATAGCAAAGTCACGTTACTTGAGTTCAAAAATTAAAAATAGTAGTAATGTGGTTAAAATGACATGGAACATTATTAATAGCGAAACGGGAAGGTCTTGCAACCGAAATAGTGACTACAGCCTTGCTATTGGCGATAATATTTTAAATTCAGATACTCAAGTTGCCACAGCCTTTGAAAATTTCTTTGCGGATATTCCCGTATCGACTACTAAATCGCTAAACTCGTCACCTACTGCTGCCGAGTCTTTACTAAGGGAAAACGTTTCAGTCTGTGAATCCGAATTTAATTTTCAATATGTCACCTGTAAAGATATAATTAAAACTTTTCACACCATAAATGTTAAAAAGACCGCCGATCTATGGGGTCATTCTGTAGATGTTGCTAAATCCATTATAAACATTGTAGCTCCTTCATTAGCTGTAATATTTAACGGTTGTATTGACCGTGGTCAGTTTCCTGATCTAATGAAATATAGTAAAATAATACCATTGTTTAAATCGGGTAGTACATCAGACCCCACTAATTATAGACCAATTTCAGTACTACCCACCTTTAGTAAAATTTTTGAAAAATTAATTTTGGCACAAATGCAAAGTTTTTTCAATAAGTAAACATAAGTTATTGCATAAAAAACAGTTCGGTTTCACAAGGGGTCGTTCAACTACTGATGACCAATGATATTATAAAGAAAGATACGCCATGTTCATACTGAATGGCGTTCAGATATCGTTGCGTTGTTATTATAAGTACTAACTTATATGTATACAGTAATTTAAAACTACGACAGCGATAGATAATACGGAACGTATAAGATAGAAAGAGATAGCTAGTTTTAGTGTGTTGCGCTTGAAGTACCTACACGAGAGTATCATAGAGTTTGTCGATTCACCACAGAAGAGACATTGAATATAACAATAGGCAAGCGCGTGGGGTGCACGCTTGGTATAATTATTATTTATTATTTTCATGACAGTTACCAATGTACAGCTACTGCGTAGGAAAATTAATCTTTTTACAATATACTTATATTATATTTTAGATACTATCGAATATTTGTATCAAATTTCTGAAGACAATTTATTAATATTTATAGTTTATTTATTTTCGCAGTACGTAGTAGCTGTTAGTTACGTTGGCGACTTTCATAAAAATTAAATAAATGTGTAGGATTTTGAATAATTAATAATATACTTCAACACAAGCGCCTGTGACAATAGTGGTATATTTCTTATATTGGTAATGAATGATGTTTTAAATAAAACAACAAACAAAATTGAATTCTATTTATTAAAAGGAAAACAAGGATTTTCGTATTTACGACGTCATAACAAGGTGTTAATGATAAATGATGTTTATTTTGCAAGTAGGTTTTTAGAAACACTTTTACGTCATTTTTTTGAACTAGATGGGGCCGGTGTTTCGCACCTGACTACTCTGAGAAGAAACAGCCGAAACAAACTCAGAGGTCATAGTTCCTATGGTTCATAATGTTATTAGTCCCTATAAAAAAATGAACACTAAATAATTTGACGCTTGAGTCCTTTTGGAGTCATAAATTTATCATCTTCTTTAAAATGTGCCGAACAAATTGTGCTACATTTACTAAGCATCCAGTCAGGTTCACTTCTTTCCGCCTTAACTATGCTAACCCATTTATTTTTTATTAACTCATCACTTGGAAATCTGTAAAATAGTAAAACATATTGAGAAAATATGTTTTATCTAGGTACATTACTACGTACACTCCAATTTTACTAATAAAATATATGACAGCCCGCTATTACTAATCTCATTCTATATAATTTTAATCATAAAAAAATGAAACCGCAACGCTATATATTGTGCCTACCATTTCGCTTCTGTTTGATTAATCTATGACCACCTATGACGGATGCTATTTGTCTCTGTCACGCAGCAGATTGCCATCCTATTCTCTATCCTTTTCGAACCATCATGTCAATAATACGAAATTTATTTGAAAATGAGGAATAACTCGTGAAAAAAATACAAAATTGATATATTTTATTATACTTACTTATGGTATGTCACTCCACAACTCTTATTTTTCTTGGCACCATAGTTTTTGCACTTTCGGAATACACAACTTGGCATTTTTGTTACGCCGCGCACTCACGTTACCTCGCTCGCTGTTATAACCCGACTAAATCAAAGTGCAACAATTGTGTCACTTTGTCCTCAACAATTTGTGCGTGCTAGTGCGATATCTACCTCTTTTTACTATATAATATCATTGCTGATGACTGTGTTGAACTTTTAGGACACATTTATAATGCCTGGGAGGACAAATGCGATGCTTTGGGCATTTTTTGCGATTTATCTAAAGCTTTCGATTGCGTTCTTCATGAAACATTAATCAGGAAACTACACCACTACGGAATCCGTAACGCCTCTCTGGATCTTCTTATTTCATATTTGAGTAATAGGATTCAGAGAGTGGATGTTAACGGGAAGAGATCTCCCGGATCCGTAGTAAGAATGGGGGTACCACAGGGCTCAATTCTTGGTCCATTTTTGTTTCTTATTTACATAAATGACTTGCCTCACCTCATAAAGGATAATCATGACATAGTATTGTTTGCAGACGACACTTCTCTTTTATTTAAACTCAAACGTCAGTAGTTAGTTACGGATGATGATAATAGCGCCCTGGCAAAAGTCGTTAATTGGTTTAATGTTAACAACCTACTCCTAAATGAGAAAAAAACTAAATGTATTAAGTTTATGATACCCCATGTAAGACAAGTGGAAACTACTGTACTAATTAAGGATGAAGAGTTGAAACCGGAAGATAGCACAGTGTTCCTAGGCATAACTTTGGATGCCAAGCTTCAGTGGGGCCCGCATATAGACAAATTGTCAAAAAAACTTAGCTCTGCAGCATACGCCGTTAGAAGGATTCGTGAGTTAACTGATTTAGAGACAGCCCGTTTAGTTTACTTTAGTTATTTCCATAGCGTGATGTCGTACGGTATTCTCTTGTTGGGCAATGCCGCCGATATTCAGACAATATTTGTTTTGCAAAAAAGGGCAATTCGTTCAATTTATAAATTAAGTCCCAGATACTCCCCTCAGAGAAAATTTTAAAGAGATTAATGTTTCTTACTGTCCCTTCTCAGTTTAGTGATATCCACAACATAAATACGAGGAACAAACACAAATTTGTTGTTCCTGCAACGAGGCTCAAAAAAATAGGGGGTACGTTCAGATACCAATGTATACGTTTTTACAATAAACTTCCGAGCTAAATTCAAGCACTAAGCCTAAATAAATTCAAATCGTTTATAAAACGGAAGCTGTGCCTGAAAGCCTACTATCATGTTAATCACTATCTCGAAGATAAAAAGGCTGCTCCAATGAAATTTGCTCTGTGAATGTCGAAGCTTCGGACTTCGCTTGTTTGTTATTTATTCCTTTCTTTTCCTTTTTTACCCGACTGCGCGACGCAAAGGAGGGTAATTTATTTTTTCTTTTCCTTTTTTTATACACTCTGACATTTAATGTTTTGACATGTATTTTATTATTTTTTACTTTATTATTATTTTATTTGACATTTACTGATTTGACATGAATACTTATTTTGTTAAGTATTCTACTTTTTTTTTATCATCATTGCGACTTTTAATGATTTTTGTGATTTTTATTTACATTCTGTTGAATAGAATTTGTTATGAATTTTATATGATTATTGTGAACGTGGGGACCATGTGGGTCACATTTGTATTTTTTTTTGTTTATTTTTTCCCACAACTGTCTGGCAGTTTGAGTACTATAAGCGACCTACCCAAATGTCCTTTCTTTGGTATTGTTCGTCGTTTCGTTGAGCTCCTTGAGTTATAAGTCGAGCTACACGTTAACTGACAAATGCTTGCACTGACTGGACAGGTCCACTCAAATCTGTATGGTTCTTTCTTCAAAAGACCATCTCAGACACTAATCTGCATAGTCCTCATGTGAATTGAGCAAGATTGTCTGGACTTTAAAAGAGACTATGACCTCTGAGTTTGTTTCGGCTGTTTCTTCTCAGAGTAGTCAGGTACGAAACACCGGCCCCATCTAGTTTTAAAAAATGACGTGTAAAAGTGTTTGTAAAAACCTACTTGCAAAATAAACATCATTTATCATTTATCCAACTTATTATTTGCTTTATTTTGTATGTACTATGTATTGCACAAGCTACTGAAAATCTTATGTTGATCCTGTTGAATCGCCACTTGTTATAAGTAGTTAGGTAGAGGTACCTCATGGTCCCCAACTGAGGAGTGGCTGATAATATTCTCTCTGTGCTGTAAATCAAGGTGTAAACGGTTACGAAGCCGTCAGCCAAGGCTGCGAAACATTGTTTTTTTAGGTGAAAAATCACGTTTTACGGTAGGACTCATCATCATCATCATCATCTGCCCAGCCTTTTCCTATCTATTTTGGGGTCGGCTTCCAGTCTAACCTCAACAACCCAGTTAGTACTGGGTAATACGATACCCCTTGGTAAGACTGGTTGTCAGAATTTTTGGGCCACTGACTACCTGTAACTACTGTCAAAGATCTACAAATGACAGCCTGGACCTTCCGAGGCACGGAGGAAACTCAGTATGTAGGGGTCACCCATCCACAGACCAACCTAGGCAAGCACGGCTTAGCCTAAAGATCGACCCGAGCGGCTATTATTATTTAGCCCGAGCTCCTCTTTTTACTGTAGAACTCAATGTGACGCAATAATAAAAACGTGCTAATGGATGCATGGAACAGTACGGGGGTCGTGGAGGTATAATAGATTAAAGTTATAATGTAAAAATCTTATAAAAATAAAAGTAAAACTTTTGAAAAAGTTGGTAATTTGACCCCAAATATAGTCCGTAAGTACCTACCACCGTACTACCTAAAAGGTTCACAGGTAACCATACCTGTGAACCTTTTTTTTTTTAGAACTCTAGAAAAAAACAATCGCAATGACGGGAAGAACAAGTGCCGTTCGGCTTTATACGGTGGAGCCAACAGGATTTTATTTAATTATTTTTATTCTTCCTAACATTTTTCTACATGATGTTACTCAAATTTGAAATTCGAAGGCATTTTTTTATTTTATTTTAAGAGCGGGACCAATCTATTATAGAAAATTACTTAAAAATACTAATTTAGTAAACTGATCCCGCGGGATGGAAATGAGCGGGATCAATTTACTAAAGAGCAAAGAGATTTAAAAGAATTAAATATTTAAATGTCTTTGCTAAAGAGCCATTTTTACAGCCATTAGAAGTTTTAAATAAATAAACAAAAGAGTAAACGTCGCAGTATCGTTAGCAGCACAAAACGAAAACAAGTTTCAGTTCACCAGTATTTTGTAAGTACCTAGTTAACAGGTTTTTAATTGGCATAGATATTAAATCAAATGCCACGACGAGTAAACATAACATAAATTATCTTGAGCAATTTTTTTAACAAACCTGCGTCAATTCGTAGCTATTTACCCCCACTGCAAACAAGTACCATGGTTACGTATATACACCCCTAATATCGCTTTTATAAATTAAACCTTCCTCGAGACTAATAAGGTCTTTACAAATGCATAAAAAAATGAACCTTCAAATTAATATCACTGTCAATTAAAAAAAAAAATCGCACACACCTTTAAATTAATATTTTTTTGTAATCACAGCGCGGAGTCTGCATCACTTCAGCTCTGGCGGCAAACTGAATTCAAGGGCAGATATATATTAACATCAGGACATCGAACCAACTCCACAACAAGCGAAAATAAACCTTACTACCTTATAACAAGGAACTAACGCTTATATACAGCTACTGGAATTTAAATTATGTCCATCATATCATTGGAACATAAGACTTAAAAATCCGCAGCTAATTCAAAATTTATCAAGAACAATGAACAACGATTATGTTTTTTTTATCTTTTAATACATTAAGCCGGTTTTACGTAAATGATATGTATATTGTTGCTAAGCTTAATACAATGTAAAAGACGAATTAAACAATGGCATGTTCAGTCATCATTATTCATTGGTTTCCAACCAAAAATTATAATAGTTACGACGTACACAGAACATAATACACAATTACTGTTAGCCTGTGTCATCCCACCGCTGGGCAAAGGCCTCTCCCCATGACTTCCAAATTCTTCGATCCAGGGCCAATGTGGGCCACTGGTCGTTGCTTTTGTCTAGCTCGACCCGCAATTAAAATGTCCTAAATGTATGCCTATACAAGGTGTAAAAGACCTCATCACGAAGCCATCAACCAAGCATTCTGTACATCAAACTAAGTAACTTTACGCAAAAATTATTGTTGGGAAACTACTTTTTTTTTGGGGTGAAAAATCATGTTTTGTGGTAGAACTCAATGTAACGCTCTTAAAACATTGTGCTGATGGATCGATTGACTAGTACGGAGGTCGTACATTAAAAACTTATATTTTAAAATAAACTTGTCAAAAAGTTGGAACTTTGACCCCCAATATGTTCGTAACTAGAAGGTTCCCAGGTGTAGAACAAAAAAATGATCGCAATGACGGGGAGACAAGTGCCTTTCGGCTTCGTTAAGAGGTGTTTTACACCCTTTATTTTGCGAAAGAGTTTCCTAAATACCGAATGTGCCACTCATCTGATTCTCCTGCCCCTTATACCAATTCATTTGTGGTCGGCGCAGCATGTCTTCTTCTTCCACACTTCTCTATTACTCGTCATCTCATCAGACACCTCCTTTCTAGCCATATCATCCTTCACACAGTCCATCCATCTTTTCTTTGGTCTCTTCCTCTGCTCTTATCTTCATTCATACTCAACATTTTCATTCACATTCTTGAAATATCATCCCATGAAGAGGTAAATTTGGGAGTGTCGAAAGGCCGTCTTTTTTGTCGATAACAAATCTCATCTGGCAAATAATTGTTGAGGTAGGTTCTTTTAAAACTTCTTTCTGAACGAAGAGTTCTTCGCGATGAAATTCTTCTGGAGAAATAATACCAGCACAACCAGCTTCTCTTCAACTTCTTCTTCTTCAACCTTTGGCCAACCAATGTTGAGTGTAGGCCTCTACCAAAACTCTACATTTTTGGCGGTTTTGTGTCATGGCTATACTGTTTCTTCCGGCTACTTTGATAAGCTGTATAACTGGTTATTATTTGATTAGAGCAGAGGAGCATTGCAAACTAATCATGAGACATTTCAGCATTGTCACCAGCATGGCAAAGCTGCTTCCTCCACCTCCCCACGTGGGCATTTGCTACTGCAGTTCTCAGCTCCATAACAACCTCGCCTGCAGCTCGGGTGTGAATTTCACCTCGACTGCACTAACAAAGTTCCCCCACTTAAATCAAAACGTACCTTAAGTTGCAGTTGCCCGGTAGTTGACCACTGGTCTTTGGGTTGGGTAGTAGCAGAACCCAATATCAAAATAGATAATGTGATAGATTGTTTTTAGGGTTCCGTACCTCAAAAGGAAAAAACGGAACCCTTATAAGATCACTTTCTTGTCCGTTTGTCACCACCGATTTTCTCAGGAACGGATGGACCTAGCAAGTTGCAATTTATACCATATACTGAGGTATATAGACCCTATTAGGTGTATAAAAATCATGGCAAATTTCGATTTTCTCGAAAACTTGCCTACCTTAATTTTCAACTTTTTTTTATTTCTTGGACTTTCCCCTTTACTTGTGCTGTAAGACCTTGCTTTTAACCAAAATTGACAATTCTAGGTCAACCCGGAAGTACCCTATAGGTTTTGGGTAAACCCATAGGATAGTTCCCGTTGACCTAGAATCACGAAATTTGGCAAAAAACAAGGTCTTACAGCACATGTAAAGGGAAAAGTCTGAAAAACGTAAAAATGTAGTTTAACAAAAAAGAGCGATTTTACTGACAAACTTATTATTTGCGGTTGGAGCAATAGCCGTTTCTAAGGATCGAACAGCAAAGTTAAGTCTGTCCTTTAAAAAGTTTGTACGGAACACTCGGTGCCCGAGTCCGACTCGCTCTTGGCCGGTTTTTTTGTGTCCGTAGTAGGATAGTGATTAGATACTAACTAACCTAACCCAATCTCAGCTTATTATCAATAGTAGGTAGGTACCTACCTACGTTATCTTAGATAAAATACTAGAAATATCTTACATATCAATTTTATTAGAGATATGGGTTGTGGGACAGAATAAAATGACGTAATTTGGCAATGAATTAATTTAATATCACACAATTCAAATAATGAATTAAAACATATTTTATATCAACTATATAACTATTTAGGTGCACAGTTCACTTTGAAAATAATCAACAGAAAAAACAATTAGGTTGAATGTTGATCAGGAAAAAAAAAAAAAACTTGTCACCAATTTGTGTCACAAAATTAAGTACTTATAATCACAATTTACTTTTAGATGTAACCTCGTGCTTAACAGGTATCACAGTATCTTTCTTAATCACCGGTACCCTTGGAACCGAGACAATAAGCAAACCATCAGGAGTCAACCTTGACTGAACCTCCTCAATCTTACACCCTTCAGGAACTTGAAACCTCCTCATGAACTGACGCGCAATAAAACCATAATCGTCTTGCTTCTCTTCATGTTTCCCCTCAACCACAATAAACCCATCAGCTGTCTTTACCGATATTTCCTCAGGGGCATAGTCCTTCACCTGTATACATATTTCATACTTGTCATCTTGTTTTTTCACGACATTTTCTTGTTTCCACGGAAAACCTTCTAACCAATCTATTGATCGAAGTAACGTGTCGTCCCCAAATATTGGAGGAGGTGTGATCGTCGGTAGCTGCAGCATTACGTCGTATTATTCTAGAATTATCATGAATTAGCACTCCGTTCACTATGCTTGCGTTACGCGCGCGGGTTAACCCAGTTTCCGATTGTGACTAAACCTGTTTTGTTAGTTAGTTTGTGAATGTAGATGGCGCTTTGTGAAAGTTTGTCAACAACCTGTTGCCTATAACTAATTTTGATGCTCTGTGGACAAAACGTGATTTTAGGCGCGAAAACTAAACGTGATATGCAGGTTTGCAATGAGGGATTTTCTTTTTAGCTCTTCCCTAGTCGCTGGATAGATGGCGCTAGGAGTAAGTATGCTAATGCAAGGAACGGAACCTAAAAAAACTGATTTTAACAAAGCGCGAGAAATGTTGGATATATTCGGAAGGTTAAGCAAATGAGAGTGTCAGTCAACGAGAGTATGTGACGTGACACAATGTTTTTTTTTCAAGCGTTTTGGCTTTGGCATAGTAAGTTCAACGCCATCTATAGATTTCTTGGAAACTAAGTTTTTTTTTAAAACCTCAAAAGGAAAACCTCTCATTGAAAAAATTGTTTCCAAGCTTCCTGTCCCCTACTGAAAACAGTCAACCAACGCCAAGTGATTACTACAAAGGTGAAGATAAGCTTCTCTAATATCATGGACCAGTATGTTTGTAAATGATAAACAGTAAACCTTCCTGAAAATTTGTACTATTTCCGCCTCATACAATGTAGGCATGACCTCACAAAACTCATAATTACTAAGCATAGATTCTGGGTTCGACTCCCAGATACCAAAAAAATATTGCTTTTGAATTTTATTTAAGTAGGGCGATGGTTTGTCTTGAGAATGGCTTCTCATAGCAAGAGGATAAGATATCGTGTTAAATAAGTCATAATCATAATCATAATCATTTTATTTGCAATAAGTATAGTACATTATGGTCTTAAAGTCAGTTGAAGTTCCATATACATAGTCAGTTGCTCCACTAGCCCACTTTTCTTATCACTCCCGACCCGTGGCACAACTGCGATGTCCAACTGGTTGTACTACGGAGAAGTAAATTTACCCATGGTTCAACTCTTTTTTCTGATATTTATGATTATGACCCGTGGTACAACGATGGAATTATCACCCCCCATTTTGTTACTTAGTTCGTGAAAGTTAATCCCAGATGTCGCTTTCGAAAGGATTGTATTAGTCTTTCACACAACTATTATTCTTCTTCACAGTTTGGAGACCACTCACGGATCAGTGGAATAAATCCCATAACACAGGTAAATAGATTAAAATCATGAATTTTTGAAATACCTATTCATATATTTTTTTAATAACCATTAGGTACTGTTAGTTGCTGTAATGTTTTAGTGTTTACATAATAGCTTCATCGTTTCCAAGAGTACAGGTTATGTTTTTGTTTTGCTTCCGTTTTATATTCTGCCATCTGCAAATCACTCTTAGCAGACAGCTTTTTCACAACTGTATTCAGATTCTCTCCTAACAGAATGATTTTGAAAAGTATATTGAGATTGAATTTATAATTGCTATTTTGCTGTTAGATTATCTTAGGTCTTCACCATCGACGGCCACATCTTCGCTGCCTTCTTTGGCCAATGTCACCCCCCAGAGCTTTCTAGACCAATCAGGAAGACGAGATGAGGCACCCGCAGATTCTAAATCCAAAAGACTACAGATTTTTTAAAGCTATTATCTAAATCATATGATCAATGGTGCCGATTCTCATTCCCAGAGTGCATCTTTTTCTTTCTATTTCATTAAGAAAAGGACAGAAGATAAATTTTAGTTATGTTCTTTCAAGCAGTTCTTTCAGCGCCATACAAGTTTTAGACGCGATTAAAAAGTTGACTACTAAAATTACATCAAATTACGTCAGGTGCTTAGAAAAATTTGACATATTTATCATCATTACAATATTTATCTTCTGTCCTTTTCATAATGAAATAGAAAGAAAAAGATGCATTCAACTTAAATTTAGTTTAGTTTGTGAACAAGGGAATCGGCACCAATATTTTTTTAATAAATTGTACCTATATTGCTGTGGAAGAGCGGAGTCTCCTAACACAGGCATTACTTGCTCATAAGGAGGCTCCAATCACCAACTAATGTAAAAGTTTTTGGTTAAGAAATAAAGATTTTGTATTTGTTTTATTCAGATCAAATATACTTATAGCGGACTCAATATTTGTTTATGATTACAGATAACTGCTCATATCCCTGAACTTTACTGCATAATCAATGTCATGACTGATAACTATGGTTTATTTTTTATAGTTTCCTCAAAGATGTCGACGAAGAAAGTAGCAGTGGTTACTGGATCAAATAAAGGCCTAGGATTCTCAATAGTTAAAAATCTTTGTGAAAAATATGATGGGAAAGTCTATTTAACATCAAGAGACGAAAATAGAGGAAGAGAAGCTTCTGAAGAATTAAGAAAACTGAGATTAAATCCAACTTTTCATCAGCTTGATGTCACAGATCAAGAAAGTATCAAAATCTTTGTGGAACATATCCATGATGAAAACGAAGAAGTGGATATTCTCATCAACAACGCAGGAATTCTATTTTTGAAAGACGCGCCGGAACCAAAAACAATACAAGCAGAACAGACAATATCCGTAAACTTTACAGCATTGGTCGATTTTACTGAAGCTATCTTACCATTGGTGAAAAATGGAGCGAAAATCGTGAACATCACGAGTTCTTCCGCCCATCTGTCTAGAATACCTTCTGAAGAGTTGAGAATGAAATTCAGTTTGAAAAGTTTGACCTTGGAAGAACTGAAGAGGTTGGTTAGCAGTTACGTTGAGGATGTGAAGATGGACCAAGAAATTAGTACAGGATGGGGCGATTCACCGTATGTTGTTTCGAAAGTTGCAGTCAACGCTTATACTTTTATGTTGTATAGAAGATTATCGCCAAAAGGTAAAGCTTCATATATACAAATAAATAAAATTGAAGTGTCTGTAATTTCAGAACAACAGCTTTTTACTGAATGCGTTTGAAAGTGTATACGGTACCACAACAAACAATTGTCTGTACCTACCTATGTTTGTTCCCGTTAATCTCCGAAACGGCTCGACTGAATTTGACGGGACTTTTACCGGCAGATAGCTGATGTTATAAGATTTTTTTTTTTTTTTTTTTTTTAAGAATTAGGGTTCCGTGCAAAAAAAATTAAAACCCATGAAATTGTTGACAAAATCCGATTCAAATAGGGAACTAACATCTTTATAATTTCACGAACGTCGCGGGCGACAGCTAGTCTATACTAATATTACAAAGATTGTTAGTAAGGTTGGTTATAGAAGGTAATATACGTACTCATCCGATAACGAAAATAAAAACCTTGACCTAACCTGATGAAAACACCATAAAAAAACAAACCTTACCTTATGTTTTAGGATGTTTTCGCGGGCAGAAGTTTATATCGATGCGTATACACGGCTAATTGCATTTGTCTGTTGTTTGATCCCACGCTAGAAAATGTAACCGACTTTAGAAATAAGAAAACAAGTAATAATTTTCAATATTTCCATTTCAGGCATTACAGTAAATTGCGTACATCCCGGCTATGTGATGTCAGACATGACCCGAGGTGGCGGCTCAGTGACCCCTGAAGATGCAGCCGCAATACCATTGAAACTAGCCCTAGAACCGTGGGGCGAAGGCCTATACGTGTGGCATAATGGGAAAGAGGTGCCTTGGGACGGACCGGATCCCCGGGTGTATATTGATGGACGAAAGGCATAGACCGCCTAATAGAGCATAAGTTTGACAGGCTTAGCTGGAGGTTAGACTATCCCCAGACTAGAAGAAATTATGGTTCGAACAAGGTCTTAGTTATACTAATCTACTCTGCAATTATAAATGCGAAAGTGTGGATGGATGGATGAATAGATGGATGTTTGTTATTCAATCACGACAGAACGTTGTGTGGCTGACTCTGGCAGAGCCACCATCAGGGATTTTAATTTTGATAACACAAAAATTTAGTCGCTAATTAGTCGCCAAATATCAGATTTGGTCGGTCAATGGTTCAAAAGATATAAGGGCTTATTGGTGGCCCTGCTGGAGAGAGCCTACCCCAGCAGAGCCACATTAATAACTCAAAAACTAGGGCACCTAGCGAAGATCTGTTTTCTCCCATATTTACTCGCTAATTAGTCGAAATTAGTCGCCAAATATCAGAATTGGTCGGTCACTGGTTCAAAAGATATAAGGGTTTATAGGTGGCCCTGCTGGAGAGAGCTTACCCCAGCAGGGCTACATTTATATCTCAAAAACTAGGGCACCTAGAGAAGGTCTGTTTTCTCCCATATTTACTCGCTAATTAGTCGAAATTAGTCGCCAAGTTACAGATTCAGCAGGTGTGTCATTAAAAAGATATTAAAGAATTCAATTTCCCCATACAGTGGTACAACCAAGTACAAAATACTTAAAGTAGTTTTTAGACAGGTGTATCTATACGACGTCTGGAGGAATTCTATAACTTCAACCCACCAAAGGAAAGCTGGGGGTCTAAAATGGCCGCTTTAGCAGAATCGTAATATGAATCACGTTAAAAATTTACAATTCCTAATATGAATCATTTTAAGAATTTTAATTTTTTAACGTGATTCATGCTAAGATTCTGCGTGGATTCTGTTAAAGCGGCCATTTTAGACCCGCAGTATTCATTACCTAAAAACAAGATCTACAATAAATATATGTAATTATTTAGGTATCGAACAAACTGTTTGCATTTAGTCGCTGGCAGATAGATCGCTGCGCTCCGTTACATTTACACGGTAAGTAAGAAAGAGATGCGCGTGTACAGACGAGCTACTTAGAACGAGTTGCCCGTGACGTACCTAAGTTAAAGTCGGGCAGTTTAAAGTGGAACTTAAAGAATAGTTAGGAACTCGAATGTTGTTATCTTTAGGTACCTATTCCGCAAATACAAAAACGGGGAACAGCGGGTCTAAAATGGCCGCTATAGCAGAATCCACGCAGAATCTTAGCATGAATCACGTTAAAAAATTAAAATTCTTAACATGATTCATATTACGATTCTGCTAAAGCGGCCATTTTAGACCCCCAGAGCGAGCACCGGCGCGTCGGCGGTGTTCGCGCCGCTCAAAGTACCTATTAAAAAAAAAATAGGTAAATTAATGCTCATATTAGGTATAGTAAGTATTTACATCTTTGATTTATGTATGTATTTTTTGGTAATGTATTTCAAGCAATGGGTTGATACTTACTTACATACTTACAATACGTTTTCAACGTTTAAGTATTACATTTTACTAAAGATAGGTACGATAATTTTAACGTATTTATTATTCTAACGTAAATTAGAGCTCAACATTGTAAATTAGTAAAACAGTTGCATGCGACTGTACATCTTGACACTAAATAGACCAAGAGCAAGGTTTAATGGTTCCAAAGAAGTTTAAGCCACTCTAACTTAATAATTAAAAACATTAAACATGTATTTAATAGAGAATGTATCTCTCTCGGTCATTTTTAAGGACTTTAGACCGATAAAACTAGAAGTATATTACACATATTAATAGAAATATTTTTTCTTGGCAATTTATCGTGAACTCTTCGATCTAGCTCTTGGACTATACCTTAATAATTGAACTCATTATATCTTCTGAACTAGGACCCGATTAAATCTGTAACTTGGCGACTAATTTCGACTAATTAGCGAGTAAATATGGGAGAAAACAGATCTTCGCTAGGTCCCCTAGTTTATGAGTTATTAATGTGGCTCTGCTGGGGTAGGCTCTCTCCAGCAGGGCCACCAATAAGCCCTTATATCTTTTGAACCAGTGACCGACCAAATCTGATATTTGGCGACTAATTTCGACTAATTAGCGAGTAAATATGGGAGAAAACAGATCTTCGCTAGGTCCCCTAGTTTATGAGTTATTAATGTGGCTCTGCTGGGGTAGGCTCTCTCCAGCAGGGCCACCAATAAGCCCTTATATCTTTTGAACCAGTGACCGACCAAATCTGATATTTGGCGACTAATTTCGACTAATTAGCGACTAAATTTTTGTGTTATCAAAATTAAAATCCCTGATGGTGGCTCTGCCAGAGTCAGCCACACAATCTTTGTGTGGCTGACTGTGGCAGAGCCACATTAATAACTCAAAAACTAGGGCACCTAGCGAAGATCTGTTTTCTCCCATATTTACTCGCTAATTAGTCGAAATTAGTCGCCAAATATCAGAATTGGTCGGTCACTGGTTCAAAAGATATAAGGGTTTATAGGTGGCCCTGCTGGAGCTTACCCCAGCAGGGCCACATTTATAAAATATCTCAAAAACTAGGGCACCTAGCGAAGGTCTGTTTTCTCCCATATTTACTCGCTAATTAGTCGAAATTAGTCGCCAAGTTACAGATTTAATCGGGTCCTAGTTCAGAAGATATAATGAGTTCAATCATTAAGGTATAGTCCAAGAGCTAGATCGAAGAGTTCACGATAAATTGCCAAGAAAACATATTTCTATTAATATGTGTGTAATATACTTCTAGTTTTATCGGTCTAAAGTCCTTAGAAATGACAGAGAGAGATAAATTCTCTATTAAATACATGTTTAATGTTTTTAATTAGGTATTAAGTTAGAGTGGCTTAAACTTCTTTGGAACCATTAAACCTTGCTCTTGGTCTATTTAGTGTCAAGATGTACAGTCGCATGCAACTGTTTTACTAATTTACAATGTTGAGCTCTAATTTTAAATATGTTAAAATTATCGTACCTATCTTTAATAAAATGTAATACTTAAACGTTGAAAACGTATTGTAAGTATGTAGGTAAGTATCAACCCATTGCTTGAAATACATTACAAAAAATACATACTTAAATCAAAGATGTAAATACTTACTATACCTAATATGAGCATTAATTTACCTATTTTTTTTTTAATACTTTGAGCGGCGCGAACACCGCCGACGCGCCGGTGCTCGCTCTGGGGGTCTAAAATGGCCGCTTTAGCAGAATCGTAATATGAATCATGTTAAAAATTTAAAATTCTTAAAATGGACTTTATAAGCGTAATAAAGTAATAATAATAAAGTCCATTTTAAGAATTGTTAATTTTTTAACGTGATTCATGCTAAGATTCTGCGTGGATTCTGCTATAGCGGTCATTTTAGACCCGCTGTTCCCCGTTTTTGTATTTGCGGTTGTTAAGTTCCACTTTAAACTGGCTGACTTTAACTTAGGTACGTCACGGGCAACTCGTTCTAAGTAGCTCGTCTGTACACGCGCATCTCTTTCTTACTTACCGTGTAAATGTAACGGAGCGCAGCGATCCATCTGCCAGCGACTAAATGCAAACATTTTGTTCGATACCTAAATAATTACATATATTCATTTTAGATCTTGTTTTTAGGTAATGAATACTGCTTTCCTTTGGTGGGTTGAAGTTATAGAATTCCTCCAGACGTCGTTTAGATACACCTGTCTAAAAACTACTTTTAGTATTTTGTACTTGGTTGTACCACTGTATGGGGAAATTGAATTCTTTACACCTACTGAATCTGTAACTTGGCGACTAATTTCGACTAATTAGCGAGTAAATATGGGAGAAAACAGACCTTCGCTAGGTGCCCTAGTTTTTGAGATATAAATGTGGCCCTGCTGGGGTAAGCTCTCTCCAGCAGGGCCACCTATAAACCCTTATATCTTTTGAACCAGTGACCGACCAGTTCTGATATTTGGCGACTAATTTCGACTAATTAGCGAGTAAATATGGGTGAAAACAGATCTTCGCTAGGTGCCCTAGTTTTTGAGTTATTAATGTGGCTCTGCTGGGGTAGGCTCTCTCCAGCAGGGCCACCAATAAGCCCTTATATCTTTTGAACCAGTGACCGACCAAATCTGATATTTGGCGACTAATTTCGACTAATTAGCGACTAAATTTTTGTGTTATCAAAATTAAAATCCCTGATGGTGGCTCTGCCAGAGTCAGCCACACGTAATCTTTGGCTTAGTCGATAAAAACCACCTGTTGGTTTAGTCAGTACCGAAAAAATCTGGTGGAAATCTATTATCTTTTATCAAACACCTGTTGAATGTTACCGAGTATTTACGTCGTCGATGCACTTTTCGTTTTTTTATGAATGATAAGGTATGGTATTAAAAGAGTGAATGTATAATTTGTTGCTTTAATTGTAATGATCTTTCTCATGGTTAATGGCTCAATAAGGTACAAATGGAACAGCGAATTATTGGCATCTCATTTTAATATAGAAAATATAATCTGTCATAACAGGGATACGATTCTAGTAAATATATATTAGATATAACGAATATACATATATTACGTTCAGCGAAAGTAAAGAACGCAAAAGAATTCACTCTAAGAAATATGATAAATCATCACAGGGGGCGAGACGAGACCGAACGAAAATAAATAAATCAAACTTTTTTAAATAAAACAAATAGGTTAATTTATTTTACAAATTCCTTTGTTATCATATTTCTCTCGTTAAAATATGCTCTTTCTTAATACAAAGATTTTTCGATCACATCACCAACGGAAAGAAACAATTATTATTACTGAATAGAAAATATAATATCCGCCGTTGAAGAGCAGTCGAATTGCACAAGTGTGTGGGTTCTACTTCGCGTCGATGCACTCTGCGGGGTGCTGCGCCGGCTTGGCGGGCGCGAAGCCGGGCGGCAGAGGGATGCCGGCGTAGCCCACGCCCCAGCCCAGCTTCTGCCCCCAGCCCGCTCCGCTCACGGCCCCCACGCCGCCCAGCCCCATGGCGCCGTTGTTGTGCAGCTTGACGCCGTTGGGCTGCACGCTGAGCCCGTTGAACCGCGCGAACAGCTCCTGTTGCTGCTGGCTGAGCGACGCGTTGCTGTTGCTGTTGGTCGCGTTGTTGCTGACGGCCACGTTCTTCCCGAAGTTCACCGAGGTCGACATTATCGCGGGGTCCATCTGAGTCCAGTCTGAGAACATGGCGCTATTTGAGTTATAACCTGAAAACGACACAACGCGACGTAAGGACAACTGTATTACAGAAATGTCCTGACTAGTTCTAACTAAGTCATCGTCGAGCATTGTGGCTCGTAGGGGGTCAATAAATAACAAACAATATAAATAACAAAGTGGCCGGCAATATACGTCAATGTTCTGATGAATACACCAATTTTCTTACTACGACTAATGAAAGTGTAGTAAAATGAATGAAAAAATAAATAAATGAGGCATCTGTCTACACAGATATTACTGGTACTGCGATCACATTTTTTGATTGGCAGTAGTAAATATGATGCATTAGTTTTTAGAAAAAGTTCGACATGCCAGCGCATTACTTCTGTGTTACATTCAGACGTTACAATTATCGATGTTGCAATTCACGAACACGCATCTATCATTTAAAGGAGACAGTTTTTTTTAGGCCCTCTTCGATGTTGCGGATATTCATATTACTTACACCAAAAAAAAAGTTACCATTTTTAGGGTTCCGTACCCAAAGGGTAAAAACGGAACCCTATTACTAAGACTTCGCTGTCTGTCCGTCTGTCTGTCACCAGGCTGTATCTCATGAACCGTGACAGCTAGACAGTTGAAATTTTCACAGATGATGTATTTCTGTTGCCGCTATAACAACAAATACTAAAAACAGAATAAAATTAATATTTAAGGGGGCTCCCATACAACAACCGTGATTTTTTTGCCGTTTTGTCTAATGTATAGATAATGGTACGGAACCCTTCGTGCGCGAGTCCGACTCGCACTTGGCCGGTTTTTATTCTAATAATAAACGAAAGATTACATAGAAACGAAACCGGAATCATAAAATCATAACAAATAAGTTGTATTATGATATTTTTTTGCGAGTCAAATCATTCCTGTTGTGGTCATGCCATTTGACGGAAAATACTTACGTAAATAGGGGCGTTTTTTTCCGTTTACAAAAAAAAAGTACGGTATCCATTGGTACTAATATCTGCTTTAATTAAATATAATATAATATAAAAAGAAATAATATTAAACTGTGAGCTTTCTAATCCTATTTTAGAGGTTTCCGCTAAAATCTTTTAGATGGTATAGAAAATCATCGTGGCACGGAACGTTGTAAATTCGACTTTTTGGTGGTTGACTGACAACTTCATTTGACATTTGACGTGTTATTGTTATTGTTTATTGTTACATTCACGTTTTCATTTTCGAATTTCTCATCATTCCGGTTAGACAAGCTTAGCTAATATTACCACTGTAATCTACTGTAATCTAGAAATTATAAGGAAGAAATCTATATACGTTTCATTAATATCTGTATGTCTGTTACAATTTTATGTGGGTGGCCTGTTCTCCAAACAAAAAAAATTGTCTCCTTTGTACCTAATAAAAATGGCATAAGGGTCGAATCGCGCGCGCTCGTGACTTGCAGAGGTTTTCTTCACAGTTATAGTCTGCGCCAAATAAGTAGGAATTAAAGGTCATTGCTCTTTCCTTAATTTCTCTGCGTAGGTAGAATAGAATAGAATATCTGCGTAGGTACCAGACAATACATTATGAATCATTTTTTATTACTAGAAAAAGGCAAGGATCACGATAAAGTTAGTTTTCGGAATTATGTATTTGAACAAATGTATGCGGGTTAGTGACCTTTATTTCCTACTTATCTGGCGCAGACTATAGGTATTCTACGTCTGACTTCGCATCACTGTAAAATTCGTCCTTTTTTCATGATGCAAAAGGATTGCTGCCACTGACATATTTGCCAAATCAAAGTGATCTTTATCCACATTGAAATAAAGTTCATGTTAGGTTAGTGCTGTGTCAGAGGGAACTGTGAAATGGCTGTTTAGTGAAGCATGGTCCTTTTGGCGTTTGAATTACATTGTCAGAAGGGCGCTTAACCGTTTGTATAAGTAAATAATGATTTCGACCAAACGGCTCGCATCGCATCGTATCGGAAAGGATACGAACGGATGCGGCGACAGCCGATTGCGTCCGGCAAGATGTCGACGCATAGGATCGGCTCCGTACCGTCGATTGCGAACGCATCTAGGCCTCTACTCTCTAACGTCCGTCCGTCCATCCGTCTCTATCTGTCTTTCTCACTCGCACTCGTCTGGAGACGTGCGTGAGAGAGACGGATAGAGACGGACGGACGGACGGACGTTAGAGAGTAGAGGCCCTGTTTCTGCGCCTATAGTGTATTCACGGAGACGACTTAGTAGAGCGCTATCTCACTCACACAATTTTTTAACTGCGATTGGTCAGTGATCCACGCTAAGGCGGTGTACACAGTACGATTACTTTTTAGTCTACTCATACTTCCCGTACTGTGCAGACGTGCTCTTACTTGTGACTGTATGCTCAACCCGTGAACTGGTTTGTGTATTGGATTATGTGATTTATTGCTTTTATGAGAACTTGGCGGCTTCTGAAACGGAGTTTTCAGAGAGAGTGATGATATGCTATAAACTTGTATATTATGATTTAATAAAGTAAATTTTATAATTAACTCTCAATTTTATTGCTTTCCTTCACATCTATCAGATATATTAAAAAAATACCTATAAAAAAATAAATCTTACCAAATAAATGGGTCTCAACTATGACAGATGAAGCCGCAGGTATAAACTAAGCGAACTTTTAAGAAGCGCAGTGTGAACGCGCATTTACATTTCTAAGGTATTGTTAACGCCCACTGACCCTAAAACAGGTTTTTTTGTCTTTGTCATTTGTATGAAAATGTGTGATAGAGAAGGCGCTATAAGTACTAACTCGTCTCCGTGAATACAGTATAGTCAAATAGTTTCATTCCTACCGTGACGGATACGACAACAGGCGAACGGAGCCAATCGTGCGTCGCAGCATGTTTTCGGCTATGATCGCGTATCCGGAAGACGCACGCAGTCAAGCTGCTGTGCGCGGCTTGCTAATATACACTCTAAATACTGTGTACACGATTTAATATCGTTTAAAAATTGTAAAATGTGTTCCAATCCGATGCAATGCGAGCCGTTTGTTGCAAATCATCTGTATCGGTAGAAATCGTATTGAAAAATCAAGATGTCGCCGTTAATTCCGTATGTCCAAGCGCCAAAAGAACCACTATAATAAAGTAGTAATAAGAAATTACAATTACTTTGATGGTGTGTCTGCTGCTGCTGCTGTTGTTGTTGTTGTTGTTGTGGTCGGGGCTGCCCTAACCCGAACGCGTTCATATGACTGAAGCCGGGCGGGGCGAGGCGGGAGCGGCGCACACGGTCCATGTTGTCACTGGAAATAAGAGAAATACACATTTCATCAGACAATGAATCACACCAACGTTTTCGAAGTACCTGTAGGGCTATTACGTAACTCTGTTGACAGCTCGAAATGATAGTAACCGGGCTCAGTGTCCATCAATTAACTGTCAAAAGGTTAGTTTCGTCGCGATCAAATATGATGTCATTGGTTGTCATCGTGGTTGATAGTCACCGTAACTCCTTTTGAAAGACGCTTTCGTATTGATACTTAGGTATATTATATTTCGATTATGTAAGCATAGTGGACAACAATTGATGACAACTGAGTTTGAAGTGGCTTTCGTGAAAGACGTTACACCGTACCCGGGCTGTTATTCATCGTAAAGTGATATCCACTCAGTGTGATACGTAATACCAATATTACGACATTCTCGGTTGTCATCAAAGTTCGGTGTACAACCGAAGCTTGATAGTCACTCGATATCAGAAAGATACGTAATAGGCCTACTGGAAGGATATGGGGGAGGACTTTACCCAGCAGTGGGACATTCAAGGCTACTGAAAAAAAAAAAAAACAATAATATTAAAACACAACCAACCACTTCAAATAATAAGCGTAACGTAAACCACTTTACAAATAAAATTTCATGAACGAAGCACTCCGCATCACCCGCAATCAGACATGACATCACGACGTAACGTCATCACAGTAGCTCGCGAAGGAACGCAAAGTTTCACCGCAACTTTGGAAATCCTGGCTCAATTTCGATGAAACAAAAACTATTGTTATTTGCACGAGTATGCGCATTAAATGACTAACTTTTATAGTAATATTTTGATGTGTTGATGTGACTCTTGTAGCGTGTGGGCTTGTAATGTATGTATGTTTGTATTTACGTATGTTCCTCCGTAGTGCCTAAACTATTCACCCTATTTTGATGAATAAGGTGTCAATCGATTCGTTATTAAGGCCTGGGTAAAATAGGCTACATTTTAACCGACTTCAACAATAGGAAGAGTCGAATTTACCTTGTAAACCCCGAATTTAATAGAGCGTGATATTTCAGTAGTCGGGTTTTTTTGTTGTAGTATCATCGATCACTAATAAAAAACTATTTAACTTAGTCATCGATGTGTATACCACACACATTCTGGTTATTTGTACTTTGTTTTTATTCGAATCATACTTTTGGGAACGCAAACGTAATAAGACTGGCAGTTTCAATCGGTTGCTACCACAATGCAATGCTGCTACGTAATTAGTGTCCTTTTGTTCCATTTCGGACGAAGGAATTAAGCATCCATTTCCACACTCTACACTACTTGGTGCACAAGTAAAGATAAATATGTCAATTTTGTGAACAAACCTGAACAAAATAGATAAAACTAAATTAATGTGAATTAAAAGCAGCAATAGCGAAACGAAACGTGAATCCAATCTGTTGTGGTAGTCAAACACTGTTTTAAGCTCTCATATTATAACTTACACTCATAATAATTATACTGGTGTCGATTCTGTTGTGCACAAACTAAACTTAATTTAGGCTATTGCTATCTTTTTCTCTCTAATAAAACGAGAAAGAGACGGACGTAATTTAGAGCTGTCAAATTTAGTTGGAACTAATATTTCCATACAACTGAAGGGTGCACGTAAAAACATGTCGACTAAAAACACGGTGAAGCGCAAGGCATAAACTAGTTTGACATCTCTAACTTAGTTCATAGCTGTAGCCGTCCTTTTCTCGCACTGCCTTTTAGTAAAAGATAGCAATAGCCTAAATTAACCTTTAAGTATGGACGTGGAGTCTCACAGGCTCCGCGCGGTTCTCAAGTTCTTAGTTATACACACTTCCCCACGTCACCCGCACCTGAGTGTCTCAGTAGCTTCACTTCTTGTAGCAAAAAAGACAGTGAGGGAGGAAATTGCGTCCCTGGATGCATAAACCTGGGTAATATACATTGAAATATTGGCTGAAGCCTGTCAGGCTCCACGTCCACTGATACCATATAAAATATTTTGATCGTTTTTGTATTTATTTTAGATTTTTGTAATGAAAAATGGCAGAAAATAGTAAAGCGAGTGGTTTTAGTTCAAAAGAGCCTGAAAAAAAAAAAACATTCGATTAAATTATCCATCTTTCGAAAAATAATTAAATTCTATATTGTTGGCTTCGGATCAGTCAGACGATGGATAAAGATATGGTTACTGAAGATGTCCAGAGACACCACCAGTCAGTCAAGGGACTAGAAGAGCATGTAGAATATGTCCCGCGAAAAAGCATAGAGTTACCACTATGTTTGTGTGGGTGGCAGCAAGCCTGTGTGCCTGCAATTTTCTCGTCCTGTATGCGCTGACTGCCAGTAATTTTCATTTATTATGACTGCTGTCAGAATTTTTAGTTTTTGTTGCCAGAACGAGTTTTTACGTTTTTTCTTACGTTAGCATATTAAATTAGTGGATAAATAAGTTTATTTTTTGTTCTAGTGTTAGATTTAGTAACTTTTAATGGGTTAAAATGATAAGCCAGAAAATTCTGGAAAAAACAAAGAGAAAAGTGGCATGACTGTTAATTTTTCATATTTCCTATAACTGTGATAAAGAAAGTTGATAACAAATACCTGTGTTTTTCTTATTAGAGACCTATATTCAGATATAGATAGGGTTTCGACGCGGTTCGGAATCAGTTTCTCGAAAAAAGTTGCATGTGATTATAGTAGTCTGAGAGGCTCCACGTCCGCACTAGGTGTTAAAAATATTTGACGTCCATACTTAAAGGCTAAGTTTAGTTTGTGCACATAACATAATCAACACCAATGTCACAATAACAACAAGTGTTGTGGTAGTTTCGACTCACCCGCTAGAAACTGTGTTTTGCAGCATTTCTGTCTCCATGAGTTCTGCGAACGCCTTCTGTGTTTCCTTGAAGGGGTCGAAGTCTAAATCATCGTCACCGTCGCCGGCAGCGCGACCCCCATTGCCTTCATTAACGCGTATATTGTTCATTCTGTAACAGGTTTCATTATAGATTTACATCAATAGGTTCGTAAACGTTAATTTCTGTCTTTGAATTTCCAACCGATTTGAATGAAGTGTTGTGAAATTGTATGGTTGGTTCCAGCTTGAGGCTGCGGTTCCACTGAGGCGGAGCGGAGCAGAGCGAAGCGCAGTTCACCAATCACAGGGCTTGAAATCAACATCTCTTCTCCACTCCTGCCATGTGATTGGTGAATCGCGCTCCGCTCCGCCTCAGTGGAACCGCAGCCTGAAAGATAGGTCAGTTTTGGACCCGATAGTGGCACCGTACGATGCAGGCGAGGATCGATACTCATAATAAAGATAGATAGTATGTTAATCTTGGGACTACATCGCAAAACAACCGAATTACCAGCCAACAATACTCTTGGCGTTTTTCTAGCCAGTAGCAAGTTTTTCTTAGCTGCGTGCGCACGAAGTTCCTCATTTAGAATCAAAAGAACAATTTGTCATTTTAACACTCGGAAACTTTAATGACACTCACTGACAACCAACCGAAAAATGGTATTCTGCTGGTCAGTGGTTTGTTAATAGTGGACCTTAGGGTAGGGCGTAGTGTATTTTTATACAAAAAAACCTCGTATCAGGGAACTCCTTGATGGAACGAGGAAATGGTTGGGAACAAGTTGCTTTGGGCAACCATCTTGTAGTGTAAGCTTTCCAGGTAATGTCATTTTAAATCGACAGGAGATGATAGTACTGAGAGGAGCTGGTGGCTAAATAATAACAACCGCTCGGGTCGATCTTTAGCTTAAGCCGTGCTTGCCTAGGTTGGTCAGTGGATGGGTGACCAACCTTACATACCGAGTTTCCTCCGTGCCTCGGAAAGCACGTTAAGCTGTTGGTCCCGGCTGTCATTTGTAGATCTTTGACAGACTTTACATGTAGTCAGTGGCCCAAAAAGGCTGACAACCAGTCTTACCACCAGCACCATGCTGAGATAGGGGCCTTTTGGCCTAGTACAGGACCAATTTCATGTTTTTTCTCTTTGTTTATTATTATTTTATTAGTTGTAAGTACTGTTATTTTAACCATTTTAATTTGTGTGTTTTGTCCTGTGCGGGCTAATAACTGCTTTTTCTTTCTTTCTTTACCAAGTGGTATCGTATTATTATTTAATCATTAGTTAGTAGTGGGGTACTAACTGGGTTGTGGAGGTCAGATAGGCAGTCTCCCCATGTAAAATACTGGTATTCAGCTGCATATCCGGTAAGACTGGAACCCGACCCCAACATAGTTGGGAAAAGGCTAGGCAGATGGGGAGATGATTGAGTACTAGATGACTGATGCGGGGAGATCTCGATGAGGACTGATGGGTACCTTTGTTTGTGTTGCATTTCCAGGCTCTCTGCACTGAGCATGTTCTGTGGATAATGTGCGTGGTCTAGGCGTCTGTCGTCTGTGCCTCGCTGCAGCTGTAGCCTCATCTGTTGTGCCTTGTGGAAGTCGGTGAAGAACTTGTCCATGTTCTCGGCTAGATACCGCACTTCGTTCTGTTGACGTGGTAGGGAAATATTAAAACGGGGAAAAAGATATTGGATGCAATGTCACAAGACTTGAAATTAGAATTGATTCATGATACTACTTCAGACCACAAAGAACTTTTACATATAC